>CM027866.1:8597680-9346047 GCA_016097605.1 Eucalyptus guilfoylei
TCAAGTTGCGATTATATATTGGGGCACAAATTGAAATTGCATTTTTAATCCAATTCCTCTCCTTCTCACATTTTGGGACTAAAATGCAAATCACATTTTGTGTACAAATTTATCAAAATAGAAGTCACTTCGTTTTTCTAGGAGTAAAATCACAAATCAATCTTTAAAAAATTAATGCCGCTTTTGCATATGAAACTTTTAGAATAAGAGTGGACGTTCGATTGATGGCCGCAGATCGATTTTTTCTAATGATGTCTTCTTTTATGATAAAATCTTGGCGAAATACTAAAACCCCGTAAAAAGGACTATGTGGGGCATGTACCGTCGCCTCGATTTTGTTGTAAGAAGCAACATCATTGAGAGATCATTTTCTCATTCACATATTGACATTATCATCTTTTTACAGGTGATGCATGATGCTCCTTGACGTCCTCGTGTTTGACCACATAAAGAAGTGAATTCTAGAGCTAAAACAAGAGTTGATTTTTACTTTTATCTATACAAGAGTTTCTTGTATTTTATCATTGTTCTTATTCTTATTAAGAATCATGTTTTCCATTTTGGGTTTTAATTGCGAATCCAGTTGATGCTTTTGTAAATCATGTGACTCACATTTTTAATGATGGAATTCAATTTCATGAAAATCATCATTTTTAAAACAAACTCAGAAGTGTTTCAAACGAACCTTTACGTCTACCTTCAAAATGTTTTGAAAATGAATTTCAAGAAAGCTTTGCTTAAGGCCCTCTCTTCACGTTGCTTTCTCAGGTAGAATGAGGAGTTTATTTAAGATCGGCATCTGCCCCTTCTAAAGATAAAAATGTAGGCTCATGGAACTCGAGGAGCAAGCATGCGTTGAGGCTTCGTCGACGCCAATCTTCTATAGAGATGGAACGAAGTTAAATTCCGTTTTGGGGAGTTTCTTTATTTGGAGATGTCTTAGGTGCCAAAATAGCTCTTCGATCTCGTTCACTTTGCATAATGATACTAATGAAGGGAGATACCAAGCATCCAAAAGGCGAATTCGAAAGAAGAGTAAACTGTATCGATTCCAATTATCCATTTCTGATACCGTTTCTGACATGACTTTCTTTTCCATTGTCAAGGAGACATCGAGAATACCAAGCTCTGTAACGTTCCAACAAACGCGATGGAACATTATTTAGTCATGTTCATCTTAAACAAAGAAAGATTCAAATGATGAAATAGATGGGCAATATTATCCCTTCCTCCATAAGAGACACCTTGAGATGTTGATCACCAGACTTTGGAAAGGGATGTATTTCGTTCCTAAACTTGATTCTCTTTAGCATAAAAAATGATATCCTTTTCTTTGGTATAGGACAGAGTCGAACAGAACAAAGGTTTGCTAAATAAAGAGTGGGAGCGCAACGTTTGACTAAAAAATCTCTTATTCTCCCACCACGAAGTGTTCTGGAACAACATTGTCACATTCATCAAGAAATGATGTATCGTTCTTCAATTGAACCTAATTAAATATGGAAATAACCCGTTTCATCTCCTCTTCTCATGGGTGATAAATGGGGGAAAAGGTTACACATTGATTGTAGAAGCAGCGCCTTCCATCAAGGAATCATGCTAAGACCTGACTGTCTATTTTGGCGTAAAGGGATGTGTATAGCTCCTATATGATTCCCAATCGAGCGAGGAAATAACATGTCCAATCTTTTCTTTGCAAGCAATAAATGGGCAAAGCATCTAAAGAATAATGTCCTCAAATGTGGAAATAATGAGCAATCCCTCTCCTTTGAAGGAAGACATTAAACACTTAAAGGCAAATGTAAATGAAGGGTAATGTTGAGTTACCAAATATCCACGAGGGTGAATCCAAGAAATGTTAGCACCCAAAGGATAAAAGCGAGTGAAGGGTAATAATGTATCATTTCCAACATTTCAATCCCTAAAGATTTTTGCACTAACATATTCTTTCACATTCTTTACAGGGTTGCCGAGTCACCTTGCCGCAGGTAAGTACCCTTCTTCTCAAAATTAAATGAAAAAAAAAATGGAGAATTTCCATTACAAAAAAGAACCTTTGGCACTTTCCTAGAAACAAGCACAAAAATGAATAATTGAGAAAAGAAAAAAAAAACTTTCTACAAACCTTTTGAGCATCATTTTTATCTCAAAATTATTTTCTCGTTTTGTGGGCTATTCATTTTGAATCAAATTTCCCTATGGAGATTAATCTATCTAGATGATTTCAGTAGAGTGAAATGGAAATGTTAATCGTGCCAAACAGAAAGTGCTTAGGATGAAGAAAGGCAAGCCATTTCCAAACACATCTTTCAAACACTTTTGAGAGTTGAGGGAAAAGTGACATTCTCTTAGGACGAAGGATTCATTCACATTGAGCGCAAAAATTGAAATGATAAAGGCATTTCCTTCATCAATCCCAAGCATTACACTAATCTTTTGCCATCCCTTTGGGATGAATAAAAATGATCCTTCAAAGTACCCCTGTCGAGAACGACCCTACATTGGGGCAGCATAAAAGGTTACGATCGTGTTGCAATGCAAATGATTGAGAAAGATTCTATTACTTTCACTTGCATCAATCTTCTGGTGATAGTTTCAGAGGAATTCTCGTCAGAGCTTGACTCATCCCAAGGTGAAGAAGAGCATTTCCTTCTTTACCCAAGCACTAATACACGTTGCTTTAACCAATTTGGATCTGATTGTTCATTTTTGAATCCCGAGCGGTGATCATCTCCCTCCACTGGGGCAAGGCATAAGAATTGACCAAATACAATTGACAGTTACAAGAAAACGTGAAAAGCATCTCGAAAGTCATAAGAGCTCCAAAGGTTCAAAGAGCAAAAAATTCAACAAATTAGGGGGCATGAAAAAGCAGTGTACCTAGTAAAAGCAAGGCCAACGCTCGTCAAGAAAAAGAGTCAAAAGGTTGTATCTTATGTGAAAGAAAAATTATCAAAATCCAAGTGCCTGCGTAAAATAAAATAAAAAAAATCATCGCAAGTGCAAAGGAAATTAGAGAAAGGAACAAAGCTCCCATACATAAATGATTAGTCAAGGGACTTTTGAGATGTGCTGTGTTTCAAAAGCCAAATGATTTCGAAAGATCGAGTGACCTGGTTACGATGCCATGATGATCACCGACTCTTAAAAACCCTCTTGAAAATTTTAAGCCTTTTGAGCCTCTCCCGAGCCAACATTACAACCCTCTTCCGAAGTCTCTTCTAATTGGGATGGTTTGAGTGAAAATGAGAATGCCACAAAGAAGCTATTGCTTGAAAGAGTGGAAGCAATTCTATTTTGTCTTATTTTCCAAGTTCTCGACTTGTAAACCCGATGAAGATAGCGACAAATGTTCCTTTATTGGCCTCAAAGTAATAATCCCTTTATGTAAGCCCATGACCAAACTTATATTGCGGTCCTTTCAAAAGACCTTATTGATCAATCAGATTGTGCTCATCGCGAATGTTTCTGAAAGCCTTTGACATGAGTTATGTGAGATACCCTCAGCAATCAGTGACTTCCCACGAAAATAGATGAAATCAAGCAGCCATTTTATCGAGAGTGTGTGAGAAATTTTTTCTAACTAAGAAGCTCTAGTTTGGCATGCTTAATAAGCCTTTTTCACGAGTCGTAGTCATTCTGATAAGAACTTGACTCCCAGAGAATTTGATGTTTAATGATACATCCCTGAACAAGATGACAGTTTTGCACCACATGATGCCGATTGACATCGAATGTTTTTTTAAAGTAGTCAGACTTAGCTTGATTAGCTTATTCAATTAATGCTGCAATATTGCCAATACGTCTCTTGATGTCGTCACTAATGACATAGGATTACTTAGTGAAGCCATGCAATTTTCAAGGGATTAGTGGATGCTTCCCTAAACACCACAAAGGTTCATAGTCAATCTTAAACCACGTCATTTACAGAGATTTATGGGTTTTCCTCAAATCATGTATTTTCAGCTCGGTCGAAACCCGTGGTTACACGATGAGACTTCATCTTTCTTTCTTCCTATAACATGGCGAGCTTCTGTAGCCTGAGATCTCTCTTTCTTCTTATGACACGGAGTGCTTCTATAGCCCGGAGTCATTCTCTTTCTTCTTATGACACGACTTGCTTCTATAGCGCAGAGTCCTTCTCTTCCTTCTCATGACATGACGTGCTTTTATAGCCCGGAGTCTCTCATTCTTCTTATAACACGGCGTGCTTTTGTAGCCCGGAGTCTCTCTTTCTTCTTATGACACGGCGTGCTTCTGTAGCCCCGAGGTCTTCCTTCTTCTTAAGACACGGCCTGCTTCTGTAGCCCGAGGTCTTCCTTCTTATGACGTGGCGTGCTTTTGTAGCCCGGAGTCTCTCCTTCTTTTTATGACACGGCGTGCTTTTGTAGCCCGAAGTCCTTCTCTTTTTTCTCATGACACGGCGTGCTTCTGTAGCCCGGAGTCCTTCTCTTTTTTCTCATGACATGGCGTACTTTTGTAGCCCGGAGTCTCTCCCTCTTCTTATGACACGACGTGCTTTTGTATCCCGGAGTCTTTACTTCTTCTTATGATATGGCATGCTTTTGTAGCCCGGAATCTCTCCTTCTTCTTATAACACGGCGTGCTTCTGTAGCCCAGAGTCTTCATTCTTCTTATGACATGCGCGCTTCTGTAGCCCGGGGTCTTCGTTCTTCTTATGACACAGCATGCTTTTATACCCCGGAGTCTCTCTTTCTTCCTATGACACAGCGTGCTTCTATAGCTCGAGGTCTTTCCTTCTTCTTATGACACAGCGTGCTTCTGTAGCCCGGAGTCTTTCCTTTTTCTTATGACACGGCGTGTTTCTCTAGCCCAAGGTCTCACTTTCTTTTTATGACACGGCATGCTTTTGTAACCTAGAGTCTCTCTTTCTTCTTATGACACGGCGTGCTTCTGTAGCTCGGGGTCTTCCTTCTTCTTATAACACGGCGTGCTTTTGTAATCCGGAGTCTCTCTTTCTTCTTATGACACAGCGTGCTTCTGTAGCTTGGGGTCTTTCTTCTTCTTATTGACACGACAGCTTCCATAGCTCGACCTGGTGCGTGCCTATGCACCCAAGGTCTCTCTACTGCCGAAATAATTTAAGTGTCTTCTGTCTTTGAATGCAACCTCTTCGAGGCTACATTCAAAGAGGAGCAACCGTTGACACCTATTTAAAAAAAATAAAAAGAAAATAGAAAAGAAAAGAAAACAAAAACAAAAACAACAAAACAACAAAAAAAGAAAAAACGGAAATGATGCTTAGGAGTAGGGTCGAGCCTGATTTGGCCTTGGCCCAGCCCGCCTCTCTTTTCTCTCGCGGCCCAAGCCATTTCCTCTTGGGCTCGGCCCACGCCAGCTTCTTCCTTCTTCCTGGCCATCCTCGCACGCGAGGGGGACTTGGGGAAAGGAAAAAGCAGCAACAGAGCATCAGGCAGAGAGAGGCAGCAGGAGCAGCAGCAGACGATAGAAGCAGAGCCGCTAGAGTAGAGAAGGGGAGCAGAAGATAATGCAGAGAGAGAAGAAAAAGAGTGAAGCAGAAAAGACAGTAGCAAAACGCAACCGAGAGGGAAGGGGAAAAAAGCAGAGAAACAGGAGCAGCCGAGGGAGGAAGAGGGCGGAAGTTTAGCCTTAGGGCTGAGTGTCATCCAACAGTCCTCGATGCAAATCGATGCAACGGAGCTTACAATTGCCCCCTCCTTCCTTCAGCAGTCCTTCAAGCAAGACCTGCAAAAAGAAGAAGAAAGGCAGCAACAACAGGAGAACAGCAACCAGAGAGGGAGAACCAAGGGAGGTTGCCGGAGGGAGAGGGTTAAGTCTAAGCAGAAGGCCGAGATCTGAGGTCGGCCGGAGTGAGGGAGGCAGCTCTGAGCATGAAGGTTCTAGATTCGGAGGAGAGAGGGTTGACCGAGAACAAGCCGAACCACTGTTGCCTGTTGCTGCCGCAGCACCGCTGATCGCAGCCCCATCGAACGGGCGACTCCTGCCGAGCTGAGCTGATGTGGACATCGAGCTATATCGAGGAGGAAGTGCTAGGGACCCATTGTCTATTCCGACTGGTTCGATCACTCGAGCGCGGGCCAAGCAATTTAGGCAAGCTGTTGGCGTCATGGTTCGTGATCTTTAACGTGGAGATGATCTTGGATCAAATCTTGAAGAATCTTGGAAATCTTGGCGCAATTTAATTATTTGGTCACCAAATATTTGACCAAGTCAAATATATATAAAGATTAATATCTTCTTGTTTAGGAATATTCTAGAATATGATACATTATATCTCTAGGGTTGGTTTTAGGGTTTGTGTGGCGGCTAGTATTAAAGATTGACTGAATTTCTTTGGGGGATATAATTTATTTTTGAGGAAAAAAGTTGAGAGATTCTCTTATACTGTTCTTTTGAAGACTTGACCTTATTAAGGTTCCCTTGTGACAGTCGATTCGACTTATCGAGCGAGATAGTGAATTCTTTCGCTCGTAGCGTCTATAACATTGGTTGGTTGACACGCTTTCATCAACAGGTCACGTTCATACCGAGGTTGCCAGTCACAGGTTTGATTGGAGGTCGAGGTTCACAATTCGCATCATCCAAGCCTTCGTAGAACGATCTTTCCGCAACGATTCACATCATTTGGTATCAGAGCGCTCTTCCACAAGGTCTATTTATCTTTAATTTTCTATTTATATTCAGCAATTTGAGATTTATTGAGCTAGGGTTTCGATTCTAGCCAATTTAGGGATCAGATTACTTTTGTGCTTCCATACGTAGTTTTTTTTTTTGGTAAAATGCTTCCATACGTAGTTGTTTGCTGTTAGTTTTAATTTTCTTTTTCCTAACATCTTAAATTGTATCTAAGTTTGTAAAAAAAAAAAAAGAGAAAGTTATCCAAAAAAAAAAGAAGAGAAAGAAAATGCACACAAAAAAAAAAGTGCACAAGAGAAAAAAAAAAGATTTGGCAAAAAAAAAAAGCCGAACAAAAAAAAAATCAAGAAGGCAACTTGTGTGTTAGTGGACCGAATTGAAACAAAATCAGTAGTGATTTATGTTTCAATTGGAATTTCGAAAGTTGTACTTGTTGGTTTGAAATTGTTACTTGTTGAAACAAAATCAATAGTGATCTAATCTTGTTTGATTAGTTTGATTGATTGTCGTGAGGGGGATATAATTTATTTTTAAGGAAAAAAGTTGAGAGATGCTCTCTTCTACTGTTCTTTTGAGGACTTAATCTTATCAAGGTTCCCTTGTGACGGTCGATTCGACTTATTGAGCGAAATAGAGAATTCTTTCGCTCGTGGCGTCTATAACGTTGGTTGGTTGACACGCGTTCGTCAACAGGTCACATTCATACTGAGGTAGCCAATCACAGGTTTGATTGGAGGTTGAGGTTCACAATTCGCACCATCCAGGCCTTCGTAGAACAATCTTTCCGCAACGATTCACATCATGAGCTCACAGGCCCGACGCCAGCCGGGGTCGCTGACGCTCCCTCGTAACGCGGCTCCCCTTCACCGTTGCCCATCGCTGCTGTTTCGTCACCAGACGATGCTTCGCCGTCGCCTGCCGCTGCCGTTCTGCCACCAACTGCTTCAAGCCGAGCCACCATCCTCCGACACCGCCTGCCACCTCGCCGTCGCGACCACCGATCCCTTGACGTGAGCCTCACTTGCTGCTGCCATACTATGACGCCATCGTGTTGAGCGGCTTGCCGCTGTACTGAAACACTATTGAGCGGCTCATTGCCATCGTCATCATCGTTCGTTCGCCCAACGACGCCTCAACCGCAAGCAAAGAGAGGGACGTCTATCGGGTCATGGCCGAGTAGGGTTTTGGCCAAAAACCGGGTAGAGCGTGGATCTCAATCGAGTAGGGCTCTGGTCATAATGGGCCAAGTCAGCGGGCTCGGTTTATGTTTTTTTTTTTTTGAAAGGAAAAGAATCCCGGGCCGGGCCTACAACGGGTCTTTGGCGGATGACCCGGGTCGGTCCTAACCCGGGAACTCGATCCGGGTCGTTTTTAAATATATTATATTGATATAATAATAATAATAAATATTTTGAAAAAAAAATATTATTATTTTAAAAAATTAAAAAATTTTGAAAATCCAAAAAATGCAGAGTTTGTTTAGGAATTGCTATGTCTTGCCTTCTTAGTCTAATTAGGTCTTTATTTGCTTGTATATTGATTATATCGCGTGTTTAATTTGCATATTTAATTATGTTTAATTGGGCATGCTCAATTTTACTGCAATTAGGATCTTGGTAGCTATAATTATTATTTTATTGATTGCGCACCTGTATGATCACCTCATATGTTAGTGGATAGGTATAAAATCAATCAAAATTGCCTGACAAAAATATTTTCTTTTAAAATGAATAAGATTAGGTACCGAAATGGCACTAATTGATCAATTAGTGTAATCAAGTCCACAACCCTAGATTCTCTGGTTACGTTGGAAGCGAGGTACACTCCCATACCGCACTTGGTTTTAGCCGACCCTAATAGACTAGTGGCGACTTGTTTTTGCAAAATTCTTAAAAATACCCCAACGTCACGCAAGGTATGGACTTGGGAGAGCCCACGCCTAATCATTGGCCTTAGGTCCATCCTTTAGGCAATACCCCTAAACCTACTCCATTCCCCGAGGGATAGGTCGCGACAATAGGCATTTAAAATATGGCACAAACTTGGATGAATTCAATGTCAAATCAAAAAGGAAATAGTGCAAGAGAGATATAATTCCATTATAGCTATGGAGTGCATTTAATTGTCAACGCTAATCCGAGGCACATGCACTACAAATGTTGTAGGCATTTTAAATATGACCGAAGCTTAAATGGAATTAATCTCAAATCAAAAGTTGATTGATGCTAAAACGGTTAATGTTGGAGGCATCACATACACCAAAATCACCTTGACATGTAAAACAATTTTGCTATACATCCGAAAGAAATTGACAAATGTCCCTAGATAACCTTTCATCTTTCAAGGAATTTTGACAACAAAGATTGTGAAATTTGGAATAGAATTTATGAAGACAACTAATCCTCATTCAGCATGCAAGATATCCTAAAAAATTCTAGAAGAGAATTGCATCAAGGAATCATAATAAAGAACACCAAATAGAGCAATCAAGATCAAAGTAATCGGGGCATGACCCATGAACGACATTTGACAAGTCACAATTGCGCCACTTGTCATAGTAGAGCTCGTGTTACCAAAGAAGGTTCTTCTGATTTCGTGGTTTTATTGTATCCTACAAGTGAATTGGTCATGCGCCTCAAACCGTGAGTTCTCGTAACCTACATTTTCAGAAGTTGCCTGAGCACGGACAAATCCGCCGAAGTAGCTAGGTATTTCCAAACGAGCAGGTCCTCGTGTGCTTTCTTCGGGCACGCTTTCTGACATTGATATACCAGCTTTAATGATGCAGTCGGCAAAGAGCTGGAGCAGACGACAGCTGTACCGAAGTGGGACGAACAAGGCAATGTAAAGACACAAGACACTGAAGAGGGCAGTGATTCCAACTATCAAGATGACAACAGCAACCCAAGTGCGTTTACTTGTGGTCACGTAAACCCCCGTCATGAAGGCCACGGACATTGTCGCAAGAGCTATGAGCAGCGGTAACCTTGCACTTCTGAGGGCATGATGCACCGCATGCGAATCATTGATTTGCGTCCAAAGAAGTATCACAACTGAAATTATCGAGCTGTACAAGGCAACGGTGTTGCAAATCACGAAAATGTCGTACATAGATTTGTTCAACAGTGTAGCGATTCCTGCATTTGGTTCAGAGCTATTGTATCCTCCAGGTACAGAAAAGCCAGCAGCAAATGTCATGGCGGCAACGAGTGTTGCCACGACCATACGAGTGTTGGCCTGGTTCTTTAGTCTATCCAAATTCGAAGGCTTCAAACGTCTCCATGGGCCTAAGCCTGTTGACCGACAAATTGCTTTGTCTTTGCCTCTGGGTGCTTTAGCAGATGCTAAGACTATTCGCGTCCAAATCTGGTTAAGCATAATAGAAAATAAACATCGTGATTATCCATAAAGATGGACTCAAAATCAAAGATTTAGAATTAACAAAATTAAAACCTTCTCAAGTGATACGCAAACTTGCAAATGCAATCTTTTCTGAGCTTACTATAGAAACTTAATTTCTTTTGTTTATCACAGAAAGGAAGCAGCTAAAATTAACAGTGAAAAACAAAAGTAGTAACTTGTTAATCCATTTTGTACAGATCATCACCTTGCGAAATGGAGCATCGATGGTTTGCAGTTTCTCGTCTACAATGTCTTGAGCCGTTGAGTTTTTGTTGTTTACCAGTTTAAGATCAACTCTTTTGTCCCGAGTGAGATAGAATAGAACCTTGGGTTTCCATTGCAATGTGGCCACATGTAGAGGCGTGTTTCCTTCCTTGTCTTTCGCATTTATAAGCTTCTCAAGCTTGGGATCACCGAGTATGCATTCTACAGTGGAGGCCCTTCCGTACTTTGCTGCAATGTGAAGTATATTTTGCCCTTCCTTAAGATTTAGCAACTCTTCTGGATCTGGCCAATGTCGAAGTAGCTCCTTGATAGTGTCGAGATGACCCATCTTACATGCGATGTGGATTGGAAAATAGCCCTCTTCGTCGCCCTCAAAGGCGCTGGAAGCAAACTCTTTAACCAAGAATTTGACCCCATCTACATAATTCTCGGATGCTGCTCGATGGAGGGGAGTCCCACCTCGAGCATCTCTTAAATTGAATAGCTCTTTCTTCCGCATTAACATCTCTTTCAGCATATCTACATCATTAAAGAGCCCGAGATGAATGAATATTTGTCGTGCTCATGACCATGGGTATGGCAACTTTACCCTCTATACAAAAATGCGATAGCATTGAATACATAATTGAAACTAAAGCTTTTGGGGGATACTTTCAGTATGGATATATGGAGAATGCTTCAAAGCATGGAGACATTTATATCCAAGGCGTTACCTCACGTGAGAAATCAAGCAATCATTACATAAGTCTCTTCCTAATTTACAAAAGGTCCTTCGACAATAATACAGGTAGTGTAGTATCTACAATGGCTGTACCATAAGTATCGACTCCCGAAGCATTAAATTGATTAGATTCTTCGGACTGTAAGCCTTGCCCCTACCTAAGTGCAAACATACCGTATCAGCCTTTTTCTATGCCAAAATTAATAAGAAGTTTTCAACAATTGATGCAAGCCGAAGAAAAAGGTTTAAACCATCCTAGCTGATGAACCAAAAGTGTAAGGTCAGGTGCTTTTTGAATGAGGGTTTAGAGGTTCAACGACTCGTATCTAAAGTAGAGACACAAATAAAATGTATATGGTCCGACTAATAAATTCACCCAAGTGAGAGCCATAATTACAGTCACTGACCTAATCTTTGGTGCATCACGGCACCGTGAACCGGCGACATGCCTTGTATCCTAGGCCGAGGGACTTTTTTCACATCCATTGCTTCAACCAAGCGCACGAGAAGCTTCAGGTCGCCCATCTCGACTGCCAAGTACAGTGGGCATTTGCTCTCCTTATTCTTCTTATTCACCGATCTTGAGCCTCGACTCAGGAGCAGATTGGTCAACTCGTAGTGACGGTTCTTCACAGCCTCGTGCAACGCCGTGTTCCCTGCATCATTTGCCATGTCCAAAATACTGCCACAGCTGAGGAGGAGCTCAGCCGTCCACATCCTGCCAGCTCTTGCCGCGATGTGGAGTGCCGTGTCCCCTTGGTTGTTCACCTTGGTGATGAGCCGCTTGTCACAGATGACCTCGAGGAGGACTCGAAGGATGTCAGCCTTCTCAATTCCCGCTACGATGTGGAGTAATGAGTTCCCAGAAGGACCCTGCATGTTGATAATGCGAGACAAAGAAACCCTCTCTTCGGCGGAATACCTTTCAAGGGCTTTGATGAACTTGTTGACGTCGCCTTCTTTTGCAGCGGCATGCAGCAGCGGATTCATATGGCATTTGAGTTCTGCTTGGCAGTGTGGTTTGTTTATCGACTCTAGTGCTTTCAATCTGGCCCTTTGCTGCTCCCAAATTTCATCATCCTTGATGGTTATGCTCGCGCAATCGTGATCCATCTTCAGACTTCAAAATTTCAATAGGTTTACTCCAAAGGCAGACAACAGTTTGATTGAACACTTCTGTTCTCCAAGATTAATTGCACAGCTAAAAGTTGGGAGAGCTGAAGCTGAGCTTGGCTATTTAAAGGCGTCGGTGTGGAAGTGTTCTCCTTTGCCAATTCACACGCGTTGTAATTTAAACGAACACGGAAACGCGTTGTAATTTAAACGAACGCGGAAACGCTAACCCTGTAGGGTCCTCCGTTCGGCTTCTCTCCTTTACCACGAGCCGCTACTGTAGGCTTGTCTTTGCGCGCGCGTGCAACACGTTTATCAAGGAACAGCCTCGACCGTGCGGCTCCCGCGTGGTCATGCCAAGAGCAAATCCTTTTTTGTACTGTCACGTTTTTTTCGTGGAACCTTCTATTTAACCCCATAAATAAAGGACAGAAAACCTAAAAAGCGAGCCACCACTTTTTTATCCTTTTATGTTCTTTCTTGGAACCTTCTTTTTGCCCTCATAAATAAAGGACAGAAAACCTCAAAAGCAAGTCTCCTTTTTTTATTCTTTTATGTTCTTTCCTAGAAACTTCTCTGCGCGCGCGTGCAGCTCGTTTATCAAGGAGCAGCCTCGACTGTGCGGCTCGCGAGTGATCATGTCAAGAGCAAATCCTTTTTTGTTACTCTATTACGTTATTTTTCCTGGAACCTCCTTTTTGCCCCCATAAGTAAACAACAGAAAACCTCAAAAGCAAGTCTCCTTTTTTTATTCTTTTATGTTCTTTCCTAGAAACTTCTTTTTACCCTCATAAATAATATAAAGGAAATTTCAAATGAGGGCCGAAAACGTTTCAAAGGCTTTGATGAACTTGTTGACGTCGCCTTCTTTTGCGGCGGCATGTAGTAGTGGATTCACGTAGTATTTGAGTTCTTCTACTTGACGGTGGGTTTGTTTACCGACTCTAGTGCTTTCAATCTGCCCCTACTCTGCTCCTGGATTACATCATCCTCAATAGTTATGCTCACGCCATCGCCATCCATCTCTAGACTTCAAAATTTGAATACGTCTCCTCCAAAGGTAGACAACAATCAGATTGAACACTTCTGCTTTCCAAGATTAATTGCATGGCCATAAGTCGGAGATTTTTTCTCCTTTAAAGCAAAGTTTAACTAGCTATTGAAAGGCGTTGATGGTGTGGAAGTTTTCTCCATTACCAATTCACGTGTTGTAATTTTAACGAATGCGGAAACGCTAACCCTATAGAGTCCTCTGTTCGGCTTCTTTTCCTTTCCCATGAGCTGCTACTGTAGGCTGTTCAAAATTAAACCAACTTCATTGGTGCCGATACTTCGACACCAACATCTCATAATTGATACTAAAAACTGTTCAGTATCCGCATTAAAGAAGAGTCATAATTGTTGTGTTATCTTTAATAAATCTATACGTATTTCTAGGTATAGTGATTGTTTCTAGAGATATGATAAGACACGATGAGATAAGGTAAGATAGGGTGATTGTTTTGTTAGTTTCTAGATTTTATTTAGAATGCTAGCTATTTTTATGGGGAAGAGCAAAGTTCATGTAACAAGCATATAAATAGGGGTCTTGTAATATATATATCTTGTATATATATATATATATATATATATATATATATATATTTAAGATGAAATATATCTACAAACGTATCTATCTTTTTCTCTTTCTTATGTGAGTTGTAAACGTTTCATCTTCAAATTACTCCCATCAAATTAGTATCAGAGCTTACGGTTTGTGATCATGGCCTCAACAAACAATGAGTGTCCTCTTCAATACCCTCATCTTACCAAAGAAAATTATGGTAATTGGGCTATTAGAATGAAGGCTCTACTCGACGCCTACGATGTGTGGGAACTTGTCAACACTAACTATGATGAGCCAGAGGATGAAGCTACCTCGAACCAGAACTAGAAGAATGCCTTGGAGAAGGTTCGTTTGAAAGATCAATATGCCATATCAATCACCTATCAAGCTTTAGATGATTTTATGTTTGAAAAGGTGTCAAACACCACCGCTGCTAAATAGGCATGGGAGATTCTTCACAGCACACATCAAGGAGTATAGAAAGTTTAGAAGATTCGCCTACAAACCTTGAAAGGGAATTGGAGGTAATTCATATGAAAGAATCTAAATCGATTGATGATTATTTCACAAGAGTTGAAAAGAAACGGAGAAGAAGTTTCAGAGTCCTATTTATTTCCTCTCACAGGAGCAAGACAAGCGTGTCATATGCTATAGCGTTGAATATGGAGCTGTCCTCACCTTATTCAGTCGTCCTTTCCCTTGTTCTGATCACCTTCTTCACTTGTTCATGGAAATTACTACGTTTGTTTTGGTTGAAGCCGAAGAAGCTAGAAAGATGTCTGAGACGGCAAGGTATAAATGGAACAACTTACAAGCTTTGTTTTAAGACCTGAGAGACATCATGAGAATGGGCAAGCAAGCTCATTCTCAACCCACTACTCCTTTCTCCAACGACATCGTGCCTCGTGTTTTCCCTTCCTATCATCTCTCCATCAAGAAATATGGTACGCCTACTATCAAGGTCAAGAGAGTTGAATTTTTCCAGTCGATGTCATAATATCATTGATTTGACAAACTTGATTTCTTGGTAAAAAACAATGTGCAACATGTAGAAATTTTATTCATATAAATAACTATTCAATCATGAAAAACGGATCCATATATGGTTGTAAAACACCAAGATCAATAAATACAGCGGAATTAAAGCGTACCTATTTGAGTCATTGCTTCACTTGAAGAAAAGTAGATCACTCTGATAATCAGGGATCTATTGGAATGCCAGATCTTCCTCTCTATGACCTATTTCAGTATAGCAGCTTTCAATGGGATTAAAGCAACTAATAGGTATAACCTACCATTTTTATAGGCTAGAGAGGGGACCTAGCAAACCCTAATCAACAGTGTGTCAACTGAGCCCTTCCCATTACGGGCTTCAGTTAAACACAATTGCCTACACTTTGCTGCTCAACTAGGCCCGTTATCAATAGATGCCAATACCCAATTTAATCGATCACCTTTGAAGGGTTCAACAATTATTGGAATATCCATTAACCCGATTATTTAAAATAGAAAATCAATTAATTAATGTAAGCCCATATTATAGAAAATTTCCAACATTCTCCCACTTGGCTACATTAATTAACTTATTTTATTTTGAAAAAGATTTTATATTGAAAACGACACTATCGGGTTAATAACTGAAATTTTGTTTCATGTGGCCATAATTTTAAAAATAATATTCCAATAACGGCATCTCAAAAACAATCCAATCCTATATAACCTCAGTATAGGACTATGGAGATCAATGTGTAAAGAAAATATCATTACACAAGACCTTCCATAATCACATATAATAAGCATTATATTTTCATGGATCATGGGCCTAGTAGTGTAGTAAGAAATAGTGCCAACATGTGATAAAAAAATACACTATTTCTTATCGGTCCTCAATGCAATTTCTCAACAACATGAAACTGCATTAACGCAATTTCTAAACAACATGAAATTGCACAACTGTGTCACAATCCAACATGAGATCTCATAATCAGTGACATCCAGTCATCTTTAAACTAAAATTTGTTTAAAGATACTGTTTTATACTTCCATTTCTCAGTCAACAAGAGAAAGGATAACAATAGAGTCAATAATAACAATCATTAAAATAAATGCTTTAATAGACATCATAAAAGCATTATCATCGCATATAACTATAATATCCAGAAATACAAATTATTAACTCCCACTAACAAAAGAAATCAAAAGAATCTAAAACACCCATATTCTTTACATGTTCTTTAAACAAAATGGGTCGTAAGCCTTTTGTTAGAGGATCAGCCAACATGGACTTAGTTCTGATATTTTCAATCACAATGTCTCCCTTTTTGACCAAGTCCTTAACAGAATAATATTTGATCTCCATATGTTTGGACGCATTGCTGATCTTGTCATGCTTGGAATAAAACACAGCTGCAGTGTTGTCACAGTAGATGACCATAGGTCTAGCAATAGAGTCCACAACTCTCAATTCTGAGATCAAATTTTTGAGCCAAACTGCTTGAATTGACGCGCCGTAGCACGCTACAAACTCAGCATACATTGTAGAGTTCGTAATCAAGGTTTGCTTTGTGCTCTTCCAAGAAATAGCACCTCCAGCCATCATAAAAATATATCCAGAAGTTGATTTTCTATCATCTGAACAACTAGCAAAATCAGCATCTGAATATCCAATCACTTTTAGGTCCTCAACTCTGCTATACACGAGCATGAAGTCCTTTGTTCGTTGTAGATATCTCATCACCTTCTTAGCTGCAACCCAATGTTCTTGACCTGAATTCGACAGATATCTTCCAAGAGTATTCACAGCAAAAGCAACATCAGGTCCGGTACATACTTGTGCATACATAAGACTGCCAACTGCACTAGCATATGGAACATTTTTCATGACTTCTTTTTCAACATCATTCTTGGGGCATTGTTCTATACTCAATTTATCTCCTTTCACAACAGGAACATCGCCTGACTTGCAGGTCTGCATGTTGAATCTTTTCAAAACACGATCTATATAACTTTTCTGAGATAACCCCAGAACCTTCTTAGATCTGTCATGATGAATCTCAATGCCTAGAACAAAAGAGGCTTCCCCAAGATCTTTCATATCAAACTTTGTAGATAGAAAATTTTTGGTGTCATTCAATAGATCAACATCATCTTTGCTAGCAAGTAAAATGTCATCTACATAAAGTACTAAGAAAATATATTTACTCCCACTTACTTTCATGTAGATGCATTGATCAAACTTGTTTTCTTCAAAGCCAAATAATCTCACAACTTTGTGAAATTTTAAGTACCACGACGTGATGCTTGTTTGAGACCATATATGGACCTTTGAAGTTTGCACACCATATGCTCCTTTCCAGCTTCTTTAAACCCTTCAGTTGCTGCATATATACTTCTTCATCCAGATCTCCATTTAGAAAAGCTGTCTTGACATCCATTTGGTGAAGCTCTAAATCAAAATGAGCCACCAATGCCATGATTATCCGAAAAGAATCTTTAGTGGACACTGGAGAAAAGACTTCAGTATAATCAATGCCTTCTCTTTGTGTGTACCCTTTTGCGACTAACCTTGCCTTGAATCTCTCTATGTTGCCTTTATTGTCTTTCTTGGTTTTGAATACCCATTTGCAGCCGATTGGTTTATGCCCATCGGTAAATCAACAAGTTTCCATACTTGATTAGTTGACATGGAAAACATCTCGTCATTCATCGCTCCTAACCATTTATCTGCCTGATCACTATTAAGAGCTTCTTTGAAAGTCGTCGGATCAACTATACTTCCAATGTCAAAATCAGCTTTTCCAAGATAGACATGATAATCATTTAGAGGTGTTGGTCTTCTTTGTCGCTGTGATCTTCGCACAAGCATTTCTGGAGCTGTATCATTCATCTGGGGAATTTCATTTGTAATGGGAGGATCTACCGTCATATTTTCGGTATTAGCTTCTTGCTGAATTTCCACTCTGCTGGGATCTCACATAGAATCATCATGCAAGATGGGCAATGGAATAGAGACCGTTTTGTTTGGTTCTTCCCTTTCAAAAGATTGAGAAGAACTCTTTTCAGCGACATCTAATTCCAGGAATTTGGCAGTTTGAGATTCAACGATTCTAGTGCCTCGAGTAGGACAATAGAATCTATACCCTTTAGAATGATGAGGATATCCAATAAAGTAACATCTAGTAGTCCTGGATTCGGTCTTCTTCTGAGAAGGATCATAAATTTTCACCTCTGCAGGACAACCCCAAACTCGTAAATGATTCAAGCTTGGTTTCCTCCCTGTCCACAATTCAAAAGGTGTTTTCGGCACCGATTTACTAGGTACACGATTCAATATATAAGTTGATGTTTTAATTGCATCACCCCATAAGTATTCAGGCAAATTAGAACTGCCCATCATACTTCGTTTCATCTCCATGAGTGTGCGATTGCGCCGTTCAGCTACACCATTCTGTTCAGGACTCCCAGGCATTGTATATTGAGCGACAATACCACAGTCCTGCAAATATTTTGCAAACGGTCCCTTTTGCTGTCCAGCCTCAGTATATCGCCCATAATACTTACCACCGCGATCAGACCTGACAATCTTGATAATTTTTCCCAATTGTTTCTCAACTTCAGTACGAAACACTTTGAACATTTCAAGAGCATCAGTCTTCTCCTTAATTAGATAAACATAACAATAACGGGAGAAATCATCAATGAACGTGATGAAGTATTTATTTCCACACAAGGTGGTTGAGTATGGCCCACTAATATCAGTATGAATTATCTCCAATAGACTTTGACTGCGAGTAGCGCCTTTCTTCTTGGTTTTAGTTAACTTTCCCCTCACACAATCAATACAAGTCTCAATATCATCTGAGTCAAGAGGAGGGAGAATATCAGCAATGATAAGTCGCTTTACCCTTTCTTTTGAGATATGCCCCAATCGCTTATGCCATAGCAATGAAGATCTATATTTGATTAAAGATCTCTTAGCAACAACATTCTCAACATTGAAAGAGCAATATGGTCTATCGGGAGATAAGGATAATCGATATAATCCATCAAACAAAACACAATTCCCAATAATTCTTGAATCATAACTCAAATCCACTCTTTTATTCGCAAAATGAAGACAATATCCAGCTTTGTCAAGCGAAGAAAGAGATACTAAGTTTCTCCTAAAATTAGGAACATAAAAGACATTGTTCAAGACAAGCTGAAAACCAGAATCTAAATTCAAAACAACTGTCCCGATGCGCTCCACATCAACTCCAGTATTATTTCCAACTTTAAGCTTTGACTCCCTCAGACTTGGACTCCTTAGATTTGTGAGACCCAGTAAGGTAGTAGTCACATGAACAATAGCACCAGAATCAAGCCACCAAGAATCCACAGGAACATCAACTAGATTTGATTCAAAACACACAAACAATTCACCGTGGTGACTTTCTTTTCTAGTTTTTAGCCAAGCTTGGAATTTGTAGCAATTGGCTCTCTTGTGACCCTGCTTCTTGCAGTGAAAACATTTAAAATCCTTGTCTCCATTTCTCCCATAGTTCCCATATTTCTTAAAGTCTTGCCATTTCTTTGGACCATGAACATTTGACCCTTTAGGCTTCCATTTGCCTCTAGACGAACTCAACTTGGCATTGGTAGTTAAGTGGGCAGACTCATACTTTTCCTTCTTTAACTTCTCTTCCTTAGTCACACACTTAGAAATCAAGGCATTAACGCTCCATGTCTCATTCTGAGCACTATAAGCAATCTTAATCAAGCTAAATTAATTTGCGAACATTTAAGGCATGATGCACAATATAATTTTCAGAAAGAACAATTTCATGGGCCTTAAGTTTGGACTGAATGTGGACCATCTTCAGTATAAATTCTCTAACACCCATAGCAGCATCATACTTCATGTTCGTTAACTCACTCAAAGCAAGTTCCCGGCTTGACCTTATCTGAGACTCTATATCTTTCTCCCACTGCTTCAAGGAACTGTCTGGCATTCGTATCTTCCGGCAAACCACTAATCAGATGCTCAGCAATGGACCTCTCCATGGCAATGAGGCTCAGTCGATTAGATTTTTCCCATCTAGCATAATGTGCCTTTTGATCTACAGTACTTTAATCATTGGGCATGGCAGGTTCATCCTCACGTAAAGCCAAGTCCATATCAACGATGGCCAAAGCAAACTCTATATCTTGCTTCCATCTCTTAAAGTTTGATCCAGTTAACATTTCAACCGTGGCATTGTTGTTATTTACAGCAAAGGTAACTGTTTAACACACATAATGCAATAAGATCAATTATGGGCAATAAGCAATTCAACAAAATAATTAGTACATTATAAACTCCCCTTTGGGCAGAGTATATAAAGCACCATTATTTTTTTACAACATGAAGTTTATAAAGCAACAACAAGGAGAATTACATATAATTGTCAAGAATCCATCCCCTTTGGGCAGACAAATCCTTTAAATCATACATCTCCATAATATCAACATAGAGGGGAATTACATATAATTTTCAAAACATTTATCCCCTTTGGGCAGATAAATATTTTTCAATTATACATCCCCATCTTTTAAATATGGGAATAAACTTCATGCTATTTTCCAAATTAATATACACAATAACTCCCTTTGGGCGAGTAATTGTATATATTAATCTTTTATCAATAGGGAACTCCAAAATTTATGCCCAAAATTCATCAAACAATATGAAACACTTTACAACATGTGCTTCCAATGATCATATTGCACTTTTTCAAACAACAATTTTTGCCACAATTTTTTTTTTTAATTAATTTTTTTAAAATTTTTTTATTATTATAATATTATTTAAATATTTCGGACTCCCGCGGGCCCAGGACCCGCGAGCAGCCCTAATCAGACCGCGGGCCAGACCCGCGAGTCCTTAACCCTCACACGGCCCACTCCTTTTAAATTGAAAATGGCCCACAAATTTGAAACATATAAATAAGTAAAAGTTGGGCTAAGCCCATTAACTTTGGTTCTGGACAGCCCAGAACCTAAAATACGAAAAAGAAAGAATGGATGGGCTTACACCCATCCATTGGCCCGGCCCGGCTGGAAGGTCTTCTTCAACCTCCAGCCGGGTCCCGAAATTGCAGAAAACCGGGTCGCACGACCCGGTTTCAAACCCGAAGCTCAAAAACCACATATTAGCTTGATTTTTGATGAAGTTTGTCCATGGAAATTGCATATAACATCAATATAATTAACTATAATAAATTAAACGAAGAAAAATCAAGTAAATCCACCACATACAAGCTTCAAAGTTTCGGATCTAAACCTCCCATGGCCGAAAATTCGGTTTTGTTAACTTTAAACCCTAAAAACTCAATTTAATACAACAAAAGGATACTAAAACAAATATATAACAATACCCATACAACGATTTGCAGCAAACAACAATCAATTGTAAGTAATTTGAAAATTCTAGAATTTTTTTTTTTTTATGCATAAACCCTAGAATTTCAAATTTAGAATTCTCTATCAATTCTCAACGAAATTATGCAAATTATATATGGTTGGAAAGATCTCGACATGTAGAACAAAAGCCCTATGGTTTCAGGATCAATCGAGCAAAAAATCCATACGAATAAATAATACCCATATTCGACTCAAAGAGGAAAATTTCGAATTTTTTCCATAATAGAATTTTTTTTTTTTTTTTTTTTTTTGGGTTTTACAATCATATATGACTTGCTCTGATACCACATGTAGAAATTTTATTCATATAAATAACTATTCAATCATGAAAAACGGATCCATATATGATTGTAAAACACCAAGATCAATAAATACAAAGTAGGAATTAAAGCGTCTTTTATTTGAGTCATTGCTTCACTTGAAGAAAAGTAGATCACTCGATAATCGGGATCCATTGGAATGCCAGATCTTCCTCTCTATGACCTATTTCAAAGATAGCAGCTTTTAATGGGATTAAAGCAACTAATAGGTATAACCTACCATTTTTATAGGCTAGAGAGGGACCTAAAACCCTAATCAACAGCTGTGTCAACCGAGCCCTTCCCATTACGGGCTTCAGCTTAAACACAATTGCCTACACTTTTCGCTTCAACTAGGCCCGTTATCAATAAATGCCAATACCCAATTTAATCAGATCATTTTGAAGGGTTCAACAATTATTGGAATATCCATTAACCCGATTATTTAAAATAGAAAATCAATTAATTAATGTAAGCCCATATTATAGAAAATTTCCAACAATTTCAACTAACTAGAAGCTGTAAGTTTTAGCTAAACTCCTGCTAAAGAAAATATATTTCTGGTTCCTTTTCAGCAATTTTATTGAAATATATTCATGGAAAGAAAGTCGACCAAATCCTGCTATAAGGCGGATTTTACAGCATTGAGTGTTGCTTTTAGGGGCAAAGTCACATTGCATTTTAATGACTGCTATGTATTCAGCGACTGCTGGAAGTCTACGAAAACTGCTCATTTTCTTGAGCAAATCGATCTGCTAGATGGTTTTCAAGTCAGCTACTTATACTAGTTTGAGCACCTGGCATATCCAAATGGGTGATATATGGAATTCAAGAACCATTTGACGCCTTAATAAATGATTTCTCTTCAAAATGGTTATTGCGGGAAGTTTTGCTTTACGTGGTTTGGGCCAACGCCTGTATTGAACATCATGGACTCAGACATGTTGAAGGAAATATTTTCACGGATCAATGAGTTCGAAAAGCCACATCCCAAGGCCATTGGAGATCTCTTAATATCGGGAATCCTGAATATTGAGGGTGAGAAATGGGCCAAACATAGAAAGATCATCAACCCGGCTTTTCATTATGAAAAGTTGAAGGTATTACTGCTTGGTGCTAAAATTTTTCTGACCAGATGCAACATATAACGGAACTTAAAATGATTAATAATCCCATCATATTTCATGACGGAACCTGAATTTTGTAGTCCATCCATGGACATCTAATAAATTAAAGAGCGCGTATTCTAATTATTTAGCTTTTTAATCGTTGGAAAATTGTAGGATGTGGTGACTGCAACATGTTCAAGTTGTGAGGAGATGATTGGGGGATGAGAGAAGCAAAGTTTGACTGGTGAAGTGGATGTGTGGCCTCACCTTCAGCATTTGTCCGGTGATGTAATCTATAGAGCTGATTTCGGCGGTACCTACGACCAAGTCAAGAGCATCATCCACCTTCAACAAGAGCAAATTGGCCTCACTCACAAAATTCTTCAGATCGCGAATATCCTCGGGTGGAGGTAAGTCGAGATTGATCTAGCAACTATTTATCCAGATATCGTTAACTGTTGCAAAAGCATATGACAAGAAAAAAGAGTAACAAGACTTCAGTTTGGCTTCCTCAATCCATAGCCATGGAGTCAGTTGAAAGCCTCCACAATTTTAATATGATTCTGCAAATCATGGACCAGACAATGAACTTGAAAAGATTCTGAAGACAATTTTCTAATGATTTTGCGAATCTTGGATAGGGTCTGGATTGCGATTGCAAGATAGCATATAGGACTCCCTGCAATTTTTCCTGTCAAAATAATGTTTAGTAAGAAAATCTTCTATGAATTGCTATCGAGGTTGCTATTTTCCAACTTCTTAAGTCAATAGAGTGGATGAAAATGATTGAGAGTATTTACGTAGCAAGACACATATAAACTGTAGAAACCAAATTAACGTATGAATTCTCTTGAAGTTGACTTGTATTAAAAAAATGCAGCCTCTTGCCATCCAAACTGCACAAGAGGATGAAAGAAATCGACCATAAAGTAAAAGGACTGTTGAAAGACGTAGTGACCAAAAGAGAGAAGGCAATGAAGGAAGGAGCAGATTACAATGATCTCTTGGGGCTGTTGCTAAAATCAAACATGAAAGAAACTCAAGAATCTGGGCACCAAAAGGGAATGAGCATAGAGGATGTGATTCAAGAGTGCAAAGCGTTCAGCTTTGCGGGTCAAGAGACGACTGCTGTTTTGCTTACATGGACTCCGATTTTGTTAAGCAAGTACCAAAATTGGCAAGACAGAGCAAGAGAGGAAATCCTGCAAGTTTTTGGCAACAGCAAGCCTGATTGTGATGGGTTAAGCCAACTAAAAAATGTAAGGATTTTCGTCATATTATTGTCTGCTGTTTATCTCGATTCAAGACATATATACCTTGAGAGTGCTAGTATGAACACCTAGAGGGGGTGAATAAGTGTAAAAACAGATTCTGCAAAATGCAGTGAAAACCTTTACTTTTAACCTGAGTCTGAATAACAACAGACTTTTGAAACTGAGTCTGAAGAGCAGCAAACTTTAAGCGAAATCAGACTTTAGCAGTTACGAACAAAATAAAGAGATTCAGGGAAGAGAATAAGAACACAAGGTTTATAGTGGTTCGGCTTAATCCAAGCCTACGTCCACTCTCCCACGCTAACAGCCTTTTAGCTAGATTCCACTATGCAATCAACAAGAGATTACAACTTTAAGTGCAAACACTTAGTAGTAGATCACACTATCTCACTAAGTCACTCTTTTGGTATTTCTCTCACGATCACAAACGTTTAAGTTCACAAGAGACAAGTGTATGATCAAAAATCGCTCAGACTTTGGAATTATAAATTCTACGCTCCGTCTCTTACTTGCTCATCGGTCCTTCATCTCCTTAAATACTCCTCCACTTCCAAACTAGCCGTTGGACAGTATCTTGAGGATCGTCTTCCAACCTACCCGTTGGACAGATCTGTATCTAGAAAATTTGGTAGCCGTTGAGTGACAAAAGTAGAATCCCAAATTGATTCCAATCGCTCATACAAACAGAATCTTGGTTTCCATAAGTAAAGCTTCTCCGTATAGAAAGTTCTTGTCTTCAAGATCCAATTGTCAATCAATTAGATTGAGTCAATCAAATCAATCTTGATGTAGAATCCAAACCATATCACTAGCCGTTATACATTTGGGCTTGTGTTACGTTACGTTGTCGAACTGGATGTAAAGTCCGAGAGCAATAGACTTTACATTCTCGAGTCCGAGTGTAATAGACTTTATAATCGGGTCCGAACATATTCTCGCTTCGAATGATTTAGCTTTAAGGTCTCCGGATACTGATCTGAATAAGTTCAGTTTCAGCATAGAGTCTGTCTTCTGGTTCTTCATTCACGTTCAGTCTGGAATTTGTCAGAGTGAGCAGACTTCTGATGTAGAACAAACTTTGACACTAAGGTCTGGCAGTCTTCAGATTTTGACACAGAATTCTAGAAATCTTCATAACAGACTTTGATAATATCCTTTACATATTCTATCATCTGCATAGTCTATTACTCAACAATTAAACATGTTAGTAGCCTTTGATTTATTTTGTCATCTTCAAAACATCATAAGGGATTTCCCTAACAATTTCCCCATTTTTGATGATGACAAAACAATCTCTAAATATGCAGATGTGTAATCACACTTTCTAAAATAATGATAAATCAATCATCAAATTTTAGATTTCAAAAAAATGTGATTTGAATCAAAAGACAGCAAATAGATTGAGCATAACAATATATAGAAAAATAATCGCAGCTCAATATTATGCAATAAATAATATCAAACAATCAACACATATGCATATTTATATTCTCTCCCCCTTTTTGTCATAATCAAAAAGCGATAAAAAGTATCACGTAGAGAATATAAAATGATAATAAATATGTCTTGCAATTTCCAAAAAAAATCAGCTTTTATAAAGCAAATCGAATATTAAAGATATGCAATATAGCTCACTTCAATCATATATATCAGCAAATATCCAATAAAAATCACGGATGCATTATAAAATTTATTTACCTTTTTTGTCATAATAAAATGATAATGTCAATAAGAGATTTGTTAATGACAAAAGGTAATAAAAGATGCACTAACCGGATTTTGTAGAACTTAGCAAATTCTGACACATTTACCTTTCCTTCGTTCCATAATAATCAAGATCACGATCGATTCAAAAAGATCTTTCCATAATTGATCAATGCTCCCCCTCAATATGTTGCCTTTTTGAGATGATCTCGATTCTTTTCCTTTTCTTTCTGGATTCGCTTTCTCCCCCTGTCATCATGACAATATTTGCGAATAGAAACAATTGTTGCTTGTGCACGTTGAATAGAATATTTTTCCATTATTCCCTTTATAGCAACAACATCCGCAACGATCACTTGCATTTTGAAATTCGAGGTAAAAATTTATTTTCTTCAATCAAGCTCTTCTCGAATTCAACCAATCTTCACAGGAGATACTTTTCTGATTGTACCAAAATATGCATAGATTTGCTATCATTCTTGCCTCATTGAATATCCTACAATCAACTCATTTCCTTTTTGGTATCCATCAATTTGGATCATTCCATTCCGTTAGAGCAAAATATGAAATCTCCATAATCAAATATTCTTTCTTAATTCAACATAACAAAGTATTCAAAGAAAGAATATTATGCATAATGATATTATGAAAAATAAATTCTCACTTAGTCATAGTACAATAAAATCAGGGAGAATGAAATCCTTGAGTATTTAAGAAAGAATATTTTGCATAATAAATTAATATCACGTAAAACAGATTTCTATTTAGCAAAAATATGATAAAATCTTAGAGTATAAAATCAAGCCAAATAAATTCATTTGTCTCTAAGCAAAATATCAAAAAAATAACCACACGTATCAAATCTTCAACTCTCAAATAATAAATCACACGATTCTTTCTTCAATAAAGCAAATAAAAAAATATGATCATTATAAAATCTAAATCAACCAATGATATATCGAATTTCAAGCATAATGAGAATTATGTGCCCAAAAACATTCCTTATCAATTTCTTCTTTTCCTTTATTTCCTGCAAAAAAGAACTCATCTTTTCTTTGGTACCCATTTTTTCTTGGGTCCATGAGAGTTAGTAGAGTATGCTGTTTTTATCCAATCTCTCTTAACAGATCTCCAGACTTTAGGACATTCTTTCTCAAAGTGTTCCAATTCTCCACAATTTGAACACTTGAGGGCATTTCCACCAACAGGTTTTACAAACACTTTTTGAAAATGATTTTTGTAAAATGCCTTTGGAGGTCTTTGTCTAAGTCTCTCCTTGACTTTAGGAAAATCAATTAGAGAATCACTTTCCTTATTGAAACCAAGTCCCGACTTATTATAGTAAGGTACTTGTATAGAAATGATATGCTCTAATGTTTTTGAACCATTTGAAAATCTTGTCGAAATATTTCAAAATTCTTTCTTCAAAGAATCATTTTCTTTGACAAGTAAATCTCGACTTTCTTTTGTTTGTAGAAAATCTTTTTGCAAAATTTCAAAATTTTCTTTTTGAGAAAGATCATGTTGCCTAAGCCGAGAATTCTCCTTTTTAAGTTCGGAGATCCTTTTAAGAGAAGATTTGAGATTTAAGCACAGCTCATTTATATAGTTTGAAAGTTTGAGAGGAATTTTTGAATGGCTTACCTCGATTTCCTCATCGGATTCTGAGTCTGTGTCCGAGTCAGACTCTGATTTTGAGTCTGTGTCTAAGTCAGACTCAAATTCTGAATGTGCCATCAAACATATATTTCCTTGCTCATCATCTTCTTTCATTGTTCTTTTCTGTCCATTCTGCTTGTATTATCTTCTTCCATCAAATTTCCTTCCTTTTCTACTCAGCTTTTTGAATTTCTTGATCATAAAAGCAAGTTCTTCGCCGTCCATGTCATTTTCTGAGTCTATATCATCAGAATCAGCATTAGATATTAAAGCGATGGACTTCTTACCTTCGGGATCTTCGTCGTTGATTTGTTCCACTTCATAGGATTGAAGAATTCCAATCAATTCATCAACGGAGAGTGGCATAATCCTTTGAGTCTCCCGAATTGAGGTCTTAACATGGTTCCAATCTTTTGAGAGACCTCGCAAGAGTTTGTTGACCTTCATTGGGGCAGAAATTGGCTGACCTTGATATGCTAAACCATTTACAATTTCTGTAAAACGGCTTAACATATCTCCAATCGACTCTCCTTGCTTCATCTTGAAGGATTCATATTTGCCGAGCGGGAAGTTTACTTTTGTCTCTTTTACACGATCGGTTCCTTCATATGTAACATGAAGTCTTTCCCAAACTTCTTTTGCTATTTCACATGAAGAAATTCTATTATATTCAACAGGAAACAAAGCACAATATAAAGAATAAATGGCTTTAGCATCAAGCGCTTCTCTTTTGGACAACTCCGTTCGAGACATAGGAGCGGGGGGTTTGGTTTCTTTGTCTTTGCCAATCTTATTTGATGTAGATGCAGCAGTGGGATTGATTCCTTTTTCCACAACATCCCATTGCAAGGGATCTCTGGATCTTAGGAATGCTCTCATTTTGTTCTTCCACACGTTGTATTCATTTCCATCAAAATATGGTGGCCTGGTGTTACTTTGCCCTTCCATTAGTCCTGGTGTCAAGATACTAGCCATAGAAGATCTTTAGCTCAAAAGTAAAAACACTTTTATAAACCGAGCACTTGGCTTTGATACCAATTGAAAGTGTTAGTATGAACACCTAGAGGGGGGTGAATAGGTGTAAAAACAGATTCTGCAAAATGCAATGAAAACCTTTACTTTTAACCTGAGTCTGAATAACAATAGACTTTTGAAATTGAGTCTGAAGAGCAATAGACTTTAAGCGAGATCAGACTTTAGCAGTTACGAACAAAATAAAGAGATTCAGGGAAGAGAATAAGAACACAAGGTTTATAGCGGTTCGGCTTAATCCAAGCCTACGTCCACTCTCCCACGCTAACAGCCTTCTAGCTGGATTCCACTATGCAATCAACAAGAGATTACAACTTTGAGTGCAAACACTTAGTAGTAGATCACACTATCTCACTAAGTCACTCTTTTGGTATTTCTCTCACGATCACAAACGTTTAAGCTCACAAGAGACAAGTGTATGATCGAAGATCGCTCAGACTTTGGAATTATAAATTCAACGCTCCGTCTCTTACTTGCTCATCGATCCTTCATCTCCTTAAATACTCCTCCACTTCCAAACTAGCCGTTGGATAGTATCTTGAGGATCGTCTTCCAATCTACCCGTTGGACAAATCTGTATCTAGAAAATTTGGTAGCCGTTGAGTGACAAAAGTAGAATCCCAAATTGATTCCAATCGCCCATACAAACAGAATCTTGGTTTCCATAAGTAAAGCTTCTCCGTATAGAAAGTTCTTGTCTTCAAGATCCAATTGTCAATCAATTAGATTAAGTCAATCAAATCAATCTTGATGTAGAATCCAAACCAGATCACTAGCCATTATACATTTGAGCTTGTGTTACGTTCTGTCGAATCTGGATGTAAAGTCTGAGAGCAATAGACTTTACATTCTGAATCTGAGTGCAATAGACTTTACAATATGGGTCTGAACATATTCTGCTTCTGAACAGATTTAGCTTTAAGGTCTGGATACAGTCTGAATAAGTTCAGTTTCAGCATAGAGTCTATCTTCTGGTTCTTCATTCACGTTTAGTCTGGAATTTGTCAAAGTGAGCAGACTTCTGATGTAGAACAGACTTTGACACTAAGGTCTGGCAATCTTTAGATTTTGACACAGAATTTTGGAAATCTTCATAACAAACTTTGATAATATCCTTTACATGTTCTATCATCTACATAGTCTATTACTCAACAATTAAACACGTTAGTAGCCTTTGATTTATTTTGTCATCTTCAAAACATCATAAGGGATTTCCCTAACATACCTAAATTTCAAAACTCACATAAGGTAAATAGGTTTCTCCAAGAAAAAAAAAACATAAAATGGAATAAGTTCATTTATTTGAGTTATGTTCTGATAGTGATATAAGTGAGACGTGTGGACCTTACGTTCTCATTCGGAGTTACAACAAAGATATCTTGAATAATATTAAGTTTGATGAATTAGGTCCACTAGGCAAGGTTTAGATAATTTAACCGTATCATTCTCCATGTCCTTTTGGACAAAAACAAGCTGACAACAATTTGATTTATGTGCAGATAAGTATGATACTGAATGAGGTGCTCAGGTTATATCCGGCTCCATTTGTGACGGTGAGAACAATTCACAAGACAACCAAGTTGGGAAATATGCAAATATTAAAGGATAATTATAACTCTTTTAAAAAATTATAACTCTCAAATGATCGATTAAAAATTATATGACAATTAACTATGATTAAAAAGTTATATAGTACTCAAGTGAATATTATATATAAGTTATAATATTTATATGATCTAAAAAAGTTTATGACACTTAAGTAAGTATAGCACCGAAATTATGATACATATGGTTCATTATTTATGCGAACGTTGTCTTCATAGATTGACCTAGTTGATGGGTATCACTCTTTTGATGCCTTCCAAGAGAGTTGTGCCCACATGAAGTGTCTCTTGCCACGTTCGACCAAACAAAATAAATGACACATCTTATTCTGATTCAAAATAGGAATTGTCTAAGGGCGCGTTTGGTAACGATTCTGTTCCCGGGAACTGATTCTGAGTAAAAGAACGCGTTTGGTAACTGTACAAAATTTCTGATTCTGGAATAGAATTGTGTTTGGTACCGTATTCATTGATTTTGTTCTAAATCAATTTATTTTAATTTTTAAATAATTTTTATAATTTTTTTCCTTTTTTCCTTTTTTTCTTTTTTTTTCTTTTTTCTTCTATTCTAATTCTTCTTCAGGTCGGTCGCCAGCCCTCGGCGAGGCCAGCCCTCATTGGCTCGGCCTCGCTGGACCTCGCCCTAGCTTGGCGAGCCTCCGGCGAGCTCGCCGGACCGGTCGCCGGCGACTAGCGACGTCGAACGGTGGCAAGCGACGGTGAACAGTGGCAGTAGGGGGTGGCGGCGGCGGTGGACGGTGGCAGTGGCAGACGGCGGCAATCGGCGGCGGCGGTGGACGGTGGCAGTGGCAGACGGCGGCAATCGGCGGCGGCGGTGGACGGTGGCGACGATGGACGACGGCGAACGGCTACGGTGAGGGACGGCGGTGGCGGCAGGCGACGATCGTGGGATGGCGATTGATGAAGAAGAAGAAAAGAGAAGAAGAAGAGTTTTGATTCTCAATTTTGTTCCCGGAACAAGAATCAACTTTTTTTTTTTATTCTTGATTCTCGTCCCAAACTGATTCTGGGAACAAAAATTTTACCAAACGTGATTCTCGTCCCAAACTGATTCTAGAAACAAAAAATCAGAATCTGGCACTATTAGGATGGTTACCAAACAGACCCTAACTCTTTGAAAAGTCACTTGTACTAAAAAGAAGGAGAAAACCCTGCATGCAAGTACTTGAACCTTTTTTTGGTCATAAAGTACTTGTACTTGACTGAGTACAAAGCGACAGGGACAAAAGAGACCACATCCCCATGTACTTTTTGCTCTCCTGACTGCATCCGAATCTATTAGATTTATTCCTGTCCATGGAATCTTACATGTACAATTTGGGAGTGAACTGCGGCCCAAATATCCGGTGGCAGAAAATGCCAAAAAAGAGCAAGACGAGATTATGTGCTCGAGACGAGCAAAAGCCAACCTTTTCGATCACCCACGAAACGAGCACAAAGTTTTGCTAGATAAACGAAAATATCCATGAGCTTTTCGGGCAAACGAGCGTATGTGGTATCTGGTATAGCTAAGGACATTAACAGGTACAATGGACATGGTGGTTGAGCCAAAAGGGTCGTATACTTTTAAATAAAAACGTGGCTTGATTATGATTTTGGTTCATTCTTTTCCGATAGCAAAGAGAGAGAGAGAAAGAGTGTAGCCCCATATCAAATTTGCAGAGCGCATGGCTAGGATTTTGCCACAAGATGAGTTCATACATTCGGGCTTTCATTGATATGGATTTTGAACTAATTTGTGGAAGTCGAGCAAATTGTGAAGTTTGCTTATTGTTTCGAGTTTGCAAAATAGGGTTCAAATGATCAATATTGAAGCAAATCAAGCAAATAATCCATTATAGTCAAAGCGAAATGCTACTTTACACGTAAAATCAAGTCAAATGAGATGCAAAATAATTATTTTTGGAAGCAAAAACTAACAGTGGATATTTTTGTTGCTCAAGCAAAAGACCATGCCTTTTATGGGGCTATTTTTTTTTTTCTTTTCAATTCTGTGTTTGAATTGGTGTCTGTCTTCTTTTTGTTCTTTTTTCTATTTCTAATTTTCCTTTATTTTAGTCCAAGTCATCATCCAGCCAAAAAAAAAAAGATTAGATAATAATCTTTATTCTATTGTGAGAATAATAATTTATTGTAGACCGCAAAAAACTAAATAACAAATACTTATAAATTATTGTGGGATCTACTCCTTTGGAATTTGTGGCTCACAATAAGCTATTATTCTTATAGTAGTTCAAAGACTATTATACTAACAAAAATAAATAAATAAATAAATAAATAGATCATGGACAATAAAGTCCATTCATTATGACAAGACAGTTATCTACCAATTCTGTTTACTTATTTAATCAAAAGAAAGAAAAGAAAAATCAAAAGAAAAATTGTGTAGTTTCGCTTGTGTTAGGTTGCCAGCCATGATATTGTTGCAACCCTTTGCCTTATGTCTCTTATCCCTAGGAGGTCTTCCTCCACTAGAATGTTTTTATGCCGTCCGAAGGGAAAAGACATAGGTTTAGAGGTATTGTCTAAAAAGTGGGCCTGCAACTCTCAATTAGGTTGCCAGCCATGATATTATTGCGACCATTTGCCTTATGTCTCTTATCCCTAGGAGGTCTTCCTCCACTAGAAGGTTTTTATGCCGTCCGCAGGGAAAAGACATAGGTTTAGAGGTATTGTCTAAAAAGTGGGCCTGCAACTCTCGATTAGGTGTGAGCTCTCTCAAGCCTATATTTCGCGTGATATTAGAGTATTCAATTTTAGTTTTAACTGTTATTATGAGGGTTTTCTAATAAAGAGCTGTCACTAGCCTATTGAAGTTGGTTAGAAACCAAGTGAGATATGAGAGTATACCCAATTTCCTACATAACTAGAGAATCTAGAATTTGTGACTTGATTACACTAACTAATCAACTAGTGTTCTTTCAGTACTTAAACTTGTTCATTTCAAGAAGATATTTGTTAGGCAATTTGGATTGATTTTAAACATATCCACTGACGTGTGAGGTGATAATGCTGGTGACAATCAACAACCAAGGAAGCATTAAATAAATTGTAAGGAAAAGCAAAATTCCAGAGCTAAAAAATAAGAAGAATGCCATCCCTAATTGGGCTAAAGGGAAACAATAATCAACATATCGAAAGTGCACAATCGAGTGATAATTGAAATAGAAATGCACAAACAACTAAGAGTAATCGATTCTTTATTCGGTCTAGTCCTAGGATTCTCGACTCGTTTCGATCCCACCAAGAACTAGGAAACAGAAGGACCAATTCCTAGTTTTTGAAACTAAGGACTAGATGGCTTGGTCTTGGGAGTTGGACGGATCGGCCCCCCAACTAGCATCTATTAGTGCTACATACTTATTTTCAAAAGTTGAATACTAATTTGTTTATGAAAATTGTCCAAAAAAACATAAATTTATTTTATAACGATTAATTTGATTCTAAACCTTTTAATTTTACCGATTTAGTTCTAAATATTTTGATGATTTGTCAATCCTAAACCTTCTAACAATTTGTCAATTTAGTCCTTCAAAAATTGTTAATGTGAAAGTTTAAAAATAGCACAGACTATCCTACATAACATGATCAGTGCTGACATGGACATTTTTTATAATTTTTTTCTTTTTTCTTTTCTTTTTTCTTTCTCCCTTTTTCCCTCCATTGACATTGCCAAGCCTCATCGATGGCCGGCAAAGGTCGTTAGCCTTAAGCTAAGGCCCCCCTCACCATCCCTAGGCGAGGGGCGTTAGGGATGAGCATGGTTCCAAGATATAACTAAAAACTATAGAACCGCTATGTTCTTGTGAGACTCAATTCTAAGTTCCATATTTTTAGGAACCACTACACACAATTTGGTTCCCATGGGAATTGGATTAGAAATCGAACCGAGAATTAAACCGAGAATCTACAAAACCCTAAGATTCAAATTGACTAATAAAATTTATTTCATACTGTAATTTCGTGTATATTTAATGAGTGAATTTAAAAAAAAAAAATTCTTCTTTGTTTTAGATATGGATTGTCTTAATGAGGAGATTTTCATTGGTAAATATAGTTTACAAATTGAAGTGGAATGAATATATGTGGTGGAGCTTTTTTATAGTTATTTTGGTTTCATTAATAGTAATTTTAAATTAAAATTATTAGTATGTAGTTAACTATGTTTGTTGTTTCTTTTTTTCTTTTCAAGTGGTTAGAATTTGGAGGAATGTTTCTAGGATGATTGAGGACCGAAGTTCTATAATTTAGGTTTATATTACATTTTTTGTTTATTATATTTTGCGTGTTCATTTCTATGGATTGTTGCTATTAACAAATGCCAAATGGAAAACTTTCATTTTGTTGTTGTTTCCACTTTTATTTTACTTAATTAAAAATGAAACATAAGAAATTTGCCAATTCCCATATATACTCTAAGATAGACTCTGAAACCCGTGACAGTGTATATTTCAAATTTTAAAGTATGTCTAGTAGGTTTTAGGTTCATATAAATAAGGAGTTGATTTCAACAAGTAAATTCTATATACTAGGTAGAACTTCAACAAAACTTGAAACCGCACATCCCACAGGAATGCTCACACTTAGGCTGGTGAGGACCACCCTCAAGATTGCTCATCCGACGAGGGCAAAGGTGGCCCTTGTAAACCTAGGCGAGGGTGACCCTCTCCTGATCCGGCAAGGACGACCCTCACCAGCCCAAGCCTAGGCATCTCTTACCAAAGGACAGTGAAGATAAAAATAAAAAAATAAAAAATAAAAGAAAAAGGGAAAAAGAGAAAAGGAAAAAAGAAAAAATTATAAAAATTGTCCACGCTGCCCCAGCCCTTTGCAATAGGATAGCTAGCATTGTCTAGATTGTCAAGTAAGTGATTTTTGATTAAGATTGAATGAAATGACTAAATTGACAAATCATTTAAAGTTAAGGACTAAATTGACAAATTATTAAAATGCTTAAGATTAGATTGGCACAACTTAAATGTTTAGGATTAAAATAACAAAATTGAAAGGTTCATGACTGAATTGGCCGCCATATGATAGATTTAAATCTCTAGATAGGGCTCGCACATGAGTGAACCATGTGGTTCCACTTTGCATCGGTTTCACCCACTTATTCATGTGTGTGTGTGTTCCATTGTGCGTAGACTTTCTGTTGGCAGATTCATGTGGTCGTGGTTTTCCAGGTGCATTTGACAGGCAATACAATAATTCAAAAGGAACACACCCCAAAAAAAAAAAAAAAATCCTCATCCTTTTTTAGTGCTAATTTGTTTTGCTAGCTTTTTCGCGCACTCTGGATGCTAAAGTAATCTGAAACTGTATGACGTATACCTCCATCTCAAGTCACAATAGGATGTCTTTTCCCCTTTCTTTTCCCTTGGCCTTTGTCAATCTTTCTGCTCCCCAATAGTCTTATTTATTTCCGCTCACACAAAGAAGACAAGTGTGTCGTGTGTTATAGTGTTAGAATAAGGAAATGTTCTTAGCTTATTCAATTGTTCTCTCCCTTGTTCTGATCGCCTCCTTCACTTGTGCATGGAAAGTACTGTGTTTGTTTTGGTTGTTCCCGAGGAAGCTAGAAAGGTGTCTGAGACAGCAAGGTCTAAATGGAACCTCTTACACTCTGCTGTTTCGAGAAGTGAGAGACAACATGAGAATGAGCAAGCAAGCTCAATCTCAACCGATTACTCCTTTATCGAATGACATCGCCCCTCGTTTGCTCCCTTTCTTTCATCACTCCATCAAGAAATACGTTATGCATTCCATCAGGATACAGTTGAACTTATTAGCCAAAGGAATAATATCATCAATTCGACAAAGTCAATTTCCGGGTATAAAACAGTATAAAATTTCAACTCACTAGAAGCTGTAATTTTTAGCTAAAAAACCTGCTACAGAATATATATTTATGGTGTTTATGGAAAGCAAGTCGACCAAATCTTGCTATAATGGAGATTTTACAACATTGAGTGTTGCTTTTAGGAAAAGTTGCATGAATTATGAATGAGAGCTATGAAGTAACCGACGGTTGGAAGGCTACTAAAATTGCTCATTTTCTCGGGCAAATTAATCTCCTAGATGGATTTCATATCTTGGGTACTTACAATGTATCTGCTACTTCAAGCACCGGACATATAGAAATGAGCGGTATATGCAATATAGTAGCCATTTGACACCTTCATATATTATGTCTGTAAATAATATTTAATGCAGGGAAGCTTTGCTTTACATGGTTTGGGCCAACGCCTGCATTGAGTATCATGGACTCAGATATGTTAGAGGAAATATTTTCACGGATCAATGAGTTTTAAAGCCACATCCCAAGGCCATGGGAGATCTCTTAGCATCGGGGCTCATCATGATTGAGGGTGAGAAATGGGTCAAACATAGGAAGATCATCAACCCAGTTTTTCACTATGAGAAGTTGAAGGTATTACTGATTGCAAATTCCTGACCAGATGCAACATCTAATGGAACTTGAAATAATTAATTACAAAGAACTTCGTACATCAGCTCATTTAGCTTTTTAATTGTTGAATAATGACAGTTTGTAGTGACTGCAATTGCGAGGAGATGATCAAGGGATGGAAAAGGCAGCCTTGCTCGCAACCACCTGCGCCTCACCCACATCGGGGTGATGTCGGACGACGGCTGGGAAAATCATACACAGACCACGAGCTCAGCTCCTTTTAAAGCTGGACAATCATACATGGAAGTCGAAGTATCAGCGAGAACAAGCGACCATCCTCGAGCGAGCTATCATTGCAATTGAGGATGCAAATTGAAACAACATAAAGAGTAAGGGCTTATCTTGAACAAAGAGGAATTTACATACAATGGAGGAATCAGAGGTGAGCTTTGCCTTGTTGAGAAGAGAAGAAAAGGAGGGAGTGGGCAAGGCCAGCCTCGCCAAGGCTAAATTGGTCTTTAGGATAGAATTGCTATCAATGCAATAGGTTTAAGATTTCTTTGGTACTTTTTTGCCAAAAAATCATATTATGCTGTACAATATTTGATTTTGATGTTTTAAATTCCCTTCCAAAGCCTGAACAAAATCCTCACTTCCTTTCGATGAAACGTTGTCATAATTATCCAAACAAAATCAATGTAATAGGTTTAAGATTCTTTGGTACTTTTTTGCCAAAAAATCATATTATGCTGTACAATATTTGATTTTGATGTTTCAAATTCCCTTCCAAAGCCTGAACAAAATCCTCACCATGCAATGTCGTCATAAAATCTTTCACGTTTTGCAGAAGAAGGTAGCTCATAATTTTTCTAAGCATCCTCCGTTAAATGCATCTTTTGTAACCTTTTGATGTTAATCACCCTTATTTGGTTTGATATCACAAAAACCACTTAAATATGTTATTTGTTAATTGAAATTATATCTAATCACTAGGGTAGTGATGTGGGAACGAAGAGGTGAGAGGGTTCGAATCCCCACCTTTTTAGGGAGGTTGGGGTGGGGACGATTTAGATTTAGGTGGGGTTCGACTCCCACATCTTATATGGACGCAAGGCAGAAGTCCGAGAGTGAGAGTTAAAATAGGAATAAAGTAGGACTGATAAATAAAAAAAAATAGTAAAATTATATTTGTTGTATCTGAGTATTCTTTTACAAAATTTCAAGACCATCTCAACCCAAAAGAACAAGGTTGGGCACCCCACACCCGCATTTTAAATTTTAAATTTGTCATCCCAAACTAGTTCAACGGGTGTCAGGACTTTTATGGATGGACACTCCGAAGGCTTATGGTCAAATTACTAACCTTTCAAACCGTAGATAATTATCCAAACAATCCTAAACCTATTACATGAATGTTGATTCAATTCTCAACTTTTCAATTTTATTAATTTAATCCTAAATTTTTGCACGAAATTTCAATTTAGTCCATCTAACCAATTGTCACTGAAATTAACTATCATAGCAAATAGTCATTGTTGGCTATCTTACATAACCCATTGACTTGGACAATTTGTGGATCACTATGTCTGTGATTTTCGTTGACAATTAGCTAGAATGACAAAATTGAAATTCTGCCAAAGATTAAGGATTATGTTGGTCAAATTAGAAAGTTTATAATTGAATAGACATCTGTATAATAGGTTTATGACTAAATTGGTAATTTACTCAATAGAAATGTATCTAATAGCTAGTTGTTTGTTTTCTATAAATATGGTTGCCCTTAGTCTTAAGGAGGTAGGAAACTCTCATTTAGGCTTTTCAGTCTTACTCCCCATCAATATTGGAGAGTGGAATAAGCATCGATTTGGGCCAAACCTCTATAAATAAGCTAAGCGTGTCTCCATCCCTACTCTTTTATGTATATGCATGTCACGCATTTTATAATTTGTCTAACTCACATTTGTGCATAAACATTTGATATTGACCATATTCTACATATTTGGGCTAACAATTGGTATCAGAGTGGTTGCTCAATTAATTCTTGCTAACCTATTATATGAATGTTGATTCAATTCTCAACTTTTTAATTTTATTAATGCAATCCTAAAATTTTAACGCAAAATTTCAGTTTAGTCCATCCAACCAAGTGTCACCGAAAATATCTATCATAGCATATAGTCATTGTCAACTATCTTGCGTGACACATTGACTTGGACAATTTGTGGAGCACTATGTCTATAATTTTTAGTGACAATTAACTAGAATGACTAAATTGGAATTTCGCGCAAATATTTATAACTATATTGGTCAAATTAGAAAGTCTATAATTGAATAGGCATTCGTATAATAGGTTTAGGGCTGAATTGGTAATTTTCCCAATAGAAACATATCTAATAGATAGTTGATTGTTTTCTATAAATATGGTTGCCCCTAGTCTTAAAGAGGTAGGAAACTCTCATTTCCGCTTTTTAATCTTACTCCACAATGATATTGGAGAGTGGAGGAAGCACCAATTTGGGCCAAACCTCTATAAATCAACTAACCATGTCTCCATCCCTACTCTTTTTTGTATATGCATGTTGTCATGTCCCGAACCCCGGGCACGCAACAACCCCTTCCTTGGTCGATAGAAAGTGATGTCCCAGAACTCATCGCCGACCCTTCATTTTTAATCTTTCATTATTCGCAAGCGGAAAACGAACCATCTCCCCATCAACAAACAATCAAGCAATCAAACAGGGATAGTGAGATGAACAGCAGAAACATAACATCTACTCATATATACATTTTCATACTGGATTAACCTACGGAGGATTGTTTCCAATTTACAAGCCCAATAGAGGGGCGATCCATCCACTAAACTAGACCAAAAAGAAACTAGGCTAAGCTAATCCAACTATACACAAAAAGAACCATCGGGCTTGATACTACGGTCAATTGAATCCAGTGGACTCAGACTCCGTCGAGTCAGAGTTGGAGCCGTACGGGTTAGTCGCTGGTGAAGCGGGGCCAGGATTCTCCACTGTCTAGCTCCATGGGATCCCAGTCAACGTCCTCGGGGCCCCTACCGGGCGGCCCGTCAAAACATTTCAGGGGACCGATCAGCAAATCGCCATCCCGGATGAACCACGCCAGGAACCTATGGGGCATCCATTGCCCCGGTCCCTCATCCACCCAGATGGTAGAGAGATACTTTTCGTACAGATGCGCCCAACCTGGGAAACGGTGGTGCGTCATGACAGTATCACAGTCCTTAGGGATACCAATCCTCATTGGCGGGAGCGCCATCCTAAAGACCTGAAAGTGGTTATACAATAACCAGTGAGATAAAATCTCCGGAAGTCCTCCCCTAAGCCCCCAGTTAGAATACTAACTCAACTAGGGGTATCTCTCCAGAACCACCCCACAAACAATCCACGACTAATAACCACCAATCAACAAATCACAACAGTCAGGGTCAACCACTAACCACATAGTCGGTTCGCATATAACCTTACCTAGTATACCATACCCTGCATATTGAATCTCAGTGCAATAAACGCAATGCATATGGTCATTAGATGATGCAGATCATCAATCACATACGAGTCGCATCACAAGCGATCTCACCTGGCCATTGCCACATCCTGCACGTTATCGATTCATGCGTGCGTGCCATAAACAATGTGCTTAACAGTCAAAACCAATGATGCCATGATTCTCATACACTCTTGCACTTTAGTGCGCCACCTATCATGCATCAATCGATCACACGAGTCCCGATTATAAGATAAAATCATTATGACACGTCACATACCGTGCCACACAATTTTACCTCATAATAAGGCCTAACAATCTCAACACTCATGCGTGTTCTCGTTATTAATGACCTCCTGGCCATAGCTAACTTTCCAGTCAGCGATCATCCAACTCCCGACAGGCTACCAATAAAAATTGGGCTTCGTCCCGCCCCGTCGGGCACGGCTACGTCTAAAACTTCCATTCAGATGGTATCCCAAAGAGGGACATCGGTCCAGAATCTACTGCGACCGGCTTCTAACTCCCGACTCCCGTCGGGTATCGCCTCCAAACTCCCGTTGGGTGACGGTCCAACATTTGATTACACAGACATATCACCACAACTTACTACGCATCACCCCCAAACTCCCGTTGGGTGACAGATTCCACTACTTGATCACGCAAGCACTCCAATAAGACTCCCTTTTTATCTGTAAGCATTTAGCCAATACACACATGCTTGCATATACAATTTCAAATCATTTTCCCCTAAAGGTGATCCATTTCGGTGTCCCTTGGACAAACCGTTTTTCCCCTTTTTGTGGAAATCACTCAATTCATGCGGATGCCCAATCATTTACACATCCATTCACTTCATAAAATTAACACACATGAATTTGGACAACTTTTCATTCTCGGGTAAACAGTGCACGTGAACAATGCACGTGAACAATGTTCATGTGAACAGTGAATTTTCAGAATTAAATAACTAATAAATTAAATCCAAAAATCATTAAAAACACTAATTAAAGCAAGCAATTAATCAATTAAAGATAAACAAGATTAATTAAGCACATAAGCATCATGAAGCCAATAAAGCAAGATTAAGCTAAACTAATCTTAGCCATTCATCTAATCACCTATCTTAGGACTAATATAACTTAATTAAATCTCCTAAACTAGAACTAACACTAATTAAACCAATCCTAAGCAAGTTTAGGCACTAATCAAAGGATTAGAAGCTAAACTCACCCGTTAAATGGGCCGAAGACACGAACATGACGGCGACAACAGAGGCTACGCTCAGGTACCTCAACCACGACGATCCAAGGTGGTCCCAAGCTCAAAACAGCAACAACAACCTCTGATTCTCACTGCAACTCTGGAAACCGAATAGCAGAGGAGCACAAGGAGCTGGGCGACTTGACTAAAGCTCCGGTGAGGGGTTGGCCGGTGACCAACGGCACCTGGGGGTCGAGGGGGTCCTGCTAGTGGCTAGGCTGGGCGAAGGAAGGGTTGAAATGGGAGAAAACACGTAGAAATCGCGAAACTGTGCACTCGGGCGAGCTGCTAAGCGGTCCGGCAAGCGATAGCTTCTGGCCAGCCGGCGAGTCAGCCGGCGGCTCCGACCGGTGAACGGCTAGGTCCCGGCGTACGGTCTAGGCCTTCTGAAGACAATGATGGGTGGCACGAGAGCTAATTCACACGAAAAGGCAACTATTAACTTAGGTTTTTTGAGAAAGGTCTGTTGGAGCAGAAACAGGAAGAGAAGGAAAACAGGGGAGAAAGGGCTGCGAATTTGCTTGAGGCTGAAGAGGGGAGAGAGAGTGATGTGAGGGCTAGTTTCTTTGGTTCTCTCAAGCTCTCAAATACCTCAACAGTGGATAAAGGATTAGGCAAGGAAGAAGATGGCTGCTGAAGATGAGGGGGGGCCACCAAAATATCCAAAGCTCTCAAGTGGCTGCCCCACCATGCATGGCTATCCTCCTTAGCCATTATCCACACCAAGGCTTCCTCAAGAAGTCTCCCAAATAGCCCAAAATGTTGTTCCCCACTTGGCCTACGAATTTTGGACCACTTGCCATCCCATTTCATTCAACTCCCCTTCAATTCTCCTCCAATTGGACTCAATTTGGTCTCCATAAATTCAGCCAAGATGTCATCGCCCATCTCATGATTTTTCGTCGTCAATTGAACCAACTTGAATCCCAAAAATGCGACAAAAAACGGCACTCTAATTTTCCCGATCCAAAATAACCTTACTTTAAATTTTCGCCGAATCTCGGGTTTGCAGAAAAAAAATCTTCGGAGGATGAGTCGACGTTCCTAAAATGAATCGTGACATGACAGAATTTTCAATTTCTGAAATTGGGTTTAAATTCGTGATTAATTTCAACCGGGCGAGATTTTAGCATGACCTAACCTACCGGGTAGTTTTCAGCAATTTTTGGTGCAATTGACCCGTGGTCGATTATTTTCGATCCACATTGTGCATCTTCGACTCCTTGGTGACTCTTGGTTGTCGTGAAAATCTCGATATTTCAAATGCGGACATAAAGTACAGAAATGACAGAAAAATCGGTCTAGTCCCGTTCGACAAGAATTTTGCAATTACTCTAATCACATACCTCAATCGAATTGACCTATTTTCGATCTCTGATCGATTTTGATAGTACCGTATTGACCCTTGTAGATTAGCACGGTCGAGCAGTCGATTTCTACTCGAATTCTCAAGTCTATTGTGTTAAAATCCCTTAACGGCTTCACCTGATAGACTAGTTATCTCGTGAGTGATCAACTCAGAGAATATAACTATAGGCGCGTCGATAAAAAGCCCAACTCATTCAATTGAAAACAAAATCAGAAATTCGAGATGTCACACATGTCACGCATTTGATAATTTGTCTAACTCACATTTGTGCATAAACATTTGATATTGACCATATCCTACATATTTGGGCTAACAATTGGTATCAGAGTGGCTGCTCAATTAATTCTTGCTTGATATTGTTTGTGTTTATTTGATTTTTTCGAGCTAAAGGTCATGACATCACATGGTTGGCAGTTCTTTGGCCGAAGGTCAATCTTTTGTTAGGCCATCTTTGTCATCCGAAAAGAATTTTTATTCAATCTCATTATTACGAATTGTGGCCGTGTATTATTAAAGGTCCTCATCTATCTAGTAGGTACAAATGAAAATGGATTGAGTGCATACGACGTCAAACTAGGGGTGCATTTACTTCTTGGAAAATGAATAATTTATAAAATATTATCTTAAAAATAATTATTGTATTGCTTGCAAAAATAAATGAACAAAAAATATTTTCATCACCCACGAAAATGTTTAAAGAAAAATTGTTGTCGATAATAAAAATATTTTTCATTAACTAATTATTTTAAGTGATACATGTGACCATATATACGAAATTATTTTCTCAACATTAATTTTTCATGAAACAAATGCACCATAATGCAATCAAGCACTAAAGAAATCAACATGTTATATTTTACTTAAGACGATAACGAAGTTAATTGTATTTTGATATGTTCTATTTGTTAAAGAAATCATTAGCTCTTGAGGCTAATTACTTCAAATAAAACAGAGCCAAATGAAGATAGTGACAAAAATATGGCTATGATCACCCGAAAATTCGAAAAACTACTCAAAAACAAGGACTTCAAGAGAGATTGGCGTGGACGAGAAATTTCAATTGGAGAAACAACACTAAATGTCACAAGAAACTAACATGATACTCGTTGCCATTAAATTACCTAATAATTCTGGAAAATATTATGAAAAGAGAAGAAAATACATGGTGTATTATAATAAGAAAGTGGATTATAGAATAGAACCACCCACTTCACGATGCTGATTAGTGCATCTCCAGATCTAAGCTATTATATTAATAGCATCACCGCTCACTTGAGCTTGAAGGCATTGACAACTTCAGGAATACAAAGGATAAGAGATTTTTATATATAATGCATTAGTATTCTCTCATATACCTTACTCGCTTCTATTTCCCATGATATCACCCCGAATCATCTTACCCATTTAAATTTCATGATAAATTTAGTCGATTAATCTCTTTAAATAGAGATGATGCAATCATTTCATTACTAAACAATTTGAGAATAACATTTTAGGGGCAATGAAAGTGAATGATTGACTTCCTACACCGAAATTAGTCATCGAATCGAAGCTTACACGCTCTCGAAGAATATTTAAGGTCCATAGAGATCTGCCGATTGCACTAGTAGTGTTGACCTTTCTATCTAGGTCAGCACGCAAGCCTTGGAATTATCAAGGGTGATCAGTTTCAAAATAAGTAAGTTTTAGATCATGAACCTAGAATCAACCCCATTAGAGTCAATTTATGGTTCCCTTAGGAGCCGTCCTAGAACCAAACCAGCCGATTATAAGCCAATTTCAGGATCGAGCCACAAATTGGGCCTAACTATAAGTATATAGTTATTGTTTTAGGAAATGGTTTAGAAGTAAATTGATATCAACACAATAGATTTAAGACTTTTCGGACACTTTTCCTGATAGAAAACCTACTTTATATTTTACGAGTAGTTTAGCCATTTAGTAATTTTGAACTGTGACTTTATTATTTTCAAATTCCATAATAGATCATCAATTGTTCTTCAGTTTTACAAATAAGCCTTTTTACTTGTTAGTAACTTGGAAACAATAATTATGCCACTTTTAAATTCCAGTATTTTACAAGTAAGCCTTTTGACTTTATTATTAGCTGCTTTTCCATTTGAGAAGGATTGATGAAATAACGATTTTGCAACTTTGAAATTTACTTGTATACTATGAACAAATTTATTTTTATTTCACAAGTGGATCCATACGCATTCAAATTGAATGGTATATTATCAAAGAAGTTTTCAATTTTACAAGTGAGCATGTTTCATCTTTATTTAACCAATAAAATAATAACTTCACAACTTTCGAAATATATAGCTGATTATGCATGTTTACTCATCTTTACTGGTCAAACTTACCACCAAAATAATGAGTTTATTACTTTCAAGTAGCAATGGGAGATGATCGATTGCTATAAATTTCACAAGAGGGCCCGTTTATTCATTCATCAATAGGTTACCAGCAAAATAGTGACTTTTACCGTATTTTTCCACAGTAGACTATCGACTGCTTTTAAACTTTACCAGCAGGCTTGTTTAGTTGTGAGTGATTTACAAACGAAATGACCTTTTAGAACCGTTGAGTTTGGTAGTATATTTTTTTAAATCATTTTCTAGGGGCAAATCTTGTTTCATAGAGTTTGAAGGAGCAACCCATTGTAGCCCTCTAGTACAAAGGTTGAGTATTGCGCCATTGCTCACTGTGTTACCAAGACTAGTTGGATTTGTCATTTACTTCATGAGCTCGGAGTCCCCTTTCTAATCCTCTCGCCATTTGTTGTAACAACATCTATGCCACATATCTTGCTCTCAATCCTATGTTTCATGCTTGCACCAAGCACATTCCGTTAGATTTTTTACCTCGTTCAAGAGCGGGTTGTTTCCGGCAATCTACATGTTCACAGCATGCTTATGGTGGATAAACTAGCAAATATCTTTGCTAAAGGACTACCTAGTACACATCAGGTGCTATTGAGGTCCAATCTCTTAATTGCTGCACCTACTTTGGATTGATGGAGAGTTATTAATGTGTAGTTTATCGGTATTTTTTTACATTTTTTGTAATTGTATTTTTATCTGTACCTTACTGTAGTTAGTTACTTCTATAAATACATATCATACAACTCTAATTGGGGTTGAGCCACCATAAAAACGTTATTGTTATAATCTGTCTGACTCTAAACATCAACAAAATCAAATAGTGTCACAACCTTCATAACCAATTTCTGGGCTAAAAACGCTGGTGATGTTTTGCCGGTTGGTCAAATGAGTTTTAAATATTTAATTTTAATTAGTATTGTCCTAAACATTTTAAATATGCAATCATTGCCTTGAACAGAAACATTGATCTACACTCCTCCATAACAAAATAAGCCACAACGGACCGACTATGCGTTAAGACTTCATGTATAATTTGAAATACGTTTATAAATCAATTGACCAAAAATGAATGATTGGGTGGGACTACCCGTACTTTATTCAAAACTGTTTTTTCCTTGATACAAAAAGTTTTTTTATCCACCTCCAATCTGCATCAGCCATGATTTTGAGTGATTAAATTAGATTATCTGCTATTAATTTTTTACCAACTGATTCACAAAGATTTGATTTAGTTTATGTTATCTGAACTTAATGAAATCCTCCATTCGACATCAAATCAAGAAAATTAATTTATTAAGTACAATCTTTTGATCAAAACACTATAGAATAACAATGATAAAGACAAGAACACTTCAAAAAGAAACCTCCACTCTACATCGGAAAGAATACTAATTATCTCAGACTGATTCTTTCACATGACAAATTCTTTTAGATTCCTCCGAATAATTCTGAACTAAAGGCTTCTGCTTCTACAATCCATTCAACTCACCAATTTGCTTTCGCAAAAGTGGAAAATTGCTTTGAGCTCCTTCAGGTTGCTTTCAATGACTTTCAGAGCTTGTAAGCTTCCACATTTTCCGTGCAAAAATTCCGTTCTAATTAGGGAAAATGATAATAGTGGAAAAAAATCATACTTAAAAGGCCATTAATTGTTGTTTATATAATTGGACTTTTTATAAAAAAAATAAAAATAAAAGTCTTTTTGGACGTGTCACGTCAACATCGTTAGGAATGCCCGTTGCCATATGTTTTTGTTTTTCCTATTCGTTGGATTTTTTTGTGCTTTAAGCGAATGTTCGTGCCTTTTATGGGTCATTTGAAAACTAAGGTTATTTTTGTCTTGAGAATTCATGCTTTCTTTGGCAGTTTTTGGCCGTCAGATATTTGGGTTCCAGTTCGTTAGCAAATTGTATTCTTTAGACTTGTACATGTAAGATTGCATGACTGGAATAGAACTTATAGAATATGATGCATTCATGAGAGGAAATTATATTGGGATGTGGTCTTCCTGGTGCGTCTGTTGCTTTGCATTCAGTCTAGAACAGGTACTTGCATGCAGTGTTTTCTCTCTCTTTTAATCTAAGCGACTTCATAAAAAGTGAATAATTTGTGTTTCGGCCAAAATCAAATGTCTGTATAATGTTTTTGGCAAAAGATGGCAAGCAATATTTCATGTGGGAACGACTCTTTCAGAAGACATCAAAGAATACGTAAATCCCGGTTTACCAGTTCAATCCAAGAAGAGAATGCTGGCGAGCAGCGAAGAATATCAAAATGAAACCCTATACCATTAATTAGGAATCACTTTCCCGGCCAAGGAGGCATCTTATTTTTACATGACTTTTCCTTTATTGTCAACAAACAAAACAGACCGTTTTATGCATGCAAGGAAGCAACAAGACCTCAGAATCTGATCAAATACCAAATGAGGAACTCGATCCTATTCTAGCCAAGATCAAGGGGACTCCATATTGGGGATGAGGAGTGATTGTAGGAATAGGGGTATGCTTGTAAGAAGGAGATAGTTGCACTGAGAAGTTCTGCAAAATCAAGGTCAGAGCAACTTTGACTTCAAGGAAAGAAAAGTTTTGGCCAATGCAAGTTCTAGGACCCCAACCGAAAGGGAAAAAACAGAGCATGTTCTTGGTTGCTTTTGAGACTCCCTCGGAGAATCTCTCCGGATTGAATTCTTTGGCATCTTCCCCCCAAAACTCTGGATCATGGTGGATCAGGACGATAGGTATTGAAAGCAGAACTCCTGCAGGTATTTGTATATTTCCCAACTTGGTTGTCTGGTGAACCGTTCTCATCGTCTTAAATGCAGGCGGATATAACCTAAGCACCTCATTCAGGATCATACTTACCTGCATGTAAATCAATTTGTTGTCAGCCTGGTCTTGTCCAAAAAGACAATGAGAATGCAATGATTAAATTATCTAAACCTTGCCTACTGAACCCAATTCATCAAACTCAATAGCATTGATGTACTTTATGTTGTAACTTTGAATGAGAGGGTACGATCCATATGTCTTGCTTCTGTCACTAGCAGAACAGAACGTGAATGATTACTGCCAAAATACTCCTATTTTTTCGAGTTTGGGGGAAGGGCAGGGAAGAACAGCACAGCAACTAGATTTCAGGCTAGGTTGTTACAATTTTCTTCATTTTTGGATTTCATTTTTTGTCTGTTCTTTTTTCTTTCTTTCTTTCTTTCTTTTTTTGTAAAGACCTATTTATTGATGTGAGTGCAGGAATATATGTCTTGAAATCTAGATAAATAGCATACTACAATACAACGAGAAATCCTTACAATCTTTAGTCGGCTCAACCCATCAAAATCCGGTCTTTTGTTGCCGAAAACTTGCAGAACTTCCTCTCTTGCTTTGTCTTGCCATTTTTGGTACTTGCTCAACAAAATCAGAGTCCAAGCAAGCAAAATAGAAGTCGGCTCTTGACCTGCTAAGTTGAACCCTTGGCACTCTTTAATGACATCATCCATGCTCATACCCTTTTGGAGGCCAGATTTGTGAATTTCTTTCATGTTTGAGTTTAGCAACACTCCCAAGAGATCATCGCCAACTACTCCTCCTTCCTTCAATGCCTTCTCTCTTTTCGTCACTATGTCTTTGAACAACCCTTTTAGTTTATGGTCGATTTCTTTCATGCTCTTGTGCAGTTTGGTTGACAAGAGGCTGCATTTTCTTATAAAAGTCAAATTCAAGATGAGAACTCATACTTTAGCTTCGTTTCTACAGTTTATGTGTGTCTTGCTAAATAAATACACTGAATTTTCATCCATTCAATTGGGTTTACAAGTTGGAGAGCAGCAATCTAGATAACAATGCAATAGAAGACTTGCCTACTACGATACCATATGGGATTTTGTACAACCACTACTAACTGTTTTAAAAGCTTAAGCCTAAGCTTTTGCATTGAACTTTCTAATATAGTATTAGAGTAGGAGATCGTGAGTCCAAATCTTTACAAGATCTATATGCCTCCCTAATTATATACTTTCCACGTTTTAGGCTTAGACCAGAGTCCAGCCTACGCATGAGGAGGAGCGTTAAAATATTTAAATATTAAATCACATTTTCATCTAACAACTTAAACTTTTAGAGTTGATAGTAGTTCCACAAAATATCACATTGCACATTGTTTTGACTGGAAAAAATTGCAGTGAGCCCTAGATACTATCTTGCAATCACAATCCAACCACTATCCATGATGCGCAAAATTATTAAAATTGTCTTCAGAGACGTTTCAAGTTCCTTGCAGGACAAGATGCCTAAAGATCAGCACACTGATTTGCAGAATCATAGAAATGGGGAAAGTTGCAACTGAAGTTTGTTACTCTATTTTCTTGTTAAATCCTTTTGCAACAGATCTCGGGATAGATTGTCACTAAATTAATCTCGACTTACCTCCACCCAGGTAATGAGATGAAATGAACAATTTTGGAAACGAGGCCATTTTGTTCTTGTTGAAGGAGGATGATGTTCTTGGCTCGGTCGTCGTAGGTGCCCCCGAAAACAGCTCTGTAGAATATATCACCCGTCAATTGCTGAAGGTGAGGCCACACATCCACTTCACCTGCCAAACTTTGCTTCTCCCATCTCCTAATCATCTCCTCACAGCTTGAACATGTTGCAGTCACCACATACTGTAATTGAACAATAAAAAACGTTAATGAATTAAATATTATTATATTTCCATGGACTAAGAATTTCAGGCTTGGTGAACATGAAATATGATGCGATCATTAATCATTTTAAGTTCCGTTAGATGATGCATCTGGTCATGAAACTTTTAGCACCAAGCCGTAATACCTTCAACTTTTCATAATGAAAAGCTGGGTTGCTGATCTTTCTGTGTCTGGCCCATTTCTCACCCTCAACATTCACAAGCCCCGATAGTAAGAGATCTCCGATGGCCTTGGGATGCGGCTTCTCGAACTCATTGATGCGTGAAAATAATTCCTTCAACATGTCTGAGTCCATGATGTTCAGCACAGGCGTCGGCCCTAACCACGTAAAGCAAAGCTTCCCTGCAATAAACATTTTCTACAGACATCACTTATTAGCCAAAAATTACAGCTTCTCGTGAGCTGAAATTGTGCATGATTTTTTACCAGGAAATGAAGTTTATCCAATCACTAATATTACCAGTGGCTAGAAAAGTTCAATTGCATCTCAACTTTGATGGCATGCGTACCGTATTTCTGGACACAATGATGATAGAAAGGGAGCAAGCGAGGCACGATGTCACTGGAGAAAGGAGTAATGGGTTGAGATTGAGCTTGCTTGTTCATTCTCACGATGTCTCTCAGGTCTTGAAACAAAAGCCTGTAAGGGGTTCCATTTAGACCTTGCTGTCTCAGACATCTTTCTACCTTCTTCGGCTGCAACCAAAACATACACAGTAATCTCCATGCACAAGTGAAGAAGGTGATCAGCACAAGAGAGAGAACAATTGAATTGGCAAGGCCCATTTCCATTTTCTACGTTGAACTTATGACACGCTTGTCTTCTTTCTGCGAGAGGAAATATATAGGAGTCTTGGGAGGAGAAAAACAAAGGCATAGACCAACTAAAATGAGGATTTAAAGTTCAGCGTTTTAAACGTCAAATGTCTATGGATCTAGAGTATGAAATTTTTATTTCCAGCCTTCGACCTTCCTTTTCGAATCATCTTATAATGTACTGTTCAATGTAGGTCAACAATATACATTGTTTATTCAAATTTACCTGGCTCGCAGCAAGTTTCCATGTAGCGAATAATAGCCATGGTGAGATCAGATGATAGGTCAGAATCAAATCAGGGAATCTAAAAGATTTGACAGCTGAATGTAAGAGAATCAGTCTAATATGATAAGTGTTCTTTAAGACGTGCGAGAGGAGGCTTCTTTTTTGAAGTATTCTTGCCCTACGAAGCACGACACGTTGCCGAAGCTTTCGTGTCGTCTCCAACACATGTCGACGTGTTCAACACGCTCAGACACATTCGGACACTCTCAGACACATGGTCAACACGTATCGGATTTTTCGACACATGGTCAACTTTTCTCAACACGTTTCGACACGCGTGTACGAGAGTGAGGATCATTGAAGAAGACGGTGAAAGGTGGAGGCAAGGCCGAGGGAGTGGAGGCGAGGCCGCGACGGCGAGGGAGGGCCAAAGGAAGAGCATAGACCGAGGTGATTTAGAGAGCTGCGACTGCGACGTTACGCCACATGGATAATTTTTTTTAAAAAAAATTGCCTCATCAATAAAAGATCTCGTCAAAAAAAGCAACATCAGTAGTTTGGCTAGAAAACCTCGCTATTAACACTCGGGTGTTTTTTTTCTCCAATTTTGACACTTAAATATATCATTTGGAAGTTTTGACATTTAAGTATCCACCCATGTCAAGTTTCGATATTTAGAGTGTCTAGTACTTCATAAATTAAACCAATTTTGTGTAAATGAGATGGCCAAAGTAATAGCAGATTATGTCCCCTTAGTGCGTCGAACATGATGCCGTAGTGAAAATTATTAGAATCATGCAACGCGGTCCTTAACTCGTTGGTCCGACATGACTTGTTAATCTCGTTCTATATAACATTAAGGACTCCATTGATTATAATTAAACATTTAAATCTCAATTGACCAACCGATGCGACATTTAGGGCCCTAGCTTATTTAGCCTCACCGTTGGATTTGAAGTTCGGGACACTTTCTTTTAACCTCACTCCAATCCAATCATATGGTAGCCATGGAAGGACCAATTTTTCTCTTATTAACTTTTTAAAATAGTGGGTTACCTAGATAGACATCACCGATATCTAAATTTGACTTATGATAAATGTTGGTGACATCCACTAAAGGAAAATTAGCCAAGATTAACACAACCCATTATAGAAAGCCAAAAAAAAAAAAAAAGTGAGAGCAACGATAAATCGTGCCCCTTGGCGTGTTTGCTAGCCCGCCTAGTGAGATTTCTTAAATTAGAAATAACAACAAATCAGCCAAAATAAATTTAGGGTCACTATAAGGAGCGGCACCGGTGCAAAATGTTCTTTCACTCTTGCATTCGTAAATGAAAAATTTCGACAACCTAGTGAAATGAGCACGGTTATTAAAATTAGAAGTTGAATGTGTTGATATCTTTACTTGGTTTATGGAGAAACTTTTTTTTTGCGTTAAAAGTAAAAATTCAAAATTAAATAGATAGACGACTTCCAAAATTCTACGTCAAGTAAGACCTATCTTTGTGCAATCAAAGTTAAAAGAGATTGACAAACTTTTTCCTTATAACCTAGGTGTATGGCTTCAAGCATCCAGCAACCTTCAGCCCATGGAACGCTTGTAAACCGCAGGCGAATGTTGGCCTATAAAAGTGACTCTGACCCAAAGAAGTCCATAGGTAATTAGTGGGATTTGAACGGATAAGTTTTAGTTTCCAAGCTAAAATTTTCCCGACGCCCTACTTACACTAATCGAGGGGGAGGAGAGATTAATTTGTATGCTCATAAAACATAAAACACTAATTGAGAGTCCACGGTATATATTATCTATGTATAACATATTTACTTTATTTTTCTGTTAATTGCTAAATTCTTATTTTGGAGCAATATTCAACCCTTAAAAACACCAATGCTCTCTCTCAGCATATATATATTTTTGTTTGCTCCTTCCCGTTGTTTAATTCTTGAAAAATGAAACAAGCGATCCGCATTGCACTGTTACTCATGTGAATTAACGGTGCCGTAAGGCTCACGGTGTTCTTAATTTTTCAATGCTAATATTAAAAAGAAAACATGTGATGAGCATGCCTAGTCAAAATAATTACAGTAGAAGTGAGCTCCACTTCAATCGATTTGGCATATTGTGTTGATTCTTATCGAGCATAACGATGCGAATCAAGGAGCTCGGATATCTTTCTCCCTAAATAATATAAGTGGTTGACTTCATTTTAATTACTTAATTGAAAATTAGTTTCGTGTATAATATAATTCCAATATTCGGCAACAATCACTAAAATTTAGAAAATTACCTAAGAAGTCCTAAATTTATTGCATTTTTATTAATTCAATCCTAAACATTTTATTGTGCCAATTGAGTCATAAACATTTTCATGTTTTGTCAATTGAGTTCATCCAATCAATTTTAATTGAAAATCACAAACACGAACAACCGTCATCCTCCATGACAAAGCTAATGTTGGCGTAGATAATTTTTTTATAATATTTTCATATTTTATGAATTTTCTTTTTCTTTTCTTCTCTTTTCCTTCTTTACTTTTTTTTCCTTTTCTTCCTTTTTTTTTCCTTTTCTCTTCTATTCTTTTTTCTTTTCTTTCCTTTATTTCTTTTTCCCTTCATCGGCCATTGTCGAGTCTCGTCAATGGCTAGTAGAGGTCACCAACCTCGAGCGAGGGATGCCCTCGCCGAATCAAGCGAACGTCTCCCTCGCCTGGGTAGGCGTGGGCCATCCTTGCTTAGGCTAGTGAGGGCAAACCTCACCCTTGCTAGCCCAAGCGACGGTGGCAGGCTAGCAAAGGTGGCCCTCACTTGAGGCTAACGAAGGGAAAAGGAAAATAAGAGAAAAGGGGGAAAAAGTAAATCAGGAAAATAGAAGAAAAGAAAAAGGAAAAAAAATCGAAAACAATAAAATATTATTAAAATGTCCATGTCAACTCAGGCTTGGTAACATAGGATGACTGGCTTCAACATTAATAATTTCCGACCAAAATTGATTAGATGCGCTCAACAGACAACACCCGAAAATTTTTAGGACTAAATTAACACAATTAAAAAGTTTATGACTCAATTAGCAAAAATGCAATAGATTTAAGACTTTTTTGACAATTTTTCCAATGGAATTCTATAGAGGGGAGGGAGCAAGACGGGGCAAAACCAAAATTGTTGAATTAAAACGTGCTATAGTTACATATAGAAAATAACATGGTATACAAAAAGTGAAATAATGGTATTTATTTTCATTGTTGATTAGAAAATTAACGAGGAGAAATATTAAACAAAAAATTTAAGTCAAGTACTTTCAATTTATCTTAAGAGACTTAATTTTTTTAAAGACAAACTAATTATAACAGTATTATATCACTTAAGTAAAGAACTAAATTTTATCAAAGATCGTGATTCTTTACTTGTATATATTAGAAAAGGTTACTTTAGGACATATATTTCATATCTTTCATTAATCGCAAGAGTGAATAAAATGATTTTTTTATTAACGTCTATATAAAAGGAAAAGACCAAATAGTAATAATAGGTAGTAAAAATATAAAAGGGAAGGCCACATCTTTACATGAAATTTGAGAAATTAGCCAGCAGTTTAGGGAGACTAGGCAGTATTACCAGTCCTAAGAAGTTTACTGATTAGTCCTTGGGCATGTTATGATAAATTGCAATAGACTTAAAGATAAAGAATCATGCATGTTAATAGAAAAAATAAGTGATCATGCATGTTAATAGAAAAATAAGTGATCTCCTAGAAAGAAGAATGCTAAAGAAAGAGAACTGTTTTTCGCAAAAGCTGCTTTTAGTTGTGCCACAGAAGGTGTCTTTTTTTAAGGATTTTTTTTAACGTCAGATCACATATATTAAGTCGATTTTTAGTACATCAGAACAACAATGCTTCTAAAATATCTCGCATAAATTGAAAATATGTATGAATTGACAAATTTAAAAGAAAATTTTCCTCTCCTAATAGATAACATTTGAACTTTAGATATCTTTATTTTCTTTTGCATGAATTTTTGAGTCCTAAAAACTTAGAGGATTAATGTAATTCTGATAACTTCCCATATAAAAAATGGTCGATATTGATATTGGAAAATAAGATGTGCCTTTTGGTCTTCTCTAGAGTTTCGGTTGCTTTGTATTCAGTCACGTACAAGTACATGCATGCCATGTTTTCCCTCTTTTTAATAAGGGACTTTGCAGAAAGGGTTTAACAACTCGTTTTTCGAATCAGAGTCAGATGCATCATTCATTTTTTGACTATGGCAAATGACATTTCAAGTGGGAACAACTCTTTTGGAAGGCACCAAAAGAATACGCAAAACCCAGTTCACTAGGTCAATATAAAGAGAGCACGCTAGCTAGCAGAAATCAAACCAATCATTAATAAGGGAACACTTTTCCTGTCAAAAAGGCATCGTATGTTTACTTGATTTTTCCTTTATTCTAAAAGACCTAAACAGACTGTTTTATACATGCAACGAAGCAAACAAGAGCACGGAATCTGATCAAATAAAAACTGAGGAATTCTATCTGATTAGAGTCAAGATCAAGGGGACATCGTGTTGGGCATGAGGAGTGAGCACGGCAATCGGGGCATGCTTGTATGAAGGAGATAGCTGCACTGAGAAGTTCTGCAAAATCAACGTGAGAACAACTTTGACACCCAGCAAAGCAAAGTTTTGGCCAACGCAAGTTCTAGGACCCCAATTGAAAGGGAAAAGGTAGAGCTTGTTCTTGGTTGCTTTGGAGACTCCCTCAGAGAATCTCTCAGGACTGAACTCTTTGGCATCATCGCCCCAAATGCCTAGATTAGAATAATGGGCACCAAAAGCAGAACTCCTGAAGTTATTTGTATATCTACCAACTTTGTTCTCTTGTGCATTGTTCACGTCGTCATAAACCCAGGCGGATATAACCTAAGCCTCATTCAGCGTCATGCTTATGTCACGTTCCAAGGAGAACTGTCGGCCCGCGACAATTATCTGTATGTAAATCGGTTTGTTGTTAGCCTGTTCTTGTCCAAAAGACATTGAGAATGCAACGAATAATTATCTAACCTTGCCTAGTGGGCCTAATCCGTCAAACCTAATATCATTCATATGATTTATGCTGTAAATTTGAATGAGAAGGTACGTGTCTCCGTGTATCTCTCTTTCTGTGTGAGTATGTTGGAGGCTTCGTGTGTCTCTCTCTTCTTGTGTAACCATGTGAGAAGAAACGAAGAACAAAAAACACAAGATGTAGAAGAAAGATTTCTGTATTTCTTGAATCAAAGAGCAAAGCATACATTCAACTGAGAGCTTTTATTTCTGCTCTACAATTACCCTCTTCGTCTCTCTCTTTCTAAGCTATACTCTGTACTTGATCTGCACATTTTGAAAAAATAGAGTACCTTACAAGAGACTTGAGGAAGAAGACGATAAGATGATCAAAGAATGAACAGACTCGACACCTAGCTTAACAACTTCGGTTTTATATCTAACAGAATAACCGCCCTAATGTATTAGAACATGTGTGTTTACTTTTGAAGTCTTCAAGCTCAACAAACACGTGTGATGAAAAAGAAACAGACTCTCTCTTCATGTCGGTCTTGGATTCACTATCTTCAATGCTTCTTCCTCATAGCCATGAGCATAGCATTAGTCATCACGAGCAAAGCATCAGCAGTCACGAACTTCTTTTTCAGCTTCTTTTTCCTTATGCATTGCCACAGATGCTGTCTTCAATTCACTGTCTTTAACATCCCCCCGCAAATTGGGAGGGGGTAAACACCCCAAGCCCAATTTGGTGTGAAGAGTAAAATGTAGGAAGTGAGGTAAAGATTTTGTAAAGATGTCTGCAATTTGGCGAGTACTAGGAGTATAAGAGACAATTAAGGATCCGGAAGCAACCTTTTCACGAACAAAATGAAAGTCTACTTCAATATGCTTTGTGCGAGCATGTAAAACAGGGTTAAGTGAGAGAGCAATAGCTGACTTGTTGTCACAAAAGAGAGATGTTGGAGCAGATAAACTGATGCCAATGTCTCGAAGTATAAAGCTGACCCATGGAAGATCAGCTATAGCTAAGGCTAAGGCTCGATATTCAACCTCTGTTGAGGAACGAGAGACTGTAGATTGTCGTTTTGCTGACCAAGAAATGAGGTTGGAGCCAAGGTATGTACAAAAACCAGTGGTAGATTGCCTGGTAGTACTACACCCTGCCCAATCAGCATCAGCAAAACCATACAAATGCATGAAGCTGTTGGAATGAATGGTTAGTCCAAGAGCAACAGTACCTTTTACATATCGAAGAACCCTTTTTAGCTTGTGAAAATCACCTAATGTGGGCTGCTGCATCTTTTGACAGAGAAGATTGGTGGCATAAGCAATATCTAGACGAGTTATAGTGAGATACTGAAGTCCACCGACAATACTTCGATACTCAAGAGGATGCTGCAATAATGTGTCATCAGTAGTCATGGATGCAGACCGTAATGAGAGAGGAGTAGAAATAGGTTTGCAGTCTTTCATATTAGCTCGAGTAAGTAGATCAAGAGCATATTTGGTTTGAGAAAGAAATAAGTCTTGTGAAGTTTGTTTAGCCTCAATTCCCAGAAAGTAATGCAGAAGACCAAGATCCTTCATATGAAATTGAAGGCTCAGTAGATGAATCAAGTGGGAAAGTAAGTGAGCTGAGCTACCAGTGAGCACAATATCATCTACATAGAGCAATAACAATATGGTGTCTGAGTCATGATGAAACACAAATAATGAGGGATCAGTGGTGCTGTAAGAGAACCCATTCTCAAGGAGGAAGTTACTGAATTTATCAAACCAAGCTTGTGGTGCTTGACGAAGACCATACAAGGATTTCTTAAGCAGACATACATGATGAGGCTTCTGAGGATGTATAAAACCTGGTGGCTGTTGCATATACACTGTTTCATTCAAAGTGCCATGTAGGAAGGCATTCTTAATATCAAGATGATGGATTGGCAAATGCTTTGTCATTGCCACAGAAAGAACAATTTGAATAGTAGCATGTTTAATGACAGGATTGAAGGTCTCTGTGAAATCAATACCTTCTTCTTGATGAAACCCCTTAGCTACTAGTCTTGCTTTGAGTCTGTCAAGCTGACCATCCGCAGTAAGTTTAGTTTTAAACACCCACTTGCACCCTATGACATTCATGTGATCAGTTCGAGGCACTAATTCCCATGTCCGATTTGTGTATAAGGCATCCATTTCATCTTGCATTGCTTAATACCATCCTCTGTCTACCAGTGCAGATTTGACTATTTTTGGTTCGAGAGGAACTTTATATTTAGCCAAGCATGCATATTTAGGATTAGGTTTGACTATTCCAGATTTTAATCTGGTTTGCATAGGATGAACAGACAATATACCTTGTGTGTTGTCTAGAGAACTGCTTTGTGCTTTATCAGTATTAATCTCTGGCAGTGCTGGCATAGAACATACTTGTTCCTCAGTATGCATTTGTGGTAATTTAGCAGAATCTGATGCATAAGTGTGGATATTCTATATCAATCCAGTATCTTGTAGATGTCCCATATGTTCATTCGACTTAGGCTGAACTTGTTCTGTAGTTATAGAGTCTAGAAAGGTTACTCCATTTATCCACTGTTTGTACAAGTCTGTACCTTGATGATACTCAGTTGGTAGTCGATTGGTGAAAGGAAAAACTGATTCATCAAATACCACATGACGACTTACATAGACATGTCCATTAGTGGGTAGAAGACATCGATATCCTTTATGTCTTTCACTATATCCCAAAAATATGCATATAAGAGATCTTGGATCAAGCTTATGTTGTGCATATGGTCTGAGGCAAGGATAACAAGCACATCCAAAGACCCTTAAATGTGTATAGCTTGGTTTTTGTTGGTACAATTTACTGTAGGGTGAGTTCATATGGAGCTTTGAAGTAGGAAGCAGATTAATGATGTAATTTGCTGTCATGAAGGCATCTACCCAGTATTTTAAGGGTATTTTGGCATGATATAGGATTGCTAGTCCTAACTCGACCACATGTCGATGTTTTCTTTCAGATAGTCCATTCTGTTATGGTGTATAAGAATAGGAAATGTTCTGTTTAATTCCACATTGTTGTAGATAATTCTGAACTTTGTTGCTGGTGAACTCAACTCCTCCATCACACTGAAAGATTTTGATCTTATGATCAAACTGATTTTCGACTTGCTTTTGAAACATGACAAAGATGTCATAAAATTCTGACTTCTGTTTCATTGGATACAACCAACTGTATCGAGAGAAATTATCCACAAAAATGACATAGTATCGAAATTTTTGAAAAGACTGAACCGGTGAGGGTCCCCAAACATCACAATGTATCTTTTCTAGGGGAGTATTAGATGTATAGTCTGACATAGGAAATGGTAAAGCTGAACTCTTAGCAATCTGGCAACTACTACATATGCTTTGAGTTCTTGAATTACATTGAATTAGGTGCTGACTCTGCAAATACTTCACTGTTTTTAAACTGGTATGTGCCAGCCTCTGATGCCATAGATCTTCTCCTACTTCTTTTTGAATTTGAGTGAAGAAAACTTATGTGACTTTAGGGTCGACTTGATACGGTCCCTTGACTTTCCTTCCTAGCCTCACTGTTGTATTGTTGCAGTTGTCCTTCAGATATACCCCATGTTTGTCAAAAATAAAATAATAGGGATAATCATCTGTTAACTTCAAAACAGAAAGTAGATTTTTCTTTATTTCAGGGACTATCAATACTTCATTTAGTGGTAAAGAGCTAGTTTTTGTATGCAATAAGCCATCACCAACACAGGAGATTGATAAACAAGAACCATCTCCTATCATAACAGTATCAGCCCCACTATATAAAGAACAGTATTGAAGCATACCAGGGTCTGCAGTAATATGAGCTGAAGCTCCTGTATCTGGATACCATTCAGTGCCATGAGAGTCTTCAATGTGCATTGCTGCTAGTGCAGTTGGTATTTCATCTGCTTGATATGAATTATCAAAGCGATACCAACATCAAAGTGCTGTATGTCCTGGTCTTTTGCAGATTTGACATTCTAATGGACTATTATTTGCTATTTTCACATTCTGCATATTATGATCAGATGCTGCACTTTGTGGTGGATATGACTTAGTGGCTTGATACTTTTGAGAAGGATTTGCATATGGTCTGAACCCTTGTCCATAGTTAGACCAGTTGTGTGACAACTTGTTAACCTGATCTTCTTGATTTAGATTCAGGTTATTCATCCTGTAATGTTGATTTCTTCCTGTCTCAACATAGTCATTACCATGATCTCTAGTATTCATTGTACGTCCCCTGCCATAGCTATATCCTCCTCGACTATTTCCTCTTTGATTTCTGAAGTTAGAGTTTTGCACAATTCCAGCAGACTTTCTTTGGCCATGTAGGCTAGATTAGGATTATATTGGTTCACAGAATATGTCTGTAGCCTAGTTTCAAATCTCTCGAGCTGAGAGATAACCTCATCATAATCTGGTTGAGGTTTTAAGCAAAACATTGTTGTTCTAAAACTTTCATATTCTGAACCTAATCCCTCGAGAACACCAAACATCTTGGTTATCTCATCAACAGGTTTTCCAATGGCATTAAGTTGATCACAAATGGACTTAAACTCTCGAAGATAAACATTCAATATTCTATCTCTTTTCTGACATGCTTGCAGTTTTCCCCTTAGTTCGAATTCTTTTGCCACTGACTTTTGTGTGAAACGATTAAGAAGAGTCTGCCATACCTCATATGATGTCTCTAGCCCGATGATCAAGCTTAAAATGTTCTCAGACACTGCTCCACTTATCCAAGATGAGATTAACTGAGCAATCTTCATCCAATCTGTATGATCAGGATTCACCACTTCTGTTTCATTACCTTCAATCTCGACCTGCATCAATTGAGCTGGTGGTGGTGTTTCGCCATTGATGAATCCAAAGAGATCTTGACTTCGCAAGAACCTGTGAAACTGTGCTTGCCAAAGTAGGAAATTATCTTCAGCTAACTTTATTGTAACAAAGTTGGCTATATTGACATGGATCGGAAATGGATATTTCTGTATCCTTGCTGCCATTCTGTATTTCCAGAAACTTTTGAAGATATGCTTTCTCGACTATTATCAAACAGAAACCAGATTCTGCTCTTGATCTTCTTGCTGTCGTCTGGATCACACAGAATCTATAAGACTTCGAGCAATATAATAGAGGAAGCTAGAGCTCTCAGGAAGGCTCTGATACCATGAGAAGAAACGAAGAACAAAAAACACAAGATGTAGAAGAAAGATTTCTGTATTTCTTGAATCAAAGAGCAAAGCATACATTCAACTGAGAGCTTTTATTTCTGCTCTACAATTACCCTCTTCGTCTCTCTCTTTCTAAGCTATACTCTATACTTGATCTGCACATTCTGAAAAAACAGAGTACCTTACAAGAGACTTGAGGAAGAAGACGATAAGATGATCAAAGAATGAACAGACTCGACACTTGGCTTAACAACTTCGGTTTTATATCTAACAGAATAACCGCCCTAATGTATTAGAACACGTGTGTTTACTTTTGAAGTCTTCAAGCTCAACAAACACGTGTGATGAAAAAGAAACAGACTCTCTCTTCATGTCGGTCTTGGATTCACTATCTTCAATGCTTCTTCCTCATAGCCATGAGCATAGCATCAGTCATCACGAGCAAAGCATCAGTCATCACGAGCAAAGCATCAGCAGTCACGAACTTCTTTTTCAGCTTCTTTTTCCTTATGCATTGCCACAGATGCTGTCTTCAATTCACTGTCTTTAACACCATGTTGGTGTTGTTTGGAGAGAGAGAGGGGCTGTAAACATCACCTGGTCACAGCCACCTCCCACGTTGAACCTCCTGCACGACACTCCGCGAGGATGAGACTGCCTCTACCATGTCTTTGTTCGAAGCGCGCTGCAGAAATTCAAAACCTTTATTTGCGGTAATCGCCAAGAGGGAGCCCAAATCCGAGCTCATCAATATATCGAGTTGGACCCACCTTCACTAAAAAAACTTAAGTCAATGAGCAATCTACCTCTCCCGTGTGAGCTCAGTGTTAGGTTCTCTTCCCCTTAATTCACGCATCCTTGTAAATCAACTTCCTACGTACCCACATTGCTACGCCACAATGAGACCTACTCGGAAACCGCAATCATAGGCTCCAATATCATTTGTTGGGAATACACAACAGAAATCCGATACCTATATCTGAGGAGATTGTCAAGAGAAAACCTAATTCCAAACTGGTCAATATATCTAGTTTGACCTACATTTACTCAAAAAATTAAGCTAATGAGTTATGGTTTAACTATAATATATTAACAACTCTATATAACATAAAAAAATATGAAATTTCTCTAACACAACTTACTCACACGTACATTCTAATAATTTATGTGATTATATCTTTTTTCACCCCTCATGAACCTCAATCCTATCGAGAGGCTTGTTGTGAGCTCATTAGCAGAAAGTTCTGTTTGAGGAACTGTAGGCAAAGACTCGTACGTGGGACTCGCTGATTTTCCTCTCCGAAAGATTACCATAGATTGCGAGTGGGTTAATAAAGTTTAGACTCACTCTGACAAGCCTATTGAATAGTACAATAGGAGCTCGACATCGGACATCTGTCTGTACTCTCTAGGTTGTTGCTGAGCCTTGCGGTCGGAATCGTAAATGGACATAGAAAACGTTTCTTTCAATGGAGGAAGAAGTTTAGATGCGACCCCCTATGGCATATGATTGTCCTCCAGGCAAGGTTTGTCGTCTTAGACAAGTCTTTTACGGCTTTGAAACAGGCATCACGTGCTTGGTTCACTAAATCAGTGCTGTTGTCGAACGGTTTGGTTTTCTTTTTAGCCATCACGTCAAAGCTTTGTTTATACAGAAGCTTGATTGAGGCATCATCTTGTTGCTGCTCTATGTTGATGGTTTTGGACCAAAGTTCATAATTAATATTTATAAGGCCACAGCACCTGGTCTACTCTTGGCACGCCCAGCATATAGTAATGAGAAAGACAGATCAATTGCATACAAGAGCCATGATGCATTTGCAACATCAGTGTTCAATATGTTCTCATGGTGGGGAAAGGCGCAATCTACAAATTCTATGATTCATCTGACAGGAAAATTTGGGAACATGGTTGATATACTCATCCTCCATTTGACTCGGCATCGGTCGGTAGCTCTTCAGTGCTTGAAGTGTAGCAAATTATATACCAAATTGACCGTGTCGCGACTAGACTTATTGAAGACTAATTTATGATCTAAGGATAATTGGTTTCAAGAAGGGTAGATTCCGGATCAAAAACTCGGAACTTAACCTATCAAAATCGGCTCCTTCTTTGAAATCAGGAAGCCAACCGTTAAAAACTGACTTGGAATCGAACTGGCCAGTTCAAAGATCAATCCGAAAATCAAGCTCTGTTATATAATGTACACTTGACTTGACATATATATCCATATAGATAATTTTTTCTACAATTTGCAAATCTCATAGATATTTTGAGCTCTGTTAGTATGATATGAGACGAGCAATTATATGATTTGATTTATCAAATTCCCATTAGAGCATGAAGAAAATCATCATCTACTTCTAATGAGATCACACTGTGTAATATAGTCATGGAATCTCGATGTTTTGCGGAAGATGGTAGCTCATAATTTTTCAAAGTACTCTCGAGGAAATGTGTGTTTAACCTTTTGATGTGAATTAAATGCTTGTTTTCATCATTGTTGACCCTAATTTAAATTTGATGATTACAAGGCTCACTCAAATATGTTATTGATTATTTGGAATTATATCTGTTATCCTTGAGTATTCTTTTGCAGGATTTCAAGACCATCTCAGCCATGAAGAACAAGGTCGGGTACCCGATCAGGTAATGGCTCCACACTCAGCCGTCCGGATACCCGGCTAAGTATCGCCTGGACATCCGACTCCTACGGTTTAAAATTAAATTTGTCAGTCCAGTTCAGCGACTTCCGGAGCCTATTTCGGTTGGAAACCCCGAAGTTTTAATACTCGAATTTCTAGCCTTTGGAAATGTATCTAACGGCTAGGTGGGACCGAACCACTATAAATCGGCCGAGCGTTTCTCTATCCCTATTCTTTTAATTATATACAACTCATGTATTTGATAATTTGGCTAACTCAATTTTGTGCATAAACATTTCACCAAAAATGCGTTCCCCACAACACATCCTTCCATTGCTTACCAACCTCTCAACTACAACGGAGACGACAAAAGCTATGCAGGCCATGCAGTTCTCCTACTGAATTTCAAGATCCGAATAACAATTTATCAAAAATCTTCGCTCCTTCTTCTTCCATACATTTGATATGAGAAGATTGGAGGAAAGCGGACTATTGGAAGGCAGTAGAGAATTATATCCATTTTGATGAGTTGCTGGTCTAGTAGCTATGGCTGTTAGCTTTTAGCTTGACCTTTAGGTTTAGGTGTTTGGAGTCAACTCTCATTTTAAAAAGTAGAATAACATTCGTACTCCATTCATTTTACAAAAAATATTTTTCAGAAAAATATTTTTTTAATTTTCTAACGTTCATTTCACGAAAAATGAATTACTTTGAGAAAACATTTTTCATGAAGGGAAAAAACTTTCTAAAATAGGGAAAATATTTTCCACTTTTGAAAAGTGAAAAAAATTTGCCCGTTTGCTCTATCTTATCTCACACCTCTAAAAATTCAAACTTCTTTATTTTATTTTATTTTTAAATTCCAATTATTTTTTATTTTTTTATTTTTCTGTTTCTTTTTTTCTTTTCTTTTTTTTTTTTTTCTTTGTTTTCTTCTTCTTCTCTCTCAACCCGTCGCCAACCATGGCCACAATAGGCAACCAGCCATAGGCGAGCTCGAGGCTCGCCCACCTCTAGCGAGCTTGGGCTCATTGCTTGCCAAATCAGCGAGTGCAAGCATCAAGCTCAAGGCTAGCCAATTTGGCGAGGCTCAAGGCCAGCAAGCTCAAAGCTTGCCGATCTAGCGAGGCCCGAGGTTAGCGAGCCTCGATACAGCAATCACCACCAATTCATGCAATAATCCTCAAGCGTTCAAATTAGTTTTTCCGATGGCAAAGGCAATCTCAAGAAGCAATAGCAGATGGTGAGTTTCTATCTTCGATCCTCCCTTTTTTTTCCCTTGGAAGTTGAAAAGTTGGTGCTGGTTTTTAGGTCGATCTTCAAGCTTTTGGGGTTTCGTTTCTAATCACTGATGATTACCTTTTTGAGGCTCGCGCTCACCAGCCTTAGCCCTCGCCAAATCGGCGAGCTCCAAGCTCTTCAGCTTCAAGCCTCACAATCGATGAGCCTCGAGCTCGACGCTCGCATGCACCGATTGGCAAGCGGCAAGCCTGAGCTCATGAGAGGTGGGCAAACCTCAAGCTCGAGGCTTGCCTATGTGGCCAAGTGTCATGGCCGGTGAAACCGACTAAGAAAGAAGAAGAAGAGGAAAACAAAAACAAAAAAAAAATTTAATAATCAATTAAAATATATATATATATAATGAAAAATATGGCAAAAAGGAATGAGAAGAGGAATAGGAACAGATGGTAGCGAACTGGGTATCCCCAACATCGTTCATGTCCAACAGCTTCCCTCTAGTGGCCTAAAGACTCTAAACTAGATCACAGGACAATTGCACTCGACAAAGCATCTAGGCCGAAGTGATCAGAAAATGAAACGCTTGGATAAGACCAAAAAGAAGACCGCAAATTACAAAAGATGCGTGATAATATCAGAGTTTTTTTTTTTGGGGGGGGGGGGGGGGGGGGGGGGAGTGGTCTCTTCTCTATGAATATGAGGAAAGGCGGTATGATGATTGAATTATCAAAGCTGACTGATATCTCGACAAACAATATGTATTAGGAAAAAGTATGTTGTCCTGCGGCGATAATATGTTAGTGTGGCGTGTGATATAAGTTGTTGCACAATACGCTTTCACATGTATATAAAATAATTGGAAAAATTACTCGATCAATTCCAAACCTATCGTACAGATATAGAGTTATTTTTAAACTTTTCGATTTTGCCAATTTAGTCCTCAGTCTTTACACGAAATTCTAATATAAACCTTTGAATCAATTTCCACTAGAAACCGCTAATGTAGTGATCTAATCATCGCCAGTTGTTTTACATGCAGCAGTCCAGCACACCCTGGGGTTAAAGAAAGAGGTGAACTCAATAATTGGTGCAATCTACTTAGCCGTCCTTTTTTTTCGTCTCAGTCCCCTCCTGTGCAGCGCTCATGGGAATCACCCTGACCTGGTATCCTTCAGCCTCAACCCCCAGATCCCTTTATCAGCAGGGCCGCATGTTTGTTGAGAAATGCAATGCTTTTAAGACCAAGCTCCTTAGTGCCGGTCAAAGCTGGGATCTCGTTCGAGTCAGCATAGCGTGATGAAGACGGGGGTGTTCAGCACGAAATGTTTGACAGGGAACACTTCTTTTTTCCAGCTTCAGGATAAAATGCTCCAAAACACATTTTACACGTCCTAGGAGGAATCTCAAGTCTCAAGACCCACCTAACTCACACTACAGGACACAGCGATTTCAGTATAAATAGAGGACGTCCACACAAGACCTGTCATGCATGTAACAGAACACCTCTCATTATACTACAACACGAGTTTTACCTGGCGAGAGAGGGGAAAGAGAGAGAGAGATGAAGTAGCTGCTGAGTTCATCAGCAGCAGCATTCGCCTTGGCTTTGCTTCCGTTGCTGGGAATGTGGTTACAGCCAAACGAAGCAGGAAGGATGCTCATCAAAGACAAAGATGAAGGAGGAGGAGGAGGAGGAGCGGCAGGGGCTACTTGCCGGCCGAGCAGTCTTTTAGCATTCCAGATCCGAGCAAAGGGTCCAGTTCCCAATCCCGGAAATCTGTGGCGCTACACTCGAAGCACTTGTAAGCCGCCCAAATGAAAGAACGGAAGAGGTGAAGGAGTGTAGCAGGAGGTTGTTCTTAGGAAGAGGGTGGGGTTGTTTGTGTGTTAACTGGTTCCTTGTGTTTCTAAGATTTAAGTGCGAGACGAGTCTAATTGTAGCAACGATACAATCTGAAAGAACAGGATATAATTGTAGCAATGATTGGGTGGGACTACCCCGTACTTTATTCAAAATTGTTTTTTCCTTCATACAAAAAGTTTTTTTATCCACCTCCAATCTGCATCAGCCATGATTTTGAGTGATTAAATTAGATTATCTGCTATTAATTTTTTGCCAACTGATTCGCAAAGATTTGATTTAGTTTATGTTATCTGAACTTAATGAAATCCTCCACTCGACATCAAATCAAGAAAATTAATTTATTAAGTACAATCTTTTGATCAAAACTCTAAAGAATAACAATGATAAAGACAATAACACTTCAAAAAGAAACCTCCACTCTACATCGGAAAGAATACTAATTATCTCAGACTGATTCTTTCAGATGACAAATTCTTTTAGATTCCTCCGAATAATTCTGAACTAAAAGGCTTCTGCTTCTACAGTCCATTCAACTCACCGATTTGCTTTCGCAAAAATGGAAAATTGCTTTGAGCTCCTTCAGGTTGCTTTCAATGACTTTCAGAGCTTGTAAGCTTCCACATTTTCAGTGCTAAAATTCCGTTCTATTTAGGGAAAATGATAATAGTGGAAAAAATACCATACTTAAAAGGCCATTGATTGTTGTTTATATAATTGGACTTTTTATAAAAAAAATAAAATAAAAGTCTTTCTAGAGCACTTATTAAGCACACAATTGAGAAAAATGTAAAATTTTGAAGTATAAAGCGCTTCATGGTTCTATCAATAGTATAAGGCTCACTTAGATACAATAGGTTTTTCAAAGGAGTGTGGCATTGGCAAATGAAGAAACCTTTGCTCCAACTTCACAACTAGTTGTTGTCCTTTCTCTGTTGACCAAATGTCAAATAAAACCACCAACTTATATGTCAGAACAAAAATAGTCTGAGTTTTCAAACGGAAAAAAGAAAGCATGAACTAAAAATATCCATCGGATAAAAAGAATTACTTTATACTCTCGACAAAAATAACCCAATTTCCAAAGGACCGGTAAAAAGGCATGAAATTTAGCTTGAACCTGAAAAATATCCATCATTGGCTTTTCCGTCGAAAGACAATACTTATTTGGCACTCATTTGACTAATGTTCATATGTGTATAATAGATGCATCAACTAAGTCAAAATAACACAATTTAGCTTCAATCATAATGGATCGTTTGCTTGATTTGCTTGGATACTAATCATTTAACCCTAATTTAAAAATTTAAACACCGACCAACCTTCACGATTTGCTCAAACTCCACAAAATAACTCAAAATCCAAATTTAATAAAACACATATCTGCGAACTCGTCTTGTGGCAAAATCCAGGAATTCAACTTGGGTCTAAACTCTTTTTATATATCTCTATTATTTGAAAAGAATGAATCAAAATCCCTCTCAAACAACATGATTTTGTTTAAAAGTATATAGGCTATAGCATCAATGCCGCTCAGGACGTGTCACGTCAACATCGTTAGCAATGCCCGTTGCCATATGTTTTTGTTTTTTCTATTCGTTGGATTTTTTTGTGCTTTAAGCGAATGTTCATGCCTTTTATGGGTCATTTGAAAACTAGGGTTATTTTTGTCTTGAGAATTCATGCTTTCTTTGGCATTTTTTGGCCGTCAGATATTTGGGTTCCAGTTCGTTAGCAAATTGTATTCTTTAGACTTGTACATGTAAGATTGCATGACTGGAATAGAACTTATGGAATATGATGCATTCATGAGAGGAAATTATATTGGGATGTGGTCTTCCTGGTGCGTCTGTTGCTTCATATTCAGTCAAGAACAGGTACTTGCATGCAGTGTTTTCTCTCTCTTTTAATCTAAGCGACTTCATAAAAAGTGAATAATTTGTGTTTCGGACCAAAATCAAATGTCTGTATAACGTTTTTGGCAAAAGATGGCAAGCAATATTTCATGTGGGAACGACTCTTTCAGAAGACATCAAAGAATACGTAAAACCCGGTTTACCAGTTCAATCCAAGAAGAGAATGCTGGCGAGCAGCGAAGAATATCAAAATGAAACCCTATACCATTAATTAGGAATCACTTTCCCGGCCAAGGAGGCATCTTATTTTTACATGACTTTTCCTTTATTGTCAACAAACAAAACAGACCGTTTTATGCATGCAAGGAAGCAACAAGACCTCAGAATCTGATCAAATACCAAATGAGGAACTCGATGCTATTCTAGCCAAGATCAAGGGGACTCCATATTGGGGATGAGGAGTGATTGTAGGAATAGGGGTATGCTTGTAAGAAGGAGATAGTTGCACTGAGAAGTTCTGCAAAATCAAGGTCAGAGCAACTTTGACTTCAAGGAAAGAAAAGTTTTGGCCAATGCAAGTTCTAGGACCCCAACCGAAAGGGAAAAAACAGAGCTTGTTCTTGGTTGCTTTTGAGACTCCCTCGGAGAATCTCTCCGGATTGAATTCTTTGGCATCTTCCCCCCAAAACTCTGGATCATGGTGGATCAGGATGATAGGTATTGAAAGCAGAACTCCTGCAGGTATTTGTATATTTCCCAACTTGGTTGTCTGGTGAACCGTTCTCATCGTCTTAAATGCAGGCGGATATAACCTAAGCACCTCATTCAGGATCATACTTACCTGCATGTAAATCAATTTGTTGTCAGCCTGGTCTTGTCCAAAAAGACAATGAGAATGCAATGATTAAATTATCTAAACCTTGCCTACTGAACCCAATTCATCAAACTCAATAGCATTGATGTCATTTATGTTGTAACTTTGAATAAGAAGGTACAATCCATTTGTCTTGCTTCTGTCACTAGCAGAACAGAACGTGAATGATTACTGCCAAAATACTCCTATTTTTTCGAGTTTGGGGGAAGGGGAGGGAAGAACAGCACAGCAACTAGATTTCAGGCTAGGTTGTTACAATTTTCTTCATTTTTGGATTTCATTTTTTGTCTGTTCTTTTTTCTTTCTTTCTTTTTTTTCTTTTTTTGTAAAGACCTATTTATTGATGTGAGTGCAGGAATATATGTCTTGAAATCTAGATAAATAGCATACTACAATACAACGAGAAATCCTTACAATCTTTAGTCGGCTCAACCCATCAAAATCAGGTCTTTTGTTGCCGAAAACTTGCAGAACTTCCTCTCTTGCTTTGTCTTGCCATTTTTGGTACTTGCTCAACAAAATCAGAGTCCAAGCAAGCAAAATAGAAGTCGGCTCTTGACCTGCTAAGTTGAACCCTTGGCACTCTTTAATGACATCATCCATGCTCATACCCTTTTGGAGGCCAGATTTTTGAATTTCTTTCATGTTTGAGTTTAGCAACACTCCCAAGAGATCATCGCCAACTACTCCTCCTTCCTTCAATGCCTTCTCTCTTTTCGTCACTATGTCTTTGAACAACCCTTTTAGTTTATGGTCGATTTCTTTCATGCTCTTGTGCAGTTTGGTTGACAAGAGGCTGCATTTTCTTATACAAGTCAAATTCAAGATTTGAACTCATACTTTAGCTTCGTTTCCACAGTTTATGTGTGTCTTGCTAAATAAATACACTGAATTTTCATCCATTCAATTGGGTTTACAAGTTGGAGAGCAGCAATCTAGATAACAATGCAATAGAAGACTTGCCTTACTATGATACCATATGAGATTTTGTACAACCACTACTAACTGTTTTAAAAGCTTAAGCCTAAGCTTTTGCATTGAACTTTCTAATATAGTATTAGAGTAGGAGATCGTGAGTCCAAATCTTTACAAAATCTATATGCCTCCCTAATTATCTACTTTCAACGTTTTAGGCTTAGACCAAAGTCCAGCCTATACGTGAGGAGGAGCGTTAAAATAATTAAATATTAAATCACATTTTCATCTAACAACTTAAACTTTTAGAGTTTATAGTAGTTCCACAAAATATCACACTGCATATTCTTTTGACAGGAAAAAATTGCAATGAGCCCTACATACTATCTTGCAATCACAATCCAACCACTATCCATGATGCGCAAAATTATTAAAATTGTCTTCAGAGACGTTTCAAGTTCCTTGCAGGACAAGATGCCTAAAGATCGGCACACTGATTTGCAGAATCATAGAAATGGGGAAAGTTGCAACTGAAGTTTGTTACTCTATTTTCTTGTTAAATCCTTTTGCAACAGATCTCGGGATAGATTGTCACTAAATTAATCTCGACTTACCTACACCCAGGTATTGAGATGAAATGAACAATTTTGGAAACGAGGCCATTTTGTTCTTGTTGAAGGAGGATGATGTTCTTGGCTCGGTCGTCGTAGGTGCCCCCGAAAACAGCTCTGTAGAATATATCACCCGTCAATTGCTGAAGGTGAGGCCACACATCCACTTCACCTGCCAAACTTTGCTCCTCCCATCTCCTAATCATCTCCTCACAGCTTGAACATGTTGCAGTCACCACATACTGTAATTGAACAACAAAAAACGTTAATGAATTAAATATTATTATATTTCCATGGACTAAGAATTTCAGGCTTGGTGAACATGAAATATGATGCGATCATTGATCATTTTAAGTTCCGTTAGATGATGCATCTGGTCATGAAACTTTTAGCACCAAGCAGTAATACCTTCAACTTTTCATAATGAAAAGCTGGGTTGCTGATCTTTCTGTGTTTGGCCCATTTCTCACCCTCAACACTCACAAGCCCCGATAGTAAGAGATCTCCGATGGCCTTGGGATGCGGCTTTTCGAACTCATTGATCCGTGAAAATATTTCCTTCAACATGTCTGAGTCCATGATGTTCAGCTCAAGCTTTGGCCCTAACCACGTAAAGCAAAGCTTCCCTGCAATAACCATTTTCTAGAGACATCACTTATTAGCTAAAAAATTACAGCTTCTCGTGAGCTGAAATTGTACATGATTTTTTACCGGGAAATGAAGTTTGTCCAATCACTAATATTACCAGTGGCTAGAAAAGTTCAATTGCATCTCAACTTTGATGGCATGCGTACCGTATTTCTGGACGCAGTGATAATAGAAAGGGAGCAATCGAGGCGCGATGTCACTGGAGAAAGGAGTAATGGGTTGAGATTGAGCTTGCTTGTTCATTCTCACGATGTCTCTCAGGTCTTGAAACAAAAGCCTGTAAGGGGTTCCATTTAGACCTTGCTGTCTCAGACATCTTTCTACCTTCTTCGGCTGCAACCAAAACATACACAGTAATCTCCATGCACAAGTGAAGAAGGTGATCAGCACAAGAGAGAGAACAATTGAATAGGCAAAGGACATTTCCATTTTCTACGTTGAACTTATGACACGCTTGTCTTCTTTCTGCGAGAGGAAATATATAGGAGTCTCGGGGAGCAGAAATTCAAAGGCATAGACCAAGGGGCCCAAAAAAAAGGAGAAAAGATATTATATTGTTTCTTGAGATGGTGTACAAATGAGCTAATCCAAGACACAGTCAGTCTTGCGTGTTTGACTAAAATGAGGATTAAAAGTTCAGCGTTTTAAACGTCAAATGTCTATGGATCTAGAGTATGAAATTTTTATTTCCAGCCTTCGACCTTCTTTCTCGAATCATCTTATAATGTACTGTTCAATGTAGGTCAACAATATACATTGTTTATTCAAATTTACCTGGCTCGCAGCAAGTTTCCATGTAGCGAATAATAACCATGGTGAGATCAGATGATAGGTCAGAATTAAATCAGGGAATCTAAGAGATTTGACAGCTGAACGTAAGAGAATCAGTCTAATATAATAAGTATTCTTTAAGACGTGCGAGAGGAGGCTTCTTTTTTTAAGTATTCTTGCCCTGTGAAACACAACACGTTATTGGAGCTTCCGTGTCATGTCCATCACATGTCGACGTGTCCATTCGGACATATTCGGACACGCTCGAACACGCGGTCAACACTTATCAGAGAAGAGTCTTGACAAAACGAGGGAAGAGAGAAGAATTCAACAATCTCCTGATGTTGATCGAGCGGGATTCATGGGACTCTCGTGTGCGATCGCATGGTGAAGAGAAGAAACGTCCCGTCAAATTCAAAGTAAAGGTCAATATTGGACGCAATTTTTTCCATCTATTTTTTGACATTTCTATCTCAAGAAAGATATTGATATTTTGAATGATTTAAATAAGAAACACTATAATACGTCGTTTAGTTTAGCTTTTTTTAAGTTCTTTCTTATATTCTATTTTCTATTAATTTATATTCATTTTTTTCCTATTTAAAATGAATTTTTTAATAGAAAATGAAAATAGAGCGAATATCAAATTATTTAAAGAATATTAATATTCTTTAAATTAAAAAAGAAAAAAAGTATTATATTACTTAATTAATTAAGTAAAGATTAAATTAATACGCAAAGATGAAGAGTGATCAATTTATTTATTTATACTATCCTTGTTCCTGAGGGTCATCGCTAGCTAGGGTGGGGTTGGCAGTCGGTCCACTGGCCAACCATGCCCCCATTGTCCTTGGCCCTTCCCGACGATGGTAGGGCAGCTGCAATGAGGGCTATGAGGCCATCGTTAAATGCTACATGCCCCCTGCTTTTTAAACTTAGTTTCTTTTAATTTATTTTATTTAATATTTATATTTAAAAAATCAAATTTGAAGGTAAAACGATGTCGTTTTAGGTTTATTTAGCCACGTCAACGCCACATGGATAATTTTAAAAAAAAATTTGCCTCAAGATCTCGTCAGAAAAAGCAACATCAATAGTTTGGCTGGAAAATCTTGCTATTAACACTCATGTGTTTTTTTTTCTCCGATTTTGACACTTAAATGTATCATTTTGAAGTTTTGACACTTAAGTATCTACCCATGCTAAGTTTTGATATTTAGAGTGTCTAGCACTTCATAAATTAAATCAATTTTGTGTGAATGAGATGGCCAAAGTAATAGCAGATTATGTCCCCTTAGTGCGTCGAACATGATGCCGTAGTGAACATTATTAGAATCATGCAACGCGGTCCTTAACTCGTTGGTCCGACATGACTTGTTAATCTCGTTCGATATAACATTTAGGACTCCACTGATTATAATTAAACATTTAAATCTCAATTGACCAACCGTTGCGACATTTAGGGCCCTAGCATATTTAGCCTCACCGTTGGATTTGAAGTTCGGGACACTTTCTTTTAACCTCACTCCAATCCAATCATGTGGTAGCCATGGAAGGACCAATTTTTCTCTTATTAATTTTTTAAAATAGTGGGTTACCTAGATAGACATCACCGATATCTAAATTTGACTTATGATAAATGTTGGTGACATCCACTAAAGGAAAATTAGCCAAGATTAACACAACCCATTATAGAAAGCCAAAAAAAAAAAGTGAGAGCAACGATAAATCGTGCCCCTTGGCGTGTTTGCTAGCCCGCCTAGTGAGATTTCTTAAATTAGAAATAACAACAAATCAGCCAAAATAAATTTAGGGTCACTATAAGGAGCGGCACCGGTGCAAAATGTTCTTTCACACTTGCATTCGTAAATGAAAAATTTCGACAACCTAGTGAAATGAGCACGGTTATTAAAATTAGAAGTTGAATGTGTTGGTATCTTTACTTGGCTTATGGAGAAACTTTTTTTGCGTTAAAAGTAAAAATTCAAAATTATATAGATAGATGACTTCCAAAATTCTACATCAAGTAAGACCTATCTTTGTGCAATCAAAGTTAAAAGAGATTGACAAACTTTTTACTTATAACCTAGGTGTATGGCTTCAAGCATCCAGCAACCTTCAGCCAACGCTTGTAAACCGCAGGCGAATGTTAGCCTATAAAAGTGACTCTGACCCAAAGTAGTCCATAGGTAATTAGTGGGATTTGAACGGATAAGTTTTAGTTTCCGAGCTAAAATTTTCCCGACGCCCTACTTACACTAATCGAGGGGGAGGAGAGACTAATTTGTATTATACTGTTTAAATGCAATACTTTCTGATATATATTATCTATGTATAACATATTTACTTTATTTTTCTGTTAATTGCTAAATTCTTATTTAAGAGCAATATTCAACCCTTAAAAACACCAATGCTCTCTCTCAGCATTTCTTTTTTTTTTGCTCCTTCCCGTTGTTTAATTCTTGAAAAATGAAACAAGCAATCCGAATTGCACTGTTACTCATGTGAATTAACGGTGCCGTAAGCCTCACGGTGTTCTTAATTTTTCAATGCTAATATTAAAAAGAAAACATGTGATGAGCATGCCTAGTCAAAATACTTACAGTAGACGTGAGCTAAACTCCAATCGAGTAGGCATATTGTGTTGATTCTTATCGAGCATAACGATGCGAATCAAGGAGCTCGGATATCTTTTTCCCTATATAAGTGGTTGACTTCATTTCAATTACTTAATTGAAAATTAGTTTCGTGTGTAATATAACTCCAATATTCAGCAACAATCGCTAGGTTTTAGAAAATTGTCTAAGAAGTCATAAATTTATTGCATTTTTATTAATTCAGTCCTATATATTTTATTGTACCAATTGAGTCATAAACATTTTCATATTTTATCAATTGAGTTCATCCGATCAATTTTAATTGAAAATCACAAACACGGACAACCGTTGTCCTCCATGACATAGCTGATATTGGCGTAGATAATTTTTTATAATATTTTAATGTTTTACGAATTTTTATTATTTATTCTGTTTCTTTTCTTCTCTTTTCCTTCTTTACTTTTTTTCCTTTTTTTTTCCTTTTTTCCTTTTCTCTTCTATTCTTTTTTCTTTTCTTTTCTTTTTTTCCTTTTTCCCTTCATCGGCCATTGTCAAGTTTCGTCAATGGCTAGTAGAGGTCAGCGACCTCGAGTGAGGGATGCCATCACCTAGCCTAGCAAGGGCTGCCCTTGCCGAATCAAGCGAAAGTCTCCCCCACCTAGGTAGGCGTGGGCCATCCTTGCTTAGGCTAGTGAGGACAAACCTCACCTTTGCTAGCCAAGCGAGGGTGGCAGGCTATCAAAGGTGGCCCTCACTTGAGGCTAACGAAGGGAAAAGGAAAATAAGAGAAAAAGAGAAAAAAAAAAAAGTAAATAAGGAAAATAGAAGAAAAGAAAAAGGAAAAAAAATCGAAAATAATAAAATATTATTAAAATGTCCATGTCAACTCAAGCTTGGTAACATAGGACGAATGGCTTCAACATTAATAATTTCCAACCAAAATTGATCAGATGCTCTCAACAGGCAACACCCGAAAATGTTTAGGACTAAATTAGCACAATTAAAAAGTTTATGACTTAATTAGCAAAAATGCAATAGATTTAAGACCTTTTTGACAAATTTTCCAATGGAATTCTATAGAGGGGAGGGACCAAGAGGGGCGAAACCAAAATTGTTCAGTTAAAACGTACTATAGTTACATATAGAAAATAACATGGTATACAAAAAGTGAAATAATGGTATTTATTTTTATTGTTGATTAGAAAATTAACGAGGAGAAATATTAAACAAAAAATTTAAGTCAAGTACTTTTAATTTATCTTAAGAGACTTAATTTTTTTAAAGACAAACTAATTATAACAGTATTATATCACTTAAGTAAAGAACTAAATTTTATCAGAGATCGTGATTCTTTACTTGTATATATTAGAAAAGGTTATTTTAAGGACATATATTTCATATCTATCATTAATCGCAAGAGTGAATAAAATGATTTTTTTATTAACGTCTATATAAAAGGAAAAGACCAAATAGTAATAATAGTTAGTAAAAATATAAAAGGGAAGGCCACATCTTTACATGAAATTTGAGAAATTAACCAGCAGTTTAGGGAGACTAGGCAGTATTACCAGTCCTAAGAAGTTTACTGATTAGTCCTTGGGCATGTTATGATAAATTGCAATAGACTAAAAGATAAAGAATCATGCATGTTAATAGAAAAAATAAGTGATCATGCATGTTAATGGGAAAATAAGTGATCTCCTAGAAAGAAGAATGCTAAAGAAAGAGAACTATTTTTCGCAAAAGCTGCTTTTAGTTGCGCCACAAAAGGTGTCTTTTTTTAAGGACTTTTTTTTTTTTTAACATCATATCACATATATTACGTCAATTTTTAGTACGTCACAACAACAATGCTTCTAAAATGTCTCGCATAAATTGAAAATATGTATGGATTGACAAAATTTAAAAGAAAATTTTCCTCTCGTAGAGATAACATTTGAACTTTAGATATTTTTATTTTCTTTTGCATGATTTTTTGAGTCCTAAAAACTTAGGTTTAATGTAATTCCGATAACTTCCCATATAAAAAAATGGTCGATATTGATATTGGAAAATAAGATGTGCCTTTTGGTCTTCTCTAGTGTTTCGGTTGCTTTGTATTCAGTCATGTACAAGTACATGCATGCCGTGTTTTCCCTCTTTTTAATAAGGGACTTTGCAGAAAGGGTTTAACAATTCGTATTTCGAATCAGAGTCAGATGCATCGTTCATTTTTTGACTATGGCAAATGACATTTCAAGTGGGAACAACCTCTTTTGGTCGAGAAAATATTGGCCGCCCCTCTCGTTCCAGCGTGGCAAATAAGAAGGTGGTATAAAGACGACACGTGTCCTCTCGTGGGACCCACACTCTGGACATATTGAGGAAAAAATCTGGCCCCATTTTGAAAAATTCTCTCTCTCTCTCTCCCATCCCTCTTTCCGACCGGCGAACCAGGGCGCCGCCCTTCCTGCTCCGAATGCGGCCCCTGCTCGTCCATCCCTTGCTCTTTCTCTCTCCTCGTGTCTCTCTCTGCCCTCCCTCTCTTCGACGGCAAACCACCGCACAACCGGTGAACCACCGTGCCGCCCCTCTGGCTCGTCCTATACGGTGGAACAATCGCGCCTAATCCCCTCTCTAGTTCTGCCCGCATCACGATCCCGCCGGTCGCTCGCCCGACCTCCTTCCTCGAGTCCGCAATCATCCTCTCCAACGTCCAGGTAATTTCTCGCTTTCGCTTTTCTCCCTCCTCCTAATTTGCTGTGTGGATTGGAGCATGGATGCTCTAAGCTTTGGGCCCTTCTCCATCTACCGTAGAGATTTCAAGGAACGTAGTAGTATCTCAAAAAACATAGATTCTCGCGCATAATCTTCTGTTCTTTCCTTCTAAAATGTCCGTCAGGCAAAGACCTGACTCTTCTTCTTGTCCCGGGGCAGTCAGTGGACTGGTGGATGGAATTCTTAAATTCCTTAGGAAGAAAGTGAGGATAGCCTAAGATTAGCATTTGCCAATTTAGTCATTTTGATCAATTTTGATCGGAAATTGTTGTTTTTACATTCTAAATCTAGATATTAGCATCATGGCTTGTTGCATTACGGCATGTTAAGTGTGCTTAGGGAAAAATGTATCTCTGCACGCACAGCACAGTGACCAGTTAAATTACTAGATACAGGGAGGATTTACGAAGGAGGGAAAGGTGCTGACACTGGATCTCAAACTTTATAATAATGCTGGGAATTCTCTCGACCTGTCTCTCGCGGTCCTTGAGCATGCCATGTTTCATTCTGATAATGTCTATGAGATACCCAACATGAGGGTCATTGGAAGGATTTGCTTCACTAATTTGCCTAGTAACAAAGCATTCCGAGGTTTCGGTGGTCCAGAGGATAGCGGTAGAGCTGAACAAGATTAGCTGGTTCATTGTGTTCCTGAGATTTAAGTACGAGACAAGTCTAGTTGGAGTAACAATACAACCTCAAAGAACAGGACATAATGTATGCAGAAGTATCATTCTGAAAAGAATAAAATCAAGTAGTTTGTGCCAATAGTTTAGAATATTTCAAAGGGTTAATATTATGAAAAACTACATACAAACTGGTACGGTTATAAAAAATTTATCTCAAACTAATTTTTTTTTCTTTTAACAAGTCCAGCGGATCTCTTCCGGCTGTCAAGGCTCAGCACAGCATATTAGTCGTATTCATGATTTTATGAAGAGAATGCGACGTTTATCCAAATGACCTGTTCAAGCTATACTCCACCAGTGGACTGAACTCCCACCATTCATTGATAAAGATATGTCAGGAAAATATTAATAAAGTATCGACTACCAAAAAAGTAGTTAAAACCGCTTTCCACCATATTTATTCTAATTGAAATCATTTACAAACAAACAAAAAAAACTAACACATGCTAATATACTTTACTTTTGTATTCATTCTGGAAAGTGATTACCCAATAAATTGTCAAATTGTATTTTTCGCCAAGGCGTTGTCAGCCGTGTCCCATAAATTGGAAGTAACTGCTCAATTTATTAACAAATGACAATTGCTGACGAAGTGGTAAAAAACTAAGTTGGTTATTATCACTGAAAATTACATTAAAGAATGAAGGCCAATAAGATAGGAAAATAAGACAGAACACGCCTATTGTCATATAAGTCTCTTGTGAGTGTCTTGCTCCAGATTTGTCCATAGACCCGAAATATCGACTCGAGCAAGAATAGATAATGTCTATTAAGCCCTTTCTTGTTAGTCACTTGATGTACGTGGCTTATATCGTTGATTAATACAACTAAGCAAAACATTTTCTTATGAGCCGTTTTCATTATTTCCTTCTTACAAAAGATTGTACGAACTACGCGTACAACCTTAGTATCGGAGGTTGCGCACTTGAGTCGGCTAGTGTACTAGTTGTGGCCTAGGGATGGTACGCAGCATGCCGCACGGTCCTTTGAACTGGGACACCTATTGACCAAAGGATCATCCGGTTCTATAGGCCTAATTGGATACTCGTTATTATAATTGCCAAATTTATATTAATTGAATCTAATGACTTAAAAAAAACAAAACAAAAGATCTTAACACATCTTCACATGAAGGGCGGTCTTATTTTCACATCCCTTTTGACAAAAAAAAAAAAAAAACGTACCTTTCTTGAGGTAATTGGCTAATAAATCCTTATAACGTCCGATTTGGTCAAAAATCTATTGATGAGACATTTTTACTTTTGTTCCTAATGCTAAATTCTTCTACAAAGTTTTTGAGAGTTGAAAGATGACACCATGAAAAAAGATTAAGATCTGAAAGATGACACAATGAAAAAAAATTAACAACTTTCTCTGGAAAAATTTGCAAGAGGATGAATGATAAAATCAAATACTGTTAAAAAATACATAAGCCTGTTTATAAGTTTTATTGTATGACTATTTAAGTTAACATATTAATCAATATATGCATAATCAAAAAGAGATATACGCACAATCTTTACAAATATTAAGAATCATTGGAAATTGTCCTAATTAATTTTTTAAATTCTAGGACCACTGTGCCAAGGTAAGCTCCAGTTTTGACATGAAAGTTTGCTCTCTAAAGTTTTAATACACCATTTTAAAAGGTTTGCGGCTTGATTGCACCTATTGAAAAATCCATGATTTATCGCATCCCATACAAAATTTGAGACTTTTGATGGATTTTTCCATTGTCTTAAACATAAGGGTTTAGTATGTCAGGTTTAATTCGAATCGGTACTATTGATGTCACAATGTTGTGTAGCTGGATCAGAGAACTCTTCCAAGTATACAAAACTATACAAGCAATTTATTCCATTATACTACAGGAAAAATGAGGACTTGTGTGTATAGAAAGAAAAAACTTATAGAGGTTTTAAAGAATATCAAATCTACAACCACTCCATTATTTGCCACCACACCTGAAGGCACCACAAATGATGGACAAGAGTATGATCAGAATCAAAGCGACGACAATGCCGAGAACTATCGGCTTTATTTTCATGTTCTGCAGCCACATCTTCCTTCTTATTCGGGTCGCCTGCTGCCGGAAATCTTGCGCCTAAAAGTAGAAAATGCACATCAGTCGGATGCCGAGATCCTTAATTCAATCATACCGAAGGACGGTAGTCTTTGTTCTATCTCCAAATTAATCACCGATTTCCGCTCCTTCCGTACATTTTATATGAGAAGACTGGGAAGATGAAAGCAGACTATTGGAAAGCAGTAGCAGTTAAACCTTTAAAAAGTTCAAATAACACTTCTTATAATAGTGGGAAAGTTCTTAGTGAGCTCTTATTTGATGCAAAAGCTAGCAACATAGCATCAAAAGTAGATCAGCAGCAAGAAATTTATTGAATTTATGGGTGTTAGAAAATCCAATCCAAAAGCTTAAGCTGTCATATATGACTCATTGTCAAGTGATTTAGGACAATATTTCAACGATACGGCCAAAGGAATAAGAAAAGGAATAGGAGCAGAGGATACTGAACTGGGAATACCCAACATTGTTCATGCCCATCAGCTTCTCCCTGAACTATTTAATGGCCTAAAGACACTAAACTAGATGACACGACAACTGCACTTGATAAAGCATCTAGGCTGAAGTGATGTGAGGAAATGCAACATTTGCACTAGAGCGAGAAGATGATGCGAGTTCAGGCTGTCCGGATTTTGATACAGAATCTGCTCAATTGAGCATTCAAGACTTGAACAGGGAAGAATTACTGTTCACTTATAGGCGAAACTTCTATACTTCCGATTTTAAAATTGTCGGATGACCCAGATAAGTAGGCCGTGCTAGTAGCTCGACCAGTTCAGGAGACTAGAAGAAGACTCTAATTGCCATGACTCATTCACCATATCCTGCTTCTTACATACAATAATTAGCTCGTTTAATAAGATAAGCCGGCATTGCTCCAGGATGAGAATCACACACAGTAGACTGCTTACCTGAGATCGAAGATTCTCCGTCTTGTCGAGCAAAAGCTCAACTTTCTCACCTCGATCCAGAACCTACATGACAAAGCAACATAAGTCCGACAATACACGCCAATTTCTCATGGTTCTAACTTAGTGGTAGAGTATAGCACAAGGTATGCCGACTCACCTTTTCTACATACTCCATCATAACTCCTTTCACTTCTGATGCCTGAGCTTTCACTTTGGCAAGTTTGCTGATCTCTTCGGGATGATCCGCGCAGTACCGCATTTGCTCCTTCAGTTTAGGCCTATGTCAAAGCTCCAATCAGCATATCCTGTGATGTAGCACAAAGAAGTCACATTCATGGACTTACGAGGAGATGGCGATGTTTACCCGAATTCTCTGTCCAAGCTATGTGCCACTGCAGTCGCAGCTTTTCCTCCGCCATATCTGTTAGTAAACTCGTCCTTGATTCTCTCGAGAAAGGCCATAGGAATCTGACGACCCATGGACTCAACTGCCACGACGCAGTATGCTGCGGAATTGAGATGGCCAAGTCAAGTTTGTCCAAGGAAAACTGTAATAAACGCGACCGCAAGTAGCCTTCACACGTAGCTCGGAGCTATTGCAGCTACAAGAGAGACAACCAGCTACGAGAGAGAGAGAGAGAGAGAGAGAGAGAGAGAGAGATCATACTGAAGCTGCTGTCGATGAGGTAGCTGAATGTGTGGCCATCGCAGGTGTAAGTGAAGTGGTCGGTGCTGGGAGGGAGCTTCTGGAGGCACTGCAAGGCGATGCCGGCGAACTTCCCACCGAACTCAGCGTACTCTGCTAACACCAAGGTGCCTCGAGCCACGAAGCTGTAGATCAGCGATTGGCCCATGTTTTGTCGTCTTTCGAATTCGACGGGAACGGAATGAGAGCTCGATAGCGCAGCGACAACACTTCAACCTCCGCAAGGAGAACGAGAGATCACGCATCCATTTTGCAGAGAAACTCACGGTACCGCCACTGTATCCATGCACTCCTCTTATGTTTTTTTTGCCCTCTTGGAAGAAGAAGACATGCAGTCCCCGAAGCTGCGTAGTCCCTTCAATGGGATCATCAACTACTTATCCTGTTTAAGTCCTTGAATTTATTGAGACGGATGGATTTAATTGGGAAAACTATTCGGATTTAATGACTTAATCACATAAAACATAAGTTTGGAAAAAAAACTATATTGGAGCAATGATACAATTAAGTCACACATCATGCTAAGTAATTATGTGTTTGCATCTTTAAATCCAAACGTTTCGTGCATGGTGTGAGAATCTTAGAATAAACGTTTCGAAAAAAGCAATCGAGCAGGTCGCATTTTCGATGTGAATGATAGTGTGGAAGAGTAGGAAAGGTAGCATGGAGTTGATCCCTAATGTCAAGGAAAGTTCCAGGAAGCAAACGATGGAATGAGACGCTTTGGCTGCCACTTCACCCCATCTTTCCTAGGCAAACGTCCTATTACTAGTACAAATCAGTTGTGTCCAAAATCAGTTTTTGGGCACATATAGCCGACAACGTAAGTGGGCTTGGAAATGGGCCATATCAGTTTCGGCCCACTTCGATTGGAAGCTTAATAGCGATGAATTGATCTCCACGGTCTGATCAGATCAGGCAAAGAAAACAGGTGAATCCTTTTTTGGCTGGTTGTCAAGTTATTTGCTTGACCATTTTCGTTCTTGGTCGTATTTGCTTGACGATCTAAACTCCATTTATTTTGTGAAAAGTGAATAATTTGATAAAAAAATTCAAAAAATAATCAATTGTATTGCTTAAAAAAAAAATAACTGAGCGAAAAAAAAAATTTATCATTCACAAAAATATTCAGATATAAATTGTTGTCTATAATGAAATTTTTTTCAATTAGCAAATTATTTTGGATGATACAATCGATCATTTTTAGGAATATATTTTGCAAATGATTTATTTTCCGCGAGATAAACAAAGTCTTAATAACATTTGATGAAAATTCAAGAAATTATTGGATGCACTAAAATTTGGCTAGTGACTGATGATGCGTCTACACTAACTTTTCAAATATGTAAAAGTTGCTAACTAATACGATAATATTACTTTTATATTTAATTAGTGAAAAATCAAAGTTGACATTTGTAGGAAAAAGCCACTGATTACTGGATTCAAACTTGGATGTTATGATTGTTCTCTAGCCAAATCATATTGAATGGTTCATTTCGAGTCGGCTTAAGCACGATTCTGAATTCAATAGATCGATTTCGACAGTTGGATCCGATCCTGAAAATAACAAGTAAATATCAATGTCTTAACATCTTAATATTAAAGGTGTTTTGACCTAGAGAAACCATCTTAAAAATAAAAAGTCTCTCTAATAATCGCTTTTCTTATGACAATGTTAACATTTAAAGTATGATTTATTATGAATTATTCAAGACTGTTCCCAGTAATTAAAATTCTCTTAGGGTAATGAAAACACTAAGGGCGCCTTTGACAACCGGCCAAACAATGAAATTTCTTTTCTTTTTCTTTTTTTTTTGTTCTCGGAAGTAAATTTGGAATATAAATACATTTGGTAAAATTTTTGTTTCTGGGAACAAATTTCTATTTTTTTGTTCCCGGAAATAAATTTGAAACAAAATCGAGAAGTAAAAAAAAGTTGATTATTTGCTCCCGAAAACAATTCCAAAATCAAGCCAACCCATTTTTTTTCTATTTTATCTTCTTTCTTCTTCTTCCCTTTCTCTTCTTCTTCAACCGTTGCCGCCACCGCCACTGTCGCCGACTGATGGCCGCCGCTACCGCCCACAACCGCCGGTCATTGGCGACTGATTGGGCAAGGTCCAGCGAGCTTGATGGAGGCTCACCAGGCCAGGGCAAGGCTCGACAAACCTCCCCCAACCACCAGCAAGCCTCGCTTGGCCGGGTGAGGCTCACCCAACCATCGACAAGGCTCACCTAGCCAAGGCTCGAACTCGCCCAGATCTGGCTCAGCCAAGCTCACCCAGCGACCAGCGCAACTCGACCTTGTCGGGCCACCGCAAGGTCGGCGTCACCCTGGCCAGGCGAGGCCGACCTCGCGGTGGCCCGATGAGGTCGAGCCCCACCGGCGGTTGGGCAAGCTCGGCCAAGCCTCAACCAGCTGCTAGCGCGGCCTCGTCGAGGGCCGGCAACGCTCCGGCGAGGTTGCTAGCCTTTGTCTAGCCGGTCGCTGATCATCCCAAGGCCGACGACCGACAAACCTTGAAAAAGAAGAGGAGAAAGAAAAGAAAAAAGTAATAAAACTATTAAATAATTAAAAGAAAATGATTTGGATTAGAAATTTTCAAAACAATACCAAACACAATTCTATTCCGAAATAAAAATATTGGACATTTTCGAAACAAAGCTTAAAATACTTAAAAATTGTTCTTGGAAACAAAAAAAAAGAATTATTTTTTATTAAAAATTGTTCTCGGGAATAAAATGGTTACCAAATACACCCTAAGAGTATCCCTTAGACACCTGTCGACAATGGTTAATTCTAGCTACAGTACCAAACACAATTCTATTCCGAAAATAAAAATATTGGACATTTTTGAAACAGCTTAAAATACTTAAAAGTTGTTCTTGGAAACAAAATAAAAAAAGAATTATTTTTTATCAAAAATTGTTCTCGGGAATAAAATGGTTACCAAATGCACCCTAAGAGTATCCCTTAGACACCTATCGACGATGGTTAATTCTAGTTTATAAATATGAAATTTTTTATTAAGAATCTTATGTTCGTTAACAAGATCTTTAAAATAAAAACTACCCAATTTCACTAATTATGTGGGCCACAAACTAATTGACTAATCAAAAACAAACATCATGTATCCATAGTTGTAAACCAAATGTACATGCGGGTTATGTCCTCCACCGGGATATGCACGACACCCAAGAAAGAAAATCATCATAATTTTTTTTATAGTAGTGTGGATATTAAAAGTGTAATTTACTATGAAAAAAATTCAAGACATTTCTCAGTAATTAAAACTCTTTTATGGTAATGAAAATGTTGAAAGTGTCCTTTGCACACCTATCAAGGATCGTTAATTTTACTTTACGAATATGAAAATTTCTATTTGAATATAACTTTTTAATTCTTAGGAGTACTAATTAGTATTTTCAAGACACTCGTTAACAAGATTATTAAAATAAAAGCTACACAATATCACTAATTATGAATGAAAATATGGGCCACAAACTAATTGACCAATCAAGAACAGACATCATGTATTCACAGTTGCATACCAAACGTACATCCTTGTGTCCTCCACCGTGATGGGCATGACACCCAAGAGAGAAAATCATCATCGTTTTCCATCATCCATCAAGAGATCCTGTGCCCTCATTTGTCCACGTGGGGGCTCCGCATCGGTCAACAGTCAACGCCATTCCCTTGCTCATCACTACTGCGATTGAATAATTTTTCCCCTTGAAGTGCCCTCGTTCTATAGGGCGACGGTCTGAATTTCGATTTCTTGGTGGCGGCGGCGGCGGCGGCGGCGGTGGAATTTTAAATAATAATAATATTTAATTGAAAAAAAAAAAAAAAAAAAAAAAAAAACAAACAAACAAACATTCACCCTGCTTTTTATTCTAGTCCACCTTCTGATGCCCAGTGCCCACTATCTTTCTCTCCCACATTTTCTTTCGCCTTCGCTTGTCCTCAACGTTCGGTAGCGGAAAGAGAGGGGAGAGAAAATGATATTATAAAGTTAAGTTGGGATAAGTAAGAATGTATATGTGAATTAGAATAAGTATTATTGACATACTAAATTAGAGGTATTCATAAGTCAATATATGCATAGAGGTGTCGGCGAAAATTCACAATTGAATCAGTACATGAGGTTTATTAGTTCATATGTGAGAGCGAAATAAAAGTGTTTTTCATGATTTTCATTGACAAGGCAAGGGATTTTTTTTTTTAAGATGTGCTAGTGATTGCATTTAATTTTAATCAAATGGATTAAAATGGGTATAGGACCAATTAGTGGACCAACAGAATAGGGTTTTCTCGTTACTCGAAAGATTTACACCAAAGAAAAGGGTAATTTAGCTTTAAATTCAAATAATATTATTAATTCAAATTTCGATTCAAATTAAGTCGTGCTTCTTACCAACTAAGTAACAGCTATTTTTTTTTTTTTTTTTTTTGGTTGGTAAGTAACAACTAATTAGAATAGTCTGAATTGATTTTTTTTGTCAAGTAAATCAAAGGAAACCAATAAAATAACGAAACCACCCATATTTGTACGTTAATTTTTTTCCATGTGGGTAAGTCATATGAAAAATTTCTATTCTTGTAGAATGTTTTTATCAAGTGATTGTTCATAACTTTTTGTAACAATCTACTTCATGTGAGATTTCATCCATTTAATTTGAGTTCACCTACATTTCAATCATAATCAAACTACTTAATTTGGAAAAATCTTGAACCAAATCAATTATAGTCCTTCAAATCATTTGTTAAAAGAAAAGAAAAAAGCAACATGCATTGCATCACATCGGAAGAGAAACGGTGGGCAAGAGGTACCAAATCAAAAGCTCTTTAATCTTTTTGGGTCATTGAAACATTAAAATAGTGAGGATAAGCTTGTCACAAGGTTACTCACGATTCCTTTTTATAAGGATTATGCATGATTAATATGAACGAGATAAAGTAGAGAGTGCATGAGAAAAGATTCGGGCACTCCCTTCGAACTTATATGACAGGTGGAGTGCCTTTCATGATTTCTAGTGATAGTTCTCCTACTACAAATTCTTATTCTAAGGGCATTTATAGATAAGAAAATGTTGACAAGCATTGTTTCGCCATGTAGCGAATCACACAAGTTAAATCAAATGGAAGATGTTCGGCCATGTGTCAAGAGAATACAATTTGATAGATAAAGAGACTTAGATTGACATTAAATCCACCAAAAAGGGTAAGACCGGTATCAAGTTAAATCTTCCAATCCCATCGCTAGCTCACTAAACTAAGACTCTTAAAGCAATCCCAAATGAAAAGAGATAAATCCATATCCCAGTTAAATCCAGTAGAGGCCAAGCATGGCCCTAGTTGCACGAGATATCACTATAATAAGTATTTAGGCATAAGCTTGCGATAGCAAATTTAGAAAATTTCCAACGAATGATAATACCATTCGTCATCTATATAAATATCATGACAAAAATTACGCTCAACTAATAATATAAATTCAATAAGATGACAACATTTTCCTCCAATATTAGTAGGAAGAAACTCCTCTCACTTTAACCAAACCTGCTGAAATTCAAAATTATGGGTATCAATCATAGACAAAGTCAACGAAATTTAAATACTCCTAATGGTTGAGTTTCTTGGAATTTGGCCATTATATATTTTTGGAAAGAAATCCTCTTTCTAAATTCGATTTTGGCATATTGAAATCATAACAAAAAGATTCTTTGGAGTCATCTACAAGTATATAATCCAAATAAAGAAAATAATTGAATTATCTGAGCTTATTTATTTATTTATTTATTTATTTATTTATTTATTTTTATTATTATTATTATTATTATTATTATTATTATTATTATTATTATTATTATTATTAATAAATTAAATAATAGTAAATAAATAAAATAATAGATAAATAGAAAGCATATGTCCTCCATGAACGCTTGTCTCTCTCGTTCTCCCCCCACCCGTAGTCGCGCATAGCCAGTGCGGCCGAGCAGAGAGAAAGCTGAACTGAAAAACTGCAGGGTTAGAGAGAGAGAGAGAGAGAGCTAGAGAGAGAAAGCTTGACGTTGTTTCCGTGGGCGCGGCGAAGAGAGAGAAAGTTCCCAGATGCTCTGCGAATTGGGAAAGCTGAGCAACAAAACCTGCAGCGTCAGCCACAGGGGGAGGGCGGGGCGGACCGCGGCGGCAGTGGCGGCTGGGGTGGGGCCTCGCGGTTCTTCTGCGAGAGATGTTCGGTGTGGCTCTACCGTGTCGCTGGGGAGGTCAGCCCTCGGTGCGTCTTTGTCTTGGTCCTAGGCATCGCCGTCTTCCTGTTGGGGATCTTCTGGGTGCTTCCGCCGGTCGCCTGCCACGGGTCATCGCCGCTGGCTAGAGGAGGAGCAAGAAGAAGATGAGAGAGGGAAAACAGAAAAATCTAAAAATATATATTAAAAAATGAAAAGAAATTTTATAATATAAAAAAATTGTGAGTTATTTTTTTTATTTCGAAAATAAAAATTTTATATAGTTACCAAGCACATTCTTTTACTTAGAAATTATTTCAAAGATTGAAAATAAAAAAAATATATTTTTAAAATAAAATTGTTTCTTGAAATATAAATGTTACTAAAGGCACCCATGGGAGAGGGGCTTTTCGATTTCATGATATATGGGGAAATGGTATATCCGACTTTAGGGTTTCGGCGTTTGCACTTGATGGGCATGTGCTTTGTTTCGGAGGCTTAGTGCGTACCATCGGACTAGCACGCATTGAAGCTAAATCATGATTACCCCAATCCTGAGAAACGCAACGCTTAGCGCCGGTCAAAAAGTTGGGAATTAGAGCCAGCATGGGATAATGAAGACCGGGGTGCTCAGCACGAAATGTTTGAAAGAAAGCACTTCCTTTTTTCCAGCTTCGGGATTAAATTTTCCAAAACCCATTTTACACGTCCTAGTAGGAATCTCAAGTGTCAAGACCCACCTAAGTCATACTACAGGACACGGCGATTTCAGTATAAATAGAGGACGTCCTTACAAGACCTATCATGCATATCATATAACGCCTCTCATTATACTACCACACGAGTTTTACCCGGCGAGAGAGGGAAAAAAAGAGAGACATGAAGAAGCTGCTGAGTTCATCAGCAGCAGCATTCGCCTTGGTTTTGCTTCTGTTGCTGGGAATGTGGTTACAGCCAAACGAAGCAGGAAGGATGCTCGTCCATGGCAAAGATGAAGGAGGAGGAGGAGGAGGAGGAGTGGCAGGGGCTACTTACCGGCCGAGCGGTCTTTTAGCTTTCCAGATCCTGCAAATAAGGGTCCGGTTTCTGATCCAGGAAATCCATGCCGATACAATCGCGGATGCAAGCCGCCCAAATGAAAGAACGGAAGAGGTGAAGGAGTGTAGTAGGAGGTCGTTCTTATGGAAGAGGACGGAATTAATTGTGTGTTAGCTGGTTCCTTGTCTTGTAGCAACAATACAACCCGAAAGAACAGGGATATAATGTATGCAGAAATTCCATTTCTGAAAAGAATTAAAATAAGTAGTTCGTGCTAGTATTTTAGAATATTTCAAAGGTTAATATCACAAAAAATTACAAATTAATATAATTGTAACTAATTTATTCGCCAAAGTAATTTTTTTTTAACAAGTCTAGCGGATCTCTGCTGGCTGTCAAAGCTCAGCTCAGCTCAGCATATTATGCGGTAGAGAACAAATAAGTCGTATTCATGATTTTATGAAGAGAAGGCGATGTTTATCCAAATGACCTGTTCAAGCTAAACTCCACCAATGGACTGAACTCCCACCATTCATTGATAAAGATATGTCAGGAAAATATAATAAAGTATCGACTACCAAAAAAGTAGTTAAAACCGCTTTGCACCATATTTATTCTAATCGAAATCATTTACAAACAAACAAAAAAACTAACACGTGCTAATATACTTTACTTTTGTATTCATTCTGGAAAGTGATTACCCAATAAATTGTCAAATTGTATTTTTCGTCAAGGCGTTGTCAGCCGTGTCCCATAAATTGGAAGTAACTGCTCAATTTATTAACAAATGACAATTGCTGACGAAGTGGTAAAAAACTAAGTTGGTTATTATCACTGAAAATTACATTAAAGAATGAAGGCCGATAAGATAGGAAAATAAGACAGAACACGCCTATTGTCATATAAGTCTCTTGTGAGTGTCTTGTTCCGGATTTGTCCACAGACCAGAAATATCGACTCCAGCAACAATAGATAATGTATGTAAAGCCCTTTCTTGTTAGTCACTTGATGTACGTGACTTGTTTTGTTGATTAATACAACTGAGCAGAACATTTTTTTATGAGCCGTTTCATTATTTCCTTCTTACAAAAGACTGTACAAACTATGCGTACAACCTTAGTATCGGAGATTGCACACTTGAGTCGGCTAGTATACTAGTTGTGGCCCGGGATGGTACGTAGTATGCCGCACGATCCTTTGAATTGGGACACCTATCGACCAAAGGATCATCCAGTTCTATAGGCCTATTTGGATACTCATTATTATAATTGCCAAATTTAAATTGATTGAATCTAATGACTTAAAAAAAAAGATCTTAACACATCTTTACATGAAGGGCGGTCTTATTTTCACATCCCTTTTGACAAAAAAACGTACCTTTCTTGAGGTAATTGGTCAAAAATCTATTGATGAGACATTTTTACTCTTGTTCCTAGTGCTAAATTCTTCTGCAAAGCTTTTGAGAGTTGAAAGATGACACATTGAAAAAAGATTAAGATTTGAAAGATGACACAATGAAAAAAATTAACAACTTTCTCTGGAAAAAATTTGCAAGAGGATGAATGATAAAATGAAATACCGTTAAAAAAATACATAAGCCTGTTTATAAGTTTTATTGTATGACTATTTAAGTTAACATATTAATCAATATATGCATAATCAAAAAGAGATATATGCGCAATCTTTATAAATATTAAGAATTATTGGAAATATCCTAATTAATTTTTTAAACTCTTTGACCACCACGCCTTAGTAAGCTCCAGTTTTGCCATGAAAGTTCTCTCTAAATTTTTAATATATCATTTTAAAATATTTACGGCTTGATTGCACCTATTGAAAAATTCATGATTTATCGCATCCTGTACAAAATTTGAGGCTTTCGATGGATTTTTCGATTGTCTTAAACAGAAGAGTTTAGTATGTCAACTTTAATTCCTATCAGTACTATTGATGTCACAATGTTGTGCAGCTGGATCAGAGAACTCTTCCAAGTATACGGAGCTATACAAGCAATTTTTTACATTATATTACAAGAACAATGAGGACTCGTGTGTATAGAAAGAGAAAACTTATGAAGATTTTAAAGAATATCAGATCTGCAGTCACTCCATTATTTACCACCACACCTGAAGGCACCACAAATGATGGACAAGAGTATGATCAGAATCAAAGCGACGACAATGCCGAGAACTATCGGCTTTATTTTCATGTTCTGTAGCCACATCTTCCTTCTCATTCGGGTCGCCTGCTACCGGAAATCTTGCGCCTAAAAGTAGAAAATGCACATTGGTCAGATGCCGAGATCCTTAATTCAATTATACCAAAAGACGGTAGTGTTTGTTCTATCTCCAAATAATTACCGATTTCCGCTCCTTCCGTACATTTGATATGACAAGACTGGGTAGAGGAAAGCAGACTATTGGAAAGCAATAGCAGTTGAACCTTTAAAAAGTTCAAATAACACTTCTTATAATAGTGGGAAAGTTCTTAGTGAGCTCTTATTTGATGCAAAAACTAGCAACATAGCATCAAAAGTAGATCAGCAGCAAGAAATTCACCAGGAAATGATGGGTGTTAGAAAGTCCAATCCAAAAGCTTAAGCTGTCATATATGACTTATTGTCAAGTGATTTGGGACAATATTTCAACGATACGGCAGAAGGAATAAGAAAAGGAATAGGAGCAAAGGATACTGAACTGAGAATACCCAACATTGTTCATGTCCATCAGCTTCTCCCTGAACTATTTAATGGCCCTAAAGACACTAAACTAGATGACACAACAACTGCACTTGATAAAGCATCTAGGCTGAAGTGATGTGAGGAAATGAAACATTTGCACTAGAGCGAGAAGACGATGCGAGTTCAGGCTGTCCGGATTTTGATACATAATCTGCTCAGTTGCGCATTCAAGACTTGAACAGGGAAGAATTACTGTTCACTTATAGGCGAAACTTCTGGACTTCCGATTTAAAAATTGTCGGATGACCCAGATAAGTAGGCCGTGCTAGTAGCTCGACCAGTTCAGGAGACTAGAAGAAGACTCTAATTGCCATGACTCATTCACCATATCCTGCTTCTTACATACAATAATTAGCTCGTTTAATAAGATAAGCCGGCATCGCTTCAGGATGAGAATCACACACATTACTGCTTACCTGAGATCGAAGATTCTCCGTCTTGTCGAGCAAAAGCTCAACTTTCTCACCTCGATCCAGAACCTACATGACAGAGCAACATAAGTCCGACATTACACGCCGATTTCTCATAGTTCTAACTTAGTGGTAGAGTATAGCACAAGGTATGCCGACTCACCTTTTCTATATACTCCATCATAACTCCTTTCACTTCTGATACCTGAGCTGTCACTTTGGCGAGTTTGCTAATCTCTTCGGGATGATCCGCGCAGGACTGCATTTGCTCCTTCAGTTTAGGCCTATGTCAAAGCTCCGATCAGCATATCCTGTGATGAAGCACAAAGAAGTCACATTCATGGACTTACGAAGAGATGGCGATGTTTACCCGAATTCTCTGTCCAAGCTATGCGCCACTGCGGTCACGGCTTTTCCTCCGCCATATCTGTTAGTAAACTCATCCTTGATTCTCTCGAGAAAGGCCATCGGAATCTGACGACCGATGGACTCAACTGCCACGATGCAGTATGCTGCGGAATTGAGATCGCCAAGTCAAGTTTGTCCAAGGAAAACTATAAAAAACGCGACCACAAGTAGCCTTCACACGTAGATCGGAGCTATTGCAGCTACAAGAGAGACAACCAGCTACGGAAGAGAGTGAGAGAGAGAGATCATACTGAAGCCGCTGTCGACGAGGTAGCTGAATGTGTGGCCATCGCAGGTGAAAGTGAAGTGGTCGGTGCTAGGAGGGAGCTTCTGGAGGCGCTGCAAGGCGATGCCGGTGAATTTCCCGCCGAACTCAGCGTACTCTGCTAACACTGCGGTGCCTCGTGCCACGAAGCTGTAGATCAGCGATTGGCGACCCATGTTTTATCGTCTCCGGAATTCGATGGGAATGGAACATGAGCTCGATAGCGCAGTGAGAGCACTCCAACCTCCGCAACGAGAACGAGAGATTACGCATCCATTTTGCAGAGAAGTCACGGTACCGCCACCGTATCCATGCACTCCTCTTATGTTTTTTTACCCTCTAGGAAGAAGAAGACATGCAGTCCCTGAAGCTGCATGGTTTCTTCGATGTGATCATCAACTATTTATCCGGTTTAAGTCCTTGAATCTATGCATTTCTCTCGATCACGTCCCATCGCCAGTCGGTTCCGATCAATAAAAACCAATGCTCCTACGGTACTAGTAGAAAAATCCGATTTTGATAAGGTCGATCCAGACCCAAAATATCATTTCGCGCAATTGAACTGAAGTTACCATGGCCCGAAAATAAGTCCTAATAAATGACTCATCATTCCATCGTGGCAATGTTTCATTTAGTGATAAAGATTTTGGCTAGGCATCAATCAACCCGCAAGTCGTCGACTTCAATTTGTTGGAAATAGAGATAGATAGACTTAATTGGAAAAACTATACAGGTTAAATGACTCAATCATGTAAAACATAAGTTTGCGAGAAACTACATTGAAGCAACTACACAAGTGAGTCACAAGCGATGATCTGTTGGCATCTCTAAATCCAAACATTCCATACATGGTGCAAGAATCTTATTATAAACGTTTTGAAAAAGCAGTCGAGAGGAAGAGTAGAAAAGGTAGTATGGAGTTGATCCCTAATCTCAACGAAACTTCCGGGAAGCAAACGATGGAAAGAGACGTTCAGGCTGCCACTTAAACCACACCTTTCCTAGGCAAACATCCTATTTACTTGCATAAATCAGTTGTGTCCACAATCAATTTTTGGGCACATATAGCCGACAACGTAAGTGGGACCAAAAGTGGGCTTGGAAATGGGCCATATCGGTTTCAGCCCACTTCGATCGGTGTCCGAAAGCATAATTAGGGTTTTTTTTGGTTTTGTGAAGAGTGAAATGTAATGTGCATGCTTTGAAAAAGTTACTAGGGTGTTAGACATGAATTATTATTTTTTTTAAAAAAGATGGAACAATATGAGATTAGCGAGTAGACAGTGAGTAATGGAATAACTAGCCTAAATAGACCTAAAAGATGGATATCGAGACCGGCAATTCTCAACATGACATGCAATTAAACAGGTTTGAACTTGGCATAACAAGGTTCTTATCTTGAATAGGGCAGCCCGTTTATGATCGGCAAATATCATGCCTTACATGGGGTCAACTACTGAACAGGTTCAAACACGAATCAATGCGCGTAGTTTGTCACATAAAAGTGAATAGGATATTAAATATACTTTACCTCATTTGTTACTTCATGTTTAGAGATTATTTTATCCTTAATAATTGATTGATAGAACACTTGCAAAAAAATAAGTCAGTAACATATCTCAAGCTATTGACGTAAAGTGAGATTACTTGAATTGTCTAAAAGCATGTTTGAGCATGTTAAGCACATTAACAATATAAAACATGTATTGTAGTTAAAACACATATGAACACATAGTTGTAAATAGGTCGACCTATCGCGTTAAGTCAACCTCTATAATGACATGTTTGATAATCGTATTAATAGCGTCATGTTGCGTCATGTGGTCCATTTTATCAAAAGTATTATGTTTGTACCGGCGCAATCCAATACATTTATTGAACGTGACAAATCTAGATTAATTATATTCATATCATACTTCCATTCCAACAAGAATACGACGCTTCCCAATTTCAAGGGCTTCAATTTCAGAGACTTGTCTAGTCTCTTCAGATTGGATAAAAACATAGTTTGTTGAAATTAGTACGCAAAACTTTCTTTGAACTTTATAGTTATGACGTTAGAAAAGGAAAGGACAATATTAAAAACTGGGGCATCAGATTTCAATAAATCAGTAAGCATAATGTAATAAAATAAAATAAGATCTTAAAACTAGGGCATGCTTGATTGACGCTAACATGATTAGAATAATTTCGAATCCGGGTCAAGTCGACGTCTTGGCCGAAGGCCACGACCGCGAATGGCGCCAGAAAGGCGGGGCCCCTCTCCCATATCTGTATAAATAGGAAGTCAATTTGTTTGAAATTGAATTTAGGGTAATTAAAGTATACCATGCCAACTAGATTGGATTTGAATTTGTGGGTATTTTAGCACCGTACGATCTTGATGAATTGATCTTCACGGTCTGATCAGATCGGGGCAAAGAAAGCAGGTGATCCTTTTTGGCTGGTTGTCACCAGTCAAGTTATTTGCTTGACCATTCATGGTGGTATTTACTTGACAATTTAGACTCCATTTATTTTGTGAAAAGTGAATGTTTTGATAGAAAAATTGAAAAACGATCAAGAAAATATTTAGATATAAATTGTTGTTTATAATAAAAATATTTTCAATTGGCTAATTATTTTTAACGATACAATCGATCGTTTTTAGGAATATATTTTGCAAATTATTTGTTTTTCGCGAGACAAACAAAGTCTTAATAACATTTGATGAAAATTCGAGAAATTATTGAATGAATTAAAGTTTGGCTAGTGACTGGTGACGCATCTACACTAACTATGTAAAAGTTGCTACTTTTCATTTAATTGGTGAAAAATAAAACTTGACTTTCGTAGTAAAAGCCATTGACTGTTGGGTTCAAACTTGCATTTTATGGTTGTTCTTTAGCCAAATCATATTGAATGCGTCATTTGAACTCGGCTTAAGCATGATTTTGAATTTAACAGATTGATTTAGACAGTTGGATCCAATCCTGAAAATAACAAATGAAAATCAATGTCTTAAAGTCTTAAGGTTAATGGTGTCTTGACGTAGGTTATTTGTGGAAAAGAAAATATCTAAAATTTGAATAGTCTCGATAATAATCTCTCTTTTTTGGATGGTGTTAACTTTAAAAGTGTAATTTATTATGGAAAATTTCAGATGAAATTGCTAAAAGTGTCCCTTACACACCTGTTAAGGGCTGTTAATTCTACTACTTTATGAATATAAAAATTCATATTCGAATATTGATTAGTGTCTTTAGGACACTAGTTAATAAGATGATAAATTCACTCTATTACATCGAAACTCTTTACTCTCCGATCTTAGTCAAAGAGTCATCACTAATTATAGGTGAAATTACAGGTCACAGACTAATTGTCCAATCAAAAACAAACATCATGCATCTATCGTTGTAAGCCAAACGTACATCCGTGTGTCCTCCACCGTGATATGCATGACACCCAAGAGGGAAAATCATCATCGTTTTCCATCATCAATCAAGATTCAAGATCCTGTGCTCCCAATTCCCCACGTGGGGCTCCCACATTGGTCAACAGTCAACGCCATACCCTTGCTCATCACTACCGCGATCGAGTAATTTTTCCCCTTGAAATGCCCTCGTCCCATAGGGCAACGGTTTTAATTTCGATTTCTTGGTAGTGGTGGAATTTTAAATAACAATAATAAATTTTAAAAAAATTCACCTGCTTTTATTTTTGTCCACCTTTCGATGCCTACTATCTCTCTCCCCCACTTTTGCTTTCGCCTTTGCTTGTGCTCAACGTTCGGTAGCGGAAAGAGAGAGGAGGGGAGAAAATAATATTATAAAGCTAAGATAAGTTGGGATAAGTTGGGATAAGTTGGGATGTCTATGTGAATTAGAATGAGTATTATCCACATACTAATTTAGAGATATTCATAAGTCGGTATATGCATGGAGGTGTTAGCGGAAATTCGCAATCGAATCGGCGCATGAGGCTTATTAGTTCATATGTGAGAACGAAATAAATTAAAATATTTTTTCATGATTTTTATTGACTAGACAAGGGATTTCTTTTAAAGATGTGCAACTAATTACAGTTAGTTTTAATTGAATAGATTTAAAATGGGTCTGGGTCTAATTAGTGGACCAATTTAATAGGGTTTTCTCTTTACCAAAAAGATTCATGCCAAAGAAAAATGATAATTTAGCTCACAACTCAAATTATATTATTAAATTCAATTTTCAATCCAAATTAAATCGCCCTTCTTACCAATTTTTATCAACTGAATGAAAGGAAACCAATAAATTAATAAAACCACCAATATTTATACGCTAATTTTTTATTCCACAAGTGTAAGTCATGCGAAAAATTTCTATTGTCATGGGTAGAATGCCTTTATCAAACCATTGTTCATAACTTTTTGTAACGATCTACTTCATGTAAGATTTCATCCATTTAATTTGAGTTGACCTACATTTCAATCAAATCATAATCAAACTACTTAATTTAGAAAAATCTTGAACCAAATAAATTATAGTCCTTCAAATCATTAGTTAATCCCACGGACAAAAAAAGAAAAAAGCAACATGCATTGTATCACATCGGAAGAGAAAGGGTGGGCAAGAGTAACCAAATCAAAAGCTCTTTATTCTTTTTGGGCTGTTGAAACATTAGAATAACGTGGATAAGCTTGTCATAAAGTTAATCATGATTCCTTTTTATAAGGATTACGCATGATTAATATGAATGGGATGAAGTAGAGAGTGCATGAGAAAAGATTCGGGCACTCCCTTCGAACTTGAATGACAGGTGGAGTACCTTTTAAGATTTCTAGTGATAGTTCTTCTGCTACAAATTCTTATTCTTAGGTTAATAATTTAAGGGAATTTATAAGTAAGAAGGTTGATGAGTAGTGTTTCGCCATGTGGTGATTCGTGCAAATTAAATCAAATGGAAGATGTTCGGCCATGTGTCAAGGGAATACAATTAGATAGTCACAAAGACTTAGATTGACATTAAATCCACCAAAGGGTAAGGCCAGTATAAGTTAAATCTTCCAATCCCATATCCAAATCATTAAACTAAAACTCTTAAGTAATCCCAAATGAATAGAGATAAATCTATATCCTACCACTAATCTGTAGTTAAACCTAATAGAGGCCACGCATGGCCCTAATTGCACGAGATATCACTGGTATAAGCCTTCAATAGCAAATTTAGAAAATTTCAGTGAATGATAATACATTTGCCATCCATATAAATATCATGAAAAAATACGCTCAATTGATAGTATACATTCAATAAAGAGACAATATTTTCCTCCAATCCTAGTCAGAAGAAACTCCTCTGACTCTAACCAAATCTAACGAGGGTACGGAATTATGGATATCAATCATATACAAAGTTAACGAAAATTACATATTTCATGATATTTGTAGAAAAAGAACATAAAATTATCTCTAAAAAAAGGCAAAGATATTTGACTTGAAAGTCAGTTCATAAAGCTCTATGATAGAGCTAGCTAAGGATAAGAGTAGGAGAAAAATCTCTGACTTTAGCATTTTGCATGGGTAAGTTGGTGATGTAGGACTATAAATCGAGAGTAGATGTCCATCTTACTCACTCAAACCAAGAGCAAAATTCTCCTTCCTTTTGTAATACCAATTAGGATGATAAAAGCCTTTCTTTCTCTTTGTTCCGTTGTACTTCCTTGCCGTAATAGGCCTTTGATATACATATCTTTGTTGTTTCCTAGCCATATTTCACACACACATCAAACACTGAGCTTCCACAGATACCAACATGCTTCTTTTCGGAGATGTAAGGGAATATGTGACTCAACATTGGCACAAGTATCCGAGTCCTCTATTGATTCCTTTTTTTTCATTGCCATGGCATCCAATAGAGATGCAGACTTTTTTTTTTTTTTTTTTGTTCAGAAATACTAATAATTTCATTGACTCAAAGCAAGTTTGTGAACATTAGAAACTAAAATATCCAACATAGACTTCAAGGATAAGACAGCCAAATAATGGGGAGTTCTTTTTTTCAAAGGCCTTCGCCACCCAATCTACAAGCTTATTCACCTCTCTTATACAATGAGTTAGACGCACAAAACTAAGACGGGCCAACTTCATTTTGTGAATATCGGTCCAAGCCCTAGTATCCCATGGGCTTTGTTCTTCGCTGGCCGCAAAAATGGGACAAGATCAATCCATGCCCGACCATGTAACCTACTTAAATATGTTCAAAAGAATAAATGTTGGTCAAGTTAAATCTATTATCAAATTAAAAATTAAAAATTACCATAATTAAAAATATGATGGAAAAAAATGAAAAACCAATATAAACTATATCAAATAAACAAGCTAAAAATTGAAAAAAAGAAATCTCATCCTATTTGCCAATCTACAACAACTCTAAAGTTTAGCATCAAGCTGTCATCTCCATCAAATCAAAGCCTTCGTCAAGCCATCACCATGGCTGGGCAACATAGCTGACGAAATTCTGTCGTGGTCATGTTACTGACACCAACGGCCACCATGTGCGGGCCCTGCCTCCTCTTCAAGCCTCCTATTCTTTTTCGTTTTCCATTTCCACTTGTTAGTGAGTGGCCTAGGCCTGAGCAATGGCTTTGAGGCTCGGCCCAATTTGCCCATTAATTTATCAAAAATTACGTTGATGAAATATTTATTTTAGTTTATCTACCTAGTAATACAAACTTCGAAAATATTGGAAGAGAAAGTGAGGCTTAAAATAGAATAAGAAAAGCATTTTATGACACACTTAAAGTAAAATACAAATAAATTATGTAATTATTTTATGTGACATCCTCGTTCCAATCCTAATTTTTAGAATGGAGTTATATCGGGAAAAATCGTCGGACGGGATTACCATGAGGATTGATAAACCACGAAAGTATCGGAAATGTCACTTTGGGGCTGAAATTTAATTTCCCATCAACGAGATGCGAAAATTTGAAAAGTCGGGAACGGGCCATGAACGAGGACTCGGGTGGGCCCAAGCCCATGTTGGTCGACACAATGGGCCCAAGCTCATGGAGCTAGGCCCAATTGGGCCCATGCCCACATTGGGCGACCCATAGGCCACATGCCCAAAAGAAATTGGCGGCCCATGAGGGCCATGGACCCTCCAAGCCCATGAAGCCCTCTCTTGTAAGATCTTGGCATTAATTGCCATTAAGTAAGTGAATAGTGCATGAATAGTGCATAATCTTGGTAAAATGACCGAAATGCCCTTCCATTCAACTAAGGACAAAGGGGCAAAGTTGCGAAGTGGCATGAAGGGGTGGCATTGAGCTTGAGAAAGGCTTAAAGGAGGACAATCTAGTCTAGTCTAAACCTATCCTAAGCCTAATGACCCATGTGTGCAATCTCCTCATTAATTGTCTTGAATTTTCCCTCTTCAAGAAGTCATTTCCACATCAATTGAACCCTATGTGACATCCTGAAATTTCAATCATGTTTTCAATTAAATAAATCGGGCCTTTCATCGACGGGCCTATAGTGCTATTCTCTGAGCTGATCACTCATGAGATAACTAGACTATTTGGGGAAGCCATTAAGAAATTTTAATGCAATAGACTTGAGAATTCGACCAAAAATCGACTACTCGACTGTGCTCATCTATAGAGATCATTACGGCACAGTTAAAAATCGATCAGAGATCAGAGATAGATTGTTTCGACTGAAATAGGTGATCAAAGTGTGGGTGATGCCACCCGATCGCAGAATTCTCGTCGATCAGCACTAGACCGATTTTTCTGTCGTTTTGGTACCTTGTGCTCATATTTAAAATCTCGAGATTTTCACAACAACCGAGGGTCGCCAATGTGTCGAAGAGGTACATTGTGACTTGAAATAAATCGATCACAGATCAATTGCACCAAAAATTTCTAAAAGCTACCCGGTAGGCTAGGTCACGCTGAAATCGCGCCAGATTGAAATTAACCGCGAGTTTGAATCCGATTTCAGAAATTAAAAGTTCTTACATGTCACAAGTCATTTTAGGAACATCGACTCATCCTCCGAAAATTTTTCTGCAAACCAAGATTTTTGGCGGAAATTCAAAATAGGACCATTTTTGTCCGGAAAATTCAAGGGACTGTTTCTTATCGCTTTTTTTGGATGCTAGTTGGTTCTATTGGCGAGGAAAAATGTCAATTTGATCATGGGCACCTTGGTAAAATTTATATGATCGAAATTGGCTTACTTTGAAGAGAATTTGGTTCAATTTAAAGAGTGATACCTCAAAATTCGTAGCCCCCTTGGTCCTCAATCTTTGGACCCATTCCTTGGCTTCTAAGGGAAGCTTTGTGATCTGCAAGAGGGTTGGGGATAAAACTGAAGCCAAGTGGGGTCAAAGCAATGAGCAAATGGAAGATATTTGGTTTGGAGGGACCCTCCAAGGGCTGTTGTCCATTTCTTCTTCCTCCTCAGCCTTGGTTTCCCCATTTCTAGACCATAGAAACTCTAAAAGATACAGGAAAACCGAGCAGCACACCCCCTTCACCATCGACCACTGCCTGGAACCGTCGAGCGCCTATCGCTACCACCACGAGCCGTGCTAGTCCCATGCGCCGTTTTGCCTCTTTCCGCGTCCAGCCCGTCTCCCGAACCTATCTGGCCACCATCGCAAGTTGTTCCCCTTGCCTAAGCTGGCATACGTCACCGTCCGCCTCCGCCCAACCCTCTGCAGCCCGTCCGCCTGTCCCATGCCGTTTCCAGCCTAGCCGACCTTCGTCCAGCCTCCTTTGGCCCACCAACCAGAACCGAAGTCCAGCAAGAAGCCATGGGCTTCGAGGCCCATTTAGGACCGCTTCCCGGCCTCATAGGGTGCCCTCGCTTTAGAGTTTGTTGCCCGCCTTCGCGTCCCGGTTGTTGTGAACTTATCGGATTTCAAAACCGGTGAGTTTACTCACTAAACTCTACTTAGGGAGTTAATTATGCTTAAGGGATGATTAGTTTAGGCTAATTAAGGATTATGTAGTTAGTTAGAACAGATTAGTGATTTAATTATTTGTTTATGCATGTTATGTAGTTAGAGTAGCGTAATTAGCAACTAGATAGGTTCGGAAATTTTCCGGACCCATTTCGGTATTTAATTAGGCTTTTTCGACCTAAGTTTGTATTTTTAGCATTTATTGGTATTTATTTAATTAATTTTAGTAATTATTTATTTATTATTTTTTTGGAAATTATACCGGGATAGTCAGTGACCGGAATTTCGTGCTGATTGCAATGGTGTGTTTGGTTTATTTATCTAGATGCTAATTTGTGCTATTTGATTGATATTTCTAAATTTTGGGAATTTATTCCAAAATTAGGTAATTTCGGTATTTAATTAAAAAATACTGGGCGTCGGTTTATAGCGCCAAAAATGTGTTTGTGAGCTATTATATTTAGTGGGATTTTATAAAAGAAAAATTATTGTATTTTGGCTACGGCCGACCGTATACCCACACACGATTATTTTATCAAGTATAATAGATATTAAGTTCACACAGCTTTGGTGAGCATATTAAGTATTGCACAGCTTTGATGAGCATTATCAATATACTATATCAGCCTACGGGCCTTGATATATCATCTTAGGGTGAGCAGTATACTCTATTATCAGCTTTTGGTGAGCTATATCTATTATCAGCTTTTGATGAGCTATACTTCAGCTTAGGGTGAGCAGTCCTTAATGTGATCAAATTTTATAAATAGTATTGAACGGGTTGACCGAGAGATGGTATTGATGGTATGGAATCGATTACATCGATTGATCGATGACTCAATTTGATTTGATGATTTGATTCGAATTGAAGTAATTCATTGAATATATGAATTGTACTGACGTGTAGGAAGGAACTGAGGCAAAGGTAAGTCACCTATCTCTTGTGTGCATAGGTAGCCTTTAGGCGTATTTCCTTCCTAGTTAGAGTTTAGGAGGTGAACTTGCTGAGATGTCATCTCACCCCGTTGTGGTATAACATTTACAGGTCCTTAAATGGTTGTACCTCCTTAGCGTTTTGGCCAACTGAAGAATGTCACCGAACAGTACTCTCAGATTCCCCTCCTTAGGAGCCAAGGAGCCTGGGTCTACGAACTTGTAAAATCCACTATTTGGGTTGATGCGGATTTATCCCGGAAGGTGCCACATCAATTCAAATTGTGGTATCGTTACAGGCGAGATGGACCCAGAGAATGCCCCCTTCCAGAGTCTAAGATTCCTAGGTCGATGCTAGAGATCACTTTTGATGAGGGTACGGCTGACCCTCCAGGTGGTTCAATGGTAGACCCGAGTCTTTCGGATCCAAAGTCCCCGGAGTATTCAGTTGAATACTCGAATGCTTAGAGAATATGTAGCCTTCTACCCATTTTTGTAGACTTGTACATATAAACTAATACTGTATATGACTTAGTCTGATATGTATATAAGCGTGTTGTGGTTTGAAAAATTTGTGGCCCTGCTTTTCTATCCCATCTTTCTGTTGTTTGGGGATTTATTTATTCGCTTTCGCATGTGCATTAAAATGAATGGGTCGACGACGCGTCCTGAGACGTCGCAATTTAATCAACCACCGAGGGATGGGTACGCCCTCGGAGGATCGAGACGTGACATCCCTAGATTTAGTAGATTTGAGGGATTTGGAGTACAAGGCATTAAATGGGCAAAGATTTCTCTCGATCTCTCTCCTTTCTCCCCTACCGTCAACTCTCTCTCTCCCACTCTCACTCGCTCTCATTTTCTCACATGGTTTCTCTCAAACTCATCCCCTCTCTCTCTCTTTCTCTTTGCCTTACCCAAAACCCTCACTCCATTTTCATCTCCATCTCAAGCTTGTTTCCTCATTTTTTTTCCCTTATTTTCCCTCTTCGGCAATCGACCATCACCCACCGGCATTGAACCGCCCTCCACACCGCCGTTCCCATCACCTAGTTGAAGTTTTGGAGATGAGGAGGCTGTTGTCCAACCTTGCCGCAACCCTCTCTCCCTCCTTTCTTTCACGGTTTGTTCCCCATGGAGCCCGGAGGCTATCCACTGCTAAGCTGACGGCCGTGTCGCCACCCAAGCCAACCGACCAACCCTCCTTGTGAGCTATTCAATGCTAGTCCAGGAGCCACAGCTGCTATACAGCCTCACCAAACCTCCCTTGACGCTTTTTAAAGCTTGGATTTAGGTGTGAGTGGCTTTTAGCCCTTGATTAGGGTTGTTGTTGCATTTAAGAAGTAGTTCATGGTGAGGTTAAGGTTAAATAATGCTTTGTTGAAGTGATAAGTGAGTTTTGAATGATAAGTGATCATAGGATTTCAATAGGTTATCTCAATAGGATATCGAATTTTTACCGATAAGCTATCAAGCTTTAGATAATAAGTTATCAAGTTTTAGATGACAAGTGATCAAGTTTAGGACAATAAGTTATCGAGTTTTGGGCGACACGTTATCGAACTTTTGATGATAAGTTATTGTGATAGGTTATCACTTTTGTCCAATAAGTTATCAATATGTGATAAGTAGTTGGGTGATAAGTTATTGTGATAGGTTATCACTTTTGTCCAATAAGTTATCAATATGTGATAAGTAGTTGGGTAATAAGTTATTGGTTTATGATAAGTGAAGTGTTATATGTTTTTATAATATGCCATAATAAGGTGATGGACTATCATGTGGTGTTATGTGAAGTGATGTTGTGATAAGGCATATTATTAAAATACGTTATGGTATTGTGATATGTTATATTAATAAAAGACGAGTTGTTGGATAGTTTATAATGGCATGTAATAAGTGATTTTTATGACTTATGTTCAAATATGATGATTGATCCTACTTTGATGAGTGACCCATATGCCATTGGACTTGTGAATAGGATGGTGCATTTATGTGATATAATATGAGGCAAGTGTAAGACATGGTGGCATATGGCAAAGGTGGTTGCATATCGTATGGGCATTACATTGATTAATGAGAAAGATATGAAATGATTTGTGTGATGGTATGCCCGTGTGATCACCTAATGACCTTGATGCATTTCACGTAGGGTGTGAACCTGTCCTGATACATTTTACGCGGGACGATGCCCAATTCAGTTTGGATGCTCCCAAGTCAACGGGATGTCGGTCGTGGATGGATTTTGAAACGAAGCATGGTTACACCGGATGACTGCAAACCCTTAGATTGGCCTAGGGCCTTGAGTGGCCGTAATAATCTAGACATATTTGTGTGGAAAGTGCATGAGATTTGTATGTGATCAGGTTCGAATTATCACATGGCATGGGCACATAACTATACTCTTTTGCGCATTCATATGATTGGCTCATGAGCATGGAAAGTATTATGTGAATTGCCTATGTGTTTATATTGATGGCCTTGATTAAGAAGATTTGCTTTCATGTGAATAGTTAGGGTAAAACGAGAAAAACTTTGCTATGTTTTGCCATTGATAGATGTTGACACATGAAATTTTTTGTCAACATTTTAATCATCCATTTTGCAAAAATATAAAAAAAATTAATAATAAAAGAGCAAAAAGATAAAAAAAAAAAATGACATATAAAAAAAGAAAAAAAATAGAAAATAGATAAAAAAGAAAAAAAAGAAGAAAAAAGGATAAAAAAAAGAAAGAAAAAGAAAAGAAAAATGAAAAAAAAGAGGATTCGGACGGGGGGTCTGGGTTTTTTTTTCTCCGAACTCTCTCTCGACTCGGGGAAGGAGAGGCTCTCTCTGCTCTGGAAACTCTCCCTCTCTCTCTCTCTGGTTGGCTCGATCGTGGCGACATCGGCGAACACGGTGGCGATTACAGCAACGGCAACGACACCAGCGGCTCTCTCTTCGCTAAATCGGACCCGTTCCCTAGAGGATTTCGGGGATTTCCGGCAGAAACCAGAGAACGGGTCTCTCCCTCTCAATCGATCTCAGTTCTGGTGGTTCTGAGAGTTTCTCGGCGAATCTCTCTCTCGGTTTGGGGCAAGGATCGGCGACATCGGTGACATCAGCCGCGGCGACGACGATGGTAACAACGGCAAGCTCTCTGCCCGCTCGGCTCTCGGTTCTCTGGTGCAGAGGCTCGCCGGAACCGAATCTCTCTAGATCGAGCTCACCAGATCGATGAGCTCTCTTTCCATCTCTCTCGATCCGTTAGGGTTTTGATTTCTGTTCTTTCTTACTCCGTTCGAGTCGCGGATTCTGATTTCTCTCTTTCGATCTTTCTCTCTGGTGATTTTGCTCCCTCGGATCCGACTCTCTATTGCTCGCTCGACGATTGTGTCCTTCCGGAGCTCGAGGTGCAGGGGTTTGGATCCACGCCGAGTCTGGAGGTTTCGGTTCATCTCCAAGGACAAAACTCTGAAACCCCTCAGCGACAGCGACTCTCTGTTGCTTGCTTGATCAGGTTCTCTCTTTCGATCACTCTTTCTCTTTTGATTTTGTACTTGTATCTGCTTTCTAGCTCCGAAGTTGCATGCCTTCATTAGCTTCTTTCGCCAAGTCACTTTAGCTTGCGTGTCGTTCATGATAATTGCTATGTTTATGATGTTCTGTTTGGTGCCATTTGCTCCATAACCTGGAAATGTCCTCCACCTGTTTGATGTAATAAACAATAGCTGTCCAGTGCCTACCATGATTCTTCCATTCTGTTGGGTTGAATAGATCATAGGTCATGCTTCTATTAAATAGACATTAGATGCTCTGTTTTTGTATAGATTGTTTTGGCTAATTGACATATCTCTACTCTTGAATTTTTAGAAAAATATGCATGCTAAATCTGATAATGTTGTTTTCTTTGAAATTGATCGTGACATCTGTTGTATACTTTCTGATGGATCAAGTAAATACAAAAGAGGCATAGGGGTTCACAGGGTTTACAAGCTTCAGATTTTGTAGTCCTCTTTGGTTTTTTTTTTAACTGTTACCTTCAGTCTGTACCTTTTTCGCTTGGGTGTCTTCTACTGAAGTATTGTGTTAAGCTTCCCCTGCTTGTCCTTCTCTTGGATTGTGCTTTCGTATGGTGAGAATTCAAGTAACACAGAAAGCTGGTTGTCTTGATATGATGTTGCTGGTGTAAACAATAGGTTAGTCACGCTTGGTGAGGAACTGACTTCTGGTGGAGTAGAGTTTAGATCATAGATTGGTGCTTTATGAAATGCCTTTGGTTACAACATATAGAATTCTTTGGAGTTGATTTGATTAGTGATATGCTGTCTTTTCTGTGGCTAGTTGCTGTTAGTTTTGAAATGAAATAGTAAATGTGTCCAGTTACTTTCAATATGTTGTAGAATGCCTGTGTTACATATTGCCATGTTCTATTATAGACTGACTAGCTCATGTTCTAGTATTTTTGTAAATCTATCTTGCAATACTCTGGGTTCTGGTCTTGTCTCTGATGGTAACCTATTCTGCTGACAATTCATGTAGCTAGTTATAGGTTTCTTAGGTTTAAGATTAGATTAGATCCCGAAGATAGATGGAAATGGCGTAAAGATGGTGGAGGTCGATGTCCATTCCAACCGTTTATTATGTAATATTCGTTTTTCCCGACATATGTCTTGGGTTCCATTTGTCGTATAAAACCCGACGAGTTGCGGGTTTTCCTTTCTTTCCCTCACATATTTCTCTTTTATTTATTTAGGATTGCATGATAGATTTACCGCTTTTCCTTGATTGTTTACTTCATGTCTTGTAATTTCAATTTCATTGATTGTTTTCCTTTCATATTTTTCTAGAAATAGAATAGAATGAAAGTAACTAATCACGCATGATCACCTAGTCTAGAATTGATGATCCCGAAAATGTAAAAAGAAACGCATGGACATGTTAGGAAAAAACACAACTTACTGTTTGGGTACCGAAAGGGCGCTAATAGCAATATTAGCGTAACCCAAGTCCCCGAACCTAAATATTTGGTTGCGTAGGAATCGAGGGAACACTCCCGACCCTCGATTGAGTTTTCTAGCCGACCCCCAAAAATGAGGCTAGTGGCGACTCCTGTCTATTTTTAGGTTGTTATAAACAACTAGATCACATAAATAAACCCGCTGTCACGCGGGGTATGAACTTGGGAGAGCTCGCAATCTCGTGAGGGAAATCTTGAGATCAAGTACCCCTAAACCCAACCTTTCCCACCTTGGACTTTTCGAGGGGCGACGAGATCGGGTCGTGACAATAGATAACTGGCATGTTTAGGGCGTTTACGAGGTGAACGGCTTCCCTACGCGAGATTTAGAAAGTTCACTTATTGAGTTTATTTCACTGTTGTTTGTTGAATGTTTATAGGCCTTAAGAATGGCTAAGCCTTTTCGCCAAATCCAAGTCGAACTTCTGGTAGAGCATAGCCAGGAGGTGACTGAGTATCCGGTAAGGGAGACCGATGCGCATTACACGCGCTATGTCACCACCGTCTGGGTTGATGATGGACTATCTAACCTAGTGGCTCACCGTTCATGGTGTGGTACTTCTAGTTTAGGAAAGAAAGCCATGGTCCCATTCGTGGTTTCAACGGTCCACCGGGTGCTAGAGGCTCAAGGGGAGGCATCAGCTGGTGTCATGCCTCGAACCTCGAGCGCGCGTACATCCCTCAGTGGTCGATAGAATTTTGCGACGTTCCCAAGACTTATCGCCGACCCTTTTCATTTTTATTGCACATGCGGAAGCGAATTAACTAATCCCCCGACAACAACATACATGGGATAGAAAAGTAAGACAACCAGTTTCAAATCAAATACACTTTCATAAACACCTCAAGCTTATACAGAAGATTTATCTCATAAAGAACTATTGAGCCACCTATGCTCCTAACCCTTTCGCTTCAAGCTTTGGGTTCTTCACACTAGGGACCTGAAAATGGTTATACAATAACCAGTGAGATATAATTCTCAGTGAGTGCTCCCCCTAGTCCCTCGATTAGAACACCAACTCAACTCGGGGTATCTCTTCAAACCCCCCCCCCCCCCACAAGCAAAGCAAACAACCAACAACCAACAATCAACAATCGATTCGCATGCAACCTTACCCAGTATGCCATACCCTGCACGTTATAACTCAACACAATACACGCAATGCACATGACCATTAGATGATGCAAGTTATCAATCACATACGAGTCACGTCACAAGCGATCTCACCTGGCCATTGCCACACCCTGCACGTTATCAATTCATGCGTGCGTGCCATAAACAATATGCTCAACTCATGCACAGTCAAAACCAATGATGTCATGATTCTCATACACTCTTGCATATTAGTGTGCCACACAGCACACATCAATCAATTACACGGGTTCCGATTATAAGGTAAAATCGATGTGACACGTCCCATTCTATAACACACAATTTTACCCCATAATAAGGCGCATCTATCTCAATCAATCATGCGTTCCAATTGATTATTACTACCCATACAAGCAGTTTTACCCGACACACATCGGTATTGAATATTACTACCCGCACAGGCAGTTTTACCCGACACACATCGATCATCTGGTGTAGCTAGGCTCCGTCTCACCCCTTTGAGCACAGCAACATCCTCCAACACACATCGGGGACAGCATTCCAGAAGGAGTATAGGTCCAGAATCTACTGCGACTCGAACCCATTGAGTGGGTATCCCATATAAGGTTAACGTCCACCGACACACACTGGAGATGGGTTCTCTTAACAAGCACACAATCATTCAATTTCGGCCAAGGACATTATGCTTTGCACTCACATGCCTCAATTAAGATAACGACCTTGGCATATTTTCTTAGTATTAAAAACACTCTGTAAAAAAAAATCGTGTATGAGTACACGGTCAGATTGAATCTTAAAAATTGGTATCCTTCCTTTTAAAATCCAACAGTTTGATATAGTCTTTAAAACCACTTTCGGTGTTAAAACTCGACACCCAAGATTTTCTAATCAAATATTGAAATTTCACAATCATCACTCAATTCAGACGAATGCCCATGCATTTATACACTCAAATCACTTCATAAGATCAAAACACATGAAATTAGACACTTTTTCATTCTCGTGTGAACAGTGTCGTGAGAATAGTGAATTTCTAGAATTAAATAACTAATAAATTAAATCCAAAAGTCATTAAAAACACTAATGAAAGCAAGCAATTAATCAATTAAAGTTAACCAAGCTTAATTAAGCACATAAGCCACAATTAAGCAAATAAAGCAAGATTAAATTAAATTAATCTTAGCCATTCATCTAACCACCTATCTTAGGACTAATATAACTTAATTAAACCTCATAAACTAGAATTAACACTAATTTAATCAACCCTAAGAAATTTTAGGCACTAATCAAATGATTAAGAGCTAAACTCACTCGTTAAATGGGCCGGAGACACGGATGTGACAGCGACGATGGAAGCTACGCTCAGGGACCTCTACCATGACGATCCAAGGTGGTCTTGCGGCTAGAACAGTAGCAACAAACTCGGACTCCCTCTACAACTCTAGAAAACTGCACTGTCGGAGGAGAAATAGAGCTGAACGGGCTTGGCCAGAGCTCCGGCGAGGGGTTGGCCGGCAACCGGCGGCACCTGGGCATCAAGGGGGACTTACTGGTGGCTGGGCTTGGCGGAGGAAGGGTCGAAATGGGAGAAAAATGGTCGAATCGCGAAACAGTGCGGGCGAGCAGGCGTACCGACGGACCGACGAGCGGCTTCTTCCGGCCAACGGGCGAGTCGACTTGCGGCTCCGTTCGGCGAGCGACCGGGCTCGTCCATATGGTATGGGCCTCCTGGACACGGTGGTGGGTGGCACGAAGGCTGATTCTCACTGGAAGGCAACGAACAACTCAAGTTTTCACTAGAAGGTCAACTAGAGCAGAACAGGACCAGACGGTCAGACTTGCACTGGCTTCTGGCCAGCCAGCGGGTCATCCGACGACTACGACCGGCGAACGGCCAAGTCAAGGCAAACGGTCTAGGTGTCCTAAGCACAGTGGTGGGTGGCACGGGAGCTGATTCGCACGGGAAGCCAACAATCAACTCCTGTTTTTTAAGGAAGGTCTGCTAGAGAAGAAGGGAGAAGAAAGGGAAAATGAGGGGAGAGAGAGGTCAGTCGAGAGAGGGCCGAAGGAGGGGAGAGAGAGAGTGATGTGAGGGCTGCTACACTCTCCAAGAAGGCCATAAAGCTTGTCCCAAAGTCCCCATGTAAAGATGACCTCATCTTCTCTCTCTTCTTTTTGCCTTATATACTTGCTTTTAGGGGCAAAATGGTCATTTTTACCTTGCACAAATTCCCAATCTGCCCTTGGGCCGAAAATGATGGGCAAGCCTAAGAAATGAGCTAGGAAATGAATAGGAATGGGCTTGGAAATTGATTGGCTCAAATGGGCTTAAGGTTTACTAATGGACTTGAAAGAAGAAATAGTTGGTTTGGCCCAATGGTCTCAATTGCATGCCTTGGGCCTACCATGGTGGTTGTCCCACCTTGGGCCTGAGGCCCACACTGGCCTTGCTCGGCCCACGTCCTCATGGGCTCGCTTCCTCGGACCGTAAGTCCTTTTTCCCCACACTTGGCTTGCCTGCCACTGTTGAATATCAAAGTAGCATCATCCAAAGTCCGTCCCGGACATTCCTGATAATTCGAAGTCCAATATTGGGTTTTTCATGCCATGTCAATTTCGCCCTAATGACATTTTTAGTACAACTCAGACTGACAGGCGGCTTTGAGGATTCACGTGTAACCGACTCATGCCAAACCACTTTCAAGACATCTGGACACATGGACGTCCTTGACTACACGAAATTACAGAGGATAGATTCTTATTTCAAAGTATAGAATTACCAAAGATCGACCTAGGGTCGTTCGCGGGCTCGATAATAGTAAACGGAATCACCCATCGTTCCATTATGTTTTGTCCGCGAATCAACTTCTAGTCGTCCTTGAAATCAGCCTGCCTATCTACAGGATCGTCCTCACGCAAGTCTTACGGTCAAGTCGTTTTCCCAGGTTATTTTATTTAGTCGTACGAGTTCAGTCCTCATTAGCCTTTCCCCTCAAGGTCAATATCTCAAGAGTGATCAATTCCGAGTGAAATTAACCAATAATGCATTAGCGAAATTCACATTCATTCATCTCTCAGAGGGCTCAAATTTCAGGATGTCACAGCTAAGATGCTATGGACATGGACGTTCTCGATGGGGAGGTGTCCGACCTTTGAGCTCGACCCTAAGATAATCACCAAGTTGGAGCCTTCAATATTTGAGCCCATAGCTAGTTAGGTTATAGTGGGGTTAGTAACACTTTTTGGAACCGCTCTCGTAGTACTAAAGGTGCTAGGTTTACCACAAACCCTTTTTGGTGAAGGTCGCGGCTGTGCATTTGGGCTAACAGGATGTGGCGAAGCTTAAATAGGTTTAAGCTGATGTGATTAACTTATGTGATTATGGCTTGTATTAGTGATGACTACTTGATGCATGCATAAATATGTATGTATGTATGTATGTATGTATGTATGTATGTATGTATGTATGTATGCTTTTCGCTATCCCTGTTTGATGATTGGTTTGAGATTTGTTTATGCTTTCGCTTGTGCATTTAATCATTTTGGCGATTGGATCGGCGATACCTTCTGGGAAGTCGCAAACAAATGACCAAAAAGGTAATTATGATGGGCGTGGGTTGTCATGCGGCCATAATAGATCGGGCCGTGACATTTTCTGTTTATCTTTCCATTTTATCTATTATTTAGCTCAGCTTTTATTTTTCCTTTAAAAAGTAAGACATTGCCCATGTGATTGGGCCAATAAATTCCGGTAAGTGAGCTTGGCTCTTGCCAGAACCCGCTGGATTGGGTTTGGACATGACCCCTAAAAGTTCAAACCAAACTTGTTAAGTAATCAAGTCCAACTAAGTGTATCCCATCACATCATATTCAAATATGTTTTCGCCTATATTTAATGTTTTATCTCATAAAGCGTTCCCATCATATGAAATTGCATCTACCAGCTCTAAGAATGGATAGGACGATGTTTTTGACCATAATTAACGTGGGGTTTGGGACTAGGCGCCCCTATTCCCTCCATCGTAGGGTAAGCGGTGAGCTAAAATAGCAAGTAATTGCATTAAAAAAATTATAAAAACGATGACATAATACTAGGAGATAATTTGAATGGGAAATAAAAGTGCGAGGACTCACAATTTAATCGACCAAAGGAAGCTTCACGAATCATTTAATAAAGAGGTTTGATGCATATTCATAATACAATTAGCATATATTTAACATCAATAAAGAAGGGACCATATAATATTGTCGGAATTTATTATCAAATTACTAATCATAGCTCAATATAGATATCTTACGCACGTATTTTATTTTTGGAACTCGGCGCTTTCATGCAAAAATAAGTCAAAAAATTGATGTTGCATCAACTTGACTACTCGAGCAAGATGTTTCAGCTTTTGGCGCTTGACTCATAATTGACTTGGACTATAAACGTATGAAAAGCCAAAAGAAAAAAAAATCAAAATTATGGGAGAAAACTTTGACCCAAGACACGACAGATGAAAATGGAATTTTGTGGAAAGCGAGAAAAGAGTTTCGAGATAACTTTACCTTTTAATGTGTCCCATGTTCATGTAAAGAATCGATCTAGCCATTATTTGTCAAGAATACGAAAGCTTCATCCTATAGCTAAAACTTATAAAAAAAAAATATATATATATAGTGGGAGCGCACACCAGCAAATCACAAGAATATGACTGCTCAATCCTCTCGTGATTGACGGAGAATATAAGGCACTAATTTGTTCAATCTCTAGTCGTCGGTCTTTATCCCCAAGGACTTCGTACAATAGAAGGCACCAATATTAATATTACTTTCTCTCCCCTCAACTTTTTAAAGGTGTGTCCTATCAAACAATATTATGTTATAGATTAGTATTGATATACCAAACCACATGGTAGATTATAAGTGAATAATAAGCCATTTTCAATAATTAAAAATAATAGACCACATTACTTAATGTACCATGTTAATGAAACATTTTTAGTGTGTTTGACATTTCTCTTTCTTGTTTTTGTTGTCCAAATGAAAATTAGCGAGATGCTGATATATGAATGACACTACATGTACTTAGACTTTACTCGAATTCACTAAATGAAATGATTCGCAATGTGGTATACACTCATGTCATCAAATAAGTGTGGAATTAGCATTGGAATGAAATTTGTCAAAAGGCGGAAAGAGATAAATTGGGCAAGATCAATTCAAGGAAATGTAGTTTTCTATTCCACCATCATTTCTTCTCAAAATTACACAAAGTGCTTTCAACCATTGTGAGCTGCCATTCAAGTTTGCCTGACAATCGTTGAAGGAATTGTCATTCAAGTTTGCCATTAAAGAACGGGTTGGCCTAGTTCAAGGGACCGCATTTTCTGCTTCGAAGAGGCGCGGGCTAAGATTTAGGGCTCTCCCTTGTTCTTTTTCAGGCGGGTCTGTACCCTTAGCTGGAGCATCTTTGGGATCTTAGGCCTGAAATGGCTCAAACTGGTCAAACTATATATTAAAACTAAATAATTATAATATAAAGATTAATGATTAATAAAAGAAGATGTGTTGTTTTATACTCCAAACAATTTAATAAAGTCATAAGTAAGTTAAAATGTAAACATATAAAAAAAAATGACTCTTGAGGACCAAAATATTTTTAATTCATAAAAATGAAAAAATCCAAAAAAAAAAAATTGGGTGAATGTATTCAACTAGACATTTTTTTCCCAGGAAATAGGCTCTCTAGTCTCTTTGTCCCCTCGTTGGTACCATGGATAGTTTGTAGTATTAAACGGCACGAAGAGTTCAGATTACTTTTCACATAATGATCCAGAGTATTAGCAGATCAATTAGACTATTCTAATAAGAAAATCACTTGTAGTTTTCTTGAATCCAAGAACACAGGACGCAATCTCTTTTCATTGAGGGGCCAAAGGAAATTCCCAAGTGCTTTTTTGATGATTTGAGCAAGAAAAGAAAAGAATTGGACTAATGCCACGATGTACCGCACTCGAGAGCCATAAAAATGATTTCTGCTTCAATAATGATAAAGATCATGACGCTTGCACATCAGATCACGATTAAAGAAATTTAAAGAAATACTTTTGTTGCAGTAAAAGTGAGTTTTACTTTCACACTTCTAGATTGAAAGATTCAAAAACCCATTTCATTCGACGAGAACAAAATTTGTTGGATGACTTTTCCACTCAAAAAAGATATTTTGTGGAAAATCTTTGCCTTTTGGGAAAGGAGAAAAAGGACATTATTATACAAAAAGTTAGTTGATTTGTGATAATGATTTGATCTTTGTGTTCATATTGACGGATTATAATATCATCAAACTATCATTAAACGAGGGTTTTATTCATTTTTTTTAGAGGTCATCCGTAGAAGGAGGGTCATTGTTAACATGAGGCACCAATTTGTCCTTTATATGGGCCGTTTGGTATTGTTATTTATTTTGTATTGTCCTCACTTTCTTCTTTGTTATTACCTTGATTATTGCTTGCTATGCTCGATATTAATTTAATATGCTGAGCTACATGGCGAACTATAAATGAAAAATAAGCCATATTTAACAATTAATAATAATATGCCATGTCACTTATTATACCTAATTTATAAAACAAACTTAGTGGGAGCGCACACAGGTAAATGACAAGAATATGACTGCTCAATCCTCTCGTGACTAACGGAGAATATAAGGCACCAATTTATTCAATCTCTAGTCGTCGGTCTTCATCTCCAAGGACTTCGTACAATATGAGGCACCAACATTAGTATTACTTTCTGTCCCCTCAACTTTTTAAAGGTGTGTCCTATCAGACAATGCTATCTTATAGATTAGTATTAATATACCAAACCACATGGTAGATTATAAAACATTTTCAATCATTAACAATGTACCAAATTCATGAAACATTTTTAGTGTGTTTGACTTTTCTTGTTTTTGTTGTACGAATGAAAACTAGCAAGATGTTGATATATGAATTATACCACATGTACTAAGACTTTACTCGAATTTATAAATGATATCGTGTGCAATGTGGTATGCACCCATGTCATCAAATAAGTGTGGAATCAGTATTGGAATGAAGTTCATCAAAAGGGGGAAAGAGATAAATTTGGCAAGATCAATTCAAGGATATTTAGTTTTCTATTCCACCAACATTTCTTCTCAAAATTACACAAAGTGCTTTCAAGCAATAGGAGCTACCATTCAAGTTTGCCTAACAACCGTTGAAGCAATTCGGTGATGCATACTATATAGACAATCCATCTGATCTAGAGGTGGCCCCAAGGATTCACGCGGTGATTTTCACCATATGGTACTTTGCCATTACAAGGTTCAAGAAATAGCTCCCAAATAGTAGGATTTTGTCCCACGTGACACTCAAGTCTAGGGTTAAAAAAAAAAACATCGAAAGAATGGGTAGGCCTAGATCAGGGGACTGCATTTTCAGGTTCAAAAAGGCCGAGGCTGAGATTTAGGGCTCCCCCTTGTTCTTTTTGGGCGGGTCTGCACCATCAGCCGGAGCATCTTTGGGATCTAAGGCCTGAAATGGCTCGAACTAGTCAAACGATATATTAAAACTAAAAAATTATAATATAAAGATTCATAATTAATAAAAGAAAATGTGTTGTTTATACTCCAAACACTTTAATAAAGTCATAAGTAAGTTAAAATATAAACATATGACAAAAAGAATTTTGAGGGCCAAAATAATTTTAATTCATAAAAACAAAAAATCCCAAAAAGAATTTGGGAATATATTAAACTATACTTTTTTTCCCCAAAAAATAGGCTCTCTAGTCTCATTGTCCCCTCATCGGTACCATGGATAGTTTGTTGTATCAAACAGAGCGAAGAGGTCAGATTACTTTTCACAGAATGATCCAAAGCATCAGCAAATCAATTAGACCATTCTAATGTGAAAATCACTTTCAGTTTTCTTGAATCCAAGTGCACGGTACGCAATCTCTTTTCATTGAGGGGCCAAAGGAAATTCCCAAATGCTTTTTTGATCACTTGAGCAAGAAAAGCATTGGACTAATGGCACGATGTACCGCACTCGAGAATTATAAAAATGATTTTTCTTCAATAATGATAAAGATCACGACACTCGCACCTCCCACCATGATTATAGAAATTAAAAAATATATATATACGTTTGCTGTTGTAAAAGTGACATTTGCTTTCACATTTCTAGATTGAAAAGATTCCAAAACCCATTTTATTCGACCAGTAAAAAATTTGTTGGATGACTTTTCCATTCAAAAAGAGATTTGTGGAAAATTTTTGCCTTTTAGAAAAGGAAACAATGAGATTTGAACAATCTTTCAAAGAAACAAATGAATGCGGAGTCTCACAATCCCCCGCCACACACAGCAAGCCTAGTGAAAAACTCTTTTGAAGAACAAAATACCATGTGATTTTGGAATTATTTCTATATAATTATTTATAAGAAAATAGTATATTGTGTATCCCTATTTAGTGCCTTCATGAAAATTTTCAGAGTATAGTATTAGATACAAGGATTCGACACTCGGGGATGCATAGTTACGGCATTTTGTTGTTGGAGGTGTTCACCGGAAAAAGGCCGACTACAGAGGACTTTGGGTCCCGTTTTAACCTTCATAGCTTTGTCTAAATGGCTCTTCCCAACTAATCGATGAATGTCGTAGATTTGAAGCTTTTGAGTGAAGCTGGTGATCGACATCAGGAGATTAGGATCCGAGATTGCACGGATTCCATGTTAGAGGTTGGAGTCGCATGCTCGATGAAATCACCACAAGACCAGATGGTTGTGACCGAGGCAAGCAAGGCATTATATTTGATCAAGCCGAGTTATGAAACTAGACAGTGATATACAAGCATATAGCAAAGTCAATTTGTCGCTTTATTTTAGAACTCTTTCACAATGGCATGGATATGCTCTAAGTAATCTACCTACCCATGTTTATATAACATACAAAGTGGATGTAGGGAGTTAGAGGCTCCCTATTTCCGCCATTTAACCATGTAAAATTTGAAGAATTTGCTTTCTGAACAGTTCTCTTCACTGGTGCCACTGTATACCATACGGTCAATACACTGCCTTGCCACCCAAATTATGTGATCAATTCATTATCAGCAATTTAATGGCATGTTGCCATTTCGTTTGGAAAAATTAAATGACGGGTTAATAATCTTGGGAGGTTGTTGAGTTTGTCAAAGGCTCGATATGATTTAACGTTCATGGACCACTTCACTACCCAGCAAGCTCCGGCTTCAAAGCAACTTGTGCAAAAGCCGTTGCGCGTTGGGGCATTCATTTTCTTGCTTGTTAGCACTAACATTTGATTGCAATTTAGGCTTCACTGAAAACATAGGAAGGACTTTTCTTGCTTGCCTGAGATCAAAGTAGGGTTTATTTTGGAAAATTGTCTAAAAAGTATTAAACCTATTACACTTTTGCCAATTTAGTCTTAAAACTTTCAACTTTGCCAATTGAGTCATAAACCTTTCAACATTTTGCCAATTAAGTCTATTTGGCCAATTTTACCTAGAATTCGCTAACGTGGATGTCGATCGTCCTACGTGGCACAGCTAGCGCTAACGTGGACAAAATTTTTTAATATCTTTTCGAAATTTTTTGATTTTTTTTATGTTTTTTATTTTCTCTCTCTCTCTCTCTCTCTCTCTCTCTCTCTCTCTCTCTCTCTCTCTCTCTCTCTCTCTCTCTCTCTCTCTCTCTCTCTCTCTCTGCGCAAGGGTCAAAGATCGAGCAATGCTGGCCTTAGCTAGATCTAGCGAGGTCAAACCTTGCCAGAGGCCAGCGCGAACGAGCCTCACTCACAGTCTAGCGAGGGTGAGCCTTGCTCGCGGTCGGCAAGGCTGCCCTTCACACGCGGTCTAGCGAGGGTGAGCCTCGCTCACGGTCGGCAAGGCTGCCCTCGCTGGCCTTCGGCAAGGTCGACCCTCGGTAGCCTTGCCCAAGGCTAGTGAGGCCGACCCTCGCCAATCGTGGCCTTTGGCTGATCGCCCAAGTTGGGCAACGGCCGGAGGAAAATAATAATAATAATAATAATTTTAAAAAAAAAAAGAAATTCAAAACATAAAAAAAAAATCAAAAAAATTTATTAGAAAATAAATAAAATTTATTCACGTCAACACCGCATATGTCACATAGAATGGTTAGCGTCCACGTCAGCGAATTCTAGCCAAAATTCGTCGGATAGACTCAATTGACAAAAGGTAAAAATGTTTATGACTCAATTAGTAAGGTTGAAAGGTTTATGATTGAATTAACAAAAATATAATATATTTAGGACTATTTGGATAATTTTCCAGACTTTCTTCCGTCCCCAAAGAAGAGATGGATCAGAAGTCTGCTAAGTTTTTAAGAGATAGGGACTCTGGCAGTAACAAAGAGTCACCCTGTGAATCGGTGGATCCCACACTTGTTGGAGACAAGGGCAGATACGGACAGGTCTGGCGCTGTTTAGAAAGTATACGAGTGTTGAAAGAGTGAAGTCTGGGGACAAGGGCAAACGTGAGGAATGGGATCTCTATGCCGCATTAAATAAGTTCGCAAGCAAGGGACATGCCGAAGACCCACCTTTCCAGCTAAATCCAACACGAGGACCCTTAAATTGACTATGCCATCCGTGGTCCGCAAGCAACGACTGACAAGGCCCGGACTCCATAAAACCTACAAACGTTGTTGAACATGCTATTCAAGAAATGATAAATGATAGGTATTGGACTCCAATTGACCGTACATTAAAAAAACGAAAAAATCGACAAGCAATTTTACAACGGATGCCTAAAATTTAATTATAAGTGTGGAGCAGCAAATGAATGGCTTGGTTGAGTTTGGAGGATCAGCTGGAAATGGGTGAACTCATTTAGACTTATTTCTTCCATAATGACTCTATATTCAACCTAACCCATCAAAATTTATACCCACCGGTTTAACGAACTTAATTATTTTAATAATAATATTTGTTAGTTGAGTAAAATCTAACACCAAATCAAAAAAGAAAAATTACCAAATTGCAACCATGTTGGCAAAAAAGAAGAAGCAGATCTGAACTTCATTAAAAAAAAAAAAAAAAAAAAAAAAATCGTCTCATTTGAAAATCTGCAACAACTCTAACGTCCTACATTGAGCTGTCAGGCTCCTGGATCGTTGTTCTGGTCAAGCCGTGGCCGAGCATGCGTGCTTGTGCGCTAGAGCGTACGATCACGAGCTCAAGGCCAACTCTTGGTTTCGTGCTTGACCGTGAGTTTGCAGTCAATTGAACACCAAGCTCGATCCACTAGTTACATGACTATTTCGATCAAATCCAAAGAGCTGTAATTTCTAGCCAAGGTTGCTGCGCTTACTTCAGACCACGTTGCCAACGAAGTTCATTGTTGTGGGAAATATTGCCGACACCAACAGCCACTGTGCGCGGCTCCACTTTCTTTTTCTTTTTTCAACACTGGCCATACCATATAGGATAGTTGACATCTACGTCAACAACTTCCAACCAACATTGGTCGGATGGACTTAATTGACAAAATGTGAAAAGATTTAGTACTCAATCAGTATAATTGAAATGTTTATAACTATATTGGCAGAAACACAATAGGTGTATTACTTTTTAGGTAATTTACCCAGATTTAATGCAAATTGTTAATACATTTGGCATTTCTATGACCTCAATTAAGAGGGCACCAAATAATATTTCCGGTGGTCTAATTTTTTTATTTGTTCAAAGGTGATCAGTCTAATTAAGTGTATCTGATCAAGTCAAATTCAGATATATATGTTTCCCCCTATATTTGATGTTTTATCTCATGGAGCGATCGCGTCATATGAAATTGCAACTACCAGCTCTAAGAATGGGATAGGACGAGGCCTTTTGACCGTAATTAACGCGGGATTGGGACTAGGCGCCCCTTATTCCCTCCATCCTAGGGCTAGGGGTGAGCTCAACTAGCAAGTAATTGCATTAAAAGTTAATTAAAAAAGAACGATGCGATAATACATTAGGAGATAATTTGAATGGGAAATACAAGTGTGAGGACTCAAACATAAGCTTGTGGGTTTCATTCAATCGACCAATGGAAACTTCACAAATCATTTAATAAAGAGGATTTAATGCATATTCCTAATACATTTAGCATTTCTTTAACCTCAATCAAGAAGGCACCATATAATATTTTCAGAAGTTATCATCAAATTTTTAATCGTGACCCAAAATAAATATATTACTCATACATATAATATTTTTGGAACGCGCTTTCCTACAAACATAAGTTAAAAAAATTGAGATTGCATCAAGCTTGACCACTTGAGCTTACTGTTTCAGCTTTTGGTGCTTGACTTATAATTGACTTGGACTTTAAACCAATTTCGTGTGAAAAGCCAAAAGAAACAATCAAAAGCAAGGGAGAAAACTTTAACCAAAGACATGACAGATGTAAAAGGAATTTTGTGGAATGAGAGAAAAGAGTTTCAAAATAACCTCACCTTTTTATGAGTCTCATGTTCATATAAAGAATCGACGGAGGCACTTTTTGTCAAGGATATGAAAGCTTCATTCCTACTCGATCCTCTCGTGATTAACGGTGAATTATAAGGCACCAATTTGTTCATTCTTCAGTCTTTTGGTCTTCGTCTCCATGGACTTCATAGAACACGAGGCACCAATATTGATATTGCTTTTTCTCCCCTCAACTTTATAAAGGAGTGTCCTATTGGACAATGCTATCTTATAGATTAGTATTGATATATCAAACCACATTGCAGATCAAAAGCGAATAATAAGCCATATTCGATCAGTAATGACAATATGCCATGTCACTTATTACACCAAATTTATGAAACATTCTTAGTGTTTTTAACATTTCTCTTTCTTGTTTTGGTTGTAAACGTGAAAACTAGCGAGACGTTGATAAATGAATGACACCACTACATGTACTAAGACTTTACTCGAATGTTCTAAATGAAATGGTGTGTAGTGCGGTATGCACCCATGTCACCAAATAAGTGTGGAATCAGCATTACTATGGAGTTTGTGAAAAGGAGAAAAGAGATAAATTGAGCAAGATCAATTTAAGGAAATTTACTTTTCTATTCCACCATCATTTCTTCTTAAAATTACACAAAGTGCTCTCACGCATTACTGGGAGCCTCCATTCAAATTTGACTAACAATCATTGAAGCAATTCAATGATGCATATAGCGCATTGCCTTTACAAGATTCAAGAAATAACTCCCAAGGGGTGGGACTTTGTCCCAAGTGACACTTAGTTCTAAAGCTGAGGCTACATACCGCAAAGTCTTGGCAACTGCAAGCAATTAATTTTCCTTGATCTTTCGAACAATAACCTAATTGGCTCAATTCCTGTCGAAATCGAGGGTCTTTCTTCTCTGTCAATCCTCCTTAGCTTAGCAAATAATAATTTAAGTGGATCTCTTCCATTGCAAGTTGGATCTTTAAAGAATCTTGGCGAAATAGATTTGTCTGACAACAGATTGACCGGCTTAATTCCAATGTCCATCAGCGAGTGCTTGGTATTGGAGGAACTTTACTTAGAAGCTAATTCTTTTCATGGTCAAATCCCCGAAGCTTTATGCCCATTACGGGGTCTACAAGAGCTGGACCTTTCCAATAATAATTTTTCTGGTCCAATCCCGAGCTTTCTCGCAAAGCTCTCGCTACTCATGTACTTGAATTTGTCCTTCAATCAACTAGAAGGACAAGTTCCAGAGGGTGGACTTTTTCTTAACGTAAGTTCTGTATCGATTTATGGAAATACGGAACTCTGTGGAGGTGTTCCCGGTCTGGAGCTTCCTCTTTGCAAATCACCATGCTCTACGAAGTCTTCTTCAACCAAGGCTAGAGTAATATATGTGGTAGCTGGCAGTTTGTTATGTTTAGCTTTGTTGCTCCTATGTCTGTCTATCTTTTATCGCAAAAAGAAGCAGACGACAACCAATGCCTCCACTTCATTATCTTTCGAGAACCAATTCTTGAGGATTTCTTATGAAGAACTCCTGAGAGCGACTAACAGATTCTCCGAGACCAATTTGATTGGTAAAGGGAGATATGGCACGGTTTATAAGGGGATTCTTGATGGAGGTGCCACAGTGGCGACGAAGGTGTTCAATATAATGCAAAGAGGTGCTTCAAGGAGCTTTATCTCTGAATGTCGAACTCTAGGAACCATTAGACATCGAAACCTCATGAAGATACTAAGTGTCTGTTCGAGCATGGACTTTTGTGGCAATGACTTCAAAGCTCTAATATATGAGTTCATGGCTAATGAGAGCTTGGAGGAGTGGCTGCACCCTGGAACTATAGGACAAGATGATGAGTGTAGCGAATCGAGAAATCTGAGACTAGTGCAAAGATTAAACATCGCCATTGACATAGCTACCGCAATCGAATATCTCCACAAGGGTTGCTACCCAGCCATCGTCCATGGAGATCTGAAGCCGAGTAATGTGCTTCTAGACAACGACATGATGGCTCGAGTTGGAGATTTCGGGCTTGCAAAGATCATTTCAACAGTGTCTATCGAAGCCATAGGAGTTCAAGACCAGGGTAGATCAACTTCAACCGCAGTCAGAGGATCCATTGGCTATGTGCCTCCGGTATGAAACTGTCATATTTTCTTGATTAGTTTTTATTTGATTGCGATAGTAATATGTGAGTGCCAAAAGTTTGACTAAACAATTATTCTTGATGTTATGTTATGATTTGTATGCTCTAACACCTCTTTCTCACAACTCAATTCCCCTTTCCGCTATTAATAGCTTTCGCAGAAAAAGAAAATACGTATCTTTTTGTACAAAAAGATTAATAGTAGCTTGCCCTAATTGTATTTTAAATTAAGATGAGAATAAACCATTGTAATTTTGATCAATGAGTGGAAAATTTTTAGACAAAACTTGTGAATCCATGTGAATAAATAGATTAAGCCTATCGTATCATCTTATATTTATATTTTTTTCTATAATCTGTATTTTGTCTCATATCACGTTCATGCCATTAAAACAGATTAATCTCTTTTGGAATATTATGACTTAAGGTCTTAACAATAAGTAATTTTTCCTTTACGGCAGACCCTTTCATGACCAATAATTTAATATTAGAAAAATATATTAGATGACATGACATTTATGCCAGAAACCGTTGGAGGATACACTAATTCACAACACGGTGGGCTCTACCCAACTATCACTTTCCCTAAACTTATTGGTTAGAGCATATTAAGACAAATTTACGCATTTACAAGTATAAATCCATCACCGTCAACAAATCACTCTTAAGTCTCCTCTTCCCCCCCCCCCCCCACCGTGTTCATTTTTTCCCTGTTCTTCTAGGCATTTTCTTCTCATCTTTGCATAAAAGAAAGTGTGGTATAGGTATTAATCATAATTTGTATCATGAAAATGACGAGCCTCACTTGGATCCCATATGTTTCCAGTTAAAAAAACAACTATTCAAATTTAGTTAACACATAGACTTCGCCAAGGCCTTAACCCAACATATTTTCTTCTTTCTCTATTTTCACCCGTATCCTACTAGAGGACAAATCCACTTTTGATGTTTAGGCAATTGTGTAGCAAACATGTGACAACTTTGGTTACACTTAGTAGTTTTGGAGAAGAAGAGTTTATATGTTGTTAACTAACCTTTGGTGCACTTTATGAATTCTAAAATCCTATTTCTCTACCGTTGATGCATTTATCAACGGTTAATGCACTTTATAAGAGTTCACACGATGTGCGCTAAACATCAGCCATATACAAGTAAACTAAACAAAAATTAAACAGAGAGAAATGAAAACAAAAAACTAATAGGAGGCTTTGGGACCCTCTGCCTTGCTTTGGCAGAGGATCCCTTGGCCTCTGCGATGCATAGTGGGCCTGATTGTGAAGTGAGTGGGGGCTTGCAAGCCATCTCTCTATGTTGGGCGCAATAGGCGCGATCCCTCACAATTTTCTTTGGCAAGCTCTTGCAAATGGACATCAAGCAAAATCCCATGTGACTTAGAAGCTTTTTCTAAACAATTGACTTCAAGAAAAAGTGTATGTTTGTTCCTATTAATGTCTTGATGAAATTTTCAGAGTATGACATGGGACACAAGGTTTCCACACTTGGGGATGCATACAGTTACGGCATTCTATTATTGGAGATGTTCACAGGAAAGAGACCCACTGAAGAGGCCTTTGGGCACTATCTTAACCTCCACAACTTCATTCGAATGGCTCTTCCGGATCGAGCAATGGACACTGTAGACTTAAGGCTTTGGAGTGAAGCTAGTGATCGACAACAAGAGATGAAAATCAGAGATTGCATTATCTCTGTATTCAAAGTTGGAGTCGCATGTTCGGTGGAATCACCACCAGATCGAATGGACATGACCGAGGCAATAAGGAAATTACACTCGATCAAGGTGAGTTATGAAACCGAAGAGAGGATGACAGTATGTAGCTAAGTCGGTTTTCTCATTTCGTCTTGGAACTTTTTCACTAGTAGTGAAAATCATCGTGTAAAGGCAGTGCTAGCAAATTTACATGAATGTCTCCCTAACTAGTCTGCCTACCCATACCTATTATGTGTGTTTTTTATTATTACATTTTATAATCGTGGAAAGTGGATGTATGGAGTTAAGTCTACCTATTTCCACCAAGTAATCATGTAAAATTTGATGAATTGGCATATTTGTCCGGTTCTCTTCATTTCTGATGCCAATGTGGATCGATGCATTGCTTAATTATCATGGCTGGGCCATTGCCCTTACCTCTCTCTCTATGCACGCTCGTGTACTAGAATGTGACCTCACCGTGAGGTCACGAGCTGAAGGCCAACTCTTAATGTTGTGCTTAACCGAGAGCCCACGGTCAATTGGAGACCAAGTTGATCAAATCCAAAGGCAAGGAGAGGGAGGCAACCTTATCACAAGATCATGAGGTCAAGGCTAACTCTCGAAGTCGCTGTTGAGAGTGACCTCACTATCAATTAGAAGCCATGGTTGATCGAATTTGGGCGACATTGCCAACGAAATTCTATTGTGGTCATGTTGCCGACACCGGCTACCACCATGTGTGGCCCCCTACCTCTTTTGCAAACCACCTTTTCTTTTATTTTTTTCTTTGCTATGTCATTGAATTACAGGATTTTTCTTTTTTCTTTTTCTTTTTTTTTTGGTCGATAGAGATACGAGTTAACAAAAACATAAATGGGACATGATCAAAAAGGGAACATGGATGCATATTTGTTGCACTCGCCGGTGTGCTTATCACACTGTCTAATTATCCTTGTCAAGTCTTCCTACTCAACCAACCCTCTCTCTTTCTTCACCATTAGCCACCGTCTCCGGTCGTTACGGCTACCTGTCATCACGGTCACCTCCTCCTTGTCTCACCACTTTCTCCTTCGTGTCATCCACGACCATCTTTGCTTTCTCTATTTGCTGATCAAAAACACTCTCTCCTTCACTGTCTCTTCTCTCACTGCCAAATTTCTAAGGTCTCCGAACCACCATTGATTACCTGATTTAGCCATTATGGCCTTTAAGATCTCATGGAGATCTCAATGGACAGGCCAGATGTAGGAGGCATCCCCAGACCTTGAGACGACCTTTTGATGTCATCATTGTCAACAACTTGATTGTAGATGACGAGAGGAGCTCAACACGAGGTCTTGAGACCCACCAAAGGCATAAACTTGACATTCAAGCAAGTCTCATTCTCCCCCCACCCGTAGTTATGCAGAGCTAGTGCGCCGAGTAGAGAGAAAGCCGAACTGAAAAACTGTAGAGTTTGAGAGAGAGAGAGAGAGAGAGAGAGAGAGTTTCTATGGGGCATAGGCCTCCCAAAAGGTAACAAAGGCTTTGTTTTTTCCCCCACAATCTCACCAACAACTTGGCAAGGGTCACAAAGGCCTCCCCCAAATTTGGGCGAGGCCTGGGGGCCATGAGTGAGGTCGCCTTCACCTGCGGCTGACAAGGCCATGGTGAGGACCGCGACCCTCATTGACGATTGATGAGGGCTTTGTGACCCTTACCCAGTGGCCAACGAGCGTCGCTAGAGCTTTGCCAGCCACTATGGGCAAAGAAGCAAAAGAATGAAGAAGAGGAAAAAGAAAAGAAAAAAGAAAAAGAAACGGAAAAGGAAAGGGAAAAATACAACATCACCACCAATTCATGCAATAATCCTCAAGCGTTCGAATTAGTTTTTCCGATGGCAAAGGCGATCTCAAGAAGCAATAGGAGATGGTGACTTTCTATCTTCGATCCTCCCTTTTTTTTTCCCCTTGGAAATTGAAAATTTGGTGCTAGTTTTTAGGTCGATCTTCAAGTTTTTGGGGTTTAGTTTTTTATCACCAACGATTACCTCTGTGAGGCTCCTGCTCACCGGCCTCAGCCCTCGCCAAATCGGCGAGCTCCAAGCTCTTCCACTTCAAGCCTCACCAAAGCGGCGAGCCTCGAGGCTCGCACTCACCGATTGGCAAGCGGCAAGCCTGAGCTCACAAGAGGTGGGCAAGCCTCAAGCTCAAGGCTTGCCTGTGTGGCCAATCGTCATGGCCGGTGAAACTGACTAAGAAAGAAGAAGAACAGAAAACAAAGAAAAAAATAATTTAATAATCAATTTAAAATATATATAAAATATAATGAAAAATCGATTTTTAAAAATAAAATAATAATAAAATTATTGAAGAAGAGTGTATGGAGGAAAAAATTTTCCTTACCAAACAGTGGAAAATATTCTATACTTCTTTTCAGATTTCACCCAAATACCAGAAAATAAATATTTTCTAAAAACACAATATTTTCCGCGAAACGAACAACCCTCAAATCTTTAAAAAGTTCAAATAACATTTCTTAGTAAGGTCTACAACCCTCATGTTATTTTGTGGTTTAAAGGAATAATTCATTGCAAAACCTAGCAACAAAGAATCAAAAGCCGATCGGCAGAGACGGCAGCATGAAATCCGCCGAATTTCAAGAAACAATATGGCAAAAAGGAATGAGAAGAGGAATAGGAACAGATGGTAGTGAACTGGGTATCCTCAACATCGTTCATGTCCAACAGCTTCCCTCTGAACTATTTAGTGGCCTAAAGACTCTAAACTAGATCACAGGACAATTGCACTCGACAAAGCATCTAGGCCGAAGTGATCAGAAAATGAAACGCTTGGATAAGACCAAAAAGAAGACCGCAAATTACAAAAGATGTGTGATAATATCATAGAGTTTTATTTTGTGGGTTCCCCGGCCGGGGGGGGGGCAAAAGTCGTCTCTTCTCTATGAATATGAGGAAAGGCAGTATGATGATTGAATTATAAAGCTGTGACTGATATCTCGACAAACAATATGTATTAGGAAAAAGTATGTTGTCCTGCGGTGATAATATGTTAGTGTGGCGTGTGATATAAGTTGTTGCACAATACGCTTTCACATGTATATAAAATGATTGGAAAAATTACTCGATCAATTCTAAACCTATTGCACGGATATAAATTTAGTTCTAAATTTTTTTATTTTGCCAATTTAGTTCTAAACCTTTGTACGAAATTCCAACATAAACCTTCCAGTCAATTTCCGCAAATGTGGCAGTCAAGTTATGGTCGGTCGTTCTATGTGGAGCACCGACACATTAGCAATTTTCAGCAAAAATTGGTTGGAGGACTATATTGAATTTTTGTGCAACAATGTTTAGGTCTAAATTGATAAAATTGAAACATTTTTGACAAATTTGATATCCGCATAATAAGCTTAGAATTGATTGGTAATTTCCCCATAAATAATTAACAAATTCTCATTACACTCAAACAAGTATGCTTTTATGTTGTTCTTACTCCTGTATAACAAGTCGATTGGGATCCGTAGACTACATTTATTTTCTATATATTCAAGAAATGGATGAATTGTACAACAAATTAGTACTCCCGGAATGGGGATACATGCCACATATACATCCCTAAATCTTCTACGAAAGTAACATAGCAATAAAATGGCGTTCAATATATTGCTTTAAATTCTTTTTGTCGAGGTTTATGTTGCTGGACCCGATCTTAATGTTATAAATCTTGATGGGTCTGAGTATTTTCAAATCTTCGAATATTTTCATATCACTCGGAGCCAAGTTGGATTGGATTGGGTAAGGGTTGGATCTCGAGTTAGGTCGGGTATAAGTCACTAAAAATAGGGAAAATTACCAAAAAATTCTAAACTTATTGCAATTGTGTCAATTCATTTCTAGACCTTTTTTTTTACCAATTCAATCCTAAATCTTTTGCAATTGTGCGAATTCCGTCCATCTGGCCAATTTTGGCCGACTTGCGCTAACATGGATGTTGGCCGTCCAACCAACGCTGATGTGGATAATTTTTAATAATATTTTAATAATTTTTAATTAATATTTTTCTTTTTCTTTTTTCTCTTCTTCCTTTTAGGTGAAGGGATAGTCTCAGGTAGACAATTTCTATGGGGCGTAGGCCTCCCAAAAGGTAACGGAGGCTTTATTTTTTTCCCCCACAATCTCGCCAACCACTTGGCAAGGGTCGCAAAGGCCTGGGTGTGACATCCTGGATTTTACAATTCTACTTTCAATTAAATTAATCCAGCTTTTCATTGACGCGCCTATAGTGTTGTTCTCAGAGCTGATCACTCCTGAGATAACTAGACTAACTGAGGAAGTCATTAAGTAATTTTAATGCAATAGATTTGAGGATTCCACCAAGAATCGACTACTCGACCGTGTTCATCTGCAGAGATCATTGCAGCACAGATATAAGTCGATTGGAAATTAGAGATAGGTCGGTTCGACTGAGATGTGTAATTAAACGTGAGTGATTCCACCAAATATAGAAATTCTTGTCGACCGGCACTAGACTGATTTTTTTTTATCGTTTTAGTACCCTGTGTCCATATTTGAATCCTCGAGATTTTCACGACAATCAAGAGTCGCCAATATGTCGAAGGTTCATTGTGGCTCAAAGAAAATCAAACACAGGTCATTTGCACTAAAAATTTCTGAAAGCTACCCGATAGTCTAAGTCACGCTAAAAACGCGCCAGAGTGAAATTAACCGCGAATTTGAATCCGATTTTAGAAATTGAAAGTTCTGTCATGTCACAAATTATTTTAAGAAAGTCGACTCAGTCTCCAAAGATTTTTTTGCAAACCGAGACTTTTTGGGAAAAAGTCATTATAGGGCCGTTTTTGTCCAGAAAATGCTAGGGACCGTTTTTGATCGTGCAATTGGGGTGCAAGTGGGATCAATTGGTGAGGAAAAATATCAATTTGATCGAGGGTTCGATAATTGAATCTTGAGAAGTCAAATTGGATGGATTCAAAGAGGAATTAAGGTCCAATTGAGGGGAGATCCTTGCAAATTCGTAGCCCCCACCACCCATGACTTATGGACCATTTCAAGTGTTCTAGAAGGGGCCTTGGTGGCTGAATTTGGTCTATGGAACCCAACTGGTAGAGGGGAATGGTCAAGGGGACAAAGAGATGGACTTGGAAGCTTGGTAGGCCCCCTTGCTCCCTCATCTTCTCCCTCTCCCTTCCCCTGCCTCCGTTGACCCCCTCTCCCTCCTTTCCTTGCTGTTCGACGCCTCCAGCAAAGCCAAAGAAGCCGCCGACGCCGTTTGCTGCCCGCCGGACCACTGTAACGCCGAGCCGCCCCGTTCGCACCACCATCCGCTCGCCGCGCGTGCCCTTCGCCTCAGCCGTGTCCAGCTACGTCGTTCCTGTCCTTGCTCAATGCCTCAGCCAGTGCCAAAGCTGTCCAGCCACCGTGTGTTGCCATCGGAGTCACCGGAGCCACCGTTCAGGACCGCCGAGCACCCCTGCTGCCCCCGCCACTCTTGCCTCGCCGTTCAGCCACCGGATCAGCCCTCATTCAGCATCGAACAGAGGCTGAAATCAGTGGGTTTCCAGCTCAGTGTAGGCCCGTTTTGGCCCACTTCCTGACCTCGAAAGCCAAGCTTGCTTTGGAGAAGATCGTTCCCCGCCGCATCCCCATCATTTCGAACCGAGTGATTCGATAAACAAGTGAGTTTAACTCACTAATCCTGCTGAGTAGGTTAATTACGCTTAAGGGTTGATTAGTTTAGACTAAGCTAGGATTAGGTGGATAGTTAAATTAGATTAGCAATTTAATTAATTGTTGTTGCATGTTAGGTGATTATAGTAGTGTAGTTAAAGCCTAGACAAGCTCTAGTATTTAACTAAAGTGGTTCAGTAATTTTCTGAGCTTGTCTCGGCTTCCAATTAGGCTCTCTCGAGCCTAAGTTGCATTATTGGCATTTATTTATTAATTTCCATAATTCTTTAATTATTTATTTATTTTCTGGAAATTAAACCGGGATAGTCGGGGACCGGAATTTCGTGCTAATTGCAGTGATGTTTTCTATTTATTTAATTAAGTATCGATTATACAATTTGAGTGTGAGTAGTGATTGTGGGTCATTATTCCAAAATTGGACAACTTTGGTAATTGGTTGGAAAATTGCCGTGTGAGACTGTGAGTTAGATCAAGAAAACCGCAGAAGTATAATTATGCCAATGGGACCATAATTACCACTAAATCTAAATTATGCCGATGGGGCCGTGATGACCATATAACCTAAATTATGCCTGTGGGGCCGTGATTACCACTTAATCTAGGTCATGCCCGTTGGGCCGTGATTCATCGCTGAAGATTTAGTAGGTCATGCCTGTTGGGTCGTGACTAAGAGTCAAGAATGAATAATCGAAATGACCGTGTGATGGTCTCGATGACATGTAATCGACTGAGTCGATTGATCGATGATTCGATCTGACTGGGTAAAGTGATTTGTGAAATGATGATTGGATGGTTATTTGAATTATATTGACTTATAGGAAGGAACTGAGGCCAAGGTAAGCCCTCTGACTCGTGTTTGTGCTTAGGCAACCCTTAGGGCGTATTTTCTTCCTAATCGGGTCTTAAGGGGTAGAACTCACTGAGACGTCGTCTCACCCCGTTGTGGGATAACATTTCAAGTCCTTAGATGGTAGCTCCTGAGTTTTTTGGACGACCTAAGAGGATTACAGAGTAAGCATCTTATTTTCCGTTGCCTAGGAGCCCTAGGGGATGGACTTATGAGCTAGTGAGGTCCACGATTTGGGTTAATGCGGGTCTCACCCACAAGGTGCTTCACCGATACAGATCGTGGTACCGCCATGCTCAAGATGGCCAGAGAGAGGGTCCTATTCCGGAATCTGAGATTCCTCTGTACATCCTGGAGGCCGCTTTTGGGAAGGGCACAGTTGATCATCCTCAAGGTTCGATTGTAGATGCAGCAGACCCGGCTCTTGCAGTACTAGAGTCCCCGGTGCAGTCTGTTGAAGGCTCCAGTTGGAGTGTAGAAGAAGGTGAAACCATGGAGGAGGATGAAGAGGAGGACAAGGACCTATAGTTTGAGAAGCCCCCCCCCCAACTCTTGTTTTTAGATTTGTTTCTCCTAGACTAACTTGTATTATATATGACATGACTAGTATGTTATGTATATATAAGCGTGGTTGTTGTTGGTTTTAAAGTTGTGGTCCTACTTTCATATCCCATTGTTTTATTGTCCGGGGATTAATTATATGCTTCCGCATGCGTATTAAAATGAATGGGTCGGCGATATGTCATAGGACGTCGCTATTTAATCGACCAGTAAGGGATGGGCGCGCACTCGAGGATCGGAGCGTGACACTAGGGGCCATGAGTGAGGTCGCCTTCGCCTGCGGCCGACAAGGCCATGGTGAGGACCGCAACCCTCATCAACGATCGATGAGGGCTTTGTGGCCCTTACCCAGTGGCCAACGAGCCTCACTAGAGCCTTGCCACCACTGTGGGCAAAGAAGCAAAAGAAGGAAGAAGAGGAAAAAGAAAAAAGAAAAAGAAATGCAAAAGGAAAGGGAAAAATAAAAAAAAAATTATAAAAAAAATTCAAAAAAATAAAACATTATTAAAAATTTCCATGTCGGCACCGGGCCGGCAAGCGTACACGTTAGCGCCAACCGGCTAAAATTGGCCGATGGATCAAATTGGTACAATTATAAAAGATTTAAAACTGAATTTCCATAATTACAATAAGTTTATGACTTGTTTAGTAATTCTACCCTGAAAATATATCACATAATTGGACCCATTTTCAACTCACCCAGACTCGACCCAACCTGACCCGGCCCAACCCACTCATTTTACAAGTATAACTTCCCATTATACTTAGCTAAAGCACTTCGACTTTCAACGGTTTATATATTTTCATTAGTAAACTAAGAAATTCAAATACGATTGTATCACATAAAATATTTACGAAAGTAAATACGACATTGCTTTTATTTACTATTGGGTAGTTCAAAGTACTAACAAAATTCAATTATAGCATAAGCTGGTTTTCTAAGAATATTTTTGCAAGTTTCATTTATAATACAATCAAAGTAAAATTGTTATAGCATCATTTTTATATTATGTTATATTAATGTCAAAATCTTGACCTACTTTTAGGGTAAATAAGGATATATACTTCGACGGCATTAAAATTCGCCTTATGTATTGTTAATAGTCGCCGAAGGGATGCAACCACCGGCGACGGCAAAGGAGACGCTGGTTTAGGCTTCGCTTAGGGCAGAGAATGGATTCTTCGATTCTCCCTTCTTTTCTCTCTTTCTCTTTAATTATTTTCTTTAAAAAAAAATTATTTCAATTCGTATGGGATAAAATTCTCCTTCACCTGGTGTTGGGATAAGTCATTCGAGATTCGTTCGAACTCATCCAGACTAATCCAAATCCGAGTTGTCTCCAAACGCCGAATAGGATAATTTATATTATCCGACGTTTTACTCGAGCAACCCAGCAAGCCCTTGGGTTAAAGAAAGAGGTAAACTCAACAATTAGTGCAATCTACTTAGCCGCCCTTTTTTTCATCTCACTCCTCTCTCCTATGTACATGTGTGTGCGGCACTAACGGGAATCGTCCTGACCCGGTATCCTTCGGCCTCACCCCCCAAATCCCTTTTATTAGAAGGGCCGCATGTCTGTTGGCAATTTTTTTTTTTTTTTTTGGTCAGTTCTATTATATCCCTGCTTTAATTCTTATTTTCACACTTTTATCATGCCTCTTTGCAAGGTATGGAAATCAAAACTAATACCTGAAGTTAAATCATCCCCACCCCAACTCTTCGATAATTGCAATGCTTATAAGACTATAAGCTACATAGTGCCGGTCAAAGCTGGGAATCTCGATAGAGTCAGCATAGCGTAATGAAGACGGCGGTGTTCAGCACCACGAAATGTTTGAAAGGGAACACTTCCTTTTTTCCAGCCTCAGGATAAAATTCTGCAAAACCCATTCCACACATCCTAGTAGGAATCTCAAGTCTCGAGACCCATCTAACTCATACTACAGGACACAGCGATTTCAGTATAAATAGAGGACGTCCTCACAAGACCTGTCATGCGCATCATATAACGCCTCTCATTATACTACCACACGAGTTTTACCCGGCGAGAGAGGGAAAAAAGAGAGACATGAAGAAGCTGCTGAGTTCACCGGTAGCAACATTCAGGTTGGTTTTGCTTCTGTTACTGGGAATGTGGCTACAACCGAACGAAGCAGGAAGGATGCTCATTGAAGGCAAAGATGAAGGAGGAGGACGAGGAGGAGGAGCGGCATGGGCTACTTACCGGCCAGTTCTGCCATGAAAGCTTTCTCTCTAAAGATTTAATACACCATTTTAAAAGGTTTATGGCTTGATTGCTCTTATTGTAAAATCCAGGATTTATAGCATCCTGTACAAAGTTTGAGGCTTTCGATGGATTTTTCCATTGTCTTAAACAGAAGGGTTTAGTATGTTAGGTTCAATTCGAATCAGTACTATTGATTTCACAATGCTAGGCAGCTGGATCAGAGAATTCTTCCAAGTATTCAGAGCTATACAAGAAATTTATTCCATTATACTACAGGAAAAATGAGGACTCGTGTGTACAGAAAGAGAAAACTTATAGAGGTTTTAAAGAATATCAGATTTGCAGTCACTCCATTATTTACCACCACACCTGAAGCCACCACAAATGATGGACAGGACTATGATCAAAATCAAAGCGGCAACAATGCCGAGAACTATCGGCTTTATTTTCATGTTCTGCAGCCACATCTTCCTTCTCATTCGGGTTGCCTGCTGCCGGAAATCTTGCGCCTAAAAGTAGAAAATGCACTTCAGTCGGATGCCGAGATCCTTAATTCAATCATACCGAAAGACGATAGTCTTTGTTCTATCTCCAAATTAATCACCAATTTCTGCTCCTTCCATACATTTTATATGAGAAGACTGGGAAGAGGAAAGCAGACTATTGGAATGCAATAGCAGTTAAACCTTTAAAAGGTTCAAATAACACTTCCTATAATAGTGGGAAACTTCTTAGTGAGCTCTTATTTGATGCAAAAGCTAGCAACATAGAATCAAAAGTAGATCAGCAGCAAGAAATTCACTGAATTTCAGGAAATGATGGGTGTTAGAAAGTCCAATCCTAAAGCTTAAGCTGTCATATATGACTCATTGTCAAGCAATTTAGGACAATATTTTAATGATACGGCAAAAGGAATGAGAAAAGGAATAGGAACAGAGGATATTGAATTGGGAATACCCAACTTTGTTCATGTCCATCAGTTCTTCTTGAACTATTTAGAAGCTAAACTAGATGAGAAGACAATTGCACTTGATAAAGCATCTAGGCTGAAGTGATGTGAGGAAATGAAACATTTGCATGAGAGCGAGAAGAAGACACAAGTTCAGCCTGTCCCGGTTTTGTTACGTAATCTGAGTAATTGAGCATTCAAGACTTGAACAGGGAAGAATTGCAGTTCACGTATAGGCAAAACTTATATACTTCTGGTTCAACAGTTGTCCGATGACCGAATAAGTAGGCTGTACTAGTAGCTCGACCAGTTCAGGAGACCAGAAGAAGACTACAGCTGTAATATACATGTGTTTGCGATCTAATTGTTGCATCTCAACCATCACTCATGATGCAGCAGCCATTCAGTTTCTGAACACTAGATCCTACTTCTTACATACAATAATTAGTTCGTTTAATAAGATAAGCCGACATTGCTCCAGGATGGAAATCACACATCATAGATTGCTTACCTGAGATCGAAGATTCTCCGTCTTGTCGAGCAGGAGCTCAACTTCCTTGCCTCTATCCAGAACCTACATGAGAGAGTGACATAAGTCCGAAATTACATGCCAATTTCTCGTGGTTCTAACTTAGTGGTAACGTATAGCACGAGGTATGCTGACTCGCCTTTTCTATATACTCCATCATGACTCCTTTCACTTCTGATACCTGAGCTGTCACTTTGGCGAGTTTGCTGATCTCTTCGGGATGATCCATGCAGTACTGCATTTGCTCCTTCAGTTTAGGCCTATGTCAAAGCTCCGATCAGCATATCCTGTGATGAAGCACAGAGAAGTCACATTCATGGACTTACGAAGAGATGGCGATGTTTACCCGAATTCTCTGTCCAAGTTATGCACCACTGCGGTCGCGGCTTTTCCTCCGGCATATCTGTTAGTAAACTCATCCTTGATTCTCTCGAGAAAGGCCATCGGAATCTGACGGCCGATGGACTCAACTGCCACGATGCAGTGTGCTGCGGAATTGAGATGGCCAAGTCAAGTTTGTCCAAGGAAAACTATAAAAAACCCGACCACAAGTAGCCTTCACACGTAGCTCGGAGCTATTGCAGCTACAAGAGAGACAACCAGCTACGGAAGAGAGTGAGAGAGAGAGATCATACTGAAGCCGCTGTCGACGAGGTAGCTGAATGTGTGGCCATCGCAGGTGAAAGTGAAGTGGTCGGTGCTAGGAGGGAGCTTCTGGAGGCACTGCAAGGCGATGCCGGTGAATTTCCCGCCGAACTCAGCGTACTCTGCTAACACTGCGGTGCCTCGTGCCACGAAGCTGTAGATCAGCGATTGGCGACCCATGTTTTATCGTCTCTGGAATTCGATGGGAATGGAACAAGAGCTCGATAGCGCAGTGAGAGCACTCCAACCTCCGCAACGAGAACGAGAGATTACGCATCCATTTTGCAGAGAAGTCACGGTACCGCCACCGTATCCATGCACTCCTCTTATGTTTTTTTACCCTCTAGGAAGAAGAAGACATGCAGTCCCTGAAGCTGCATGGTTTCTTCGATGTGATCATCAACTATTTATCCGGTTTAAGTCCTTGAATCTATGCATTTCTCTCGATCACGTCCCATCGCCAGTCGGTTCCGATCAATAAAAACCAATGCTCCTACGGTACTAGTAGAAAAATCCGATTTTGATAAGGTCGATCCAGACCCAAAATATCATTTCGCGCAATTGAACTGAAGTTACCATGGCCCGAAAATAAGTCCTAATAAATGACTCATCATTCCATCGTGGCAATGTTTCATTTAGTGATAAAGATTTTGGCTAGGCATCAATCAACCCGCAAGTCGTCGACTTCAATTTGTTGGAAATAGAGATAGATAGACTTAATTGGAAAAACTATACGGGTTAAATGACTCAATCATGTAAAACATAAGTTTGCGAGAAACTACATTGAAGCAACTACACAAGTGAGTCACAAGCGATGATCTGTTGGCATCTCTAAATCCAAACATTCCATACATGGTGCGAGAATCTTATTATAAACGTTTCGAAAAAGCAGTCGAGAGGAAGAGTAGAAAAGGTAGTATGGAGTTGATCCCTAATCTCAACGAAACTTCCGGGAAGCAAACGATGGAAAGAGACGTTCAGGCTGCCACTTAAACCACACCTTTCCTAGGCAAACATCCTATTTACTTGCATAAATCAGTTGTGTCCACAATCAATTTTTGGGCACATATAGCCGACAACGTAAGTGGGCCCAAAAGTGGGCTTGGAAATGGGCCATATCGGTGTCCGAAAGCATAATTAGGGGTTTTTTGGTTTTGTGAAGAGTGAAATGTAATGTGCATGCTTTGAAAAAGTTGGTAGGGTCTTAGACATGAATTTTTTTTTTTTTTTTAAAAGATGGAACAATTTGAGATTAGCGAGTAGACAGTGAGTAATGGAATAACTAGCCTAAATAGACCTAAAAAATGGATTTCGAGACCGGCAATTCTCAACATGGCATGCAATTAAACAAGTTTGAACTTGGCATAAACAGGTTCTTATCTTGAATAGGGCAGCCCGTTTATGATCGGCAAATATCATGCCTTACATGGGGTCAACTACTGAATAGGTTCAAACACGAATCAATGCGCTTAATTGTTCACATAAAAGTGAATAGGATATTAAATATACTTTACCTCATTTGTTACTTCATGTTTAGAGATTATTTTATCCTTAATAATTGATTGATAGAACACTTGCAAAAAAATAAGTCAGTAACATATCTCAAGCTATTGACGTAAAGTGAGATTACTTGAATTGTCTAAAAGCATGTTTGAGCATGTTAAGCACATTAACAGTGCAAAACGTGTATTGTAGTTTAAACACATATGAACACATAGTTGTAAATAGGTCGACCTATCGCATTAAGTCAACCTCTATAATGACATGTTTGATAATCATATTAATCATGTCATGTTACGTCATGTGGCCCATTTTATCAAAAGTATTATGTTTGTGCTGGTGTAATCCAATACATTTATTGAACGCGACAAATCTAGATTAATTATATTCATATCATACTTCCATTCCAACACGGCATACGACACTTCCCGATTTCAAGGGCTTCAATTTCAGAGACTTGTCTAGTCTCTTCAGATTGGACAAAAACATAGTTGGTTGAAATTAGGACACAAAACTTTCTTTGAACTTTATAGTTATGACGTTAGAAAAGAAAAGGACAATATTAAAAACTGGGGCATCAGATTTCAATAAATCAGTAAGCATAATGTAATAAAATAAAATAAGATCTTAAAACTAGGGCATGCTTGATTGACGCTAACATGATTAGAATAATTTCGAATCCGGGTCAAGTCGACGTCTTGGCCGAAGGCCACGACCGCGAATGGCGCCAGAAAGGAGGGGCTCCTCTCCCATGCCAACTAGATTGGATTTGAATTTGTGGGTATTTTAGCACCGTACGATCTTGATGAATTGATCTTCACGGTCTGATCAGATCGGGGCAAAGAAAGCAGGTGATCCTTTTTGGCTGGTTGTCACCAGTCAAGTTATTTGCTCGACCATTCATGGTCGTATTTACTTGACAATTTAGACTCCATTTATTTTGTGAAAAGTGAATGTTTTGATAGAAAAAATTCGAAAAACAATCAAGAAAATATTTAGATATAAATTGTTGTTTATAATAAAAATATTTTCAATTGGCTAATTATTTTTAACGATACAATCGATCGTTTTTAGGAATATATTTTGCAAATTATTTGTTTTTCGCAAGACAAACAAAGTCTTAATAACATTTGATGAAAATTCGAGAAATTATTGAATGCACTAAAGTTTGGCTAGTGACTGGTGACGCATCTACACCAACTACGTAAAAGTTGCTACTTTTCATTTAATTGGTGAAAAATAAAACTTGACTTTCGTAGTAAAAGCCACTGACTGTTGGGTTCAAACTTGCATTTTATGGTTGTTCTTTAGCCAAATCATATTGAATGCGTCATTTGAACTCGGCTTAAGCATGATTTTAAATTTAACAGATTGATTTAGACAGTTGGATCCAATCCTGAAAATAACAAATGAAAATCAATGTCTTAAAGTCTTAAGGTTAATGGTGTCTTGACGTAGGTTATTTGTGGAAAAGAAAACATCTAAAATTTGAATAGTCTTGATAATAATCTCTCTTTTTTGGACGGTGTTAACTTTAAAAGAGTAATTTATTATGGAAAATTTCAGATGAAACTGCTAAAAGTGCCCCTTACACACCTGCTAAGGGCTATTAATTCTACTACTTTACAAATATAAAAATTCATATTCGAATACTATTTTCCAATTCTTCAAGAGTCTTGATTAGTGTCTTTAGGACACTAGTTAATAAGATGATAAATTTACTCTATTACATCGAAACTCTTTATTCTCCAATCTTACCTAAGTCAAAGAGTCATCACTAATTATAAGTGAAATTACAGGTCACAAACTAATTGTCCAATCAAAAACAAACATCATGTATCCATCGTTGTAAGCCAAACGTACATCCGTGTGTCCTCCGCCGTGATATGCATGACACCCAAGAGGGAAAATCATCATCGTTTTCCATCATCGATCAAGATCTTGTGCTCTCAATTGCCCACGTGGGGCTCCCACATTGGTCAACAGTCAACGCCATCCCCTTGCTCATCACTACCGCGATCGAGTAATTTATCCCCTTGAAATGCCCTCGTCCCATAGGGCAACGGTTTTAATTTCGATTTCTTGGTAGTGGTGGAATTTTAAATAACAATAATAAATTTTAAAAAAATTCACCTGCTTTTATTTTTGTCCACCTTTCGATGCCCACTATCTCTCTCCCCCACTTTTGATTTCGCCTTTGCTTGTGCTCAACGTTCGGTAGCGGAAAGAGAGAGGAGGGTAGAAAATAATATTATAAAGTTAAGATAAGTTGGGATAAGTTGGGATGTCTATGTGAATTAGAATGAGTATTATCCACATACTAATTTAGAGATATTCATAAGTCGGTATATGCATGGAGGTGTTAGCGGAAATTCGCGATCGAATCGGTGCATGAGGCTTATTAGTTCATATGTGAGAGCGAAATAAATTAAAATATTTTTTCATGATTTTTATTGACCAGACAAGGGATTTCTTTTAAAGATGTGCAACTAATTACATTTAGTTCTAATTGAATAGATTTAAAATGGGTCTGGGTCTAATTAGTGGACCAATATAATAAGGTTTTCTCTTTACCGAAAAGATTCATGCCAAAGAAAAATGATAATTTAGCTCAAAACTCAAATTATATTATTAAATTCAATTTTCAATCCAAATTAAATCGCCCTTCTTACCAATTTTTATCAACTGAATGAAAGGAAACCAATAAATTAACAAAACCACCAATATTTATATGCTAATTTTTTATTCCACATGTGTAAGTCATGCGAAAAATTTCTATTGTCATGGGTAGAATGCCTTTATCAAGCCATTGTTCATAACTTTTTGTAACGATCTACTTCATGTAAGATTTCATCCATTTAATTTGAGTTGACCTACATTTCGATCAAATCATAATCAAACTACTTAATTTAGAAAAATCTTGAACCAAATAAATTATAGTCCTTCAAATCATTAGTTAATCCCACGGTCACAAAAAAAGAAAAAAGCAACATGCATTGTATCACATCGGAAGAGAAAGGGTGGGCAAGAGTAACCAAATCAAAAGCTCTTTATTCTTTTTGGGCTGTTGAAACATTAGAATAATGTGGATAAGCTTGTCATAAAGTTAATCATGATTCCTTTTTATAAGGATTACGCATGATTAATATGAATGGGATGAAGTAAAGAGTGCATGAGAAAAGATTCGGGCACTCCCTTCGAACTTGAATGACAGGTGGAGTACCTTATAATATTTCTAGTGATAGTTCTTCTGCTACAAATTCTTATTCTTAGGTTAATAATTTAAGGGAATTTATAAGTAAGAAGGTTGATGAGTAGTGTTTCGCCATGTGGTGATTCGTGCAAATTAAATCAAATGGAAGATGTTCGGCCATGTGTCAAGGGAATACAATTAGATAGTCACAAAGACTTAGATTGACATTAAATCCACCAAAGGGTAAGGCCGGTATCAAGTTAAATCTTCCAATCCCATATCCAAATCATTAAACTAAAACTCTTAAGTAATCCCAAATGAATAGAGATAAATCTATATCCTACCACTAATCCGTAGTTAAACCTAGTAGAGGCCATGCATGGCCCTAATTGCACGAGATATCACTGGTATAAGCCTTCAATAGCAAATTTAGAAAATTTCAATGAATGATAATACATTTGCCATCCATATAAATATCATGAAAAAATACACTCAATTGATAGTATAAATTCAATAAAGAGACAATATTTTCCTCCAATCCTGGTCGGAAGAAACTCCTTTGACTCTAACCAAATCTAACGAGGGTACGGAATTATGGATATCAATCATATACAAAGTTAACGAAAATTACATATTCCTAATGACTGAGTTCCTTGGAATTTTGTCATGAAATTTCTTTGGAAAGAAATCCTCTTTCTAAATTCGATTTTGGTATATTGAAATCATAACAAAAAAGATTCTTCGAGTCATCTATAAGTGTATAATCCATATAAAGAAAAAAATAATTTATTTGAGCTTATTTATTAATGATAATAAATAAATAAAATAATAGATAAATAGAAAGCATATGTCCTCCATGAATGCTTGCCTCAAGGACACCTAAAGAGAGAGAGCCGAGGAGAGAAAGATGGAGGAGTCAGTGTGAGCGGTTAAGGAAGAAGAAGAAGAAAGGAGGAGAAATTCGTGAGCGTCCCCCTCTAATTATAGAACACCCTTCATTAATGATTTTGATAAGGTATATAATGTCAATAGCTTAAGTGGAAAGTCTAAAAGCAAGGTGGCAAGTCTATAGGTTCTTCCAAAGGCTTCTAAGCTCCAAGTGGCAAGCTCCTAATTGGTCCATCTAGATTTGTATTGATGGATCTTAGTAAATGAAGTGATCCTCCTTATCTCCCCCAATAATTGCTATCCAAGCTAGGCGTGCAGCCCTCTTATCCCGGGTGAAAACAGTTTCGAGTAATTTTTGAAATCAGCATCAATACCTTATCAAATGGGCTTGAAAAATTATAAAATTTTAATTTGTTGTAGATAATACCCTAAATTACATTTTTTGTGAAGAAATCCAAGTTCAATTCATTCTTTGGAAATAGCAGTCCCAAAAATTCATCCGTCAAGCAGATTCAACGGTTGGACAAAAAGATTCATTTTGAAATATAAATCTTCACAAAAATCTTTGAAATTTATCTATGTTGTAGAAATGGATGTCTTTTAAAAATTTTGTGAAGGAAGCATGTTCAAATTCGAAAGGAAAATTTTTATAAAAAATCGAGAAGGCAATAAGGTCGTTGTTTTTACTACATCGAGCAATTTCTATACGGTAATTGATTGAGCCATCGTCCCAACCATTTAACCTAAAAAAATATTAAATTTAAGTATGTTATAGATTGAGATGTTTTGAACAACATTCATTAAGGAAGTTTTTCCAAATTCGAAGTACAAAGATCTCTTAAAATTGGAAAACGGAAAAAGTCTAGGGATGTCGAGAATCTGAAGAGTCAAAACCTATGGAACCTTAAGTGGCAAGTCTAAGGAGAAGGGGTGACGCCCTACTTGATCTTCAAGATCCTTTATCATCATTTTTCTAGGCTATGAGTCACTCCCTACCATTAATGAGCTTATGACTCACCCCCCCCCCTCTTGACATATAACCATCCAAAATTTAATGATTACATTTCAAGAGTAAAGCTAATGGGGCCAAGTGTCCTACTTAATCATCATGTATTAATAAGCTACCTTCCAAGGACATTAAATACACCATGGGAAATATCAAGTTAGAAGGCCATCTCTTTGGGTGGGAGTTAATCGAGTCTAATCACGATCGATTATCTTATTTGGCCTGAGGTTCGTGCCTATGCCATGACGGGATAAAGCCGAATGCAACCGAGCTTAACTAGTGAAACCGAGTTCGGATTTCCCCTCTATCGAGAAAAGGCTCACAACAAGGTCCAAGGGCCAAGCCTTGGATTGATCGACCAGTCCCCTGGTTAGTCCGCGGGTCAGTCCAGGTCATGCGCCACAATTTATGGCCAATCTAACACTGAACCACGTTGAGTTTATTTGATCCATGGTCGGTTCTCGACTGTCATGTAATCGTGTAGGATCGATTGATCCGCCTCAACTCACGGTCGAATCGAATTGGTCCATAATCATCCATGACCGGTACAACAATCGGGCGGAATCACCCGCGACCGGTACAATTATCGGGCAAGGTCGAGCCACGACCGTCCACCGATTCGTGGTGGTGCGGAATCGTCCCACAATCAATCCTTATGGTCGAATGATCTTTCCATGGTCAAATACTCTATAACCAATCATTGGGTTGCCGATCCCCAAACAGGCTACTCGGCTCATGATCAACTCTCAGGCCGGCTTATGGCCCAGTCCCACCATTGGCATACCGATCTTTGGCCTACTAATTGAGCCAAATAAGGGTCGAAATCGAGAAAGTTACATCTTATTGGGCCATTTGGGGTTTGAGTCATCTTTGTAATAATGACTATATTAATTAGGGGACACCTAAGCCTTATGACTCAACCTAGCATTAATGCACTATGGTCCAAGAGCATTTAATGTGTCTTTATCCCAGTCCAAGAAGACTCTAGATGGCTTGCTCCTCAAGTTGGGCGTGCAGCCCCTTCCTCTCCAAGTTTGGCGTGTGACCTCCCATTCTAAGTTAAAGAACAGTTTCAATCAACTTTCGAAATCAGTGTCATTACCTTATCAAACGGGCTCGAAAAATTATAAAATTTTAATATATTGTTAAGAAGATCTTAAGAAACATTTTTTATGAAGAAAACTTAGCCAAATTCATGCCGTGGGAAGAGCAGAAATTCACTTAATACAACCCAAGAATTTGTCCGTCAAGCATATTCAACAGTTAGAGAGAGAGACTCATTTCAAAATCAAAATTTTCGCAAAACTCCTTGAAATTTTAATATATTGTAGATATGGATGTCATTTAAAACGTTCATGAATGAAGCATGGTTAAATTTGAAAGGGAAAATTTTATTAAAATTCGAGAAGACAACCTAGTCATCGTTTTCACTACACGGGATAGGTTTCAAACAGTGAATGATTGGGCCTTCATCCCTACCATTTGACCTCAAAAAACTATGAAATATAAGTATGTTTTAGATAAAGATGTTTAGAACAACTTTCATGAAGGAAGTTTCTTTAAATTATCACCAAAAAAATCTGTGGAAAATTGGCAAATAGCACAGGTCCAGTAATTTCGAAAATTAAAGGTGGCGGTCTTAATTGGAAATAGGAGGCGTCCCACTTGGTCAAGAAGCATTAATTGTCGAGCATCCTTACCTTCGAAGTTTTCAACTAAGTCCTAGGTTAGCTTGGACACTTCATCCCAGCATTGAATAACTAGAAGCCAAATGTAATTAATGTGCTATTAGCTTGTCTAAGAAAATTTGACTTGCTTGCTCTTTCTTCCCATGGATGTGTAGTCCATTTCTTGGCCTCCAAGATCTCCTACTTAGTTTAGGGTTATAACTAGGCTAGGCTATAGGGACACATAAGTCTTTACATTCATCATCCTCATTTAATGCATTTCACACTTATTTTCTAAGAACGTGTGACTAACCTATGAACATGTGACTAACCTAAGGCTTATCTAGCTTAGCCTCCTAGTTGGGACCAAAATAAGGGTCGAAATCGAGGATGTTACAATGATGATCCAATTTCTAGAGTCTAGAAAAGTCTAGAAAAATCCTACAAAAAATCTATTGTTTGGGCGGCAACAAAAAAGTTTGGAGTCCACTAAATATGTGTAGAAAAAGAACATAAAATTATCTCTAAAAAAAGGCAGAGATATTTGACTTGAACGTCAGTTCATAAAGCTCTATGATAGAGCTAGCTAAGGATAAGAGTAGTAGAAAAATCTCTGACTTTAGCATTTTGCATGGGTAAGTTGGTGATGTAGGACTATAAATAGAGAGTAGATGTCCATCTTACTCTCTCAAATCAAGAGCAAAACTCTCCTTCCTTTTGTAATACCAATTAGGATGATAAAAGCCTTTCTTTCTCTTTGTTCCGTTGTACTTCCTTGCCGTAATAGGCCTTTGAGATACATATCTTTGTTGTTTCCTAGCCATATTTCACACACACATCAAACACTGAGCTTCCACAGATACCAACATGCTTCTTCTCGGAGATGTAAGGGAATATGTGACTCAACATTGGCACGAGTATCCGAGTCCTCTATTGATTCCTTTTTTTTCATTGCCATGGCATCCAATAGAGATGCAGACTTTTTTTTTTTTTTTTTTGTTCAGAAATACTAATAATTTCATTGACTCAAAGCAAGTTTGTGAACATCAGAAACTAAAATATCCAACATAGACTTCAAGGATAAGACAACCAAATAGTGGGGAGTTCTTTTTTTCAAAGGCCTTCACCACCCAATCTACAAGCTTATTTGCCTCTCTTGTACAATGAGTTAGACGCATAAAACTAAGACGGGCCAACTTCATTTTGTGAATATTGGTCCAAGCCCTAGTATCCCATGGGCTTTGTTCTTCGCTGGCCGCATAAATGGGACAAGATCAAAATCCATGCCCGACCATGTAACCTACTTAAATATGTTCATAAGAATAAATGTTGGTCAAGTTAAATCTATTATCAAATTAAAAATTAAAAATTACCAAAATTAAAAATATGATGGAAAAAAATGAAAAAACCAATATAAACTATATCAAATAAACAAGCTAAAAATTGAAAAAAGAAATCTCATCCTATTTGCCAATCTACAACAACTCTAAAGTTTAGCATCGAGCTGTCATCTCCATCAAATCAAAGCCTTCGTCAAGCCATCACCATGGCTGGGCAACATAGCTGACGAAATTCTGTTGTGGTCATGTTACTGACACCAACGGCCACCATGTGCGGGCCCTGCCTCCTCTTCAAGCCTCCTATTCTTTTTCGTTTTCCATTTCCACTTGTTAGTGAGTGGCCTAGGCCTGAGCAATGGCTTTGAGGCTCGGTCCAATTTGCCCATTAATTTATCAAAAATTACGTTGATGAAATATTTATTTTAGTTTATCTACCTAGTAATACAAACTTCGAAAATATTGGAAGAGAAAGTGAGGCTTAAAATAGAATAAGAAAAGCATTTTATGACACACTTAAAGTAAAATACAAATAAATTATGGAATTATTTTATGTGACATCCTCGTTCCAAAATCCTGATTTTTAGAACGGAGCTATATCGGCGAAAAATCATCGGACGGGATTACCATGAGGATTAATAAACCACGAAAGTATAGGAAATGTCACTTTGGGGCTGAAATTTAATTTCCCATCAACGAGATGCGGAAATTTGAAAAGTCAGGAATGGGCCACAAACGAGGACTCGGGTGGGCCCAAGCCCATGTTGGTCGACACAATGGGCCCAAGCCCATGGAGCTAGGCCCAATTGGGCCCATGCCCACATTGGGCGACCCATAGGCCACATGCCCAAAAGAAATTGGCGGCCCATGAGGGCCATGGACCCTCCAAGCCCATGAAGCCCTCTCTTGTAAGATCTTGGCATTAATTGCCATCAAGTAAGTGAATAGTGCATGAATAGTGCATAATCTTGGTAAAATGACCGAAATGCCCTTCCATTCAACTAAGGACAAAGGGGCAAAGTTGGGAAGTGGCATGGAGGGGGCGGCATTGAGCTTGAGAAAGGCTTAAAGGAGGACAATCTAGTCTAGTCTAAACCTATCCTAAGCCTAATGACCCATGTGTGCAATCTCCTCATTAATTGTCTTGAATTTTCCCTCTTCAAGAAGTCATTTCCACATCAATTGAACCCTATGTGACATCTTGAAATTCCAGTCATGTTTTCAATTAAATAAATCGGGCCTTTCATCGACGGGCCTATAGTGCTATTCTCTGAGCTGATCACTCATGAGATAACTAGACTATCTGGGGAAGCCATTAAGGAATTTTAATGCAATAGACTTGAGAATTCGACCAAGAATCGACTACTCGACTGTGCTCATCTACAGAAATCATTACAACATAGTTAAAAATTGATCATAGATCAGAGATAGGTTGTTTCGACTGAAATAGGTGATCAAAGTGTGGATGATGCCACCCAATCGCAAAATTCTCGTCGATCAACACTAGACCGATTTTTCTGTCGTTTTGGTACCTTATGCTCATATTTGAAATCTCGAGATTTTCACAACAACCGAGGGTCACCAATGTGTCGAAGAGGTACATTGTGACTTGAAATAAATCGACCACGGATCAATTGCACCAAAAATTTCTAAAAGCTACCCGGTAAGCTAGGTCATGCTGAAATCGCGCCAGATTGAAATTAACCACGAGTTTGAATCCGATTTCAGAAATTAAAAGTTCTTACATGTCACAAGTCATTTTAGGAACATCGACTCATCCTCCGAAGATTTTTCTGCAAATCGAGATTTTTGACGGAAATTCAAAATAGGACCATTTTTGTCTGGAAAATTCAAGGGACTGTTTTTTATCGCGTTTTTTGGATGCTACTTGGTTCTATTAGCGAGGAAAAATGTCAATTTGATCATGGGCACCTTAGTAGAATTTATAGGATCGAAATTGGCTTAATTTGAAGAGGATTTGGTTCAATTTAAAGAGGGATACCTCAAAATTCGTAGCCCCCTTGGTCCTCAACCTTTGGACCCATTCATTGGCTTCTAAAGGAAGCTTTGTGATCTGCAAGAGGGTTGGGGATAAAGCTGAAGCCAAATGGAAGATATTTGGCTTGGAGGGACCCTTCAAGGGCTGTTGTCCATTTCTTCTTCCTCCTCAGCCTTGGTTTCCCCATTTCCAGACCATAGAAACTCTAAAAGTTGCAGGAAAACCGAGCAGCACACCCCCCCACCATCGACCACTGCCTGGAACCGCCGAGTGCCTGTCGCTGCCATCGCGAGTCGCGCCAATCCCGTGCGCCGTTTCGCCTCTTTCTGCGTCCAGCCCGTCTCCCGAACCTATCCAGCCACCGTCGCAAGCCATTCCCATTGCCTAAGCTAGCATACGTCGTCGTCCGCCTCCGCCCAACCCTCTATAGCCCGTCCGCCTGTCCCGTGCCATTTCCAGCCCAGCCGACCTTCGTCCAGCCTCCCTTGGCCCACCAACCAGAACCAAAGTCCAGCAAGAAGCCATGGGCTTCGAGGCCCATTTAGGACCGCTTCCCGGCCTCATAAGGTGCCCCCACTTTAGAGTTTGTTGCCCGCCTTCGCATCCCGGTTGTTGTGAACTTATCGGATTTCAAAACCAGTGAGTTTACTCACTAAACTCTACTTAGGGAGTTAATTATGCTTAAGGGTTGATTAATTTATGCTAATTAGGGATTATGTGGTTAGTTAGAACGGATTAGTGATTTAATTATTTGTTTATGCATGTTAGGTAGTTAGAGTAACGTAATTAGCAACCGATAGGTTCGAAAATTTTCCGGCCCATTTCGGTATTTAATTAGGCTTTTTTGACCTAAGTTTGTATTATTAGCATTTATTGGTATTTATTTAATTAATTTTAGTAATTATTTAATTATTTATTATTTTTTGGAAATTATACTTGGGATAGTCAATGACCGGAATTTCGTGTTGATTGCAATGGTGTGTTTATTTTATTTATCTGGATGCTAATTTGTGCTATTTGAATGATATTTGTAATTTTGGGAATTTATTCCAAAATTGGGTAATTTCGATATTTAATTAGAAAATATCGGGCGTCGGTTTACAACGCCAAAAATGTATTTGTGAGCTATTATATTTAGTGGGATTTTATAAAAGGAAAATTATCGTATTTTGGTTAAGGCCGACCGTATACCCACACACGATTATTTTATCGAGTATAATAGATATTAAGTTCACACAGCTTTGGTGAGCATATTAAGTATTGCACAGCTTTAATGAGCATTATCAATATACTATATCAGCCTACGGGCCTTGATATATCAGCTTAGGGTGAGCAGTATACTCTATTATCAGCTTTTGGTGAGCTATATCTATTATCAACTTTTGGTGAGCTATACTTCAGCTTAGGGTGATCAGTCCTTGATGTGATCGAATTTTATAGATAGTATTGAACGGGTTGACCGAGAGATGGTATTGATGGTATGGAATCGATTGCATCGATTGATCGATGACTCGATTTGATTTGATAATTTGATTCGAATTGAAGTAATTCATTGAATATATGAATTGTACTGACGTGTAGGAAGGAACTGAGGCAAAGGTAAGTCACCTATCTCTTGTGTGCATAGGTAGCCTTTAGGCATATTTCCTTCCTAGTCAGAGTTTAGGAGGTGAACTTGATGAGATGTCGTCTCACCCCGTTGTGGGATAACATTTATAGGTCCTTAAATGGTTGTACCTCCTGAGTGTTTTGGCCAGCTGAAGAATGTCACCGAACAGTACTCTCAGATTCCCCTCCTTAGGAGCCAAGGAGCCTTGGGTCTACGAACTTGTAAAATCCACTGTTTGGGTTGATGCGGATCTATCCCGGAAGGTGCAACAACAATTCAAATTGTGGTATCGTTATGGGCGAGATGGACCCAGAGAATGCCCCCTTCCGAAGTCTAAGATTCCTAGGTCAATGCTGGAGATCGCTTTTGATGAGGGTACGGCTGACCCTCTAGGTGGTTCAGTGGTAGACCCGAGTCTTTCGGATCCAAAGTCCCCGGAGTATTCAGTTGAATACTCGAATGCTTAGAGAATCTGTAGCCTTCTACCCATTTTTGTAGACTTGTACATATAGACTAGTACTGTATATGACTTAGTCTGATATGTATATAAGCGTGTTGTGGTTTGAAAATTTTGTGGCCCTGCTTTTCTATCTCATCTTTCTGTTGTTTGGTGATTTATTTATTCGCTTTCGCATATGCATTAAAAAGAATGGGTCGGCGACGCGTCCTGAGACGTCGCAATTTAATCAACCACTGAGGGATGAGTACGCGCTCGGAGGATCGAGACGTGACATCCCTAGATTTAGTAGATTTGAGGGATTTGGAGCACAAGGCATTAAATGGGCAAAGATTTCTCTCACTCTCTCTCCTTTCTCCCCTACCATCAACTCTCTCTCTCCCACTCTCACTCTCTCTCATTTTCTCACATGGTTTCTCTCAAACTCATCCCCTCTCTCTCTCTCTTTCTCTTTGCCTTACCCAAAACCCTCACTCCATTTTCATCTCCATCTCAAGCTTGTTTCCTCATTTTTTTTCTCTTGTTTTCCCTCTTCGGCAATCGACCATCACCCACCAGCATTGAACCGCCCTCCACACCGCCATTCCCATCACCTAGTTGAAGTTTTGGAGATGAGGAGGCTATTGTCCAACCTTGCCGCAACCCTCTCTCCCTCCTTTCTTTCACGGTTTGTTCCCCACGAAGCCCGGAGGCCATCCACCGCTAAGCCGACGGACGTGTCGCCACCCAAGCCAACCGACCAACCCTCCTTGTGAGCTATTCAATGCTGGTCCAGCAGCCACAGCTGCTATACAACCTCATCAAACCTCCCCTAACGCTTTTTAAAGCTTGGATTTGGGTGTGAGTGGCTTTTAGCCCTTGATTAGGGTTGTTGTTGCATTTAAGAAGTAGTTCATGGTGAGGTTAAGGTTAAATAATGCTTTGTTGAAGTGATAAGTGAGTTTTGAATGATAAGTGATCATAGGATTTCAATAGGTTATCTTAATAGGATATTGAATTTTTACCGATAAGCTATCAAGCTTTAGATAATAAGTTATCAAGTTTTAGATGACAAGTGATCAAGTTTAGGACGATAAGTTATCGAGTTTTGGGCGACACGTTATCAAACTTTTAATGATAAGTTATTGTGATAGGTTATCACTTTTGTCCAATAAGTTATCAATATGTGATAAGTAGTTGGGTGATAAGTTATTGTGATAGGTTATCACTTTTGTCCAATAAGTTATCAATATGTGATAAGTAATTGGGTAATAAGTTATTGGTTTATGATAAGTGAAGTGTTATATGTTTTTATAATATGCCATAATAAGGTGATGGACTATCATGTGGTGTTATGTGAAGTGACGTTGTGATCAGGCATATTATTAAAATACGTTATGGTAATGTGATATGTTATATTAATAAAAGACGAGTTGTTGGATAGTTTATAATGGCATGTAATAAGTGATTTTTATGACTTATGTTCAAATATGATGATTGATCCTACTTTGATGAGTGACCAATATGCCATTGGACTTGTGAATAGGATGGTGCATTTATGTGATATAATATGAGGCAAGTGTATGACATGGTGGCATATGGCAAAGGTGGTTGCATATCGTATGGGCATTACATTGATTAATGAGAAAGATATGAAATGATTTGTGTGATGGTATGCCCGTGTGATCACCTAATGACCCTGATGCATTTCACGCAGGGTGTGAACCTGTCCTGATACGTTTTACGCGGGACGATGCCCAATTCAGTTTGGATGCTCCCAAGTCAACGGGATGTCGTTCGTGGATGGATTTTGAAACGAAGCATGGCTACGCCGGATGACTGCAAACCTTTAGATTGGCCTAGGGCATTGAGTGGCCGTAATAATCTAGACATATTTGTGTGGAAAGTGCATGAGATTTGTATGTGATCAGGTTCGAATTATCACATGGCATGGGCGCATAACTATACTCTTTTGTGCATTCATATGATTGGCTCATGAGCATGGAAAGTATTATGTGAATTGCCTATGTGTTTATATTGATGGCCTTGATTAAGAAGATTTGCTTTCATGTGAATAGTTAGGGTAAAACGAGAAAAACTTTGCTATGTTTTGCCATTGATAGATGTTGACACATGAAATTTTTTGTTGACATTTTAATCGTCCATTTTGCAAAAATATAAAAATAATAATAATAAAAGAGCAAAAAGATTAAAAAAAATGACATATAAAAAAAGAAAAAAAGAAAATAGATAGAAAAGAAAAAAAAGGATAAAAAAAAGAGAGAAAAAGAAAAGAAAAATGAAAAAAAGAGGATTCGGACGGGGGGTCTGGGGTTTTTTTTTCTCTCCGAACTCTCTCTCGACTCGAGGAAGGAGAGGCTCTCTCTGCTCTGGAAACTCTCCCTCTCTCTATGGGATTCTCTCTGGTTGGCTCGATCGTGGCGACATCGGCGAAGACGGTGGCGGTTACAACAACGGCAACGACACCGGCGGCTCTCTCTTCGTTAAATCGGACGCATTCCCTAGAGGATTTCGGGGATTTCCAGCGGAAACCAAAGAACGGGTCTCTCCCTCTCAATCGATCTCAGTTCCGGTGGTTCTGAGAGTTTCTCGGCGGATCTCTCTCTCGGTTTGGGGCAAGGATCGGCGACATCGACGACATCAGCCGCAGCGACGACGACGGCAACGACGGCGAGCTCTCTGCCCGCTCGGCTCTCGGTTCTCTGGTGCAGAGGCTCGCCGGAACCGAATCTCTCTGGATCGAGCTCACCAAATCAGTGAGCTCTCTTTCCATCTCTCTCGATCCGTTAGGGTTTTGATTTCTGTTCTTTCTTACTCCGTTCGAGTCGCGGATTCTGATTTCTCTCTTTCGATCTTTCTCTCTGGTGATTTTGCTCCCTCGGATCCAACTCTCTTTTGCTCGCTCGACGATTGTGTACCGGAGCTCGAGGTGCAGGGGTTCGGATCCACGCCGAGTCTAGAGGTTTCGGTTCATCTCCAAGGACAAAACTCCGAAACCCCTCAGCGACAGCGGCTCTCTGTTGCTGGCTCGATCAGGTTCTCTCTTTCGATCACTCTTTCTCTTTCGATTTTGTACTTGTATCTGCTTTCTAGCTCCGAAGTTGCATGCCTTCATTAGCTTCTTTCGCCAAGTCACTTTAGCTTGCGTGTCGTTCATGATAATTGTTGTGTTTGTGATGTTCTGTTTTGTGCCATTTGCTCCATAACCTGGAAATGTCCTCCACCTGTTTGATGTAATAAACAATAGCTGTCCTGTGCCTACCATGATTCTTCCATTCTGTTGGGTTGAATAGATCATAGGTCATGCTTCTATTAAACAGACATTAGATGCTCTGTTTTTGTATAGATTGTTTTGGCTGATTGACATATCTCTACTCTTGAATTTTTAGAAAAATATGCATGCTGAATCTGATAATGTTGTTTTCTTTGAAATTGATCGTGACATCTGTTGTATACTTTCTGATAGATCAAGTAAATACAAAAGAGGCATAGGGGTTCACAGGGTTTACAAGCTTCAGATTTTGTAATCCTCTTTGGTTTTTTTTTTAACCGTTACCTTCATCCGTACCTTTTCGCTTGGGTGTCTTCTCGCTGAAGTATTGTGTTAAGCTTCCCCGCTTGTCCTTCTCTTGGATTGTGCTTTCGTGTGGTGAGAATTCAAGTAACACGAAAGCTGGTTGTCTTGATATGATGTTGATGGTGTAAACAATAGGTTAGTCACGCTTGGTGAGGAACCGACTTGGTGGAGTAGAGTTTAGATCATAGATTGGTGCTTTATGAAATGCCTTTGGTTACAACATATAGAATTCTTTGGAGTTGATTTGATTAGTGATATGCTGTCTTTTCTGTGGCTAGTTGCTGTTAGTTTTGAAATGAAATAGTAAATGTGTCCAGTTACTTTCAATATGTTGTAGAATGCCTGTGTTACATATTGCCATGTTCTATTATAGACTGACTAGCTCATGTTCTAGTATTTTTGGAAATCTATGTGTTGATATGATGATAGTGTCTCTATGAGATTTGTTTGGGATATGCTGAACTTCATTGTCAGAATTTTAGACTAGAAGAAACTTGCAGTACTCTGGGTTCTAGTCTTGTCTCTGATGGCGACATGTGTGGTAGACATGTAACCTATTCTGCTGACAATTCATGTACCTAGTTATAGGTTTCTTAGGTTTAAGATTAGATTAGATCCCGAAGATAGATGGAAAGGGCGTAAAGATGGTGGAGGTCGATGTCCATTCCGACCGTTTATTATGTAATATTCGTTTTTCCCGACATATGTCTCAGGTTCCATTTGTTGTATAAAACCCGACGAGTTGCGGGTTTTCCTTTCTTTCCCTCATGTATTTCTCTTTTATTTTTTTAGGATTGCATGATAGATTTACCGCTTTTCCTTGATTGTTTACTTCATGTCTTGTAATTTCGATTTCATTGATTGTTTTCCTTTCATATTTTTCTAGAAATAGAATAGAATGAAAGTAACTAATCACGCATGATCACCTAGTCTAGAATTGATGATCCCGAAAATGTAAAAAGAAACGCATGGACATGTTAGGAAAAAACACAACATACTGTTTAGGTACCGAAAGGGCGCTAATAGCAATATTAGCGTAACCCAAGTCCCCGAACCTAGATATTTGGTTGCGTAGGAATCGAGGGAACACTCCCGACCCTCGATTGGGTTTTCTAGCCGACCCTCAAAAATGAGGCTAGTGGCGACTCCTGTCTATTTTTAGGTTGTTATAAACAACTAGATCACATAAATAAATCCGCTGTCGCACGGGGTACGAACTTGGGAGAGCTCGCGATCTCGTGAGGGAAATCTTGAGATCAAGTACCCCTGAACCCAACCTTTCCCACCTTGGACTTTTTGAGAGGCGGCGAGATCGGGTCGTGACAATAGATAACTAGCATGTTTAGGGTGTTTACGAGGTGAACGGCTTCCCTACGCGAGATTTAGAAAGTTCACTTATTGAGTTTATTTCACTATTGTTTGTTGAATGTTTATAGGCCTTGAGAATGGCTAAGCCTTTTCGCCAAATCCAAGTCGAACTTTTGGTAGAGCATAGCCAGGAGGTGACTGAGTATCCGATAAGGGAGACCGATGCGCATTACACGCGCTATGTCACCACCATCTGGGTTGATGATGGACTACCTAACCTAGTGGCTCACCGTTCATGGTGTGGTACTTCTAGTTTAGGAAAGAGAGCCATGGTCCCATTCGTGGTTTCAACGGTCCACCGGGTGCCAGAGGCTCAAGGGGAGGCATCAGCTGGTGTCACGCCCCGAACCTCAAGCGCGCGTACATCCATCGGTAGTCGATAGAATTTTGCGACGTTCCCAGGACTTGTCGCCGACCCTTTTCATTTTTATTGCACATACGGAAGTGAATTAACTAATCCCCCAACAACAACATACATGGGATAGAAAAGTAAGACAACCAGTTTCAAATCAAATACACTTTCATAAACACCTCAAGCTTATACAGAAGATTTATCTCATAAAGAACTATTGAGCCACCTATGCTCCTAACCCTTTCGCTTCAAGCTTCGGGTTCTTCACACTAGGGACCTGAAAATGATTATACAATAACCAGTGAGATATAATTCTCAGCGAGTGCTCCCCCTAGTCCCTCGATTAGAACACCAACTTAACTCAGGGTATCTCTTCAGAACCACCCCACAAGCAAAGCAAACAACCAACAATCAACAATCGACAATCGATTTGCATGCAACCTTACCCAGTATGCCATACCCTGCACGTTATAACTCAGAACAATACACGCAATGCACATGACCATTAGATAATGCAATTTATCAATCACATACGAGTCACGTCACAAGCGATCTAACCTGGCCATTGCCACACCCTGCACGTTATCAATTCGCGTGCGTGCCATAAATAATATGCTCAACTCATGCACAGTCAAAACCAATGATGTCATGATTCTCATACACTCTTGCATATTAGTGCACCACACAGCACACATCGATCAATTACACGGGTCCCGATTATAAGGTAAAATCGATGTGACACGTCCCATTCTATGACATACAATTTTACCCCATAATAAGGCGCATTTATCTCAATCAATCATGCGTTCCAATTAATTATTACTACCCATACAGGCAGTTTTACCCGACACACATCGGTATTGAATATTACTACCCGCACAGGTAGTTTTACCCGACACACATCGATCCTTTGGTGTAGCTAGGCTTCGTCTCACCCCTTTAAGCACAGCAACATCATCCGACACACATTGGGGACAGCATTCCCAAAGGAGTATAGGTCCAGAATTTACTGCGACTCGAACCCATTGAGTGGGTATCCCATATAAGGTTAACGTCCACCGACACACACTGGAGATGGGTTCTCTTAACAAGCACACGATCATTCAATTTCGGCCAAGGACATTATGCTTTGCACTCACATGCCTCAATTAAGATAACGACCTTGGCATATATTCTTCGTATTAAAAACACTCTGTGAAAATAATCGTGTATGAGTACACGGTCAGATTGAATCTTAAAAATTGGTATCCTTCCTTCTAAAATCCAACGGTTTGATATAGTCTTTAAAACCACTTTCGGTGTTAAAACTCAACACCCAGGATTTTCTAATCAAATATTGAAATTTCACAATCATCACTCAATTCAGACGGATGCCCATGCATTTATACACTCAAATCACTTCATAAGATCAAAACACATGAAATTAGACACTTTTTCATTCTCGGGTGAACAGTGCACATGAACAGTGTCGTGAGAATAGTGAATTTCTAGAATTACATAACTAATAAATTAAATCCAAAAGCCATTAAAAACACTAATGAAAGCAAGCAATTAATTAATTAAAGTTAACCAAGCTTAATTAAGCACATAAGCCACAATTAAGCAAATAAAGCAAGATTAAATTAAACTAATCTTAGCCATTCATCTAACCACCTATCTTAGGATTAATATAACTTAATTAAACCTCCTAAACTAGAATTAACACTAATTTAACCAACCCTAAGAAATTTTAGGCACTAATCAAATTATTAGGAGCTAAACTCACCCGTTAAATGGGCCGGAGACACGGACGTGACAGCGACGATGGAAGCTATGCTCAGGGACCTCTACCATGACGATCCAAGGCGGTCTTGGGGCTGGAACAGTAGCAACAAACTCGGACTCCCTCTGCAACTCTAGAAAACTGCACTGCCGTAGGAGAAATAGAGCTGAACAGGCTTGGCCGGAGCTCTGGTGAGGGGTTGGCCGGCAATCGGCGGCACCTAGGCATCAAGGGGGACTTACTGGTGGCTGGGCTTGGCGGAGGAAGGGTCAAATGGGAGAAAAATGGTGGAAATTGCGAAACAGTGTGGGCGAGCAGGTGGACCGACGGACCGACGAGCGGCTTCTTCCAGCCAGCGGGCGGGTCGGCTTGCGGCTCCATTCGGCGAGCGACCGGGCTCGTCCATACGGTCTGGGCCTCCTAGACACGGTGGTGGGTGGCACAAAGGCTGATTCTCACTGGAAGGCAACAAACAACTCAAGTTTTCACTAGAAGGTCAACTGGAGCAGAACAGGACCAGACGGTCAGACTTGCACTGGCTTCTAGCCAACCGGCGGGTCATCCGACGACTACGACCGGCGAACGGCCAAGTCAAGGCAGACGATCTAGGTGTCCTAAGCATAGTGGTGGGTGGCACGGGAGCTAATTCGCACGGGAAGCCAATAATCAACTCCTGTTTTTTTAAGGAAGGTCTGCTGGAGAAGAAGGGAGAAGAAAGGGAAAACGAGGGGAGAGAGAGGTCAGTCGAGAGAGGGCTGAAGGAGGGGAGAGAGAGAGTGATGTGAGGGCTGCTACACTCTCCAAGAAGGCCATAAAGCTTGTCCCAAGTCCCCATGCAAAGATGACCTCATATTCTCTCTCTTCTTTTTGCCTTATCCACTTGCTTTTAGGGGCAAAATGGTCATTTTCACCTTGCACAAATTCCCAATCTGCCTTTGGGCCGAAAATGATGGGCGAGCCTAAGAAATGAGCTAGGAAATGAATAGGAATGGGCTTGGAAATTGATTGGCTCAAATGGGCTTAAGGTTTACTAATGGACTTGAAAGAAGAAATAGTTGGTTTGGCCCAATGGTCTCAATTGCTTGCCTTGGGCCTACCATGGTGGTTGTCCCACCTTGGGCCTGAGGCCCACACTGGCCTTGCTCTACCCACGTCCTCATGGGCTCACTTCCTTGGACCGTAAGTCCTTTTTCCCCACACTCGGCTTGCCTGGCACTGTTGACTGTCAAAGTAGCATCATCCAAAGTCCGTCCCGGACATTCCCGATAATTCAAAGTCCAATCTTGGGTTTTCATGCCATGTCAATTTTGCCCTAATGCCATTTTTAGTACAACTCAGACTGACAGGCGGCTTTGAGGATTCACGCGTAACCGACTCATGCCAAACCACATTCAAGACATCTCGACACATGGACGTCATTGACTACACGAAATTACGGAGGATAGGTTCTTATTTCAAAGTATAGAATTACCAAAGATCAACCTAGGGTCGTTCGCAGGCTCGATAATAGTAAACGGAATCACCCATCGTTCCATTATGTTTTGTCCGCGAATCAACTACTAGCCGTCCTTGAAATCAGCTTGCCTATCTACAGGATCGTCCTCACGCAAGTCTTACGGTCAAGTCGTTTTCCCAGGTTATTTTATTTAGTCGTACGAGTTCAGTCCTCATTAGACCTTCCCCTCAAGGTCAGTATCTCAAGAGTGATCAATTCCGAGTGAAATTAACCAACAATGCATTCGCGAAATTCACATTCATTCATCTCTCAGAGGGCTCAAATTTCAAGATGTCACAGCTAAGATACTATGGACATGGATGTTCTCGATGGGGAGGTGTCTGACCTTTGAGGTCGACCCTAAGATAATCACCAAGTTGGAGCCTTGAATATTTGAGCCCATAGCTGGTTAGGTTATAGTGGGGTTAGTAACACTTTTTGGAACCGCTCTCGTAGTACTAAAGGTGCTAGGTTTATCACAAACCCTTTTTGGTGAAGGTTGCGGCTATGCATTTGGGCTAACAGGATGTGGCGAAGCTTAAATAGGTTTAAGCTGATGTGATTAACTTATGTGATTATGACTTGTATTAGTGATGACTACTTGATGCATGCATAAATATATATATATATATATATATATATATATATGTATGTATGTATGTATGTATGCTTTTGGCTATCCCTATTTGATGATTGGTTTGAGATTTGTTTATGCTTTCGCTTGTGCATTTAATCATTTTGGCGATTGGATCGGCGATGCCTTCTGGGAAGTCGCAAACAAATGACCAAAAAGGTAATTATGATGGGTGTGGGTTGTCATGTGGCCATAATAGATCGGGGCGTGACATTTTCTGTTTATCTTTCTATTTTATCTATTATTTAGCTCAGCTTTTATTATTCCTTTAAAAAGTAAGACATTGCCCATGTGATTGGGCCAATAAATTCCGGTAAGTGAACTTGGCTCTTGCCAGAACCCGCTGGATTGGGTTTGGACATGACCCCTAAAAGTTCAAACCAAACTTGTTAAGTAATCAAGTCCAACTAAGTGTATCCCATCACATCATATTCAAATATGTTTTCGCCTATATTTAATGTTTTATCTCATAAAGCGTTCCCATCATATGAAATTGCATCTACCAGCTCTAAGAATGGATAGGACGATGTTTTTTTACCATAATTAACGTGGGGTTTGGGACTAGGCGCCCCTATTCTCTCCATCGTAGGGTAAGGGGTGAGCTAAAATAGCAAGTAATTGCATTAAAAAAATTATAAAAATGATGACATAATACTAGGAGATAATTTGAATGGGAAATAAAAGTGCGAGGACTCACAATTTAATCGACCAAAGGAAGCTTCACGAATCATTTAATAAAGAGGTTTGATGCATATTCATAATACAATTAGCATATATTTAACATCAATAAAGAAGGGACCATATAATATTGTCGGAATTTATTATCAAATTACTAATCATAGCTCAATATAGATATCTTACGCACGTATTTTATTTTTTGAACTCGGCGCTTTCATGCAAAAATAAGTCAAAAAATTGATGTTGCATCAACTTGACTACTCGAGCAAGATGTTTCAGCTTTTGGCGCTTGACTCATAATTGACTTGGACTATAAACGTATGAAAAGCCAAAAGAAAAAAAATCAAAATTATGGGAGAAAACTTTGACCCAAGACACGACAGATGAAAATGGAATTTTGTGGAAAGCGAGAAAAGAGTTTCGAGATAACTTTACCTTTTAATGTGTCCCATGTTCATGTAAAGAATCGATGTAGCCATTATTTGTCAAGAATACGAAAGCTTCATCCTATAGCTAAAACTTATAAAAAAAAAGAATAAAATATAGTGGGAGCGCACACCAACAAATGACAAGAATATGACTGCTCAATCCTCTCGTGATTGACGGAGAATATAAGGCACTAATTTGTTCAATCTCTAGTCGTCGGTCTTCATCCACAAGGACTTCGTACAACTCTCCCCTCAACTTTTTAAAGGTGTGTCCTATCAAACAATATTATGTTATAGATTAGTATTGATATACCAAACTACATGGTAGATTATAAGTGAATAATAAGCCATTTTCAATAATTAAAAATAATAGACCACATTACTTAATGTACCATGTTAATGAAACATTTTTAGTGTGTTTGACATTTCTCTTTCTTGTTTTTGTTGTCCAAATGAAAATTAGCGAGATGCTGATATATGAATGACACTACATGTACTTAGACTTTACTCGAATTCACTAAATGAAATGATTCGCAATGTGGTATACACTCATGTCATCAAATAAGTGTGGAATTAGCATTGGAATGAAATTTGTCAAAAGGCGGAAAGAGATAAATTGGGCAAGATCAATTCAAGGAAATGTAGTTTTCTATTCCACCATCATTTCTTCTCAAAATTACACAAAGTGCTTTCAACCATTGTGAGCTGCCATTCAAGTTTGCCTGACAATCGTTGAAGGAATTGTCATTCAAGTTTGCCATTAAAGAACGGCTAGGCCTAGATCAAGGGACTGCACTTTCTGCTTCGAAGAGGCACGGGCTAAGATTTAGGGCTCTCCCTTGTTCTTTTTCAGGCGGGTCTGTACCCTTAGCCGGAGCATCTTTGGGATCTTAGGCCTGAAATGGCTCAAACTGGTCAAACTATATATTAAAACTAAAAAATTATAATATAAAGATTAATGATTAATAAAAGAAGATGTGTTGTTTTATACTCCAAACAATTTAATAAAGTCATAAGTAAGTTAAAATATAAACATATAGAAAAATGACTCTTGAGGACCAAAATATTTTTAATTCATAAAAATGAAAAAATCCAAAAAAAAAAAAAAAAAAATTGGGTGAATATATTCAACTAGACATTTTTTTTTCCCAGGAAATAGGCTCTCTAGTCTTTTTGTCCCCTCGTTGGTACCATGGATAGTTTGTAGTATTAAACAGCGCGAAGAGTTCAGATTACTTTTCACATAATGATCCAAAGTATTAGCAGATCAATTAGACTATTCTAATAAGAAAATCACTTGTAGTTTTCTTGAATCCAAGAACACAGGACGCAATCTCTTTTCATTGAGGAGCCAAAGGAAATTCCCAAGTGCTTTTTTGATGACTTGAGCAAGAAAAGAAAAGAATTGGACTAATGGCACGATGTACCGCACTCGAGAGCCATAAAAATGATTTCTGCTTCAATAATGATAAAGATCATGACGCTTGCACATCAGATCACGATTAAAGAAATTTAAAGAAATACTTTTGTTGCAGTCAAAGTGAGTTTTACTTTCACACTTCTAGATTGAAAGATTCAAAAACCCATTTCATTCGACGAGAACAAAATTTGTTGGATGACTTTTCCACTCAAAAATATATTTTGTGGAAAATCTTTGCCTTTTGGGAAAGGAGAAAAAGGACATTATTATACAAAAAGTTAGTTGATTTGTGATAATGATTTGATCTTTGTGTTCATATTGACGGATTATAATATCATCAAACTATCATTAAACGAGGGTTTTATTCATTTTTTTAGAGGTCATCCGTAGAAGGAGGGTCATTGTTAACATGAGGCACCAATTTGTCCTTTATATGGGCCGTTTGGTATTGTTATTTATTTTGTATTGTCCTCACTTTCTTCTTTGTTATTACCTTGATTATTGCTTGCTATGCTCGATATTAATTTAATATGCTGAGCTACATGGCGAACTATAAATGAAAAATAAGCCATATTTAACAATTAATAATAATATGCCATGTCACTTATTATACCTAATTTATAAAACAAACTTAGTGGGAGCGCACACAGGTAAATGACAAGAATATGACTGCTCAATCCTCTCGTGACTGACGGAGAATATAAGGCACCAATTTATTCAATCTCTAGTCGTCGGTCTTCATCTCCAAGGACTTTGTACAATATGAGGCACCAACATTAGTATTACTTTCTGTCCCCTCAACTTTTTAAAGGTGTGTCCTATCGGACAATGCTATCTTATAGATTAGTATTAATATACCAAACCACATGGTAGATTATAAAACATTTTCAATCATTAACAACAACATACCACATCACTTAATGTACCAAATTCATGAAACATTTTTAGTGTGTTTGACTTTTCTTGTTTTTGTTGTACGAATGAAAACTAGCAAGATGTTGATATATGAATTACACCACATGTACTAAGACTTTACTCGAATTTATAAATGATATCGTGTGCAATGTGGTATGCACCCATGTCATCAAATAAGTGTGGAATCAGTATTGGAATGAAGTTCATCAAAAGGGGGAAAGAGATAAATTTGGCAAGATCAATTCAAGGAATTTTAATTTTCTATTCCACCAACATTTCTTCTCAAAATTACACAAAGTGCTTTCAAGCAATAGGAGCTACCATTCAAGTTTGCCTAACAACCGTTGAAGCAATTCGGTGATGCATACTATATAGACAATCCATCTGATCTAGAGGTGGCCCCAAGGATTCATGCGGTGATTTTCACCATATGGTACTTTGCCATTACAAGGTTCAAGAAATAGCTCTCAAATAGTAGGATTTTGTCCCACGTGACACTCAAGTCTAGGGTTAAAAAAAAATAAAAAATCGAAAGAACGGGTAGGCCTAGATCAGGGGACTGCATTTTCAGGTTCAAAAAGGCCGGGGCTGAGATTTAGGGCTCCCCCTTGTTCTTTTTGGGCGGGTCTGCACCATCAGCCGAGCATCTTTGGGATCTAAGGCCTGAAATGGCTCGAACTGGTCAAACGATATATTAAAACTAAAAAATTATAATATAAAGATTCATAATTAATAAAAGAAAATGTGTTGTTTATACTCCAAACACTTTAATAAAGTCATAAGTAAGTTAAAATATAAACATATAACAAAAAGAATTTTGAGGGCCAAAATAATTTTAATTCATAAAAACGAAAAATCCCAAAAAAAAATTGGGTAAATATATTAAACTATACTTTTTTTCCCAAAAAATAGGCTCTCTAGTCTCATTGTCCCCTCGTCGGTACCATGGATAGTTTGTTGTATCAAACAGAGCGAAGAGGTCAGATTACTTTTCACAGAATGATTCAAAGCATCAGCAAATCAATTAGACCATTCTAATGTGAAAATCACTTTCAGTTTTCTTGAATCCAAGTGCACGGTACGCAATCTCTTTTCATTGAGGGGCCAAAGGAAATTCCCAAATGCTTTTTTGATCAGTTGAGCAAGAAAAGCATTGGACTAATGGCACGATGTACCGCACTCGAGAATTATAAAAATGATTTTTCTTCAATAATGATAAAGATCACGACACTCGCACCTCCCACCATGATTATAGAAATTAAAAAAAAAAAATACGTTTGCTGTTGTAAAAGTGACATTTGCTTTCACATTTCTAGATTGAAAAGATTCCAAGACCCATTTTATTCGACCAGTAAAAAATTTGTTGAATGACTTTTCCATTCAAAAAGAGATTTGTGGAAAATTTTGGCCTTTTAGAAAAGGAAACAATGAGATTTGAACAATCTTTCAAAGAAACAAATGAATGCGGGGTCTCACAATCCCCCGCCACACACAGCAAGCCTAGTGAAAAACTCTTTTGAACAACAAAATACCATGTGATTTTGGAATTATTTCTATATAATTATTTATAAGAAAATAGTATATTGTGTATCCCTATTTAGTGCCTTCATGAAAATTTTCAGAGTATAGTATTATATAGAAGGATTCGACACTCGGGGATGCATAGTTACGGCATTTTGTTGTTGGAGGTGTTCACCGGAAAAAGGCCGACTACAGAGGACTTTGGGCCCCGTTTTAACCTTCATAGCTTTGTCTGAATGGCTCTTCCCAACTAATCGATGAATGTCGTAGATTTGAAGCTTTTGAGTGAAGCTGGTGATCGACATCAGGATATTAGGATCTGAGATTGCACGGATTCCATGTTAGAAGTTGGAGTCGCATGCTCAATGAAATCACCACAAGACCATATGGTTGTGACCGAGGCAATCAAGGAATTATATTTGATCAAGCCGAGTTACGAAACTAGACAGTGATATACAAGCATGTAGCAAAGTCAATTTGTCGCTTTATTTTAGAACTCTTTCACAATGGCATGGATCTGCTCTAAGTAATCTACCTACCCATGTTTATATAACATACAAAGTGGATGTAGGGAGTTAGAGGCTCCCTATTTCCGCCATTTAACCATGTAAAATTTGAAGAATTTGCTTTCTGAACAGTTCTCTTCACTGGTGCCACTGTATACCATACGATCAATACACTGCCTTGCTACCCAAATTATGTGATCAATTCATTATCAGCAATTTAATGGCATGTTGCCATTTCGTTTGGAAAAATTAAATGACGGGTTAATAATCTTGGGAGGTTGTTGAGTTTGTCAAAGGCTCGATATGATTTAACCTTCATGGACCACTTCACTACCCAGCAAGCTCCGGCTTCAAAGCAACTTGTGCAAAAGCCGTTGCGCGTTGGGGCATTCATTTTCTTGCTTGTTAGCACTAACATTTGATTGCAGTTTAGGCTTCACTGAAAACATAGAAAGGACTTTTCTTGCTTATTTGAGATCAAAGTAGGCTTTATTTTGGAAAATTGTCTAAAAAGTATTAAACCTATTACACTTTTGCCAATTTAGTCTTAAAACTTTCAACTTTGCCAATTGCCAATTTAGTCTTAAAACTTTCAACTTTGCCAATTGAATCATAAACCTTTCAACATTTTGCCAATTAAGTCTATCTGGCCAATTTTACCTAGAATTCGCTGCCGTGGATGTCGATCGTCCTACATGGCACGCGGTAGCGTTAACGTGGACAAAATGTTTTAATATCTTTTCGAAATTTTTTGATTTTTTTATGTTTTTTATTTCTTTTTTTATTTTTCTCTCTCTCTCTCTCTCTCTCTCTCTCTCTCTCTCTCTCTCTCTCTCTCTCTCTCTCTCTCTCTCTCTCTCTCTCTCTCTCTCTAGTTTTTCGGAGATCTAGCTGGGGGGAGGTTGGGCGACTGACTAGAGGCCACGATCGGCAAGGGTCAACCTCGCAGAGATCGAGCAATGCTGGCCTTAGCTAGATCTAGCGAGGTCAAACCTTGCCAGAGGCCAGCGCAAACAAGCCTCACTTGTGGTCTAGCGAGGGTGAGCCTCGCTCACGGTCGACAAGGCTGCCCTCGCTGGCCTTCGACGAGGTCGACCCTCGGTAGCCTTGCCCAAGGCCAGTGAGGCCGACCCTCACCAATCGTGGCCTTTGGTTGATCGCCGAAGTTGGGCAACTGGCCAGAGGAAAAAAAAAAAAAGAAGGAAAAAATAGTAAAAAAAAAAAAAGAAAAAAGAAATTCAAAACATAAAAAAAATCAAAAAAAATATTAGAAAATAAATAAAATTTATTCATGTCAACACCGCGTATGTCATGTAGAATGGTTAGCGTCACGTCAGCGAATTCTAGCCAAAATTCGTCGAGTAGACTCAATTGACAAAAGGTAAAAATGTTTATGACTCAATTAGTAAGGTTGAAAGGTTTATGATTGAATTAGCAAAAATGCAATATATTTAGGACTATTTGGATAATTTTCCAGACTTTCTTCCGTCGCCAAAGAAGAGATGGATCAGAAGTCTGATAAGTTTTTAAGAGATAGGGACTCTGGCAGTAACAAAGAGTCACCCTGTGAATCGGTGGATCCCACACTTGTTGGAGACAAGGGCAGATACGGACAGGTCTGGCGCTGTTTAGAAAGTATACGAGTGTTGAAAGAGTGAAGTCTGGGGACAAGGGCAAACGTGAGGAATGGGATCTCTATGCCGCATTAAATAAGTTCGCAAGCAAGGGACATGCCGAAGACCCACCTTTCCAGCTAAATCCAACACGAGGACCCTTAAATTGACTATGCCATCCGTGGTCCGCAAGCAACGACTGACAAGGCCCGGACTCCATAAAACCTACAAACGTTGTTGAACATGCTATTCAAGAAATGATAAATGATAGGTATTGGACTCCAATTGACCGTACATTAAAAAAAACGAAAAAATCGACAAGCAATTTTACAACGGATGCCTAAAATTTAATTATAAGTGTGGAGCAGCAAATGAATGGCTTGGTTGAGTTTGGAGGATCAGCTGGAAATGGGTGAACTCATTTAGACTTATTTCTTCCATAATGACTCTATATTCAACCTAACCCATCAAAATTTATACCCACCGGTTTAAGAAACTTAATTATTTTAATAATAATATTTGTTAGTTGAGTAAAATCTAACACCAAATCAAAAAAGAAAAATTACCAAATTGCAACCATGTTGGCAAAAAAGAAGAAGCAGATCTGAACTTCATTAAAAAAAAGATCATCTCATTTGCAAATCTGCAACAACTCTAACGTCCGACATTGAGCTGTCAGGCTCCTGGATCGTTGTTCTGGTCAAGCCGTGGCCGAGCATGCGTGCTTGTGCGCTAGAGCGTACGATCACGAGCTCAAGGCCAACTCTTGGTTTCGTGCTTGACCGTGAGTTTGCAGTCAATTGAACACCAAGCTCGATCCACTAGTTACATGACTATTTCGATCGAATCCAAAGAGCTGTAACTTCTAGCCAAGGTTGCTGCGCTTACTTCAGACCACGTTGCCAACGAAGTTCATTGTTGTGGGAAATATTGCCGACACCAACAGCCACTGTGCGTGGCTCCACTTTCTTTCTTTTTTTCAGCACTGGCCATACCATATAGGATAGTTGACGTCTACGTCAACAACTTCCAACCAAAATTAGTCGGATGGACTTAATTGACAAAAGGTGGAAAGGTTTAGTGCTCAATCGGTATAATTGAAATGTTTATAACTATATTAGCAAAAACACAATAGGTGTAGGACTTTTTAGGTAATTTACCCAGATTTAATGCAAATTTTTAATACATTTGGCATTTCTATAACCTCAATTAAGAGGGCACCAAATAATATTTTCGGTGGTCTAATTTTTTTATTTGTTCAAAAGTGATCAGGTCTAATTAAGTGTATCTGATCAAGTTAAATTCAGATATATATGTTTTCCCCTATATTTGATGTTTTATCTCATGGAGCGATCGCGTCATATGAAATTGCGACTACCAGCTCTAAGAATGGGATAGGACGAGGCCTTTTGACCGTAATTAACGCGGGATTGGGACTAGGCGCCCCTTATTCCCTCCATCCTAGGGCTAGGGGTGAACTCAACTAGCAAGTAATTGCATTAAAAGTTAATTAAAAAAGAACGATGCGATAATACATTAGGAGATAATTTGAATGGGAAATACAAGTGTGAGGGCTCAAAACAAGCTTGTGGGTTTCATTCAATCGACCAATGGAAACTTCACAAATCATTTAATAAAGAGGATTTAATGCATATTCCTAGTACATTTAGCATTTCTTCAACCTCAATCAAGAAGGCACCATATAATATTTTCATAAGTTATCATCAAATTTTTAATCGTGACCCAAAATAAATATATTACTCATACATATAATATTTTTGGAACGCGCTTTCCTACAAACATAAGTTTAAAAAATTGAGATTGCATCAAGCTTGACTACTTGAGCTTGATGTTTCAGCTTTTGGTGCTGGACTTATAATTGACTTGGACTTTAAACCAACTTCGTGTGAAAAGCCAAAAGAAACAATCAAAAGCAAGGGAGAAAACTTTAACCAAAGACATGACAGATGTAGAAGGAATTTTGTGGAATGAGAGAAAAGAGTTTCAAAATAACTTCACCTTTTTATGAGTCTCGTGTTCATATAAAGAATCAACGGTGGCACTTTTTGTTAAGGATATGAAAGCTTCATTCCTACTCGATCCTCTCGTGATTGACGGCGAATTATAAGGCACCAATTTGTTCATTCTTCAGTCTTTGGTCTTCGTCTCCATGGACTTCATAGAATACGAGGCACCAATATTGATATTGTTTTTTCTCCCCTCAACTTTATAACGGAGTGTCCTATTGGACAATGCTATCTTATAGATTAGTATTGATATACCAAACCACATGGCAGATCAAAAGTGAATAATAAGCCATATTCGATAATTAATGACAATATGCCATGTCACTTATTACACCAAATTCATGAAACATTCTTAGTGTTTTTGACATTTCTCTTTCTTGTTTTGGTTGTAAACGTGAAAACTAGTGAGATGTTGATATATGAATGACACCACTACAATTACTAAGACTTTACTCGAATGTTCTAATGAAATGGTGTGTAGTCCGGTATGCACCCATGTCACCAAATAAGTGTGGAATCAGCATTACTATGGAGTTTATGAAAAGGAGAAAAGAGATAAATTGAGCAAGATCAATTTAAGGAAATTTACTTTTCTATTCCACCATCATTTCTTCTTAAAAATTACACAAAGTGCTCTCACGCATTACTGGGAGCCTCCATTCAAATTTGACTAACAATCATTGAAGTAATTCAATGATGCATATAGCGCATTGCCTTTACAAGATTCAACAAATAACTCCCAAGAGGTGGGACTTTGTCCCAAGTGACGCTTAGTTCTAGAGCTGAGGGAAAAAAAAAAAGATCTAAGCAATGAGTTGGCTTAGATCAGATGGCCAACATTTTCATGTTCAAAGAGGTCTGACATGAGATTTAGGACTCCCCCTATCCTTCTTTGTTATTACTCCCAACTTTTTTATGGTGTTTCCTATTAGACGATGCTATGCTATATATTAATATTAGTATACTAAACCGAATAGCAGACTCTGAGTGGACTATAAGTCATATTTGATAACTAATAACAATATGTCACGTCAAATTCATTAAACAATCTTACTATCTGACATTTTTTTTTTTTCGTAAAATTGAGAGCAAGCAAGATTTTGAAATAAGAGTAACACTACATAAACTGAGACTTTACTAGAGTTTCTCGGTAAATGAAATGGGACACTATGTGCTGTGCGGCATGTCGTAAAATAAGAGTGGAATCAGTGTTAGTTTGTAAAAAGGGGAAAAGTGATAAATGGGGCAAGTTCAATTAAAGGAAATTTTGTGGCAAAAAAAATTAAAGGAAATTTTGTCAGCCCTCTAATATTCCGTGCAATCTGAAATATGCTTTGTTGGCTATACTCCTTGGCCATACTGGTAATGAAAATGCATGTATTACCCTTAACATCAGCAATATGAGGCGAGGTGACGTTTGAATAAAAGGCAAAGTTGGAAGAAGAGAAATATTCCCAAACCTCCGCTCTGTTCTCCCTGATGTTCTTGCAAATCTTTCTCTTCTAGGTCTAGTGATATTGGAAGGATAAAATTACAATTTTGATCATATAAGATGAGTTGGTTCAACAAGTCTGCTCTCTATTTGTTATTCAAATCCTACGGATGAGAAAGCTTTTCCAAGGCCATAAAGCCTTTGGATGAAGGCTAATGATATTTTGGAGACCATCAAGCAGTTTTATTTAAGGACTAAAAGAGAAAAAGGCATGCGTGCTGGGATAACGTACATGTCCCGAATTTCATTAGTCTTCCTCTTATTTTATGGTTATATGCGCTGTTAGCTTATTCCATTTCTCTATTTTAATTTTTCCCATGGGTAATTGTCGTCAGTTACATGCCTCTCCTGTTGAAATAAGTCACGTGTCCCTATCCTGTTCCTCTTCCTAATCGTTACTAAATTGATGGGAAATTTGAGGCACCAGTTGTTAAATTATGGCTTAAGTTTGAATTAGGCACGAGACCCAACTCATTTAAAGGATTTTGATTTGTTCAAAATATGGTGTTCCCTTTTAATCAGTATCAAATTTTGATTTGTTGGGCTATGCTACTTAACTATTATATGTATTGACGGTTTGGTTCTGTCGAAGATAAATATCCAAGTTTAACTGACGGAGCAAACATTAGTCAAGACTCCACTCAAGGCGTACATTATCCTGAAGGAGACCTACTGCTCAAGTCTCTATTTTATATCCCCGCACAAGAGGACTCTCTTTAGCGAAGAAAAATAGGGGACGCACCAGTGACGCTCTCTTTGATCGCACGGAGTTCTAAAAACGGTGGATCTTGTGACGTGAGTCGCACAATGAGTTCTTCTATCAATAACTACTGTGAGTTTAGAAGTAATCAAGGTGTGGAAGACACTCGAACTTACGAGCAATTATAACACTCGAACTTGCGAGCAATTGTAACTCTATGGTTCTCCGAGTATCAGTGGATTATAGCTGCTTACTCTTCCAGTTGCGTAGGTATCAATTTTCGGAAAGAATCATGTAAATCTCAGGAATTCTTTATTGTTTCTCGTTTATTTCTCCTATGATTCCGCATTAATTAACTGCAAGATTTGTTAGTTTCCACATTATTCACAATAATTTATTCAGTCTTCGATCTTCAGTCTTCAGGAGAGAGAAAGTTTATGGAACTTTCCATGATGGAGTTAGTCAATAATTGATTTGTGCATAGAGCGGAGGTTTATAAATTCAGCTCAAATTGAAAGTGGATCACAAGACGAGATGAGGAAACAACCGTTTCTTATTCTCAACTCTATTCTCTTGTGGTGGTGGAGCTCAATCACAATCTCTATAGCATACTCGCAAAACCAAACGGATCGGCTCGCGTTAGCCTCCTTCAAAAATGCAATACACGAAGACCCATTTGGAGTCTTGAGCTCTTGGAATGATTCTACTCATCATTGTGAGTGGCAAGGTGTTTTGTGCAGCAAAAGACATCCTGGGAGGGTCACATCCCTGGTCCTTAGATCACAAGGCTTGAAAGGCTTCCTATCTCCTCAAGTAGGTAACCTCTCTTTTCTGAGGGTTATATTTCTGCAGAACAACAGCTTCCATGGCGAAATCCCACCACAAATCAGCAACTTGCTTCACCTACGTGTTCTTTTTCTTAGTAACAACTCATTTGGCGGGCCAATACCGTCCAATCTTTCCCGCTGCTCGAACCTCGAGATCCTGAATCTCATAGATAACCAACTTGTGGGGGGAATTCATTCCAATCTTCGTTCTTTAACAAGACTTAAATACTTGGGCTTGGCTCGGAACAGTCTTGTAGGTCCTATTCCTCGTTCGATTGGAAACCTTTCGCTGCTACACCAACTCTCCCTCGCAATGAACGTGTTAAGTGGAGAAATACCTGCAGAATTGTCCAGACTCAAGAGATTGACATTTTTCCAACTAGCTTTCAACAAACTAACCGGTGAGGTTCCAGCAGGGATTTTAAACATCTCTGACCTTTTTTTATTCGATGTTTGTTATAACCAGTTGTCGGGAAGCTTTTTCAATGATGTCGGCACCACTTCTCCTTCTCTCCAAATATTTGGCGCCAGTGATAACTTGTTCACTGGGATGATTCCGTCAACGTTAACGAATGCCACAGGTCTTAGGTTACTCTCTCTTTCCAAGAACAATTTCCATGGGCCAATACCGAAAAATTTAGGAAGGCTAAAGGGCCTTTTCTTGATTTCATTGACTGATAACCACTTGCAGGATGACTTGAGTTTCATTTCTTCTTTAGTTAATTGTTCCAACTTAGATACTCTGGAGATGCAGAGGAACTTGATTCACGGATCGTTGCCGAGATCCATCTCCTATCTCTCCACCAGCATTAAGCGAATTTCTTTGGCAAAGAATCGGATCCAAGGATCTATTCCTTTAGCCCTCGGAAATCTCTTCAACTTGTCTTTCTTGGATTTAACGGATAATTTTCTAACTGATTGCATTCCTCATTCCATCGGAGCACTTTCCAACTTGCAGAACCTTCTTTTAGGCGGTAACATGTTTACTGGAGAGATACCGTCTTTGATTGGTAACATTACGTCGTTAAATTTCCTTGACCTTTCCTATAACATTTTCCAAGGCTACATACCGCAAAGTCTTGGCAACTGCAAGCAATTAATTTGCCTTGATCTTTCGAACAATAACCTAATTGGCTCAATTCCTGTCGAAATCGTTGGTCTTTCTTCCCTATCGATCCTCTTTAGCTTAGCAAATAATAATTTAAGTGGATCTCTTCCATTGCAAGTTGGATCTTTAAAGAATCTTGGCGTAATAGATTTGTCTTACAACGGATTGACCGGCTTAATTCCAACGTCCATCAGCGAGTGCTTGGTATTGGAGATACTTCACTTAGAAGCTAATTCTTTTCATGGTCAAATCCCCGAAGCTTTACGCCCATTACGGGGTCTACAAGAGTTGGACCTTTCCAATAATAATTTTTCTGGTCCAATCCCGAGCTTTCTCACAGAGCTCTCGCTACTCATGTACTTGAATTTGTCCTTCAATCAACTAGAAGGACAAGTTCCAGAGGGTGGACTTTTTCTTAATGTAAGTTCTGTATCGATTTATGGAAATACGGAACTCTGTGGAGGTGTTCCCGGTCTGGAGCTTCCTCTTTGCAAATCACCAAGCTCTACGAAGTCTTCTTCAACCAAGGCTAGAGTAATATATGTGGTAGTTGGCAGTTTGTTATGTTTACCTTTGTTGCTCCTATGTCTGTCTATCTTTTATCGCAAAAAGAAGCAGACGACAACCAATGCCTCCACTTCATTATCTTTCGAGAACCAATTCTTGAGGATTTCTTATGAAGAACTCCTGAGAGCGACTAACAGATTCTCCGAGACCAATTTGATTGGTAAAGGGAGATATGGCACGGTTTATAAGGGGATTCTTGATGGAGGTGCCACGGTGGCGACGAAGGTGTTCAATCTAATGCAAAGAGGTGCTTCAAGGAGCTTTATCTCTGAATGTCGAACTCTAGGAACCATTAGACATCGAAACCTCATGAAGATACTAAGTGTCTGTTCGAGCGTGGACTTTTGTGGCAATGACTTCAAAGCTCTAATATATGAGTTCATGGCTAATGAGAGCTTGGAGGAGTGGCTGCACCCTGGAACTATAGGACAAGATGATGAGTGTAGCGAATCGAGAAATCTGAGACTAGTGCAAAGATTAAACATCGCCATTGACATAGCTACCGCAATCGAATATCTCCACAAGGGTTGCTACCCAGCCATCGTCCATGGAGATCTGAAGCCGAGTAATGTGCTTCTAGACAACGACATGATGGCTCGAGTTGGAGATTTCGGGCTTGCAAAGATCATTTCAACAGTGTCTATCGAAGCCATAGGAGTTCAAGACCAGGGTAGATCAACTTCAACCGCAGTCAGAGGATCCATTGGCTATGTGCCTCCTGGTATGAAACTGTCATATTTTCTTGATTAGTTTTTATTTGATTGCAATAGTAATATGTGAGTGCCAAAAGTTTGACTAAACAATTATTCTTGATGTTATGTTATGATTTGTATGCTCTAACACCTCTTTCTCACAACTCAATTCCCCTTTCCGCTATTAATAGCTTTCGCAGAAAAAGAAAATACGTATCTTTTTGTACAAAAAGATTAATAGTAGCTTGCCCTAATTGTATTTTAAATTAAGATGAGAATAAACCATTGTAATTTTGATCAATGAGTGGAAAATTTTTAGACAAAACTTGTGAATCCATGTGAATAAATAGATTAAGCCTATCGTATCATCTCATATTTATATTTTCTTTCTATAATCTGTATTTTGTCTCATATCACGTTCATGCCATTAAAACAGATTAATCTCTTTTGGAATATTATGACTTAAGTTCTTAACAATAAGTAATTTTTCCTTTACGGCAGACCCTTTCATGACCAATAATTTAATATTAGAAAAATATATTAGATGACATGACATTTATGCCAGAAACCGTTGGAGGATACACTAATTCACAACACGGTGGGCTCTACCCAACTATCACTTTCCCTAAACTTATTGGTTAGAGCATATTAAGACAAATTTATGCATTTACAAGTATAAATCCATCACCGTCAACAAATCACTCTTAAGTCTCCTCTTCCCCCTCCCCCCCCACCGTGTTCATTTTTTTCCTGTTCTTCTAGGCATTTTCTTCTCATCTTTGCATAAAAGAAAGTGTGGTATAGGTATTAATCATAATTTGTATCATGAAAATGACGAGCCTCACTTGGATCCCATATGTTTCCAGTTAAAAAAACAACTATTCAAATTTAGTTAACACATAGACTTCTGCCAAGGCCTTAACCCAACATATTTTCTTCTTTCTCTATTTTCACCCGTATCCTACTAGAGGACAAATCCACTTTTGATGTTTAGGCAATTGTGTAGCAAACATGTGACAACTTTGGTTACACTTAGGCTGCGTTTGTTTTCGTTTCTTTTTTCTGTTTTTAAACAACTTTTTTGTTTTTTTGTTCCTGGGAACAAAAAGGAAGTAAATGCGTTTGGGTGCGTTTTTGTTCCAAAATTATTTTTTTGTTCCCGAAACACATCGGGGAACGAAACAAGAAACAAAAAAAAAGTTGTTTCTTGTTTCGAAACACATTTCGAAACACTTTCCATTTTCTTCTCTCTTTTTTCTTCTTCTTCTTTTCTTCTTCTTTTTTCTTTCTTTTTTCTTGCCGGTCGCCGACCTCGGCCATGGCCGGCGACCGGCCGACGAGGGCCGGCGGCCTCGCCCAGCCACGGTGAGGCTCGCCGGCCCCCGGCGAGGCCGAGCCTCGCCGTAGCTGGGAGAGGCCGACCTCGCGCCGGGCTGGGCGAGCTCGATCTCGCCCAGATCCGGCGAGGTCGAGCTCGCCCAGCGGCCGGCGAGGCTCGGCCTCGCCGAGACACCGCCAGGTCGGCGTCGCCTGGCGGTGGCCCTGCGAGGCCGAGCCTCACCGGCCGCTGGGCGAGCTCGGCCTCGCCGGATCTGGGCGAGCTCGAGCTCACCCAGCCAAGGCGAGGCCGACCTCGCGCCGGGCTGGGCGAGCTCGATCTGGGCGAGCTCGAGCTCGCCCAGCCAAGGCGAGGCCGCCGGCCCTCGTCGGCCGGTCGCCGGCCATGGCCGAGGCCGGCGACCGGCCAAAAGAAGAAAAAAGAAAAAAAAAAAAAAAGGAAAAATATATAAGAAAATAAGAAAGAAAATAGAAAAAACATTAAAAAATTAAAAGAAATAAAAAAAATTATACAAATTTACCAAACGTGTTTTTGTTCATTTTTTATTCCCGGAACAAATTTACCAAACGCGTTTTTTTGTTCAAAAATTGTTCCCCGGAACAGAAACACTTTTTTCTATTTCTGTTTCCTGGAACAATTTTTAAACAGAAATGTTACCAAACGCGCCCTTAGTAGTTTTGGAGAAGAAGAGTTTATATGTTGTTAACTAACCTTTGGTGCACTTTATGAATTCTAAAATCCTATTTCTCTACCGTTGATGCATTTATCAACGGTTAATGCACTTTATAAGAGTTCACACGACAGGCGCTAAACATCAGCCATATACAGTAAACTAAACAAAAATTAAACAGAGAGAAATGAAAACAAAAAACTAATAGGAGGCTTTGGGACCCTCTGCCTTGCTTTGGCAGAGGATCCCTTGGCCTCTGCGATGCATAGTGGGCCTGATTGTGAAGTGAGTGGGGGCTTGCAAGCCATTCTCTATGTTGGGCGCAATAGGCGCGATCCCTCACAATTTTCTTTGGCAAGCTCTTGCAAATGGACATCAAGCAAAATCCCATGTGACTTAGAAGCTTTTTCTAAACAATTGACTTCAAGAAAAAGTGTATGTTTGTTCCTATTAATGTCTTGATGAAATTTTCAGAGTATGGCATGGGACACAAGGTTTCCACACTTGGGGATGCATACGATTACGGCATTCTATTATTGGAGATGTTCACGGGAAAGAGACCCACCGAAGAGGCCTTTGGGCACTATCTTAACCTCCACAACTTCATTCGAATGGCTCTTCCGGATCGAGCAATGGACACTGTAGACTTAAGGCTTTGGAGTGAAGCTAGTGATCGACAACAAGAGATGAAAATCAGAGATTGCATTATCTCTGTATTCAAAGTTGGAGTCGCATGTTCGGTGGAATCACCACCAGATCGAATGGACATGACCGAGGCAATAAGGAAATTACACTCGATCAAGGTGAGTTATGAAACCGAAGAGAGGATGACAGGTATGTAGCTAAGTCAGTTTTCTCATTTCGTCTTGGAACTTTTTCACTAGTAGTGAAAATCATCGTGTAAAGGCAGTGCTAGCAAATTTACATGAATGTCTCCCTAACTAGTCTGCCTACCCATACCTATTATGTGTGTTTTTTATTATTACATTTTATAATCGTGGAAAGTGGATGTATGGAGTTAAGTCTACCTATTTCCACCAAGTAATCATGTAAAATTTGATGAATTGGCATATTTGTCCGGTTCTCTTCATTTCTGATGCCAATGTGGATCGATGCATTGCTTAATTATCATGGCTGGGCCATTGCCCTTACCTCTCTCTCTATGCACGCTCGTGTACTAGAATGTGACCTCACCGTGAGGTCACGAGCTGAAGGCCAACTCTTAATGTTGTGCTTAACCGAGAGCCCACGGTCAATTGGAGACCAAGTTGATCAAATCCAAAGGCAAGGAGAGGGAGGCAACCTTATCACAAGATCATGAGGTCAAGGCTAACTCTCGAAGTCGCTGTTGAGAGTGACCTCACTATCAATTGGAAGCCATGCTTGATCGAATTCGGGCGACATTGCAGACGAAATTATGTTGTGGTCATGTTGCCGACACCGGCTACCACCATGTGTGGCCCCCTACCTCTTTTGCAAACCACCTTTTCTTTTATTTTTTTTCTTTGCTATGTCATTGAATTACAGGATTTTTCTTTTTTCTTTTTCTTTTTTTTGGTCGATAGAGATACAGAGTTAACAAAAACATAAATGGGACATGATCAAAAAGGGAACATGGATGCATATTTGTTGCACTCGCCGGTGTGCTTATCACACTGTCTAATTATCCTTGTCAAGTCTTCCTACTCAACCAACCCTCTCTCTTTCTTCACCATTAGCCACCGTCTCCGGTCATTACGGCTACCTGTCATCACGGTCACCTCCTCCTTGTCTCACCACTTTCTCCTTCGTGTCATCGACGACCATCTTTGCTTTCTCTATTTGCTGATCAAAAACACTCTCTCCTTCACTGTCTCTTCTCTCACTGCCAAATTTCTAAGGTCTCCGAACCACCATTGATTACCTGATTTAGCCATTATGGCCTTTAAGATCTCATGGAGATCTCAATGGACAGGCCAGATGTAGGAGGCATCCCCGCACCTTGAGACGACCTTTTGATGTCATCATTGTCAACAACTTGATTGTAGATGACGAGAGGAGCTCAACACGAGGTCTTGAGACCCACCAAAGGCATAAACTTGACATTCAAGCAAGTCTCATTCTCCCCCACCCGTAGTTATGCGCAGCTAGTGCGCCGAGTAGAGAGAAAGCCGAACTGAAAAACTGTAGAGTTTGAGAGAGAGAGAGAGAGAGAGAGAGAGAGAGAGAGTTTCTATGGGGCATAGGCCTCCCAAAAGGTAACAAAGGCTTTGTTTTTTCCCCCACAATCTCACCAACAACTTGGCAAGGGTCACAAAGGCCTCCCCCAAATTTGGGCGAGGCCTGGGGGCCATGAGTGAGGTCGCCTTCACCTGCGGCTGACAAGGCCATGGTGAGGACCGCGACCCTCATTGACGATTGATGAGGGCTTTGTGACCCTTACCCAGTGGCCAACGAGCCTCGCTAGAGCTTTGCCAGCCACTATGGGCAAAGAAGCAAAAGAATGAAGAAGAGGAAAAAGAAAAGAAAAAGAAAAAGAAACGGAAAAGGAAAGGGAAAAATACAACATCACCACCAATTCATGCAATAATCCTCAAGCGTTCGAATTAGTTTTTCCGATGGCAAAGGCGATCTCAAGAAGCAATAGGAGATGGTGACTTTCTATCTTCGATCCTCCCTTTTTTTCCCCTTGGAAATTGAAAATTTGGTGCTAGTTTTTAGGTCGATCTTCAAGTTTTTGGGGTTTAGTTTTTTATCACCAACGATTACCTCCGTTAGGCACCGCTCACCGGGCCTCGCCCTCGCCAAATCGGCGAGCTCCAAGCTCTTCCACTTCAAGCCTCACCAAAGCGGCGAGCCTCGAGGCTCGCACGCACCGATTGGCAAGCGGCAAGCCCGAGCTCACAAGAGGTGGGCAAGCCTCAAGCTCAAGGCTTGCCCGTGTGGCCAATCGTCATGGCCGGTGAAACCGACTAAGAAAGAAGAAGAACAGGAAAACAAAGAAAAAAATAATTTAATAATCAATTTAAAAAATATATAAAATATAATGAAAAATCGATTTTTAAAAATAAAATAATAATAAAATTATTGAAGAAGAGTGTATGGAGGAAAAAATTTTCCTTACCAAACAGTGGAAAATATTCTATACTTCTTTTCAGATTTCACCCAAATACCATAAAATAAATATTTTCTAAAAACACAATATTTTCCGCGAAACGAACAACCCTCAAATCTTTAAAAAGTTCAAATAACATTTCTTAGTAAGGTCTACAACCCTCATGTTATTTTGTGGTTTAAAGGAATAATTCATTGCAAAACCTAGCAACAAAGAATCAAAAGCCGATCGGGCAGACGGCAAAGCATGAAATCCGCCGAATTTCAAGAAACAATATGGCAAAAAGCAATGAGAAGAGGAATAGGAACAGATGGTAGTGAACTGGGTATCCTCAACATCATTCATGTCCAACAGCTTCCCTCTGAACTATTTAGTGGCCTAAAGACTCTAAACTAGATCACAGGACAATTGCACTCGACAAAGCATCTAGGCCGAAGTGATCAGAAAATGAAACGCTTGGATAAGACCAAAAAGAAGACCGCAAATTACAAAAGATGTGTGATAATATCATAGAGTTTTATTTTGCGGGTTCCCGGCGGGGGGGAGGGGGAAAAGTCGTCTCTTCTCTATGAATATGAGGAAAGGCAGTATGATGATTGAATTATAAAGCTGTGACTGATATCTCGACAAACAATATGTATTAGGAAAAAGTATGTTGTCCTGCGGTGATAATATGTTAGTGTGGCGTGTGATATAAGTTGTTGCACAATACGCTTTTACATGTATATAAAATGATTGGAAAAATTACTCGATCAATTCTAAACCTATTGCACGGATATAAATTTAGTTCTAAATTTTTTTATTTTGCCAATTTAGTTCTAAACCTTTGTACGAAATTCCAACATAAACCTTCCGGTCAATTTCCGCAAATGTGGCGGTCAAGTTATGGTCGGTCGTTTCTATGTGGAGCACCGACACATTAGCAATTTTCAGCAAAAATTGGTTGGAGGACTATATTGAATTTTTGTGCAACAATGTTTAGGTCTAAATTGATAAAATTGAAACATTTTTGACAAATTTGATATCCGCATAATAAGCTTAGAATTGATTGGTAATTTCCCCATAAATAATTAACAAATTCTCATTACACTCAAACAAGTATGCTTTTATGTTGTTCTTACTCCTGTATAACAAGTCAATTGGGATCCGTGGACTACATTTATTTTCTATATATTCAAGAAATGGATGAATTGTACAACAAATTAGTACTCCCGGAATGGGGATACATGCCACATATACATCCCTAAATCTTTTACGAAAGTAACATAGCAATAAAATGGCGTTCAATATATTGCTTTAAATTCTTTTTGTCGAGGTTTATGTTGCTGGACCCGATCTTAATGTTATAAATCTTGATGGGTCCGAGTATTTTCAAATCTTCGAATATTTTCATATCACTGGAGCCAAGTTGGATTGGATTGGGTAAGGGTTGGATCTGAGTTAGGTCGGGTATAAGTCACTAAAAATAGGGAAAATTACCAAAAAATTCTAAACTTATTGCAATTGTGTCAATTCATTTCTAGACCTTTTTTTTTACCAATTCAATCCTAAATCTTTTGCAATTGTGCGAATTCCGTCCATCGGCCAATTTTGGCCGACTTGCGCTAACATGGATGTTGGCCGTCCAACCAACGCCGATGTGGATAATTTTTAATAATATTTTAATAATTTTTAATTAATATTTTTCTTTTTCTTTTTTCTCTTCTTCCTTTTAGGTGAAGGGATAGTCTCGAGTAGACAATTTCTATGGGGCGTAGGCCTCCCAAAAGGTAACGGAGGCTTTATTTTTTTCCCCACAATCTCGCCAACCACTTGGCAAGGGTCGCAAAGGCCGGGTGTGACATCCTGGATTTTACAATTCTACTTTCAATTAAATTAATCCAGCTTTTCATCGACGCGCCTATATAGTGTTGTTCTCGCAGCCGATCACTCCGAGATAACTAGACTAACTGAGGAAGTATTAAGTAATTTTAATGCAATAGATTTGAGGATTCCACCAAGAATCGACTACTCGACTGTGTTCATCTGCAGAGATCATTGCAGCACAGATATAAGTCGATTGGAAATTAGAGATAGGTCGGTTCGACTGAGATGTGTAATTAAACGTGAGTGATTCCACCAAATATAGAAATTCTTGTCGACCGGCACTAGACTGATTTTTTTTATCGTTTTAGTACCCTGTGTCCATATTTGAATCATCGAGATTTTCACGACAATCAAGAGTCGCCAATGTCTCGAAGGTTCATTGTGGCTCAAAGAAAATCAACCACAGGTCATTTGCACTAAAAATTTCTGAAAGCTACCCGGTAGTCTAAGTCACGCTAAAAACGCGCCAGAGTGAAATTAACCGCGAATTTGAATCCGATTTTAGAAATTGAAAGTTCTGTCATGTCACAAATCATTTTAAGAAAGTCGACTCAGTCTCCAAAGATTTTTTTGCAAACCGAGACTTTTTGGGAAAAAGTCGTTATAGGGCCGTTTTTGTCCAGAAAATGCTAGGGACCGTTTTTGATCGTGCAATTGGGGTGCAAGTGGGATCAATTGGTGAGGAAAAATATCAATTTGATTGAGGGTTCGATAATTGAATTTTGAGAAGCCAAATTGGATGGATTCAAAGAGGAATTAAGGTCCAATTGAGGGGAGATCCTTGCAAATTCGTAGCCCCCCACCACCCATGACTTATGGACCATTTCAAGTGTTCTAGAAGGGGCCTTGGTGGCTGAATTTGGTCTATGGAACCCAACTGGTAGAGGGGAATGGTCAAGGGGACAAAGAGATGGACTTGGAAGCTTGGTAGGCCCCCTTGCTCCCTCATCTTCTCCCTCTCCCTTCCCCTGCCTCCGTCGACCCCCTCTCCCTCCTTTCCTTGCTGTTCGACGCCTCCAGCAAAGCCAAAGAAGCCGCCGACGCCGTTTGCTGCCCGCCAGACCACCGTAACGCCGAGCCGCCCCGTTCGCGCCACCATCCGCTCGCCGCGCGTGCCCTCCGCCTCAGCCGTGTCCAGCTACGTCGTTCCTGTCCCTGCTCAATGCCTCAGCCAGTGCCAAAGCTGTCCAGCCACCGTGTGTTGCCATCGGAGTCACCGGAGCCACCGTTCAGGACCGCCAAGCACCCCTACTGCCCCCGCCACTCTTGCCTCGCCGTTCAGCCACCGGATTAGCCCTCATTCAGCATCGAACAGAGGCTGAAATCAGTGGGTTTCCAACTCAGTGTAGGCCCGTTTTGGCCCACTTCCTAACCCCGAAAGCCAAGCTTGCTTTGGAGAAGATTGTTCCCCGCCGCGTCCCCATCATTTCGAACCGAGTGATTCGATAAACAAGTGAGTTTAACTCACTAATCCTTGCTGAGTAGGTTAATTACGCTTAAGGGTTGATTAGTTTAGACTAAGCTAGGATTAGGTGGATAGTTAAATTAGATTAGCAATTTAATTAATTGTTGTTGCATGTTAGGTGATTATAGTAGTGTAGTTAAAGCCTAGACAAGCTCTAGTATTTAACTAAAGTGGTTCAAAGTAATTTTCTCGAGCTCGTCTCGGCTTCCAATTAGGCTCTCTCGAGCCTAAGTTGCATTATTGGCATTTATTTATTAATTTCCATAATTCTTTAATTATTTATTTATTTTCTGGAAATTAAACCGGGATAGTCGGGGACCGGAATTTCGTGCTAATTGCAGTGATGTTTTCTGTTTATTTAATTAAGTATCAGATTATACAATTTGAGTGTGAGTAGTGATTGTGGGTCATTATTCCAAAATTGGACAACTTTGGTAATTGGTTGGAAAATTGCCGTGTGAGACTGTGAGTTAAATCAAGAAAACCGCAGAAGTATAATTATGCCAATGGGACCATAATTACCACTAAATCTAAATTATGCCGATGGGGCCGTGATGACCACATAACCTAAATTATGCCTGTGGGGCCGTGATTACCACTTAATCTAGGTCATGCCCGTTGGGCCGTGATTCATCGCTGAAGATTTAGTAGGTCGTGCCTGTTGGGTCGTGACTAAGAGTCAAGAATGAATAATCGAAATGACCGTGTGATGGTCTCGATGACATGTAATCGACTAAGTCGATTGATCGATGATTCGATCTGACTGGGTAAAGTGATTTGTGAAATGATGATTGGATGGTTATTTGAATTATATTGACTTATAGGAAGGAACTGAGGCCAAGGTAAGTCCTCTGACTCGTGTTTGTGCGTAGGCAACCCTTAGGGCGTATTTTCTTCCTAATCGGGTCTTAAGGGGTAGAACTCACTGAGACGTCGTCTCACCCCGTTGTGGGATAACATTTCAAGTCCTTAGATGGTAGCTCCTGAGTTTTTTGGACGACCTAAGAGGATTACAGAGTAAGCATCTTATTTTCCGTTGCCTAGGAGCCCTAGGGGCTGGACTTATGAGCTAGTGAGGTCCACGATTTGGGTTAATGCGGGTCTCACCCACAAGGTGCTTCACCGATACAGATCGTGGTACCACCATGCTCAAGATGGCCAGAGAGAGGGTCCTCTTCCGGAATCTGAGATTCCTCTGTATATCCTGGAGGCCGCTTTTGGGAAGGGCACAGTTGATCATCCTCAAGGTTCGATTGTAGATGCAGCAGACCCGGCTCTTGCAGTACTAGAGTCCCCGGTGCAGTCTGTTGAAGGCTCCAGTTGGAGTGTAGAAGAAGGTGAAACCATGGAGGAGGATGAAGAGGAGGACAAGGACCTATAGTTTGAGAAGCCCCCCCCCCCCAACTCTTGTTTTTAGATTTGTTTCTCCTAGACTAACTTGTATTATATATGACATGACCTGGTATGTTATGTATATATAAGCGTGGTTGTTGTTGGTTTTAAAGTTGTGGTCCTACTTTCATATCCCATTGTTTTATTGTCCAGGGGATTAATTATATGCTTCCGCATGCGTATTAAAATGAATGGGTCGGCGATATGTCATAGGACGTCGCTATTTAATCGACAAAAGTGAGGGATGGGCGCGCACTCGAGGATCGGAGCGTGACACTAGGGGCCATGAGTGAGGTCGCCTTCGCCTGCGGCCGACAAGGCCATGGTGAGGACCGCAACCCTCATCAACGATCGATGAGGGCTTTGTGGCCCTTACCCAGTGGCCAACAAGCCTCACTAGAGCCTTGCCAGCCACTGTGGGCAAAGAAGCAAAAGAAGGAAGAAGAGGAAAAAGAAAAAGAAAAAGAAATGCAAAAGGAAAGGGAAAAATAAAAAAAAAAATTATAAAAAAAATTCAAAAAAATAAAACATTATTAAAAATTTCCATGTCGGCACCGGTCGGCAAGCGTACACGTTAGCGCCAACCGGCTAAAATTGGCCGATGGATCAAATTGGTACAATTATAAAAGATTTAAAACTGAATTTCCATAATTGCAATAAGTTTATGACTTGCTTAGTAATTCTACCCTGAAAATATATCACATAATTGGACCCATTTTCAACTCACCCAGACTCGACCCAACCTGACCCGGCCCAACCCACTCATTTTACAAGTATAACTTCCCATTATACTTAGCTAAAGCACTACGACTTTCAACGGTTTATATATTTTCATTAGTAAACTAAGAAATTCAAATACGATTGTATCACATAAAATATTTACGAAAGTAAATACGACATTGCTTTTATTTACTATTGGGTAGTTCAAAGTACTAACAAAATTCAATTATAGCATAAGCTGGTTTTCTAAGAATATTTTTGCAAGTTTCATTTATAATACAATCAAAGTAAAATTGTTATAGCATCATTTTTATATTATGTTATATTAATGTCAAAATCTTGACCTACTTTTAGGGTAAATAAGGATATATACTTCGACGGCATTAAAATTCGCCTTATGTATTGTTAATAGTCGCCGAAGGGATGCAACCACCGGCGACGGCAAAGGAGACGCTGGTTTAGGCTTCGCTTAGGGCAGAGAATGGATTCTTCGATTCTCCCTTCTTTTCTCTCTTTCTCTTTAATTATTTTCTTTAAAAAAAATTATTTCAATTCGTATGGGATAAAATTCTCCTTCACCTGGTGTTGGGATAAGTCATTCGAGATTCGTTCGAACTCATCCAGACTAATCCAAATCCGAGTTGTCTCCAAACGCCGAATAGGATAATTTATATTATCCGACGTTTTACTCGAGCAACCCAGCAAGCCCTTGGGTTAAAGAAAGAGGTAAACTCAACAATTAGTGCAATCTACTTAGCCGCCCTTTTTTTCATCTCACTCCTCTCTCCTATGTACATGTGTGTGCGGCACTAACGGGAATCGTCCTGACCCGGTATCCTTCGGCCTCACCCCCCAAATCCCTTTTATTAGAAGGGCCGCATGTCTGTTGGCAATTTTTTTTTTTTTTTTTTGGTCAGTTCTATTATATCCCTGCTTTAATTCTTATTTTCACACTTTTATCATGCCTCTTTGCAAGGTATGGAAATCAAAACTAATACCTGAAGTTAAATCATCCCCACCCCAACTCTTCGATAATTGCAATGCTTATAAGACTATAAGCTACATAGTGCCGGTCAAAGCTGGGAATCTCGATAGAGTCAGCATAGCGTAATGAAGACGGGGTGTTCAGCAGGAAACGTTTGAAAGGGAACACTTCTTTTTTCCAGCTTCATGATAAAATTCTCCAAAACCCATTCCACACGTCCTAGTAGGAATCTCAAGTCTCAAGACCCACTTCACTCATACCACAGGACACAGCGATTTCAGTATAAATAGAGGACGTCCTCACAAGACCTGTCATGCGTATTATATAACACCTCTCATTAGACTACCACACGAGTTTTACCCGGCGAGAGAGGGGAAAAAAAGAGAGACATGAAGAAGCTGCTGAGTTCACCGGTAGCAACATTCGCCTTGGTTTTGCTTCTGTTACTGGGAATGTGGTTACAACCGAACGAAGCAGGAAGGATGCACATCAAAGGCAAAGATGAAGGAGGAGGAGGAGGAGGAGGAGGAGGAGGAGGAGCGGCATGGGCTATTTACCGGCCAGTTCTGCCATGAAAGCTTTCTCTCTAAAGATTTAATACACCATTTTAAAAGGTTTATGGCTTGATTGCTCTTATTGTAAAATCCATGATTTATCACATCCTGTACAAAATTTGAGGCTTTCTATGGATTTTTTCATTGTCTTAAATAGAAGGGTTTAGTATGTCAGGTCTAATTCAAATCAGTACTATTGATGTCACAATGTTGTGCAGCTGGATGAGAGAACTCTATCAAGTATACAGAGCTATACAAGCAATTTATTCCATTATACTACAGGAAAAATGAGGACTCGTGTGTATAGAAAGAAAAAACTTATGGAGGTTTTAAAGAATATAAGATCTACAGTCACTCCATTATTTACCACCACACCTAAAGCCACCACAAATGATGGACAAGACTATGATCAAAATCAAAGTGACGACAATGCCGAGAACCATCGGCTTTATTTTCATGTTCTGCAACCACATCTTCCTTCTAAGTCGGGTCGCTTGCTGCCGGAAATCTTGCGCCTAAAAATAGAAAATGCACATTAGTCAGATGCCAAGATCCTTAATTCAATCATAGAGAAAGACGGTAGTCTTTGTTCTATCGCCAAATTAATCACCAATTTCTGCTCCTTCCGTACATTTTATATGAGAAGACTGGGAAGAGGAAAGCAAACTATTGGAAAGTAGTAGCAGTTAAACCTTTAAAAGGTTCAAATAACACTTTTTATAATAGTGGGAAAGTTCTTAGTGAGTTCTTATTTGATGCAAAAGCTAGCAACATAGAATCAAAAGTAGATCAGCGGCAAGAAATTCATTGAATTTCAAGAAATGATGGATATTAGAAAGTCCAATCCAAAAGCTTAAGCTGTTATATATGACTCATTGTCAAGTGATTTAGGACAATATTTCAACAATACGACAAAAGGAATGAGAAAAGGAATAGGAATAGAGAATGCTGAACTGGGAATACCCAACATTGTTCATGCCCATCAGCTTCTTCCTGAACTATTTAGAAGCTAAACTAGATGAGAAGACAATTGCACTTGATAAAGCATCTAGGCTGAAGTGATGTGAGGAAATGAAACATTTGCATGAGAGCGAGAAGAAGACACAAGTTCAGCCTGTCCCGGTTTTGTTACGTAATCTGAGTAATTGAGCATTCAAGACTTGAACAGGGAAGAATTGCAGTTCACGTATAGGCAAAACTTATATACTTCTGGTTCAACAGTTGTCCGATGACCCGAATAAGTAGGCTGTACTAGTAGCTCGACCAGTTCAGGAGACCAGAAGAAGACTACAGCTGTAATATACATGTGTTTGCGATCTAATTGTTGCATCTCAACCATCACTCATGATGCAGCAGCCATTCAGTTTCTGAACACTAGATCCTACTTCTTACATACAATAATTAGTTCGTTTAATAAGATAAGCCGACATTGCTCCAGGATGGAAATCACACATCATAGATTGCTTACCTGAGATCGAAGATTCTCCGTCTTGTCGAGCAGGAGCTCAACTTCCTTGCCTCTATCCAGAACCTACATGAGAGAGTGACATAAGTCCGAAATTACATGCCAATTTCTCGTGGTTCTAACTTAGTGGTAACGTATAGCACGAGGTATGCTGACTCGCCTTTTCTATATACTCCATCATGACTCCTTTCACTTCTGATACCTGAGCTGTCACTTTGGCGAGTTTGCTGATCTCTTCGGGATGATCCATGCAGTACTGCATTTGCTCCTTCAGTTTAGGCCTATGTCAAAGCTCCGATCAGCATATCCTGTGATGAAGCACAGAGAAGTCACATTCATGGACTTACGAAGAGATGGCGATGTTTACCCGAATTCTCTGTCCAAGTTATGCACCACTGCGGTCGCGGCTTTTCCTCCGGCATATCTGTTAGTAAACTCATCCTTGATTCTCTCGAGAAAGGCCATCGGAATCTGACGGCCGATGGACTCAACTGCCACGATGCAGTATGCTGCGGAATTGAGATGGCCAAGTCAAGTTTGTCCAAGGAAAACTATAAAAAACCCGACCACAAGTAGCCTTCACACGTAGCTCGGAGCTATTGCAGCTACAAGAGAGACAACCAGCTACGGAAGAGAGTGAGAGAGAGAGATCATACTGAAGCCGCTGTCGACGAGGTAGCTGAATGTGTGGCCATCGCAGGTGAAAGTGAAGTGGTCGGTGCTAGGAGGGAGCTTCTGGAGGCACTGCAAGGCGATGCCGGTGAATTTCCCGCCGAACTCAGCGTACTCTGCTAACACTGCGGTGCCTCGTGCCACGAAGCTGTAGATCAGCGATTGGCGACCCATGTTTTATCGTCTCTGGAATTCGATGGGAATGGAACAAGAGCTCGAAAGCGCAGTGAGAGCACTCCAACCTCCGCAACGAGAACGAGAGATTACGCATCCATTTTGCAGAGAAGTCACGGTACCGCCACCGTATCCATGCACTCTTATGTTTTTTTACCCTCTAGGAAGAAGACATGCAGTCCCTGAAGTTGCGTAGTTTCTTCAATGCGATCATCAACTACTTATCCTGTTTAAGTACTTGAATTTATCCATTTCTATCGATCATGTCGGTCGCTGTTCGGTTCCGGTTGATTAAAATCGATGCATCTAGTAGCGGTAGAAAAACCCGATGTGGAATAGGGTCGGTCCAATCCCAAAAAATCATTTTGTGCGATCAGATTGTAGCTACAATGGCCTGAAAATAAGTCCAAGTAAATGACTCATCATTCCGTAGTGGCAATGTTTCACTTAGTGATAGAGATTTTGGCTAGGCATCAATCGACCCGCGAGTTGTCGACTTTAGTTTGTTGGAAATGGAGACGGATGGACTTAATTGGAAAAATTATACAAGTTCAATAACCGAACCACCTATAACATAAGTTTGGAAAAAATTATATTGAAGCAACGATACAAGTGGGTAATGATCTGTTGGCATCTCTAAGTCCAAACATTCCATGCATGATGTGAGAATCTTATAATAAACGTCAGGGTAATGATCTGTTGGCATCTTTAAGTCCAAACATTCCGTGCATAGTGTGAGAATCTTATAATAAACGTTTCGAAAAAGCAATTGAGGGGTTCGTGCTTTCGACGCAAAAAGTAGTGAGGACGAGTAGAAAAGGTACTATGGAGTTGATCCCTAATCTCAATGAAACTTCCAGGAAGCAAACGATGGAAAGAGACGTTTTGGCTGCCCCTTAACCCCATCTTTCCTTGACAAACATCCTATTACTTGCATAAATAGTTGTGTCCAAAATCAATTTTTGGGCACATATAGCCGACAACGTAATCGGGCCCAAAAGTGGGCTTAGAGATGGGCCATACGGTTGCGGCCCACTTTGATCGGTGTCTGAAAGTATAATTAGGGTTTTTTTCTTCTTCTTCTTCTTTTTTGGTTTTGTGAAGAGTGAAATGTAATGTGCATGCTTTGAAAAAGTTAGTAGAGTCGTAGACATGAATTATTCAAAAAAAAAAAAGATGGAACAATTTGAGATTGGCGAGTAGACAGTGAGCAATTAAACGGGTTTGGAGTTGGCATAAACGGATTCTTATCTTGAATAGGACAGCCTGTTTATGATGGGAAAATACCATGCCTTATATGGTGGTCAACTACTTAACCAGTTCAAACACAAAGCAACGCACTCAATTTATCATATAAAAGTGGACAGAATATTAAATATGCTTTACCTCATTTGATACTTCGTGTTCAGAGATTATTTTATACTTAATAATTTATTGACATATCTTGAGCTGCTGACATATGAGATTACTTAAGTTGTCTAAAAGCATGTTTGAGCATATTAAGCGCATTAATAGTATGAAAGGTGTATTGTAATTTAAACACATATGAACATGTAATTGTAAATAGGTCGACCTATCGCATTAAGTCGACCTCTATAATGACAGGTTTGACAATCGTACCAATTGTGTCATGTTGCGTCATGTGATCCATTTTATCATAAATGTTATGTTCGTGCCAATGCAATTATATTGAACATGACACGTCCAGAGTAAATACATTCGCATCATGCTTCTATTTCAACGTAGCACAGCACTTCCTAATTTCAAGGGCCTCAAATTCAAAGACATGTAAAGTCCCTTCAGATTGGACAAAAACACTATTCGTTGAGTTAGGGTGCAAAATTTTCTTCAAACTTTATAGTTATGATATTAATAAAGAAAAAGAAAATATTAAGAACAAGGGCATCAGATTTTAATAAACCAGTAAGCATAATGTAATAAAATAAAATAAGATTTTAAAACTAGGGCGTGCTTGATTGACGCTAGCATGATTAGATTAATTTCGAATCCGGGTCAATTCAACGTCTTGGCCGAGGGCCGCGACCGCGAATGGCGCCAGAAAGGAAGTCAATTTGTTTGAAATTGAATCTAGGGCAATCATAGCATACCATGCCTACCAGAATGGATTTGAACTTGTGGGCGTTTCAGCGCCGTACGATCGTGATGAATTGATCTCCACGGTCTGATCAGATCAGGCAAGGAAACAGGCGACCCTTTTTGGCTGGTTGTCAAGTCCGATTTTTGTTCCTGGTCGTACTTGCTTGACGATTTTTGAAAAACGATCAATTGTATTGCTTAAATAAAATAAATAAACAAAAAAAAATTATTACTAGTGAAAATTTTTAGAAATAAATTGTTATTTATAAAGAAAATATTTTTTATTGACTAATTATTTTAAACAATACAAACATTGTTTTTAAGAATATATTTTCAAAATCATTTATTTTTCGCAAAAACAAATAAAATCGTAACAACATTAAATGAAAATTTAAGAAATTATTGAATGCACTTAAGTTTGGCTTCAATTGATGATGCATCTATATTGACTTTTTTTAAATATGTAAAAGTTGATAGCTAGTATGATAATATTACTTTTTATGTAATTAGCGAAAAAATCAAACTTGATTTTTCAAGGAAAAGTCACAGATTATTGAGTTCAAACTCAGACTTTATGGCTGTTCTTTAGCCAAATCACATTGAATGGGTCATTCAAACTCAGTTTAAGCATGATTACGAATTTAATAGATCAATTTAGATGGTTGGATTTGATCTTGAAAATAACAAATAAAAAATCAATGTCTCGACATCTTGAGATTAAAGGTGTTTTGACCTAGAGAAACCATCTCAAAAATAAAAAGTCTCCATAATAATCATTTTTTAATAACGATCTTAACATCGAAAGTGTGATTTATTATTAAAAATTCGAGATGGTTTTGAGTAATTAAAATTTTTTTAGGGTAGTGAAAATGTTAAGAGTGCCCCTTAGACGCCTGCCGATGGTGGTTAATTCTACTTTATAAATATGAATATTTTTATTAAGAATCTCATTTAGTGTCTTTAGGACACTCATTAACGAGATCCTTAAAATAAAAACTACCCAATATCACTAATTATAAATGAAATTATGGGCCACAGACTAATTGTCCAATCAAAAACAAACATCATATACCCATAGTTGTAAAACAAATGTACATGCAGGTGTCCCCCACCGGGATATATATGAGACCCAAGAGAGAAAATCATTATCATTTTTTTCGACAATGTTGATATTTAAAGTGTATTTTAGTATTGAAAAATTCAAGATATTTTTGAGTAATTAAAACTCTTTAGGGTGATGAAAAATGTTGAAAGTGTCATTTACACACATACTAAGGATTGTTAGTTCTATTTTTTATGAATATGAAAATTTCTATTCGAATACAATTTTCCAATTCTTAGGAATACCAATTAGTGTCTTTAGGACATTCGTCAACAATATCATTAAAATAAAAATTACCCAATATCACTAATTATGAATGAAATTATGGGCCACAAACTAATTTCCAATTCTTGGGAGTACCAATTAGTGTCTTCAGGACATTCGTCAACAATGTCATTAAAAAAAAATTACCCAATATCACTAATTATGAATCAAATTATGGGCCACAAACTAATTGTCCAATCAAAAATAGACATCACGTATCCACAGTTGTAAACCAAACGTACATGCGTGTGTACTCCACCGTGATGTGCATGACACCCGAGAGGGAAAATCATTCTCGTTTTCCATCATCCATCAAGATCTTTAGCTCTCATTTGTCCACGTGGGGGTTCCGCATTGGTCAACAGTCATCGCCATTCCCTTGCTCATCACTACTGCTATTTTTAATAATGTTTACCTTTGAAATGCCTTTCTCCTATAGGGCGACAGTTTGAATTTCGATTTCTTGGTGCCGGGGGCGGAATTTTAAATAATAATAATAAAGAAAAAAAAACAAACAAACATTCACCCTGCTTTTTTTTTTGTCCACCTTTTGATGCCCACTATCTCTCACCCCCAACTTTTGCTTTCGCCTTTGCTTGTCCTCAACGTTCGGTAGCGGAAAGAGAGAGGTGGAGAAAATGATATTATAAAGTTAAGATAAGTTGGGATAAGTTAGAATGTCCCCGTGAATTAGAATAAGTATTGTGGACATGATATTTTAGAGATACTTGTAACTCAATATATGCATAGAGATGTCCATGGAAATTCGCAATTGAATTGGTCACATGAAGTTTATTAGCTCACATGTGAGAGCGAAATAAATTTTTTCATGCTTTTCATTGACAAGGCAAGGGAATTTTTTTTTTTTAGGACGTGCTAGTATTGCATTTAATTTTAATAGAATGGATTTAAAATGGGTCTAGGGCCAATTAATGGACCAATGGAATATGGTTTTCTCTTTGCCCAAAAGATTTACACCAAAGAAAAGGTTAATTTAGCTTAAAATTTCAAATAATATTATTAATTCAATTTTCAATCCATATTAAATCAAGATTCTTACCAACTAAATAACAGCTAATTAGAATAGTTTGAATTATTATTTTTTTTTTGGTTGTAAATCAAAGGAAACCAATAAATCAACGAAACCACCGGTATTTGTACATTAATTTCTTTCCATGTTGGTAAGTCATATGAAAATTTTCTATTCTTGTAGAATGTTTTTATCAAGTGATTGTTCATAACTTTTTGTAAAGATCTACTTCATGTGAGATTTCATCCTTTTAATTTGAGTTTACCTACATTTCAATCATAATCAAACTACTTAAATTGGGAAAATCTTGAACCAAATCAATTATAGTCCTTCAAATCATTAGTTTAATCCCACGGTCACCAAAAAAAGAAAAAAAAAAACAACATGCATTGTATCACATCAGAAGAGAAAGGGTGGGCAAGAGCTACCAAATCAAAAAGCTCTTTATTCTATTTGGGTTGTTGAAACATTAGAATAATGTGGACAAACTTGTCAAAATGTCACTCGTGATTCCTTTTTATAAGGATTATGCATGATTAATATGAATGAAATGAAGTAGAGAGTGCATGAGAAAAGATTCGGGCACTCCCCTCATACTCGAATGACAGGTGGAGTACCTTTTAAGATTTCTAGTGATAATTTTTCTGCTATAGATTCTTATTCTTAGGTTAATAAATTAAGGGTATTTATAAGTAAGAAGGTTGATGAGTAGTGTTTTGCCATGTGGTGATTCATGCAAATTAAATCAAATGGAAGATATTCAACCATTTGTCAAGAGAATATGATTAGATAGACACAAAGGCTTAGATTGACATTGAATCCACTAAAAAGGGTAAGGCCGGTATTAAGTTAAATCTTCCAATCCCCTCTCCAAATCACTAAACTAAAACTCTTAAGCAATCCCAAATGAATAGAGATAAATCCATATCCTACCACTAATTCGTAGTTAAACCCAGTACAGGCCACACATGGCCCTGGTTGCACAAGATATCACTATAATAAGTCTTTAAGTATAAGCCTTTGATAGCAAATTAGTACATTTGCCATCCATATAAATATCATCAAATAATACGCACAATTGACAATATAAATTTAATAAAGAGACAATATTTTCCTCCAATCCTGATCGGAAGAAACTCCTCTAGCTCTATCCAAATCTAACGGAGGGTTCGAAATTATGGGTATCAACCATATACAGAGTTAACGAAAATCACATATTCCTAATGGCCGAGTTCCTTGGAATTGTCATGATATTTCTTTGGAAAGGAATCCTCTTTCTAAATTCGATTTCGGTATATTGAAATCATAACAAAAAAGATTCTTTGGAGTCATCTATAAGTATATAATCCAAACAAAGAAAAAAATTAAATTATCTGAGCTTATTTATTAATGATAATAAATAAAATAAAATAAAATAAAATAAAATAAAATAAAATAATAGATAAATAGAAAGCATATGTCCTCCATGAACGCTTGCCTCTCTCAATTCTTCCCCCACCAGTAGTCCAGCAGAGCCAGTGCGCCGAGGAGAGAGAAAGCTGAACTGAAAAACTGCAGACTTAGAGAGAGAAAGCTGAACTGAAAAACTGCAGACTTAGAGAGAGAAAGCTTGGCGTCGTGTCCGTGCGCGCGGCGAGGAGAGAGAAAGTTCCCAGATGCTCTGCGAATGGGGAAATCTGAGCAGCGAAACCTGCAGCGGCGGCCACGTGACGAGGGCGGCGGCGGCGGCGGCGGAGGCGGGGGCTCGCGGTTCTGCTGCGAGAGATGTTCGGAGGGGCTCCGCCGCGTCGCGGGGGAGCTCAGCCCGCGGTGCGTCTTCGTCTTGCTCCTAGGCCTCGCCGTCTTCCTGTCGGGGATCTTCTGGGTGCTCCCGCTGCGGAGCGCGCGATCCGGTTTCGATGCGAAGGATGCGGTGAAGCGTGGCGGTACGATTCTCGAGCCTCAGTCGTCGCTGGTCTTACGGTTCAGTGGGCTGCGACTATTTTGGTTCGGTTGTGTTCGTTTCTGCTCCGATTTTAGGAACTGACGCTGCGCGATTTGGTCTCTGCTGATGATTTGGTTACTAGGGTTCCTTGTTTTGCTTGTCTAGGAGCCGGGTTTTTCGGTTTCGTGGTGCCTCGGGACATTGTTAGGGTTTCGGCGTTTACACTTGATGGGCATGTGCTTGGTTTTGGGGGCTTAGTGCATACTAGCGGACTGGCAGTAAAGTGTCTAAATTGAGAGGTCTCATGTTCACCAATATGTAATTTTCTTCCCGGAGATTGGGCGCTGCTGCTGTCTGCGCGAATCTACAGGCAGATTTTACACTGCGGTTCATGAGCAAATGGTTGATATTGTTGACGAGCTTTGTGGGTACAGCTTCTTCTGTAGTTCCGACTGCTATCTTGAGATGAGTTTGTTTCACTGAGGACCCAGACAAAATCTAGGATAGGAAATCTTCAATTAGAATAGTCAAGAGCTGTTTCCTAAGGCAAAAATGGTTATACATATAGGCACACGTGCGCGCGCACACCCCATTGAGGCCACCGAGAATAAATAATTGATGCGTGGTGAATTTGGGTGAGAATGTGGAATGCTTTGATGGAAAGAAAGTGTTTGATGTGTTTGCGAAAACTTAGCATTGGGATAAAAGAGTTTACTACCAAAGCATAAGGGAATGTTCCACCAACTAAGGATGAAGAACTTTAAAGGTTCACCACCAAAAATTGGGTAAAGAACTGAAGGAATCACTAACTTGAGAGAGATCCTCAGATATTATCAACTCAAAAATCTTAATTCATACAACTGAGAATTCACCTCTTATTTTTAGAGGGACTTGGATACTAAGCTTGGAAACTTTAAAGTAGGAAATCTTAGATTGGGAAATATTAAACTAGGAAAATATTAAATTAAGAAACATCAAATTAGGAAATAAATTTGAACTAGAAACCATAGAATTTAGGAAACAACCCTCCAGCTTTTAATTCAGTTAAAAGAGCCTTTATTTTTAAATTTCTAGATATTCCATCTTGGACGCTTTCTTCTCAGTGGATCCATTGGATCATGTTGTGGCCAAAATCTCTCTTTACTTGCATTAACATAAAATATTCTTTACTGGAAATAGTCCCTTCATTTATAACATTGATGGATCTATAGCCCCTGAGAGTAGTGCCATTTCTTGAGTTATCTTTGAGGTAAAAGAAAGTACACTGAAATGCGATTCCTGGTCAGGGCAGCTTTATGAAAAGTGTCATTAGATATATTACTTAACATCGAATTAAGCTGTACATTCACTGCTCTAGTTTGTTTTGATAGAGCAATTTTGCTTCCTGCTACTTTCTGTTGACATTTATATTTATTCATCAGTGCCAAACTCATATTAATTAACGCGCTTGCAAACATAGGTTGTGTGCTGATCCACTTGACTTCAGACAACAGTTGAGAGAACACAGGGCATGTACATACCAAAGAAACAAAAGGATCTTTGAGAATGTCATTTCAAACTAGGTGGTGTTCTCTTAAATTGAGGGATATTTTTCAAGGATGGATTGTTATAATATCTCAGACAGATGAGATGTTTGATTTGACTAGCAAAGCTGAGGGCTTCATATGTTTCCAATTTGTGACAGTCCTATGGTGTGCTACATTGTTATTATACTGACTTCTCATCATTATGCAGAAACAAATAGCCACGTGTTCTATAGAGTATGTCAATTGAGTCACACACTCGATGATTTGTATGGCGAGTGTGATTGAATCATTTTAAGTTTATGATAGCGCTCTGGTGTGTTGACATTGTATTTATTGGCTTTTTCATCATTCTCTTGAATCAAATAGCTAGTATGTCTTTAATGTGGTGGGGCCGAGTCATATATATAAATATATATTGGTCGAAAGGAGTCATATAAGTTGAGGAGTTCAATATTTGATAATTCAAGCTCTATTGTTAGTTCAGTGTTGTCCTTTGAACTATGAGCAAATGTTTATTTATGTAGGACAATAATAAAAATGGATGGTGGGAATATTCACGTGTGGGGAAAGAAGTATTTTTCTCTCTAGTGGTATTCTATCAAGTAGTTGGAGCTAGGCAAACCTAAAATCTACCAAATCTAAATGACTTTATTGCAGCCCGTGTTCGACGGTTTTCGTGTTCATAATTGCTACTCTGTTTAAATGCTCTACAACAAGGTAAAAGAAGGTGCATCAACAGCACCTTCCTTTGACTCATCGAAATTGCATTTTTTAGAAGGATGAATTTCAATCAAAGTCACCAATCTGGAGGTTAAGAAAGTTGTTATATCTGTACATCTTAGTGTTCTACAGATAATAATCTGCTGTCAGTTGGAGAATAGTTTGATTGCAGACTGCTTGAGTTGGATAAGAGTATGAAGTATGTTATGCACATGAGAAAGTAGAGGAAAGAGGGGAGTGGGGGTATTCTAATAGGATGATCTGTTGACTCTTGGACATACTATCCGAAGGAATTTTTTTTTTTCCCTGAGTATTACACACAACTTTAAGCTTGATAGGCACTAATAATAACTTATTTCTGAATAAAGCTTTTAACTTCATAGACCTTTTGTAGTCTCTCCAATATTCTATCTTATTTGACGTAGATTAATGCTTTGTTTGGGAAATTGGGGACAATGGGGGAAAGAAAATTTGGGTGGAAATATTTTAAAAATTTTAAAAATTTTAAAATAGGTTATGGACGGAAAATTTAAAATAGTGGGCACTTTCTTTGGATTTTCCTCCCCATCATGCCTTCAACCATAGCATAAGTGTGGAATTGTGAGGCAAGCCAAAACCTGTAAATACTGATGTTTGAATCTAATTTATCCTAACTAAAAATCATTGGATCGGTTCCATACTCGATACTTAAAATGTGAATAGTAATGGATTTGCTTTTACCTTCACGAGTAGGCACTAGGCAAGCCTTACATCACCTTGTCTCTGTTTCTGTTGTGTCTGATTCGCGTGTTCCAAGAATATTTTAGCTTATCATAAATGACGAATCCAGCTGGTAAGGGGTCCTCTCCATGCCTATGTAACAAGACAATTTTTTCCCCCTCTCTAGAATATAGTTTTCATTTGATTGATATGAGATAATGGCATGCTCAATTTTGCCCCTCTGGTTCTCACTAGTCCTGTACATATTTTTAGAAGGTGTATAAGTGAATGACTGCATGCTGTCTACTTAACAGACATGTATCGTGATGAGGCATTGATTGCTGCATTCGTTGATGTTGCGGCTCTTGTGTGTCGAAAAGGTCAAATAGATTTCCTTTCCTGGTCTCTCTGTCCTGCTCACCCTTCCATCAGTTTGTGAGATAGATACCCAAATGGGCACATGCCATCCAAGTCAAGCCTTTGCTGGTCATAACAATTTTTTGTGACTGAAAATTGAGCAGTGAGAAATGACATCAGAGGAATTAGTTTTACACTCATGCCTGTGAGTGCCTTTGAACTGGAAAAATCAACTTGTCTTACCTTTGAGCTCTTACAAATAATACTATTAAGTGGTCCATGCTTTCTTTTTGTTATCTGTTCTTATGTAAATGACTCTTTCCTTTCTTAATACTCACTCAACCTTTGATATGTCTGTTTAACAGCCACTGTTCAGGTATCTTTTCAGTTGGAAAAGCCAGTTTCCGAGATTGTTATGTTCATTGGAAGGTTAGAATATGACTTATACGGTGAAATTGGGGTTCCAGATACAAAGGTAATTGAATGTTACACTGCATATTTTGTTTACTTTTTAATCAGAGATGAAATTAACGCAGAAGTGGTTTGAGCAGGTGGCGGTATTATCGGCGCACCAATCAGGCTCAACTAACTATACTGATGTGGTGTTTGGCATTCTGTCTGACCAACTGAATGGTCCAATTAATCAAGTGTGGCTAAGTGTTCTGAGATCATATTTGATTGGCCTCTTCCTCCAGCAATCTAATCTAACTGTTACAGCCTCCCTTTTTGGGCAACCATCTGAACTTCAGATTTTGAAGTTTCCCGGGGGAGTCACTGTGAACCCATCTGTTTCAATTTGGAAGATACCCCAGATCCTATTTAATTTTACTCTCTACCAGTCTATATATGGTATACAGCAGAATTTTGTTGAGTTCAAGGAACAGCTGAAAGAGGGATTGCGTCTAAGGTCTGATGAGGTGAGCTAGTTGTCCAGACGAGTTTTACTGATCTGCACCATCTAAGTGTTTAGAATTTCATCCGAACCACCATTTTGAGATCTATTGTGACTGAAAAGTTAAAATTTCACAAATAGCATGATGTTGGAACGCTGTTGTTCTGCAAAGTGTAACTTTGAAATTGGATAGGGGAAGAATCCCTTTTCATTTGTTTTCTAGGTAAAGTTGTTTAATGAGTTACTTATTGTATAATACCTGCTTCTGTACACATCCCCATGTACATGGAGCATGTTGGTTCTTTGTTCAAAAATGTTAATTTTCAAAACACAAGGTACATTGCATCGAGTTTAGTGTCAAGATCTTCTCGATCTTGCAATGCTTCCAACAAGAACTGCTAGATGAGATTCAAGATTAGCTTTACAATGTTTGTTACATGCATTTTATGTTTCACCAGGAGTAAAGCATCTAATATGTTTATATGAATTCCTCCTTACTATCATCTCTGTTTAGTAATTTAATTTTCTGTACTCTTGACACTCTTTCCCTTTTATACTTTGCTGATTTGTTTCTCCAACAGGATGTATATGTGCAAGTTACGAATATGGAGGGTTCAACAGTTGCTCGCTTTGTCACAATCGAGGCTTCTGTTACTTCTGATTATGGAAAACTTCAACCGCAAAGATTAAAGCAATTAGCTCAAATAATCTCAGGATCTCCTGAAAATCTCGGTCTTAATAATTCAGTTTTTGGTAATGTTAAAGGTGTCAGCTTGTCATCTTATTTGGAGGGCACCCTTACACCACCTCCAGCTGCATCGCCCGGCTTTGTGCCATCAGCTTCCCCGTATAGCTCGCCTTCTTCATATTCCCCAGCTCCCTCACCTCACCCGCATCCAGTACCACGTTGTCCTAAATGTGAGATCTCTGTCTATTTTGGCTACCTTTTTATCTCAAGTCCTCGAAGGATGGGTCCTATGTCAGGTCACACAACAGATTGTACATGTGGTGGGATCACAGTCACTCCAGCCGCCTCACCTTTTCATTCTAGTCCAGCTCAAACTCCGACCTCTCTACCTCCTGCACCTGCTGTGCATTCACCTTATATGTCTCCAACATCACGACATTCTCCATCTTTCTCGCCAGGGCCAACGGTGTCAATTGCCTCCCCTCCAGTTAATGATAAAGGACTCGGAGAAGGCCCTGTATCCCCTTCTCTTGCGCCACTTCAATCATGTAAGCTTCTTAGTTTTGGGATGACATTCTCTATTTATCTTGATAATTTCTCTTTTAAAAAATTGCATGTGAGGGGTGGATTATGAAATAATCCAAGTGAAAGATCATGGTGAAGAATGCAGTAAACTGTTTATGCTTTCTTAAAGATTAGTTATGCTATGGTATATGCTTTAAGATCTGTTGATGCATCTGGATGGAATGGGATTTAAAATTGGCACTCTTCTTTGTGGAGCAGCATGATTCAATGCTGTTGGTAATTGAAAATTGTGACTAGTGATCATGAGCTTGAAATATATGTAATATTTGCACAACAACGTTAATTATGTATAAGTTGAGCGGCATTTTAGGGCATTTGCCGTCAGAGGAGTGATGGATCGCATGTGGAAAATTTGGAGCATTGAGTTGATTGATTGGGATTGCAATAGAGTGATAATTCGCATCTTGGCTTCTGAATGATTCACAATTTGATTGATCCATCCCGTGTTCATAGTTCAATTCCACCTTCGGGGGGCAATCATTTTGAAGTAGATAGTTCTTATTTATTGTTGCTACACTGACTGTATTGTACCATCTCTTGATTTCTATCAGGGAAAAAGGGTGGTTTATCCCCTGACAGCTCTAATACATTAGGGTAGTTAGAGTTCAGAATAATATTTTGAGATTCTGTCATCTGTTCATATTATTCAGTACTTGATGAATGAAGTGAGGGTGGACGCCAGTGGATAGCCATGCTATGTCGCATTAATGAGTGAAGAAGGCTGCAATTTTTTTTTTCTCTCTTTTCTAATTATTTTGATCAAGTTATACGACTAATTCATAGTGAGAGACTTTAATTTTCATTAAATGTTCTTCACGCAGCCGTAGGTTTCACTTTTGGCTTTCATGGTAGTTGCCAGTACTTGGTGCAATCTTATTTGTTATTCCTGATCCAAAAGTCACCTTCTTTCTTTCCTTTGGTATTATCTCACAGCAAGCTCGATTTCTCTGTCAATTGTAATTTGATTTCTCTGCAACTTTCCTTTATATGAGCTTACAGTTGGTAAATACAGTGACAAAACTTTTTACATCTTGATGGTTCTTCATATAAATTCAAGTGTTTTCTATCTTTGTATATTGATGACATATGATTTAAGTTCTAGTCAGATAAGAATCATGAGATCACATGTGCCATTCCGAAATTTAGCCACTTTTAATTTTTTCTGCATTTTATTGTTGGCTATCTAGATTTGAAATGTTTCTTCTACTGGCTATCTTTACTGTCGGCCTTTCCATTTGTATTTGACACCGCATGTGCTTTTGCAGCTTTTGCGGTGCCTCTATCTCCCATAGATATGTGGTTGCTGGTGCTCTCTACATTTCTGATTAATCTGCTGGGCTGGTTGAGTTCATAAATCTGCTAAACATGTGTTCAGAGGAAGAAAGATGAGGACAATGTCAACATGCTAACGTCCAGTTTTGTTCTCCTTCGGGAAGTTGAAGAAACCTCTTCTGTTCTTGGAATCCAATCAAGGTAAATCGGTCAAAGCCAAAAAAGGTGGCGGGCCGCTCATCTATTCTGTGTTACAATGTAACTTTATTCCCAAAGGGAAGCCCAACTCGAGGGTCTTTTTGTGAATAGGTGAGAAACATAGGTTGCAGGTTCCAAAGGGAACTTTAATCATGTCAATGCAATTGTAAAAAATAACCCAAGGCTCCTTTTGGGCATCTGCAATGCGGGGCAGAAGCTATTGCCATAAAAGAAAAAAATGGAGTACTAATAGTGTTATTTCATATGAAAATGATGGTGGAAATAATGCCATTGTCAAACTTATGCATCCTCTTGAATCTTGTGTGATTGATGGTGTATACTTGATCACAAGTAAAAAAAACTCGTGCCGGAGTAAAGCGTATCTCCAAGTAGTATGTCACTCCTGCATAGAAGAATTTGCAATTTGATTATCATAGAAGTAGTAGTTTTTGTATCTCATTCTGTGATCTTTGAACGTCCTCTGATAGTTGCCAGGCATCAATTGAGCATGCCTTGCAGTTTTAACGAGAGATTTCTCCATTGCACCTTCCATGGCCGGAGCAAGTTGCGGCCAGAATTTCCTTGGTTGAAATTGTTGTAACCTTTGCTCGATGTCTTCAATACCCAAGTTGTCGAGGACGGCACTCCGTGCATTACAGTAATGATGGTCGTGAACATAAGCGTGCATCACATGTTTCATCTGGGTTTCCTGCAGTAATGTTGCAAGGGCAAAGGACAGCAGTTGCTAGTGTAGCAACCTTTTAGAAAGGAGACATGCAAGTTTCTATCTTCACTCTCTTGCTAGCCTTTTTGATTTCTGGGAGTCTTCATGGCTTCAACTTAGAAATGGAAAACTGCATTGTGACGATGGTAAGGATTGACTGTCATACTTGGTTAGGATTGACTGTAATGCTTGGTGGGGACTAGTTGAGTGTTCAAGGAGTTCTCCACATCCAATCGTTATATGAAAGTGAAGAGCGGCTCTTGTCGAAAATTGAATTGGAATCTGTACATTTGTTCAGGACTGAAGTCATTATCTTTCCCGGTTACTTTATTCCTTCCCCTTCGCTTTGGTACACACTTTAGGGGTGATGCGGATACAAAGGGACTTATTATGGGTTTATCCCACTCTTTTACAGAGTCTTCATCGACTTTGGAAGAACAACATGAAAATAGACCGATTTTAAACCGCTAGAGGTCATCACCCTCATCGCTGTGGTAAAGAACGTGAGTCATGCTCAGTAAAATATGTTACCCAAATTCAGAAAAGAAAAAGAAGGCAAATCTCTCTGCGTTTTATCCACACGGCAAAATCACTTCGAAGGGGCTTTGGAGTCTGTAGGAGGAAGCTTGCAAAGAGCTTTCGAGGCATTAAAGTTCATAGAGCATGAGGATTTGAAGCAGGAAACTCTTATAAGGTATGAATATAATCTTCTCTCGAAAGATTTCCAAAAGAGACTGCAAGCCAATGAACAACTACACTCGCTCAAACACAGCCCACCTCTCTCTATTAGATCTCGGATTTACACCGCTTTTGGCGATTGCCCTCTTCGATGCTCCCCCTCAACCACCCCGCCCTGGTCTTGCCACCCTAGCATTCATCTAAACTTCGGAATCCCGGCACCACCTCCAAATGGTCGCGGACCAAAACCTCTCTATCTCTCTCTCTTCAAATTCAAAGTTTTACATTGCTAATACGATGCCTGCTTGCATGGCAGAATACTGAATGAGCTGCATCAACGTCAAGTATATGGATAAAAACTTAACGCATAAGCTCAGTTCATCCATGTAAAGTAGTCTGGAATCTAGCGTAAATTCAAGACTGAACGGTTATACATATATAGGCCCGTTTGGTTCAGCTTCCCCAAGGGGCTTTGGGCTCCCAAAGTCCCATGGGGAAAATATTTTGTGTTTGGGAGTTACTTATGAGTTTGGAGCCCAGCTTAGCCCAGTTTGGACAAATTTTGGGTTGCGCGGTCATAGAGGCATGCTCCTACTATATAATATAATGATTGAATATATTAAGTATCCAATAAAATGATGCTTTTAAGGTTTCCACCTATAAGTCCTTAATTTTCCTCAAATCTGTCATAATTTACTTGAAATCATCCTATTGGAATGATTCAACTTTATGGGTTGTATTTATTGGAAAAATTACCAAAAAAGCCATAAATTTATTATTTTTGTATCAATTTAGTCATAAATCAGGAGGACGCCTGCTTTTAGCTCTAAGTCATCGCTTCCAATCCTATTCCTATAATAGAACGCTTTTCTTTTTTTCGGTATGCCGCTCCGCGAACAGAGCGAATGAAGAGAGATCCAACCTAATATCATGAATATCCTTCGCCCGTTATCTCCTCATCTTCCTATTTATAAGTCACAGACTCACAGCTCACTTATTTATGCTACTCATTTTTCTTCTTAAGGAGAAGCATTCCTTTTCCTATTCCTGAGCACTCTAGTTGTTTTCATTTTTTTATCTTCTTTGTGGGTTTGATGGATTTTTGTTAGTCCATCCTCTCATAGATTGGGTTCTCCTTGGGTGATCGAGCCCTATCTTTCCTTTTCATATATATGGGCTTCTCCGAGGGGCTTGCCTTGGGAATTGCTTTTGTTGTGAGGATCTTATTCACTTCTGAAGCGACACCATATACTAAGAATATGATGATGCCGTTTGGGGCGGCTTCGGAGGAGCTGCCGCAGGCACCAGCACCGACAGCCCTTGATTAAGGGCATGTAGCCTTTGCCAAGAGCTCCACTTGGTGAGAAGCCCTATCACTCCCAAATAATTCAATAGCACCAGATTGCCTACGTAAGCATGTGAAAGACCAAATTCATACGCTTTTAAATATAGGCAAGAAGAATGCCGTGGCTTTAGCCGGGGGCCCCGCACCTGGAACCAACTCAATTTATTGATTAATACCCCTTCGGGGAGGAAGAGCTCTCGGTAGTTGCGGTGGCATGACATCCGAGAACTCAGTCAATAAATCTGTTATTGCTTTCCGAATTTTGGCTTCCCCAACATTTTGTTATAGTAGCTAGGTGGCTAACTGTCCCCTTTCGCGCACTATCACGAATCTGAAGTGCAGAAACCAACTTTATCCTCTTCTATTTTATTACCCCTAGAACAAAACAATCATCATATAAGGAGTCCTTAATTTTCCTCAAATCTTTCATAATTTACTTGAAATCATCCTATAAGGAGTGATCCGGCTTTGTGGGTTGTATTTATCAGAAAAATTACCAAAAAAGTTCTAAATCTATAACTTTTGTACCAATTTAGTTATAAATTTTTCAATTGAACAATTTAATCCTAATCTTTTCGCATTGATACCAACCCAATTCATTTAGCTAATTTAGGTTGGAAATTACGACGTAAACACCGGCCGGCCGGCGTTAACGTGGACATTTTTAATAATATTTTAATATTTTTTGAATTTTTAGAAAGTTTATTTATTTTTTATTTTTGACCTTTTCTTTCCTTTTTCTTTTTTGGTGGCCATCACCGGCCACCACCCATAGCCATGGTCGCCGTGAATGTAATAATTGTATGACTTTTTTTGTACTTTTCCCATAATTTATCTGTAGTGTTCGTAACTTGATTTCATATGGATAAGTAATATTATTGTTGTGGACGGCAATTTGTTAAAGAGTAACATGAAAATGGTAACATTTAGTGATTAAGCACTAAAATAGTAAAATATCATAAATAATTGTAAGTAATCAGGATCCTTGATAAGTTTTTGTAAATAACAAGGCAGTAATCATCCTTCAAATGCAGTAATTAACCTCTAAGTCTCATAAGGCTGAATTTTCTAACTTTAATAGCTTTCCATGAAATATTATAGACACCTCGATTTCTATTGTAAATTTTTTGTCCTCTATTTGCAATAACTTACCTTAGTTGTATTAGCATTCCTTTACAGTTCATTATTGTAATGGCTCTATCCAAAAGTAATTATCTTTACTTAAATGCGTGATATTCCATCAACGATAGTAATATTAACAATTTTATGTTCAGCAATTTTTGTAATGAAAAAAAAAATAACATATGGATGATGACCGTAACAAAATGAAAGTTGGTGAGTAGTTGAAAGTATCCCTAAAGTTTAGGGTTTTTAATATAATCTCTTAAAGGGTAAATGACACAACTGTCCCTCATTGAACTTTAAATTTGTTCAATGTGGCCCCAAAATTTTAGCCTAATGTACAATTCTTGAACTTTTAATTTGTTTAATATGGTCTCTAAAAATTTAATGTATGTTCAATTTAATCCTTAAATTGTATGAAAATGTTAATTCAAGTTCAGAAACAATATTTAACATTTTCATATAGTCTATAGATTAAATTGAACATATACCGATTAAATTTAAAATTTAGGGATATATTGCATATTAGATGATATTAGATGAAAGTTGAGGGTTATTTATGTCATTAAAAGAAAATCTTAAAAGAGAGAAATAGCTGAGGTCACGCCTCTTGTCATTCCTCGCCGCTTTCAAAATTACCCGAACCCGAACCCGACCCCTCCATCTCCTCTCCCTCTCTCTCTCCAAATTCCAGTGCGCCTCCCGAGCTCCGACAAAGGAAGGAGGGCTCCCCATCATCGGTCAGTGTCCCAGGTTCCTCTGATTTCTCTCTGGTCATGGGATCCTGACGCTTCCCGCTTTTTGCAGCGTTCTTTAGATTGATTTCTGGTCGTGGGTCGGTTTCTTGATTCCGGTCCGATTGGCTTGTGATTGAGTTTAGTGGGCTGCGGTTGATGAATTCTGGGTTTGGACTGAGGATGTCTTCTGGGTTGTCTCTCTTTTGATCGTGGACATCTGCCTGTTTGTCGTTTTGGCATCCGTTGTGGTGGTGGGTGGGTGGGTGGGGTAGTTGGTGTACTGAGGCTGGTACAGCAGGGCGTATATATTATGTGATGCGGCGGACTGTGAGTAGGGCTGGTAATTTCCGATACGAATTAAGTGTTTTGTGTAAAATTGAATGTAAACGTGACGCGGATTTCATCGACACAGGTGATGTAGCGTAGTTATAAAGAAATTTAGTGTTTATAGGGACATTGGCTCGACTGAATTTGAATGCCCGATTGTGACATGTGAACACGAATTGCTAGGCTAGCCCTATAGAACGACGGATTGAAGTGTGTCACGGCTTTTGCCCTTAGTATCCTCAGCATGTCTTGTGTCGGACTGATATATAGTGCCGTATAGTAAGTAGGCGTGTAGATGATCACCGGACTTCTTGATCCCAATGTGGCTGATGCTGTGGTTGTGCAACCTGCAAAAAAATCACATTCTTGTGCCTTGCTGTCTTGCAGGTTGTGCACCTTATCTGCTTCAACTTGACCACAATGGTTATCGTGAAAGATGCTGCAGTTACCCGACCTGAGAAAAGTCAGGTTCTTGCTCCACACCTTAGGTGATTCTCGGTCCTGCTATATTTCTTTTGTGGAACTCCGTCACTCCCATGGACGGATCATGAGTAAGTTTGCCCTTCTGACCGAGTCGATGCCATCGCTTTTCCTTTTGAATTTTTCTCATAGGAACAATAAAAGGACGAGGGAGATGACCACAGAGGTTCCCAATAACACCACTGAAGAATTGGTATGCCCCCCATTTGAACTGAACATAATGATCCATCAATCTATGCAATAGGCCAAAGGTGACAATGTTGCTTCTTGTGTAGGATATTGATGAAAGATTGGACCTGCTGGAATCACGCGTCCACAAATTGCGCAGGGTCCTGTCAGAGATGTTAGAGGATGTAAGAAAACTGAAAGCGGAGGTATCACAATTGAGAACCGGAAGGGGAGATGCCGTAGCACCAGAGCCTAGCCTAACTGACTCTGCATCATCTTGCATAACCGTAGATCATAGCCTCAGAAGCTGCGCAGATTCGAGAAGCCGCCTCCAGTGAACTGTGAGAGGCTTCGCCGTGAATGTGAAAGGGAGTTCCTTGTGTTTCACTGTGGGCTCCTTTTCAGGTTACTGCATGCTTTCTGGTTTCTCATTAGCTGAATTGAACGCCGGGGAAATAACTTGTTGACCTTTTAGTCAACTGATGTACAGATGAAACTCAGCCTGTCTTTGGCACAATGGACGTGCGCCATTAAAAATTTGGCGGATTTTATTTCAGAATTGACTTTAGACAGAGAGGTGCACCTCAGGCATGACCCATTTTCTGTGCTTGTCAAGTATGCTTTTCCATGTCGAACCCGTGATTGAGCCGGTCAAGCTTGTGATTCTAACTAGCTTGCTAGGCTGATTGAGTAGTCAAATTCACATATGTCAACCGTTATGCATGCATTTTGAGTTCAAGCTTCACTAGAGAAGATTGGAAGTTACTGCATATTGAGTCGAGTCTAGTCAAGCTTGAGATCATTACTGCTTAGAGTTTATTACAAAGAACATTATGAAGTTCGCACCCACGTCTCAAATATCTATCTCCATTTCAGATTCTGAGTTTTTCACTTTCATGTTAAATTCTATCCTCATAACTCCATGATTTTTTTGACAAAATTGCCATTTTCCTTGTCCAAAATCCTGCTGTCCCGGGTTGTCGCCAACCTCAGACTCAAGGCCGGTGACGGTTGCTGCTGCTTTAGATCTAGTCTGATCGAGGCTGGGCGACATGATTCGGACCAGATTGGGGCCTGTTCTCCCATGGCCACTGCGAGCTCCACCATGGACCTTGCCGATCTTGTGGCTCGCCAGGCTCGCGACTCATGCTGGCACAAGATGTTCGAGCTCCACTTTCCCTTGGCCACGAGTCGCTAGCTCTGTGACACAGAAGGGAGAGGGAGGGTCATCAGGGCTTCGGGACATATCAAAATCCATACTCATTTTTAAAAACCTTCGATTTGCATTTCTTCCAAACTGAAAAGATTTGTTTACTCCCAAATTCTACACTCATCTCTTCTCTCCCCCCCCCCCCAAAAAAAAAAAAAAAAAAAAAAAAAAAAAAAAAAAAAAAAAAAAAAAAAAAAGCTCAGTCATGCACATGAAGCAGACTCTCTCTCTCTCTCACTGTCACTTGACGCTGCTTCCAGTGACCTATTTGCAAATATCCCTAATCCTTTAACTCAAGCTTGACCACTAAAATGTGTCTAAGTTAACTCCACACATTCTCCTGAATTGCTTAGAGGGTGTCTACGTTATCTTTTATCTGAGGGAAGCAAATCACGCTGCAAATTGAGTAGTGAAGGCCCACCGAAATGAGTCTTGGTCTATGAACTGGTAGTCTACTATTGACCATTTCTCTTTTATTTTATTTTATTTTATTTATTTATTTTTTTGGTGACCCAGGAAGCACCGTACAGCCGGCAGCCGGTGGAGTAAACCCGGGACAACCCGCAGGGACCCACCTCCCACGGACTGCAGGTAAGTCGCGCAAATGACGAGGTGGGGAGTTGAACTTTGGCCTTGCGGGTGGCCAGCGTGCAACTCCACCATCTCTGCCAGCGTGCAACTCCACCATCTCTGCCACCAACGGGGTGGGTACCATTTCTCTTTTATTTGTTATATAAAGACATGGACATTGTACTTACCAAAAAAAAAAAAAAAAGACATGGACATTGCTATGGTGAATTTCCTAATGGGTAACGAACGAAGTTTTGTCGACTGAAAAAAAAAAAAAAAAAAAACACTACTTAAATATATAATTGTGGAAAATGAATAATTTGGAGAATATTTTCCTAAAAATGATTGCTTATACTGCTTGAAATAATTAGTTAATGGAAAATCTTTTCACTATCAATAATCATTTATAGCTAAACATTTTTGTGGAACATAAAAACATCTATCGTTCATTCATTTAATTATTTTTTTTAACAATACAAGCAATCGTTTTTAGGAGAATGTTTTCCAAATTGGTTATTTTCCTCAAAATAAATGGAGGCTAAGTTAACCCAACTTGTTTGGAAAAAAGAAAAACTCAACTTGGTTATACCTCCACTTGTAAACAGAGGTTCTCTTAAAGTTTATAATCAAGCTATTATATATTTCAAAAGACTCAAAAAATAAAGAAAATTCTTCCCTACATGTGTTGGCATACAAAAGAATTAGTTGAACTAGTAACTAGTTAGTGAAGTCATTGCAAAAGAACTCAACTAACTGATAGTGGGACAAAACCATGGGGTTTTGTCCAGTGACGTCATTTCATTCCCATATGAGAAGGGAGAGATAGCGGGTTTGAATCTCCATCTTTTCAAGGGGATTGGGGTGGGGATGTTTAGCTTTAAGAGTGAATTTCAACTCTCATGCCCTGCAAAGAAGTATGGAAAAAGCCTAAGAGTGAATTGAGAATTAGAGTAGGATGGACAAAAAAAAAAAAAAAAAAAAAAAAAAAACAAAAACAAAAACAAAAACAAATAAGAGGACACGCTTTCTTGGATTTAATTTTGGTTATCGATTACTCTCAATCTGTTTTTAACCTCGACCAGAAAAATCTAGTTTTAAAAGAAATGGAGTGGTGTATTATTTTAAAAAAAAAAGAAATAACAAAAAAATTCCTGAACCTATTTTACAGATGTCAAATTGAGCATAAAATTTTTAAATTTAACTAATTTAATCATAAAATTTTTCACAATTTGTCAATGCAGTCATTTCGGCCAATTTTGGACTGAAATTGCTATCGTAGACATTGGCTATCCTTCATGACACGGTTAGTGCTGACGTAAACAATTTTTGCCATTTTTTAAGATTTTAATTTTTTTTCCCACTACAGCTAGCAAGCCCTTGTCGGCTATAGTGGAGATACACAAATTAGGAAAATTTTGAAAAAAAATTGCAAAGTCTACGTGAGCGTCGACCTTGCCATGTAGACTAACATCCATTAAAATGTTTAGGATTAAATTGGCTAAATTAAAAATTTTATGATATAATTTATATATGTACAATATTTTTATGTCCTTTTTGTAATTATCTTATACAGAAATAAAATGTTAAAAAAAGGCTCACAATTTCGTTCATCAGGCAATAAGACAATTTATTATTGAGAATTTGATATGTCTCTATCATGACACTTCATAAACAGATTTTATAGATTAATTTGAATTTCACTTAGCATTACTCAATCTGAAGTTTCCAACATCGACAGTAAGCCACTCCCCCCTTCTCTTTGGCACTAACCCTATAGTCACGTTGCTTAAATGCAAGCCGTTAGAATGCCATAAGCTTCTTCTTGTCGCTTTTAAAGTTTAGTAGGCCAAAATTAGGGTTTCTCCATTTAGCAGAAGGGTAAGGCACACCTCCATTTCCAACTTTCGTGACCAACCTCTCTCTATTCATATCTCTTGTATGATTCATCTGGCCGATTAACTTTATAGGTGATCTTTAAATTAATCTAATATGTTTTTCATATTATTGAAGTACTATTCCATGCCTTATATGGATTTTTTGCTACAACCACCAGCAAAAACAGCTAGCATAGTATCTGTCACAACCAAGGGCCTCAAGTATGCCTCTATTTATTTCAATCTCTTGCATGATTAATCTGTTCGGTTTAATTTGTCTGTGATCTTTAAATCAATCTAATATGGGATCCCTATAGTATTGAAGTATTCCTTCATGCCCCATATAAACTTGCTGGCCTCTGGCCTCCTTGGCGGTGTCATTTCCTTTAGCTTCTGAAGGACTGCCGCATAGGTTCCAAATGACTTGTCCACCCTTACCTTAGTCGCTTGACTAGAGAGAGAAGCTCTAAGAGAGACTAGTTTTTATTGCTCAATTGCTTGAATGATACAAGTGATGGGAACCTATGTATACTTGAGCCCCTCTTGCTAAGACCATTAATCGCGAGATCCAATCTCCCAATCTACTAATTAGCTCTTTGAATAAGAAATCTCGAGAGCACGTATATACATTTCCTTTAACTCTGTAGGAGTACTCTAGAATTCTCACGAAAATCTTAAACATCAAGAAGCTTCAAGGCATATCTCGATCATCTTGGCCATCTCCATTGCTTGCGGGCCCTTGACAACCTTTGGTCCATGACATGAGATTACAACAATGGCCACTCAAGCTTTGTCAGGCTTGACGATGGTTGTCAAGCTTCATAAAACTTATGGAACGAAGGAGATTTGGAGCTCGCAACCATGGTAGCTAGAGGCCATGGCTGCTTGAACTTCCTAATGTGTCTTGGATTTTTTTCAAAAGAAATTTTAGCGTTTTTTTCTTAATTCTAATCCTTTTCTTGTAGAACTTTCCATTCTTTTTTTTTTTTAAATGTTTTTTTGAAAGTTTCAAGTTATTTTTATAATATGACACTTGGTGGGAGCTACATCAGCAGCACGTGTCATAAATGAAGGAACAAAAAAGCCACATCAATATTTTTTTCAATAACCAAATTGAACCAAATTAATGGAATGACTTAAATTCCACCAATTTGAAATGTTTCAGAACTTTATTGCAAGTTTTGATTTTTTAAGACTCAACGATATTTTCGTTAAGATTTATGATACCCTTATCCCCAATAATTAAGCTAACTTATAGTGAGACACACTTTATTAGATGTGATTGAGGGGATTATCGATTTCCAATTTCCTTGATCCCTCAATCCTAATAAGAATGGCTTGCAATATTAATTCATTAGGCGATATGAAAAACTATTATGCTACATTTGGTTGTCTGAATTTCTAAACATGACAGGACTAGATAGAATATAATATGAAATTAAGGGGTTTTGCTATATCCAATCAATTGTTTAATGATTACAATAATAAAGTCGGATACATTTATATCATGTTAATATAAATCAACCAAAAATTTTACAAATGGAGATGGTAAAAATTTCTTGTGATACTCTTGTCTACTTTATTTTATTTATATTTATTTTCCTCTATTTTTTAATTAATTTATTATTATTTCTTTCTTCCCCATCGATTATTCTCTAATAAAATTTTATTAAATAGTAAATTGTACTAATATAAATAAAATACCTAAAATATGTAATAAATACAAATATATATTTATATTTATATATTGAATTTATATTATAAAATAGAATTAAATTCAAATATATAAATAAATATAAGATTAAATTGAAATAACTAAATTTTTATTTTTATTTTTGTTATTTTGAATCTTATATTAGAATTCAAATATTATTTATATTAAAGTATCATTCTAATTTGTTAATTTAATAAATTTGTTATTCGAGAAAAATAAATTTTCTATTATTGATAGAAATTTATCCACCTTTATCTTACCTTCCCCCGTAAGATAATTTTATCCGTCTATATCCCTCATATATCTAACTTTATTTTATCTTGAGTAGGCACTAAACGTAAAATATGATAAATTTTATTGTATCTCGAATTTTATCTTGACTGTCAAACGCAGCCTTAGTGAGTATTTCACATGATCTTGTCACCTCATTTTCTAAACCGATTTGGCAAATTAATATGAATTATAGCTTGGCATTATACCATATGAAATTTCTAACCTCTTCAAGGGATGGTGAGCAAAATGGGCTTTTCTTCTGGCCCATCTATTTGGTATGTAACTTACAGGCCCAAAAATTGCATCCATCAAGCGCTATTAAAGCCCATTTAGCTTCTTCTTCTCCGCTTTTAAGGTTTGGCGATTAGGGTTTTCGCTCTACCCTGCAGAAGCGGCGAGGCAGAAGCTCCATCTCCACCACCTCCTGTTGCCGCCATGGTCCTCAAGTAAGCCCCTTTCTCTCCCTGTAGTTTCTTTCTGGTCGGTTCGCTTTTTCTGCCGTCGTTGAATCGGTCTGCATGCTGTCATTTCGGTGGTTTATTGTTTAGATGTGATTTGACGGGAATCGGTGGATTCTTCCTGTGTTTTCTTGGGTTCTGCTGATGCCTGGTGATGGAGCTTTCGTTTGATCGATCGATTGAATGCCGACTGTTCGGGATTGGGATCGTGCGTGTGTGCATGTTGTGAAAGATTCTGCTTGCGTCTCTGGAACTGCCGAACACGCGGATTGAATCTTCAGGGCTCGACTTGGCTCTGCTGTTGACGTGAACTTGAGGAGAAAGAAGGAAAATTTTGTTGTTTTTTTGGGAATTAGGAAGAGACTAGATATGGGTTTGGAACCCTTTGAGCTGTAGATGGCGTGGGAAATTGGGGGTCGCGGCGAATGTTCGTGTGCAGCTTACGCTCTGATGAGATGAAAGATGTCTTTCTGTCTGCGACTGTGCAATTTGTCTTCCTGGGTGATTGTCGCATGTTTCCTTTGTTGTTTGCTGGTGCTAATGTAGCTTATTTGGAATAATTGATTGGTTTTCTAATGACTTTTTCTTTTGGAATAATAGGACTGAGCTTTGCCGCTTCAGCGGTGCCAAGATTTACCCTGGCAGGGGAATCAGATTTATCCGCTCGGATTCCCAGGTGAGGCTTGTTGCGTGGTTTCTTTGTGGTGGATGGCCTTCTCGGTCGTACCTTTCGTGAATAATGCTCCTTGGCTTTGCATTGGTAGGTTTTCCTCTTTGCCAACTCGAAATGCAAGAGGTACTTCCACAACCGCTTGAAGCCGTCAAAGCTCACGTGGACGGCCATGTACCGGAAGCAGCACAAGAAGGTGAAGAAAGCATCAGCCAGAAGGGTTATGGGGTCATGAGGAAATGGCAGAATTTTGATATCTTTTTCTCCTTTATTGATATTGTAGGATATTGCTGCTGAGGCTGTGAAGAAGAAGCGCCGTGCCACCAAGAAGCCGTATTCCAGGTCCATAGTTGGTGCCACCTTGGAAGTCATTCAGAAGAAGAGAGCTGAGAAGCCAGAAGTTCGAGATGCTGCACGTGAGGCTGCTCTGAGGTATATAACTTACGAGCTCTTCTCTTGTCACCATGGAGTGTGTTTGCACTCCCTATTCATCAGCTTTTCATATCGGTTTCTCACTGCAGGGAAATTAAGGAAAGGATCAAGAAGACGAAGGATGAGAAGAAGGCGAAGAAGGCTGAAACGATGGCCAAGTCCTCGAAGTCACAATCCAAGGGAGCCATGCCCAAGGGTGCTGGACCTTCTAAGGGCCCTAAGCTTGGAGGTGGTGGCGGAAAACGTTGAATTCCCGTTTAAACTTCTAGATTACCTACTGTTTGTTTTGATTTCTGTCTCAATTGAGCAGTATATTTTGTCAATCTTTGCGGTATCTTCTGTCGGATCCGCTTAGTTTTTGTTTAGTGCAAGTTTTGACAGTGCTGTAAACTGAATCATCAGTTGAAAGTTTGGGCTTCTGATTTTGCTTATGCTGGTCCACTAAATAATTAGTGTTAGGCTCTTCAGTATGAATTACTTGCTAGTTTCTGAAATGAGGTTTTTGCCTTCGGACGTACGTGTAGGAGCTCGACTCTAATAGAGAATTTGGATTTTCGAGCTAGAATCGACGATTCTCTGCTCCAATCAATTTATGAATAAACTTGAGATAGAGCTAAATAAGTTGGAATATCTTCCCTTTTTATATGAAATTTTAAGGATTTTCTTGTCTATTTTATAGGACTATTAACCAATTAGAATAAAACAGTTATGCTCGATACCGCTCGATTAGACTCTGAAGTTTGTCAAGCCGATTTAGATCTTCGATTGGCACTAGCTTAGGCTGTCAAGTTTGTCAAGCCGATTTAGATCTTCAATCGGCACTAGCTTAATTTAAATTATGCAAGTTTTTCTTGAATAACAATCGAGTATTTATATTTGAGTTTTTTTTTTTTTTTTATCTAAGTATGGTGTTTCGTAGAATAAATTTGGCTCGAGTTGTGGGATAGAGTGGTGTTGATCTTATGATAATAACGTTGTCACAAATGATGGCTCTTTTGTATTGTCATTTATATCGTGCTAAGATTATTTAAAGTTCGGAGTATCTATAAAACTTATATACTCAAGAAAATAGAATTGCTAAGTTCAAAAGCACCTCAAATAAAAAGGAAAAGGAAAAAGAAAAGGAAAAGGAAATTCACCATATTTCAAACTTTTGCCTTCAATTGAAATTCTCAATCTCAATCCACATTTTAGGTAAATGGCCAATTAGAGCAATTATTGATTTTTATTGGAAAGAGCATGTATAGTATACACCTTCAAGTCTAGTAAATTTTTGGGATTATCTAAGAAAGAGATTGACAAAAAAGGGAAGATCTCATTTTGATGACTTGGAAATCTTATCATTCCAAATTGAGTAGTTTACCCTAATAAAATCTCTAACCTCATTCAAACCCTTAGCATCCAAATGAATCACAGGTCTCTCATCGTAATAAACTGATTCAGCTCAACAAACCTGATTAAAAAAATAGCGCTAGCCGATCCGCTACTAAATCACACTTCATAAATTTGTAAAAAAAATATTTATCAAAATAATTTAAGAAAATTAATCAAATCGACCAATAGGTGGCCAAACATCCCGACAAGATTATGGATGATCAAAGTCGATGTTGAGAGAGACCGTTAACGGTTACGAGACGTCAAGACCAAATTATGGAAAACCGAAAAATTAGAAATAACCCGCGACAAGCGTCGGAACCGGATAAAATGTATTCCGCCATGAAAGCGAGTAATTTCTAATTCTTCTCTGATTCAGACAAATCAATTTTCCCATAAAAAAAAAAAAATTGGGAGGACAGTGACACAACAAGAAAAATCTGATGAAGGCTCCCCCAACAAGACACATTCAGCCACTAATCTCTCAGGAAGACCTGCCGGTAGAGGGTTAGCTAACCTCGTCATCAAGAACCAACTCGTTGACCCCCCAACTCAGCGCGCCGACTCAGCGTGTCGACTCACCGAGTCCATTTTCTCTCTCTAACGCCCTCTTTCTCCTTCGTTTCCGCCCGAGCGGATTGGGTTGTTCCACAGCAATCCATCAAAACCCCCCCCTCCCCGACCCACAAACCCTTTCTCTCTCTACACCGACCCATCTCTCTAGAGAGAGAAAGTCGCCACCTTGAGGCGAAACCCACCTCCGGAACCGCCATGGATTCTCACTGAGCCAGAGAGGAAGAAGAACCGTCGACCATATTTCTCCAATTCTCTCTCTCTCTGTCTTTCTCTCTCTTGCCCGCTCGAGAAGTTTCGGCGTGAAAGATGTCGTTCCCGGTGTTCCGGACGGCGCAGATCATGCCGCTGAGCTCGCAAGCTCAGGTGGCCGCCGCGAAGAATTCCCCCTTGCCTTGCCCGTTCCTGAAGCCCGTCCTGCCCGCCCCGAAGCTCGGCGGCCCGCCGTCGCCGCCGGTTTTCGGGAAGGCGGTTCGGAGAGTTGGCGTCGCGGTTAGGTGCTCTTCGGCTCCCGCTTATGAGCCTGCTGCGCTTGACGGGAGCTCCGGAGGAGGGGAGGCGAGGGCTCTCCTGGAGCGGTGCTTCCGGGCGCCGAGCTCGGGCGGCGGCGGTTCGGACGTTGGCGGCCCCGTCATGAAGGGGGGGCAGTTCGGGGCGTTCGGCGCGGTGACGCTCGAGAAGGGGAAGCTCGACATGACGCAGAAGCAGACCACGTCTAGCCCCGAGGTCTGTCCTTTTCTATCTCGGTTGCAATTTGTGATTTGCGAGTTTCCTGCGGTGTGTTTCTTGTGGAATTCGTCGTGGTTTTGTTGTTGTTGTTGTTGTGCGTTAGGAGACAGAAAGGAGAAGTAGGAAATGAAATTGTTACCGGACAACTGTGGAGGTCGGAGAATTGGAATTCATGGACAGAACAGTAGAGTTTTGGTCTTTCTGCAGAGGAAATTAAACTTGTGGTATGGGCAGTGTCTGGTTTGGTGGATGTTGTACTGCCTCTGCATTTGAAAGGAAAGAAGGAAGAAAGACTGAATAAGATAACATGTGAAAGAAGGCTACTCATAACCATTGGAGTTGATGTTCTCACTACCGTCATGCAGTCGTAATTAGACATCTTAACCCTAAAATCGAGGGAAGGACCGTAAAGAGTATTCTATTTTATAAGACTGAAATTTCAATTGGACCATCTGAAGAGGCTATTGGTGGATCTTTTCCAAAGATTTTAGTTAGCTGGAGTAATGTGTTTTGTGGTGCATAAAATTGAACAATTTGACTTAGAAGGTGTGATTTATTCTGCTTTAACTTCATCGCAAACTCCTTTGAATCTTGAGCAATAAATAAAAACCATATAGCGTCGATTGCTGAAGCATGAAAAACCCTCATTTCTATCCATTTACATTAAGAAGACATGCTCATTTATTCTTTGTTAACGATGGACACGGAAAAGTTACATGACGTGATGTAAGTAGTCTTTAGATATGGAATTTTATGGGCTTACAGACTAGACTATTCATTTCATGGTCGAGTGGATGTTAATCGTCGGTGTTTGAACTTAGTACTCTGAAATAGTTTTTTTGTTTTGCTTTTTTTTTTTTTTTTTTTTTTTTTTTTTTTGGGGGGGGGGACACTTACTAAGGGCAGTTGGTGCATTGCGTGATGTTACATCATTATGCAATTTATCCACATCGATGCCATAGATCAATATGAATTCTGAGTGCCCTTCACCCATACTCACTGAAATTGATGTTGCTTTATGGTTTAGATTTTCAACATTGTTGCTCTTGTAATTTGTTATGGTTGGGATTAACCTTCGAGGGGAGTCATTTTGTGGTTTAGATTAAGCTTAGAGGTCAGTCGTTTTATGGTATAGATTATTCTTCCAGTAGTCATTTTAGTAATTTGTTTCCTTCCGACACATGAACTGAAAGTCCCTCACCAAAGCCCAAAGAGTTTTTGATATTCAAGTAGAAATTCACAATGAAGCACCAAGACGGTGCCAACCCATCCACAAAAGGAGCTTGACGCCACAAGAGCTCAAAGCCAACATAATAAGGGGCTCATTAATGAGTTAGGGAATCTGCAATGTAAATCAAAGTATTTACATCTTAAATAAAACCCAATATACCAAAGGTGGAAAATTTAAACCAATTTCAAATAATCTTGAACAGAAAACTCTTTTTCCTTTAAAAGCTTTCTTGTTCTGCCTTTCCCAAGCCAACCAACCAAGAAATGGAAAGAGGAACTGTGGCTATCCACTTTGTCTTATGGCAAGGGATAAGAATACCTTGCCATGCCCATAGTTCTTGCTTAATGGATCTTGCTATAAACCCACAATGCCCCCATAGAGGCATAACGGGTTAGCCCAAAAAGTTGTCGTCCCAAGACAATGAAGAAGTGTGACACGGTAACTAATCCCAGCATCGAAGTATAGAAAAAACTCGTAAGCAAGAAACTTCTACATTCCTTGATCACTAGAAACATAATTGTCAACTATAAACCAAAACTGAAATTCTACCTTAAAGAAGCTCTATTGCATTATATTTAATCTACGTTACAACTCCGTTCATTTAATGTTATTTGGTGTCATTGAGCAAAGAGATATCATTTGTCATGTGTATCTTCTAATTTTATGTATGGATAGTTAAAGGATTAATCATATAACAATCTAGATTTGGAAATAGAAAAATGTGAGGCTTGTGATGATTTTGAAATCTTCTATACTAGGTAATCAAGTTCTAGTATACTTATGCAAGAAAATAATTAAGTTGGCTGTTTTGATTGGATTCTTTTATGGATTTATATGAATAGTCATATTTCGTGCTAGTAACCGTTAGTTCTTGACTTCTATAAGATGATTAGGAAATTCTTTAAGTTTACCCAACGAACTGAGAAATAACTCTAGCAATTTCGCATGGATAATTCCTTGAGAAATACAACTTTTTTATTTTCTTTGGCTTTTTATTCTTTGCCCTGATGTAGGCTTGTTAGTTTGCTTAAAATTCACGATTAGTGCTGAATTTTTTTTTACAGCTTGCGACAGGAGGAGGTGGTGGTGATATTGGAAAGAGGATCAGTCATGGGGGAGGTGACGGAGGTGATGACGATGGCGATGATGATGATTATTTTGACGACTTCGATGATGGCGATGAAGGTGATGATGGAGGGCTATTTAGAAGGAGGATGTTTCTTGAAGAGGTTTGCATTTATGCTAACATGCATTCTTATAATTCAGAAAATGTCAATATATCTTATGCACTGGCCTGATATATTGTTTTCTTTCTCCCAGCTATTCGACCGCAAGTTCATTAATGCAGTATTAAACGAATGGCAGAAGACGATGATGGATTTGCCTGCTGGCTTTCGGCAAGCATGTGAAATGGTGTGGATTCTTCCTCTATATGTTTTTCAAACTGTTTACATATCAAAGAGGATACTGAAAATGGCTTGCAGGGTTTGGTCAGCTCTGCTCAAATGGTTAAGTTTCTGGCAATCAATGCTAGACCAACAACTGCCAGGCTTATATCGCGATCGATACCGGAGGCCATGTCTAGGGCATTTATTGGCAGGTAATGGTGACAAATAACTTCCTTATGCTGTAGCTGGTCAGAAACAATTCCAACTTTAGTTTTTAAATCTTTGGATGAACTGCTATGTCTGTGAGCAGACAGTGATTTTGGGGATTGTGCAGCTATGAATCTTAGATCAAGTAACCTTGTTGCTTCTCGAGGAGAGCAGCGATTTGTTCAAAGTTCTAGTTATCTTTATAATAGTGAAGCAAATTTTTAGTAAACATTCTGAGCGCCGGATCTTAGTAGATGTTCGTTCCCCACTTTGACAGTAAGGGGTGATGGGAAGCTGCTTCAACCATGGTAGGTATGATGCCTTCCTTCGATGGATCTTGTTGCCAAGGTTGAAGAGCCAGATTCCCATGTACCCTAGATATCTGAAGGGTCTAGATTCATAATTGGGGATGGTTTCCACTTCTTAATAGATTTTTCCCCACCTCTTGATTTCCTTGAGAAAGGACGCTCATTTAGCTATTTCAGAAATGAAAAAGCTCCTCAGACCATTGCTGTTGATCCAACCAAACTATTTGAGGACCATCACAGCCAGTTGCTATCGATAGACTTTCTTTTTTCTGTTTCAAGAAGAAAGTGCAAGATGCATAGTTCAATTTTTGCACGTGCACTTGCTTGTGATTGCCAACAAACTTACTCTCTTGTCTGTTGCATTTTTTGATAGGATGATTGCAGATCCTGCATTTCTATATAAGCTTCTCCTAGAGCAGGCTGCCACCATTGGTTTTGCTGTTTCATGGGAAATGAGGAATCGTAAAGAGAGGTTTGTGCCTCTCTCTTTTATTACAGGATATGCAGGAGTAATTGATGTGCTCCTTGGATATGCACAAATGACTTCTTTCTACTTTTTACAGGATAAAGCAGGAGTGGGATTTGGCGCTTATAAATGTTCTCACAGCATCTCTGTGCAATGCTGTTGTGTTTGGTCACTTGCCCCATGTCGTTCATATGGGGACACATTCCGGTTTGATCTACAAAATACATTGCAGAAGCTTCCCAACAATATATTTGAGAAGAGTTACCCAATGAGAGAGTTTGACCTGCAAAAGAGGGTCCAATCTTTTTGTTTCAGAGCTGCAGAGCTGTGTATGGTTGGGTTGACTGCGGGGGCAGTGCAAGGTTCTTTGTCCAATTTCCTAGCAAGTAAAAAGAAGGAAAGGTAAGCATTTTTCTGAGGCAACTTTTTCCTGGTGTGGTAATGCTGCTTTAAAAGGATAATAAATAACAAGAATAAGGTTCCAGCTTGCAATGGAAGAAAGTCCTAAGATTTATTTGCTGACCTAGAAATAATTGACAGGTTATCGGTGACAATACCCTCAGTGAGCACGAATGCACTTGGTTATGGTGCTTTCCTGGGCATATATGCAAACTTGAGTTATCAGCTTCTATGTGGATCTGATAGATTGTTGACGAATCATTTTGATGTTATTGGAGTGGCCCTGTTCTTTGGAACTGCTCTGAGGTCTCTCTCTCTCTCTCTCTCTCTCTCTCTCAAGCTTGTGAGGATCCTTTCATCAGGCACTTCCTCGGCTAGTTATCAGCTATTTTGTGGTGGTGAATTCATGGAAGCTGAAAGTGCCGTGTGATTGTTTGATTGACTTTGAACATGCCTTGCGTCTTAATATGGCTTTGGTCCTAAATTCATCTTTTATTTTATGTAGGATTATGAATGACAATGGAGGACAGACATTGAGGCATGCCTGGCTTGGCATGGAGCCTGATCCACTGGCTCATTCAGATAGCCTTCTGAAGGCTTATAATAGGCCTGAAGAAGTTGTACCTAAGTCCTCTCCCAATTGGTTGATATCGAAAAATGCCATTGTTTCTGGTCTTGGACTTTTTGGTAGCAAGGAAGGTAACGCAGATACTGTCAATGGGGAAGCACCGCCTCCAAAGGCAAGGAGGAAGAGGATAGTCAGGAAGAAGGTGACAACAAGTTGAGCATAGATTTGTTGTACTTAAGTCGTGCCTCCAATTTTGCCTTCTAATGGAGATATATGACCTTACATTCTTTGCTCAATTAACCTCGAAGATCGTGAATTACTGGGGCTCGTTGCCCGTCCAGAGCTGAAGTCTGAACACATGAGCTATGGCTGAAGAGATGGGTTGTCTTTTTTTTTATCTCTTCCTTCCTTTTCTCTTCCTTTTTAGATACATGGGTTCGGGGAGGGTTGAATTTCTTAATCATCATCTTTCCCTTATTGATTTGTTTTTGACAGTGGGATAACTTCCTATATTTTACTTGAGATACTCATTGTAATTTCTTTAGAATAAGAGGTGATACTCTCATACCCGCGTTGGGGATTCATGCAGGGAGACATTGAATTTACCATCTTCACATCAAGCTGGTGTTTGACATTGTCTTGTACATGTTTGAATCATCTGAAGTACGGGTTATATTGTCATGCACTGTTTCTTTCTTAGTTGTGCTCGTCTTGGATCGTATAAGCAAAGTTACACAGATACTATCAGCTTTATCCGCGAGCATCTGGACTTTTTAGTGTGGTTACCATTGGGTTAATTATTGGGAAAAGTTAATAGGAGGGATGGTAAAACCAGGACAAAAAACCTGAGAATCTCAAAATAAGATGCTTTAGTATTTTTCCGTGCCCAGAGAGGCTGGGGTTTGCCTTTGCATAGAGTGCTTGTTTAGGTGAGAATGGGTAGGGGTGAGCAAAATGGACTGATTGAATTGGGAACCGCCAGAGCTAGATTGGACTGGCTGGTTCAATCAGCATCATCCGCTTCCCATTTCCATAAAATTGGAATCGGAGTCATTGAGAGAGACAAATTGACTTGTGATATGTCATGTCTAGGCAGTCCGATTTCTGGTTCTGAGCGATTTTAAAGATTAGAGCTCATGCTGTGAAGTCATATCATTGTTTTTTGCCCTACTGGCAATGTTTTTTACAGGTGGGACGTTCACAGTATAGAGATGCCCGAAAGGAGGCTTGTCTCCCTTAGTGATATTTTATGCATCCATGATCATCGTGGGATCAACCTCGTAGAGAAAGATCCAAGGACTGCTGTTTTGTCTTTGTGCAATGTTTAGATTGTACAAGGATGGCCGGCCTGATTATCGAATGTAGGCAAAGAAGTCGGATATGTATATAAATTTATATATAATAATGTCTGCTCTGTACGGTTGGGGTTTTTGGGACGGGTCCCGCTTTGGCTGACCCTCCCTACCCCAGGGAGGGTCCCTTCATTGGCGGCGGCCCGCTTTGTTCCTTGGGGTTTTCGGGAGTCCCCTAGAATAGAACTTCATACCCGGTGGTTTACCTCGCACGGGCTTGGAGGAGCTTTTTAAGGTCCTGCTCGGGACCGTCTTGGGACAGGTCCCGCCTCGGCTGACCCTCCCTACCCCAGGGAGGGTCCCTTCATTGGCGGCGGCCGAAAATTGCCTCTAAACTTTAAGACTGGAAATTTAGAAATGCCCTTTCATTGTACGAGGTGGATTTGTTGTATTTTCCACATAAAAAGGCTGCCACCTGAGCCAAGATATTTTACGCTGCAAATTCATTGTCCGCCATAAATCTTCAATTTCATTTTTTGCTTTTGACCTTTTGCTCCAAAGTTCAAAGTTGCAATTACTACTCTCTTTATTTATGGTAAAAACACTAAAAAAATCCTAAATTTATTAGGTTGGTATCAATTCAATCATAAACCTTTCAATTAGCCAATTTAATCATATATTTTTTCACATTGGTACCAATTGAGTTTATCTAATAAATTTAGATCGGAAATTGCTTATATAGATATCGATCGTCCTATATTATACGACTAGCATTGACATTGATATTTTTAAATATTTTTTTTATAATTATTTTAGTTTTTTTAAATGTTTAATTTTTTTCTTTGCTTCTCTTTTCCTTTTTTATTATTTTTTATTTATTTTTTCTATTGTGGAAAGAGTCACCAGAGCTTGCTAGTCATTGAGCAAGATCGTGAAGCCCTTATTGGCTATTGGCGAAGCTAGCCTCAACATGGCTTAGTCGGTCGCAATCAAAGGCAACCTCACCTATGGTTGGGGAGGCCATGGCCACCTTCGTTCGTGGATGGCGATGTTGGCCTCGCACAAATTTGGGTGAGGGGGCCTTGCTTGTGTTTGCCTAGCAGGTTGTCGCGAGGCAACTAGGGCCTTGTCGATAGTGGGCGAAGGCAGTCATGGCCTTGCTAGTCATGAGCAAGGTTGCCTTCATTTGTGGTCGGCTAGGCCATGGCAAAAATGGCCTCACCTGTGGCCACTTGGGCCTTGCCCACATTTGGGTGAGGCTGAGCAAGAGTTGCTAGCGTCACCTGGATCTGGGCAAAGGTGCAAGCTCGCTTGTGGTTGGTGAGGGTGTGGAGGCCCTCATTTATGTTTGGTGAGGATAGGGATGCCCTTACTTAGTTTAGGCAAGGATTAGAAAAAAGAAAAAGAAAAAGAGAGAATAAAAAATAAAAAAATATAAAAAAAATCAAAATATTATTAAAAATTATCCACACCATCGCCGACGATGCCATGTAGGAGCCTAATGTTCACATAAATAATTTCCGGCTAAAGTTGGTTGAATGAACTCAATTGACGAAACGTGAAAATATTTAAAGACTCAATTAACAAAATTGAAAAGTTTAAAATTAAATTGAAAATTGATAAAATTGCGATAGATTGCAAAGTGATACCACTACATGCAGTTCTTAAGTGATGAAAACTACAAAGGGGGTTATGGATATAATCTCAAGTCTGATTTTGTCCGGCACGAACCGGAATCAACTCACTTTTTCATGGATTTCATGAAAAGTTGTGGTCAGGTAGGACAGACAGTTTTGAAGGACAAGATCATTGATCTACAACCTGTCTCTTCTTTTATCTTTCCTTGCCTTCTAAGTAAAAGGGCACAACTAACGATATTACATGCACACAGGTCCGACAAGCATACGACACGAGAACAGAGATCCTAAATCCTTTATCCATATGTAGATAATATAATATAATATAATATAATATAATATATTTACATGAATTGTGACATGGAAATTCCAATTCGAAAGATGAAAGAAGAGTTCTGTTCCAGAGTTTGGAGGACATAGGAGTACTTTTTGCAAAATGGTTGTCCCATGTTTATTCAAGAAATGACAAAACACACTGCGCATAAATATTATAGTTCTAAAAGTGAAAAGGTATGGTAGTGATTACATGCAAAAAACAGCTGAAGATGTGTTAGGAGCAAGGTATCTTGTCGATCATTGAACTAAGCAAGGAACCCACTCTTTATTCTATGCTGTCTTAGCTCCCTCTGTTCATAGATTCACTCTCCTTCACACGCATTCTTCTTCTTTTTCCGACGTTGGCTGGTCATATAAACCACAGGCATACACACATCATGCACGTCGAAGTGTAGCCCCCATCGGCGACAGAGGACAGGCCAAAGAGAAATGGCTTTTCACGTCAGTCCGCTCCTCAAAGTCTTGCTCCTACTCGGCATAGCCGCAACAGGTAAGACGTCGCAGTGTGAACCTCACTAGTTATTCACAACAATTTTATCCATTGATAAGCTTCGGAACTAACTTTTCTCACATGGGTGTCGACAGTTGAGATGATTGAGGCACTGAAATGCAGTATATCTTCGTCAGAACTAGGCAATGTAAATCATGGGTATTTGCTTAGCTAGGACAACATGCTTGCTTTACATGGGCTTTGAACGAAACTGTTAAGTTTAATTCCGGCGCGTTTAGCTAATAATTATCATTTTTTTGGCCAAGGACAGATGACATTGTTTGTCGCTTTATGTCGCCGGTGATTGCATGATTCTAGTGGATGATTTCCGATTTTTAGTACTTGCCGTAGTTGCATGTTCTTCAATGTTGGATCCTTACGTTGGCTTAGGTTCATAGTACGTGAAGCATAAAATATTTTCTGTTCCTTCTTTTTTGGTTTTGTGTAATCAGAAGTAGCCTCTCAAGGGACCAGAAAATTTACCATACAAAACAACTGCAAAGAGATTGTTTGGCCAGGGATAACAAATGGTGAAACTTTCAACCGCAGTGGCTTTGAATTGAAACCGGGCCAATCTGCCGTCTACACTCCATCGGCGACTTGGTCCGGGCGGATCTGGGGCCGAACCGGCTGCAATTTCGATAAGAACGGCAACGGTGCGTGCCAAACTGGTGCATGCGGCAATTCCTTGAGCTGCCTTGGGCCTGGGAGCTCGCCTGTTTCGATAGCCGAGTTCACCCTCGGAGATCCGGATTATTATGACGTTAGCCTTGTGAGCGGCTTCAATTTGCCCATAGTGATAAAGCCCGTGAATGCTAAGGTAAATTGCAGCACCGCCGGGTGCGACGGAGATTTGAGATCGAATTGCCCCTCGGAGCTCACCGTCAAGTCCGGCGGGAAGGTGATTGGTTGCGATAGTGCATGCGATAAGTTCAACACGGATGAGTATTGTTGCAGGGGCGCTTTTAATACTGCAGAGTCTTGCCAGCCAAGTAACTATTCAAAGGCTTTCAAGTCTTTCTGCCCAGATGCTTATAGCTACGCGAAAGACGACCCGACGAGCCTCAAAACATGCTCTAGCCCAGAATACGTCTTGAGCTTCTGCTCGTCGAGGTAATTCTCGACATTCTATTCTCTTTTCCTTGTTTTGATATGATCGCCGGTGCTTCATTATCACCTACCTGAGAACATTGAGAAGTTGTAACACTGCCATTTTCCGAGGCCTGAACCTCACAGCATCTGATATAATTCAAGTCTACACCATAAGTTAGTGTAAACCTTTCAGAAAAATGAAATGCTTAACTTATGCGGATTCGACGATACTGTTTATCGATAAATGCTAGCTTATCATAAGGGCTCGACATGTTATTATACCGATTCATCGAACATATGTGCATCTTGAATACAGGAATGGAACGGTATGCTCTGTTCATGACGGTACATTGAAATGCAGTGGATCGACTGATTTGAGGGCACCCTTCTACGGATGGTGGTTTCTGGCGATCGTGCTGCCCATGATCGTCGGCACCCATCAGTTTTTGGGGTTCATTATGTGAATCGACTTTTTGAATCTGTATATTGACGCGATCGAAATAATTCGCGACTATAATTTGGTGGTTTTTCTGATTTCCAAACAACACGTGTGATTTTAAACAGTGCCGAGCTCGATAACAAAAGAACGTTTGATGTTCACATGTATAGTGAGAGCTGTATGCACAAAGAAGTACAAGAACATGTAAATGAAAGGAAAGAAGTGCGTGTACATACAGTGATCCTTTATTATTGATTTAAGGGAGGTTTTTATTTAACGGATTTTCATTAGGTCCGCTGTCAAGATTAAAGACATAAGTCGCACACTCACCGCTAAATCACTGAAATAAACAGTGAATGTGTAAATGTTACTTTTACAATATCGGTAATCCTAATGGTAATCCTTATTTAAGAACTTTGGAAATGCACTTTTGGGCCATGAATGTATCATTGTTCTTCCAATGTGGTCCTTGCATTTGTAGTTTGTGGAATCCAACCTAGGCAATTCTACAACTTTGGCAAAGAATTCATCCATTTTCTATCGATGCCGAATTAAAAATCTCGAAGGGGGAAAAATTTACCGAAATTTTGCTTGATCTTATCTTGGACGAGCGCTTCATGCAAAATTGATTCTGTCTTTTTTTACTGAAAGCGTCGAAGGAAATGCCACCTTATATGGTAAAAGAGAGGTAAGAGCTTAGTCTAGCAATTAGTCACAGGCAAAAAAAAGTCATCCGAGAAGAAAATAAGAAAGAAACCCCGGAAAAAGAAAAAAGAAAAAAAAGAGAAAGAGAGATGCATCGGTCGGCCATCGACATTAGAGCTCCTACAATACATGAATCGTCGTCATGTGATATTCATGACGACTTAAATTGATTGTTTGTCCTCCAAAAGAATGTCTATATCAGTAATTTGTTCGGTCAACAAAGCAATAAGAGTGTATAGATCACATAAATGAGTTGTGCGTAGTGTGCGTTTGGTTGGATTTTTGGAGAAAATCTTTGGAAAAATGTAAAGGACTTTAAGTTAAAGGAGTTTTTCAAAATGCAAATTGTATTTGTTAAATTGTAGTTTGAAAGTCCATTGTGAAGTCCGTTTGAGTAAAATAGTGTTTGGAAATATTATATTTACAAAGGACTTTAGTGATTAAAAAAAAAGAAAAAAATTATCAAAAGAAAAATAAAAGAGTTGGCCGGCTAGGTAGGCGGCCGTCGGCGGCCTCAAGCAGCCCGCGAAGACGACCGACAAGGGCCGCCTTTCGGTTCATCGGAGATCATGCGACCTCTAGTGGACCCAGATCTGGGTTGCGCCTGAGGTCGCGTGACCCAGAGCTGGGTTGCGGCGACGCGACTCATGGGCGGTCGCCGCAACTTGCCGGGGTCACGCGACTAGCTAGTGATAGTCACCGTGACCTTGCTGGCCTTAGCTATGACCTCACCGGCCTATCTCAGATACCTCACTGACCAGCCACACGCCACTGGAGAAGAAGATAAACGGTAGACATTGGGCTTTCAAGAATGCTAAAAGCCCAAGACAGTCTTGGGTTTTCAGCATTTTCAAGGCAAACTTTGCCTCAAGGTAGGTTTCAAAAATAAAACTAAACACCTAATGTTTGGCCTAAAGATCCAAGCCCAAAGGCCCTTCCCAAAGCCAATTCCAAATGCCGTTGCTACAAAAGATCAAAGACTTAACAACCTACACAGTAGATGAGTTGATGAGCAGATTGTCAACTCGAAACTAGCAAGCTTTCCAGTCAAAGATGGTCGTCACCAACCACGAAATTTTCAAAAGATGAAACCGATTCTAGACCAAGATATGATCCTCAAAGAAGAGGCCGTGGCCAACACCGAAATGTCCGAGCTCTTGGCAGACGCAGAAGGAGCACTTATGTTCAGACAAGCAACGAGAACGGTTGTATTCTCTGTGCTACATATGCAGAAACATATGGCCATGACACTAAATTTGTTGCCGTTTCAGATGCAGAAGATGTAGAAATCCTAATCACTCCCAAAGAGAATTGCTGCTACACAAGAGTGTACCGAGAGAGTTCTCGTCCGTACATGTCACCAACTATGCAGAGACTCACCCAAGGCCAAACAAGAGATTATGTGAATCTGGTTGGCGATGGAATGAGCCAAGATTGTCTTTGCCACATTCAGGTGGTCAAAATGAATAGCTGCAACTGATGAATTGGCGCAGATACCTTTCTCTCCACTTCTTACAATCTCCAAATCACAACTAAATAAGGTTGAGCAATAGCTTCTGTGATTTCTTAATTAAACTGTTCATATTTTGGATCTCTTTGGGCTCAGGCAAATATTTGCAACTTTCATTTTTTGAGTAAAGATGAAAAATCACCAAAGTTCTATTTTCAACTTAAAGAAACATAATTTTTACTTCTAAATAAATTTAAACATGTTCTTTTCTAAGTTAAGTTGCATGCCTTCACCCTAGCTCTTTTAGAATGAGAATTTCCAACCATACTTCACCTTTTTTTTTTTACCAGTTTACAGTCATAAATTGAAATTGGTTTGCTCTGTATTCGCTTGAAAATTGTTTTCACTATGAGTTGATAACCTATGTTTATTGTTGTTTTCGTTTTAGACAGAAGATAAAAACAGAATCAAAATTAGAGTTTTGGGAACTCCAACACGAGAAGAGAATGTCATCTAATCAAATCTTAACAACCCCATGCAAATTGTTTCGGGCCGAGATTACTTAGGCTAAAAAATAAGGACTTAACCGATTTATGCATTTTGCACGATTGTTTTATGGACTTCCAAGTAATCAGATCTCTCTACGTGTGCCCCTAAAAAATATAAAATATAAAAAAGGGTATCTGTTTCATGCTACTTTCACGAGAATATCCACTTGATCGTAATCATGATAATCAGAGCACCGCCGATTTTTAGGGTTTCTTCAGCAAGTCAATTTTGCATTTGGACATCCGCCCTGCTCAATTTTTGCTTATTTCTGTTTCTGGTTTCAGAACTTCTCATGCCTTCTAGACAGCGCCAAGAATGAAACAGAACTTCCAGGTTCATTCCAGTGTTTACGTAGTCCTAATGATTTCTGGGCACTAAGAGTATTAGCAAGTAGTGTAAGGACAAAAAAGCAAAAATGCATGTATACACGATGAACTGACGAACGGTGAGCCATAACGCTTTTATTTATTTATTATTATTTCTTTTTATTTCGTGTTTTTTGTAGAAGAGAGAAGAAAAGGTCCTAACAATCAGATACGTTCCAAAAATACTTTATGTACATGAATTAAGAATAAATAGCAGGGAAAGTTCACCACTTATAGCCGATTGCCGCCTCTCAGCTTGCCTTGCGATCTTTCTTGATGTCAATTGTCATTCCTCCGCTGGGCGACCCGGACTCTTCATTTTGGTAAGGCAAAACTACGACAGGTGCAGCTGGTACCATTTCCCAACGCTCCTTTAGGAAGCTCATGAACCTCTTAACCATTTTTTTCCGGAAGTCCAGTTCCCGTGTGAAGAGGTCGAACAGAAGAAAACTTAAGATATATTTGAACGAGAAAAGAAGCATGATTGTCGCCGAAGATAACAGAACCAGGGCAACCTCTGTTGTTATCTGTAAAGAGGACAGAATTAGATATGGGCTCTTTGGACACATACTTTGGGAAATGGTTCATGCACGTATACTCATGAGAGAGAGGAACGGTCAAATGTCAAATGTAGATGTATCGAGAGACTAATGTCATATAGAGAACCAGAAAGGCAATAAGCAACATACTACACAAAGCATTTCCCGAGATCTCGATATAATTCTCTATTTATTTATATACATCGGTATGGCACTGCCCCATATGTTAATTAGGTAGAAGGTAGAGCGTTAAAGAAGTCATTGGGCACACATATACCATACTTCTGCTACCAAAGAGTCAAAGACTAAGTTACACCGAGAAACCGGCAAGATTTAGATCCCGCAAAAAGAATGATCATACAAAAATTGAAAGTAATGACAGAAGCATGGTTGTCAACCCGTTGTGGCTCGAGACACAACCTTTGTATAACAGTAGATGACAGTAGATGAGATAAAACCAGGCCAGTCAAGTGTTACCGATGGGGACAGCAGCAGTCATCTAAGTTGCTAACAGGATAGTATTAAGTCCTAATGTTATTATCTTAGATAACTAACGATGGAAACCTGTGGCCATATTGCAGATGGAAAAGCACAATTAAAGATTCAAGAATACATGTTGATAAAAGATTTAGAATTATGAAATTCATCTTTCCCTTGCACGATTGACAACATATATTATTGGGACTTTAGTATAAGTAATGTAGGGTCATATTCAACCGTGGACTATCCAGAGAGTTCATACATATGTGAATTTGGTGAAGACAAGATATTGTGTGCCATAAAGCTACAGCTTCTCAAGTCAATTGGTCCAGGATTTTCCTAAAAATATGACCTGGAAATTAAAAGTTGCGATAACTTTAGCATAAATTAGCAGGACACCTCCTGAGTATTGGCTAAACTATAGTGACAACCCTGTGTTTATAGAAACTAGACGAACACCTCTTATCAGTGAAGAATTTACAATTATAGAATTTTCTTTTCATCTACGCCTTTTATTAATCCAACTGAAAAGTGCTGATATGGATGCAATGAGTCATTGTACAAAAATCCATAACAACTCAGAGCATCATGCCCATAGGATAGACTGCTTGCCCAAAAGGAAATAGAACCTAACATGTGTCCTATGCAAAACCAGAGCAAAGCACCTGCACAGTGGGTTGAGTCTATTTCATTTTAAGCAAGCTTTCAAGCCGATGACATGATACCACATGCTATTATGAGCTGCGTAAGAGAACAGATTACATCACAATTTCAGTTTACTTGGATGAAAAGACGGACAAATTTATTAATTTTTTTCTTGGTCTAATAAGAGGTTTCAGCTTAATCATTAAAATGCAACGGTTTCGATCTAATTAAAACAAACTCAGAATGTGCCATGGTAACTTTAACATGAAATATGTAATTTCTACTAACTGATCAAGTAGACAATATGTTAACGGAATTAAATCCACTAACCTGAATAGATAAAACAAGGCTCCATTTGTTTCACATAAATTGAATGATTTTGAAAACATTTTTCTAGAAATAATCATAGGTGTCACTTGAAATAATTAGTCAATGAAAAATATTTTTATTATCAACAATAATTTATATCTAAATATCTTCATTGACAATGAAAATATTTTTCATTAATTCATTTTTATAAGCAATACAAGTGATCACTTTTAGGAAAAAGTTTTCCAAATCATTTATTTTCCACGAAACAATCACACCCCAAGTTTAACTTTTCCCAAGGAAATGTGTTGACAAGGACTCACTCTCTTCCAGTTTTAGATCTTCTCCCCCTCTAGCAAGGTAGAAACTATAATACCAAATGCACCTCAGAAATGATAGGAACTAATTGTTTTCCTGTCTTCACTTTTTTTATCTTAAGGTGGAACTATATACAGTATAATGCACTTTAATGTGATAGGGAAAAAATGTATCACATTACATACCATATCAGAAGAAAAGTTAATTACCAGACACAAACGAGATTTACTTAAAATGGCACAGACATAATATTACAACAAAGATGCAAGCGAAAAGCGCCAAATGAAATGAGCAGAGTTCTTTGAAAAAGAAGAAAGATCTTGAGTACCATTAGAGAGGACATTGTACATGATAAAGTGCAATGGAACAAAATGATCTATTGGTAGCTGTTGTTGTTTTTCTTATAGAAGCCAAAAAAAGGATGTTCAGGAATATGACAAAATGCTTCAAAGAAAGAACATCTATTAGTCAGTCATGTCAACGTACCTGAGGATGACCAGCAAGCACAACTGTTCGTACTTTTAGAAGTAAAATATTCACATTCTGGAGATAGTTCTCGACATCACGCATAGCATCTTTCACAGCTATTATTTTTTGAATGGTATTCGAAGGTGGCTGATCACGAATTGTAACTGATCCAAAAGATCTTCCAAGGCGGCCCTGCTCCTTTAGTCCTTTTAATGTCAGCATACCAGCTGCAAGAATAATTAATGCCGATGGAAATACATATGGCCATAAATTCCTGCAATGCATTACATCACGTTGCCAATGAGTGCTAAAAGTTAAAGACTACTTGAAAAATAAAAAGAAACAAAGGAATGCTAAAAGTAAAAGACTACTGGAGTCATCATAAAACTAAGTGTCATCTTCTAATCTCCAAGATACAGAAGGCAAATTTTAAACTTTTTGATTCCTTTAGCATCACAAGTTGCATGTCCTAGGTCACATATGAAGGATGTTTACAACAATTTTGTCCACCTTACGAGTTGAAAGGAGGCATAAATGATTTAAGAATCAGTTCAAAGTACTAAATTCAGCCAAAAAAACAATCTGTCAATATGAAACATATTAATCCCAACTTAAATTATAGTTTCAAACCCATCTAATTGAAACGCATGTTTTGTTCTCTAAATCAAGTATCAACTTCGGAATGGTTGGAAGAAAACTTCGAAGGTTTCTCTCCACGACTAGGACTAGAGGATGATGACAATCACAGCATGTCAAAAGCCTACCTGAAAATCAAGGTATATACACATGCAAGAAATGAGATTGTGAGGTGAGGCTCCTCCCAGCATCTGAGCCTTTCAAAACTTCTGATAGCCATTGTCAAAGGAAATATAACTTCCTGCAATATGAAAAAAATTTTAACTGAAGAAACAATAGTTTGAAGATCTTCAAATACCACAATAAGCAGCATCAAGTTAACTTTTGTTGATCAATAATGGGGAATCCCATAATGACAGCACCAAGAAAAAGAGATTGAACAAAGAAAAAAAAACACAACCAGCTTGCCCTATATACAAAAATAATTGACAGGCAAGTGCAACCAACAAGTGAGATCATTTTCATTAAGTCTCCTTTGATGATTAAGCCATGAGTACAATGACTGTGGAAAAAGAGTAAATGGTTTGCGAAGCCAATTGAAATTGGAAAAAATGGACACAACTTATTTACATGTCACCTTGACATGGAAGGCGACAACAAGAGTCTCTAAAGGCACCTACTTCAGGCTTGAGAGACAACCAGGTCACATTATCAATATACTACCAATGCCAAAGTCTGCATTTGCTGCCTAGTTCTTTCAAGCAAGTAAAACGCACTAAGTGCCATTAACACCAAGATTTACTTGCATTCTCATGTCCAGCACACTGGGCACCTAACCCTACTACATGTCTTGCTTTTATGATTAGGAGCTTAATTATGTTTATTGCTTCCTCTCTGCCCTTTTCAATATTAATCTTGATGGTTCAGGGGAGACAAACTTCTTCAAAGTCTCCTTCTGTTGGGCTGCTTCTTGGTATAGACTTCTGCTTATCTTAGAAAATGAAATTTTATTTTGGTTGATTTGTGTGGCATGAGGCATCTAAGGAATTCACAAAGCATTTACTTCTTCAACCCTGATATTGTTCAGTAATTCTTGTTTCAGTGCTGCAACTCTTCTTACTCCTGCTCTCACCTATTTAAAAAGGCTCAGCCTGTTGGCTACACTTTGTCTCATATGGTGCACTGGGAATAAGAACAATTTGAAGAAATTAAATCTTCATCTCTTTTCATTAGGTATCCAAACCTGAGGCTTGATTGATCTCAAGTGTTGCAATCAAACTGCCCCACCACATGAATTGGTTAAGGCTAAGGGCACAAAGATTACTATGAGTGGAGACCTAAGAACTGGACCATTAAGGCAAACTGTTCAGGGTTAGGATCTGAATCAGTCTTCACACAACTGTATTTTGTTGATTTTAACTTCTTGCTCTGATCTTACAATGAATCTGTGTGGTCTCCTCCGTTTTTTATTTTAACCTGTTCTTGTATCGAATTCTCAATAAAAGTCTACTTACAAAGATCACAGTTTTAACTCCTGTGGTAAACAATTCATGTTGGCACTCAACTCAAACAGTGAAAAAGATCGCAAAATATAAAATGTAACTGCTATTCATCCAAATCCCTTTTTCGAACTTTTATCATTTTGAGCTATACCTCCAGAAAAGTTGTATCACCAAGCCTCTTTCTTCCTGATCCATTTTGATTTAAGGTTCAAAGATAAAAGGAAGGGTGTCACGGCACATACGTTTGGTGATTTTTCTTTTGGCCAGAACATTCAAGTATATCCACTTAGTTATGTTCCATCATCTTGTGGAATGCCGTGGCTTCCTACTCTATGATTTGCAGTCATGTTGTTCATCCTTTCAAAATAAGTTATAATAGTTGGTCACTAACGCAGAACCCATTTCTTTTAAGGTACAAAAAAGTTCTCATTTTCCTATTACTTTAAAAGGCTACACACAGATTGTAAATCTCTTAATCAGTTCATGCATGAAAACTCATTTCCTGTTAAAATGTGAAGTTGGTAACTTCTAACTTAATTGCACTATTGTTTGCTCTTTTTTTCTTGTAATCATGTGTTTATCACTAGAGAACATTGACATGGTTAGACATCAGGAAATCTTGTTTGAAGTGGTTCCCTATAGTTTTTACCATTTATTCGGAAAAACCAAAATTTTAGTTGATCTATCTTGAAGTGATGCATTAATTGCTTTTAACGCAAAATGACAATCTTTGTAGTTGTCTTTCTATGGTTTGATATCCCCTCCAATTTCCTTCCCTCCCTCCATTCCCTTCCATCCTCCAAACAAACAAACAAAAAAAATCCAAAGTATGAACTACTTAATTATAGTTGACCAAGAGATATGAGAAAGGAAAGGACAAAAGAAAATTCTACCTTGAAAAGGTCTATGTTATTGGGGATTCCCTTCAGCATTGCAGCATCTATTGTCGCTTGTGTTTTTTCAACCATCTCGCCTTTCTTTCTGCATATAGTTGCTGCTTTTTCTACCAGGCTTGCATCAGCCACAACAAGATTTTTACTTAATACAAGACCTTGTTTTATTGATGCATTCCTCCAAAAAGTGGCAGAAGAGCTGGAAACCCAAGATGGAGATCTCATCCATTTTCTCAAGTATATGCTTCCATCTATGTCATAAATATGACCAGTATTTTCTGATATTTCATCAGAAGGCAATGATTCTGGATCTGATGGAGCGCCTGCTTCTGTATACCTTGTAACTAGCTGTCCACCCCAAAATTTCAAAGCCAGAGCTTGGCAAACAACACTACCATAAGGTGAACTTCGTAGGTACGAAAACTGAACAAGTTTAAGGGGATTATCCAACAACCTACGCATAAATTGAAGAGCCTGAAGTCTAGCTATGCTATTAATGGCGCTCATGATTGCTCGTTCCTTTCCTTTATGGGCTCCATATACATGAGAGATAGATTGGTCATTGTCTTCAGGACCATACTCACGGATGAACTTGTGCAAAGCTATAACTTCACATATGAAAGCATGCCAGACATCTCTTCTCATCTCGCCTCCCAAATCAACAAATTCCAAAACCCATGTCTCTGACCTGCACGCAGTTGCATAGAAATTTTATGACTACGTACATTGCTGTTTTGAGTGGAATTTACAGACAAAGCAAAAGAACAATCAATGAGGATCAATGCAGATAAACCAATAGAACATATTCAAGCCTTGCAATGAAACCACTCCTGCTTTGAGAAATTTCAGTTGCATTATACGGACAATTTTTATACATAATATAAGTGTACTCCATGTGCTGATAAAGTTCTGTTCCTACAATAGCTACACTTGCAAGTGAATATGTTTTATAAGAAAAATACACTAAACTCACTCATAATGTCAGTCAAGTTCTACTTGCCAACCTGTGTGCTTTAAAACTCACAGTTAACCCATCAGTGGTCGCAAGTCATTGTTGACTAATCCATTAGGGCTTATTTGAAAATCTCCAGAAGTGAGGAACAATGAATTGTAAATTTCAGCTCTTAAATGAAGCTTGTAAGCTCATTTTCCTGTTGCTCCTTGAAGATTTGACAGTCCGACCCTTCAGATTCCATCCCTTATCATTTAGGTTTTAGCTATCTGTAACCATTTTTTGTTTTAGGCAATCACCTATTATATTTAAATAAATGAAACATGAAAGTAATCAGTTTATTTATATACATTGTGACCAAATTGGACAAGACAAAACCTCTCCGTGACAATATATAGTTGGTATTTCGTTTAACAAGAAGTCTGATTGGAAAACATAGAAGAACAACATACAGTTTAGCTTTGAAAGTTTTTACAAAAAACAAACATTCTTTTGAAAACTATTCAGATTTTGGAAGATTTTTTATAGAGGTTTAAAGGTTTGTTTAGCTTTGACAATCTTGTTAAGAAAGCAGTTTAGAATTAGAGGTGGGTGATATGCAATGGTGGAAACAACACAGTTAACAAGCAGAATGTAGGCTATACCACTAGCTGCTTGAGTTTAATTTTCTCACTATTAATGGAAGCTTTCATTGATTTGCAATAGATCTACAGCAGCAACATGATCAGCAAGGGCTTGTGAGATAATCTTGCAACATGTCCACTTATTGTACCCTCAAATGCTCTACAGCAAGTCTAGAGGAGAGATAAATCCCAGAGCAAAGTGACCACTCGTGTATAATTGAGACTAATTCATTAATCTACAACATATAATTTATCTTGCTTTCTGTCTCATTAGAACAGCTTCAATAATCTACGCCCTGAGAGTGGTATTTCTAGATTTACCTCGAACTTGGGAAGTAAAACAAATGAGTATACTATAATAAATGCAATACATCATTCCAGAATAATCATCAGATAAACGCATGGGAAATCCATCTGAATATGACCAATAGCACCAAAAGTATGCTTCAACAAGAATTTATTGTGCCAATTTGACCTACTCAAAGATATAGTTCTATATGCTACCCTATACCATCTTTCCTAAGTGTACAGATCATGGCGTCAAATATCTGCACTATTTTTGTATTAACAATTACATTCAGCTAAACCAGACATGCTGATTCCTTCATTATTCCATCATAGTGAACTGTGTTTGAAGAGTTTAGCAGGTTTAAGAAAAATGCAAATGACTGCCGTTTCTGTAAACATGGACCATCTTCATCCATATACATGAATTTCTCTGAACAGTCGATCTTCAACTAGTATCCCATAAGCAACTGAAGAACAAGTAAAATAGAAAATATGCAATTGAGACTGACAACAGAAGCTTACTCACTGAGGACCACAAGAAATAGAGATAGCAGAGTCAAAAAGAAGAGATCCCAAAGGTCCAACTTTTGCCTTTTCCACACCTGCTCCAGGTATTGTAAGATCCAGCCTTGCTGAATCTTTGCGTCCCATTAAACCAACCGCCTACAGTAAAGGGGCCAATGAATTGAAATGTTATAAGCAAGAATTTCTCATACAAAATTAACATCAGAATTTGTGAAGCTCTTATTTTGTTAACGAAGATGTATCATACAATTTCCTCTCGGTGGGACCAACAGCTTTGGCAAATATAATCGGGACAATTCATCATGTACTCCTTAGGGTCCTTTCTATGAGTCGAAAAGGTCCATGAACATCTAGAAGATCTGGTATTAGATGGAGAGGACTTCTAACCTAGTTTCAAGCTGAAGTCCAGAGGAACAACAATTCAGCGATGGAAATAACAAACTTCATTTCCATCTTTATATTTTCTCTCTTAAATTCTATTTCTAATGCCTTTGTCATTTCTTTGGTACATTATCACAGCTTTTTTTTTTTTTTTTTTAATTGCCGACATTGCTTTTGCACATGCATACGGTGTATACGGCCCCCCTGTGATTCTCAACATCTTTGTTGTATGTAAACTATGCAGAGTTTCCTTGCATTTCTCCAATTTTCACCATTAACAAAAGTGGGCTACTTTTCAAAACTGTGAAGCTGACTTTCATTACTTCATCTGGTTCATTACTCTTAATATGCAAGTGAATCATAATACTTTGGGACATTATGATTCACCCTGTTCTTCAAAGGAAGGAAAACAGTAAACCAAACAAACTAGAAATGAAGCATGACCTTATGAACCATCGCTAATGCATGACACCCCAGTATATTATTACCTCGAAATAGATTGCTTTATCTGTCAAGATAACATTTCCCGGCCATCCCATATTATTGTCCCATTTAAGCACAGGCCTTTTCCTGCTAGAGCCAATACATAAGACCTGCTCCAGAGAGATCTTTGTACCTTCTCGAGCCTGATAAGATTTTCGTCCTTCATGTACCCTTCATTGCAACAGTACAAATTCCAATTATCATCTGCTAAGGGATAGTTGGGGCCATTGAAAAAGCTAGCAACATGCATTTGCATACAAGGGAGTCAATTTAACTGGAGGGAAAATGTCTCAAAATAAACTATACGCAATAAGTAGTAACACTCTTGTAAGAGAGTCAGAATAGCTCAACACCAAAGTTCTAAAATTTAGCTAGGGTTCTAAACAGTTTTTTCTTATTTAATATATTTCTTCACTAAAAGAAATTCGCACATTTAGCTGTAAGCCTTTAACTTTAATGGGAAAGGGCATCACATACTGGAAGGCTAAAGATGCAAAATTATATACCATGTGACAAACATATAAAAACCAAATAATTCAATACTTAATTTGAAAGAAACATTTTCAACATCACAGCAAAATAATACAATTTCCTGGTAACTTTAATCCTAATGATAGAAAATCCTACAAAGTTGATCGTATGTGTTTCTAAAAGCATAATCTGAGATTAAATCCTAAGCAATACTTACTTGAGAAGCTCGTCTACGTAAGTTAACCATGAGCTCAAGGAGATGCCATTATCATCAGCAAGTGCCTTAAATAGATTATGCACTGTCGATGAATCAGCCACTCCATGGACAGCAGGAGCAATTCGGGTAAAAGCCTCTTCGCCTACAAGCTTACTCTACAAAAACAAGGCAAAGCAAGTCCTAGCTTTAAGTGAATCTTAGTCTGAATTATTTGACCACCACTTTACACATCAGCAAAAGCAACTCCATCCAACTATTTCATGCCTTTAACAGTACAAAGAAGCATTATCAACAGGGTAAAATTCCACACACAATAAATGATAAAAAAGCAACGCAACAACAGAAGAGGAAGCAAATTGTAGGATCTAATAAGACATTTGGACTATAGTTATATGAGGCAGATCTAAAGGTAGATCCAAAATGTCAACTTCCAATTAACGTTGCCTTCTCAACATGGATAAATAGAATCAAATATAATTTAAGATTCATCGGGGAGTCTGGGCTGGAGTTGTCTGTGTAAGGGCAGCTGTGAATTAGTACACTTCATACGTCGGACATAACAATGTTTGGAATTCAGTTTTAAACACATGCATGAACTTTATGAATTGGAAGCTTGACCAAGGACATTTAAACTTCCATTTATCTGCCCATCACTAAGTTGTGAGGCCAAATGCACATAGGTCTTATGCCAGTCAGCAATTTAGATTTTATGGGACCAACAATAAGTAAATAATCAAGTTCATGCAATCTAATGTGGTATAGATGACACAATCTAGTGCCTCTACATGGATTGATCTGCTTCATTACAATCACATTAAGTTTCTTCAAAGCCATTTCACAGAGGCTTCTATGAAAATCTGGTGAGTTAAGCCTAGAAACAATCAACAAAATTGAGATTATTAACCTTGACAACTTAATGTTACTTGTCCATGAAACCTTTTCATCAGTAATTAGAGACAAAAATATAACTGCTTCCTCAAATGACTGAAGAAAACGCTAAATATTGTGATGGTTTAAAGGCATAAATATACTAAATGTCTTCTACACAATTGTCAATAAGGTAGTAGACAGCCCCCCCAATTAATCAGCTCAACAACATTTAACAAGAGAAAAGTTTCCTTCTTTGAAGCCCTAAGTTTACGTATCTTCAACATTTGCTAGTCAGCATGAAATAATGAGACTAAAGCCATGTTAAATTACACTTTTTTCTGGATTATCCTGAAAAAAACCTGAAAGGAAGCTCTCTCCACAGCATCCTGGTTGGCATCTCCACAGTAGGGATTCCCCCAGGCTAGCATCGTTATGAAGATTAGCTTCTGGAATGCAGGTTCCTGAAAACAAGTAATAAAAGCATCCAGAGATCACACCATGCCAAAAGATAAGCTATCCATTTAGAGAAAAACACTGTAAGGATGCCTAACAAATAACCTTGACGATGAAAATGAGAACAAGAATACTCTAAGAGAGAGGTTAGGAAAATAGATCTTTCCTCTGTCCCTGTAGCACATACAACAGGTCCGTAGTAATTCCTATAGATATTATTCCACCACCATAACTATCAAAAGCAGCATCCAAAACAACATCAACAGCAGGGATAAAACCTTGCCCATCAGCATGAAACAGGAGGCTAATGTGAAAGATTCAGACATATTAGCCTCGTGGATGGTCCACAATTGGAAAAGACGACCATGATATGATTACCACAGCAGAACTACAAGACCAGCAAGTAGTGGCCCTATGCACTGTTCCAGACAGATCCAGGATTTGAAGATATACTTCTTGCCTTCTTTAGTGATGATGGTGTCCTAGGTGTTGTGCATCACTGGATCAAACCGTCTCATAGAGTTGCTTAAAATAAGAAAAGCACAATTGCTTTTACTTGATTTTAAAGAGGACACTTCAGAGAATCATCAAACTTTGCAGTAGGATGATGTCAACGAAACCTAAAAGTCAAATGGTCCGTTAGCCACCCTTCAGAACCTTGACATTCTTCATGTGCAAATATATTAGGCATCCTTGTAGTTGATATCGAGAACAGAGCATTACATGGTCTACATGATCGTGGATAGAGAAAAAAATATAATTTTCATAAACCCATGTTAAGCTTACAAACCTTAAGGCAAGGATGAAAATGGGAATCATCCCTTGACAAGAATCTGAAGCAGCAGTACTCCACCAAGTTCCGTGCATCGTTATATACAGACTCAGGTACCAGGGCTTTGAATATCTTTTGCATTTTCTGACCAGTCAATCCATTCATCCTGCATATCTTAACTTCACAAAGTCAAACACATTTCCTTCATTAGTCTGACAAATACAAAACATTAAAAAAAAATTCAAACAGACACGAAAAGGCAACTCAGTCAACCCCTTCATCCTGCATTAAAAGGTATGCATTAAAAGGTACACACATGCCTTATGGATAAGTTAAAATACAAATGCAAATGAAGCACGCCATGGATGATTAAAAAAGAAAAATAACAACCGAACCGCCTCTTTCGACAACGACTAAACTCCGACCGTCGTCAATCGATGCGCTCACCTGCTGAATTGCTCTATCGCCAAAACAGCCTCCCAGGACAGCACTCCGTTCGACATCCTCCGCTCCACCGTCCGCTCGCCTTCGAAGATCTCCCCCATGTCCCGAGCGATCGAGACATTCCCCGAGTCAGGCCTTTTGCCTTGACCGCTCTTCACCAGCGGAGACGTCGCTTCTCTCAAAAAGCTCTGCGTCTTCGACAGCCACGAAGTCACCTGCTCCTGCACCGCACCTGCCGACAGCAACGACAACATCAACACTGGATTCCACCGAATCTCACTAAATCCACGCCGCGAACGAACATAACCGTCAGGTCACCGAGCTATCGACAATCCAGCAGCCGCATCCGCACACATCCACAGCAGCAGCATCGCTTACACCGAACAACTAGAGAGCAACTCTAGAGAGAGAGAGAGAGAGCTCACTGGCGTCGATGTCGCTCAGCTTGCACCGAACAACTAGAGAGAGAGAGAGAGAGAGAGAGAGAGAGAGAGCGCTCACCGGCGTCGATGTCGCTAAGCTTCCAATTGTCGCCGAGAGACTGGCGCACGAGCTTCAGCCGCGGGGCCCGCCGGGAGCGGGCGGCCAGAGCGCCGACGGAGAAGAGGGAGCCTCCGCGATACGGCGGCGGCGGCGGCGACGGAGCCGGCCGCGGCTTCGGCGGGGCGAGCGAGAGCTTCGACTGCATCATCTTCCCGTCCCTTCAGCAGCGACTCGCGATTCGCGTTCTCATCGTCGGCGAGAAAGAGAGAGAGAGAGAGAGAGAGAAGAGGGGGGATAAAGCGACTTCGCAATTCCTGGACGGTGCGTCCCTGTCCGGCGGGGGGCAAAATGGTCAAAGGATAGTGATCTAACCTCGTGCTTTGCGAGGCGAGGATTTTGGCTCGAAGCGAGCATTTGTTTATCATTTTTTAAAACATATATATATATATATATATATATATATATATTTATATATAGAGAAATAATGACATAAAGAGCCGTTGAACTTTAATTTAATATGTAATTTAATTCATGAAATTCAGTCCAATGTGTAATATGATCCCTCAACTTTGGCACACATATTCAATATAATTCATAAATTGTATGAAAATATTAGACCAGATTGAATAAATAAAAAATTTAGAGATCAAATTGTACGTTGGATGGAAGTTCAAAAACCGTTTGTTTGTTTGTTTTTTTTTTTTTTTTTTTGTGACAAGAGGAACTGCGGTAGGCATGACAAACACCCGCAAGCAATAGAAAACCCCCCTACGACGCTTAGTATTTAACTCACCACTACGACGTCACTCTTAATACACTTAGCTACTCCTGCCAGCCATCTTGCTACGCAAGGGATTCAAACCTCTCCCATCTTTCGCAAAGGATCACTGAGACCTACCCAATGGAGCCAGCACGGTCGGTGGTTTCAAAAACCGTTTGTTTCATTCTTTTTTATGGTATATTTGGGTTGTAATAAAAAATGGGCACCTAGAAAGTGACTTTTCAGTTGAGAAATAAAATAAATAATATAAATACAAGATCCCACCAAAAAGCGTGAACGTTATCCACCTTAATACTAACGAATGCAAAAGTATCTTCTTGCATGATTGCCTCTCGAATGACCCCTAAAAATCAGATGTGACAGCGGCATGGATTAGTTTCATAAAAAAATCTAGATTTTGCCTACTTTTCTAAGTGATCAATATCTCTAAACTCATACAGTTGATCTAAAAGTACATTTTCCTCCGAGACGACAATCAATGATTCGTGCCTCGTGTGAATGATGATAGGCAAACAAAGTTAAAGTGACTTTAGTGATGTCAAAAGCAACGCTACTTTATATCACTCTACTTACAGGAATTTAAAAATTGCCAACCAAACGTCATCGCGTGGAGGTTTTTTCATTTCTCCCTCTTTTTTCTCTTCATTGATTGAGGGGAAAAATTGAAATTTGGATGGTTTAGTGATGGCGAGATTGGAATAGACAAAAAATTGTTAACCTGCTCGTGTCGCTTTTCAAAAATGCTCAAAGCCAAAACAGGTGGGTACTTGTCGAGTTTTAGGTCTTAAAAAGGCAATTTGGGGTCCAAAGTGAGCATAATTCCCTAAAAAACCTCAAATTTTAGATTTAGCGACAATTATACCCTAAACTTTTTGTATCCTAAAAAAACTTCTAACTTTCACTTTAGTCCCAAATCTACCATTGTTAATCATCCATGCAAAAGCTCTATTAGTTGTCTAATGTAGCATTTTCATGTCAGCAATGAATTTTTGTCATATGCTCATGTGGATTTTTTGTCATTGTTCATCGTTCTTATTTGCTTCATCTTATTTACTCCTTGCAACCTCCGTTAACAAAGGTGCTCAAGCATGGAGCCCAAATCATTCATTTTGACTGAAACGTGCTTTATTTATTTTGTGGGAAATGAATAACGACAATTTCCTATTGCTCGCGTCGCTCGAAATAATTAATTAATAAAAAATATTTTTATTACTAATAATAACTTATATCTAAATATTTTTATGAACAATAAATGTATTTTTTGTTAATTCATTTTTGTAGGCAATACAAACTATTATTTTTAAAAATATATTTTTCAAATCGTTTGTTTTTCGCGAAATAAATAAAGCCTTCAAATTCTTCCCCCTCTTTTTTCCCTCTCACTCAACTAGCAACCAAATATATTAGCACATTGATGAGTGAACCCCACAGCACCTCCAGTTATGGTGCCCTCTTTTTTTCCTCTCACTCAACTAGTAACCGAGCCATTGCATTTGCATGCTCCATAGGCTTTTTAATCTTAATATGGTGCTCTCTTTTTTCTCAGAGAATGGTGCCATTTCTTATTGTATCCAACTCCAAGTACGAATGGCACTTTTCTGGACGAGTCATAAAAAGCCATTGGCGTGATGCCATTTCTTTGTAGAAAATTATTTACATGAATAATTAATCAATCAAGAAAAAATGGATCCATATATGATTGTAAAACACCAAGATCAATAAATACAGCGGAATTAAAGCGTACCTATTTGAGCCATTGTTTTACTTGAAGTAGATCATTCTGATAATCAGGGATCTATTGGAATGCCAGATTTTCCTCTCTATGACCTATTTCGATATAGCAGCTTTCAATGGGATTAAAGTAACTAATAGGTATAACCTATCATTTTATAGGCTAGAGAGGGGACTTAGCAAACCCTAATTAATAGCGTGTCAACTGGGCCCTTCCCATTACGGACTTCAGTTAAACACAATTGCCTACACTTTGCTGTTCTACCAGGCCCATTATCAATAGATGCCAATACCCAATTCAATCATATCACTTTAGGGTTCGAAAAATATTGGAATATCCATTAACTCGATTATTTAAAATAGAAAATCAATTAATTAATGTAAGCCCATATTATAGGAAATTTACAACATTCTTGCTATATTGCTCCTTTTCCTACCAATTTTGATTGTTATAGCAAAGTCAGTGGGGACTGTGCTCTGCCCTGCTCTTTGCTTTATGAAGTCTCTGGCATCTCTCCTTTGTGACAATCGGCTTTTGTTTAGACTTCTGTTGATGTCTGCCCGAGTTCGTGACGGTTTGTCTGTTAGCTCATACAGCTGTGGAAGTGAATGAAATGGAACGACTGCATCCGAAGGAGTGGGCTCGAACTGTAGAGCCGGCAAAATTGGTTATAAATCTATATTGTGACCCATTTTTAGTTAAATGGGTCATATATGGGTCAAGGAAAATTAAATATGAGTTAAAAATGGGTCAAGCGAAAGTTAAATATGGATTAAAAATTAGTCAAGTGAAAATTAAATATGGATCTAAATGAGTTATTAGGAAACCACTTTAAATTTTAAATCCACGACCTTTTTTAACTTTATAAAAATATTTTTTTATAAACAATCGAAATTATAATTATTTTTCATATTTAAAATTTTCTTTTCTTGTCTTTTTTTTTTCTTTTTCTTTCTTCTTTTTTTTTCTTCCTTCCTTAGCGGCAAGGTGACGGCCGGTCGTCGGGCCGGCGATAGGCCAGTGAGGCTTGAGCTCGCCGGCGGAGTTCAGACGACCGGCAAGGCTCGAGCCTTGCCGACGACTGGCGAGGCTCGAGCCTCGCCGGATGTGGCGAGACTCGAGCTCGTTGACGTCGGGCGGGGCCTCGGCCTCGCCAGATTGGCGAGATCAAGCCTCGCCCGACGCCGGTGAGGCTGAGGCTCCGCCCGACGCCGGCGAGCTCGAGTCTCACCAGATCCGGCGAGGCTTTAAGCCTCGCCGGTCGTCGGCGACTTGCCGGCGAGCTCGAGCCTCGCTCGGCTTTGTCGCCGCCGCGGCCGTCGCCCTATTGGCTGCCGACTAAGGAAGGAAGAAAAGAAAGAAGAAAGAAAAAAAGAAAAGAAAAGAAAAATTAAAATATGAAAAATAATTATAATTTCGATTTTTTATAAAAAAATATTTTTATAAAGTTAATAAAGGTCATGGATTTAAAATTTAAAGTGGTTTCCTAATAACTCATTTAGACCTATATTTAATTTTCACTTGATCTATTTCTAATTCATATTTAACTTTCACTTGATTCATTTTTAATCCATATTTAACTTCACTTGACCCATTTAACTAAAAATGGGTCATAATATAGGTTTATGACCCATTTTGCCGGCTCTAACTAAGAGGGAAGGAATGGAGCGGAACAATAAACTTCATACAGCATTAATAAAAAACTGTCACTAAATAAGAACCTATTTTGGAACTGCACACAAACGTGCAAAAACAGAACTGCACACAAACGTACAAAAAACTTGTTGCGCCTCCTAGAAAATAGCTAACAAATCAACTGCCTAACAAATAAACTTGATTGAATAAAAAAAAACAACAGAATATCAGCAGAATATCAGCAGCACACTGAGACACATCTCCAACAACTTGGAGCAAGTATCCACCAAGGACGATGCCTTCATTACTGGTGAGGTGGCTTAGCCTCGTGGCCTTGATCTGGCTCCAGACCATTGCTGGGACGAACACCAACTTCCCGGCCTACTCGTCGCAGCTCAAGCAAGTCCTCTCCATCTCCCAGGTCCAGCTCAACAACCTTGCCTTTGCCTCCGACGCCGGCAAGCTCCTGGGGTGGTTCTCGGGCGTCGCCGCGGCGCACCTCCCTCTCTGGGTCATCCTCCTGGTCGGTGCGCTGCTCGGGCTCATCGGGAACGGCGTCCAGTACCTCTTCATGGCCGGCAAGGTCGCCTCAGTCTCGTACCCGGGATGTTTCTCCTCGCCTTCCTCGCTGGAACAGCATCTGTTGGATCAACACGGTCTGCTATGTTGTGGCGATCAACAACTTCCCGCTCCACCGCCAGGTTGCCGTTGGGCTCACCACCAGCTACCAAGGGCTAAGCGCCGGTGTCTACACGGATATTGTTGACGCCGTGCTCGATAGGCGCGGCAGGACTGGGGCTAGAGCTCAAGCATATCTACTTCTCAGTTCAGTCCTGCCAATGGCCGTCTCACTAGTGACCGCGCCTTTTGTTCACGTCATCGGTGCGGACAGTCCAGGGGCAGGCAAGAATGCGCATGCCGGGTTCATAATCCTATTCATCATAACAATCGCAACCGGAGTTTATGCGGTGGTGAGTAGTATGGGGTTGGTGTTGGGCGCCTTACGGGCGGTGTACAATGCGATGGGCCTTACCGGCGGTGTACAATGCGATGGGGATGGGCATCTTCCTCCTGAGCCCCATCGTTGTACCGCTCGCCGTATGCTGTGGTTCCCTCAAGCGAGGAAGCGACAATTAATGGTGTTAGAGAGGAGGTTGGAGCCAAAGAGATGGTGAAGCGAGTCGAGTTCTGGCTCTGGTGAAGCGAGTCGAGTTCTGGCTCTACTTCTTCGTGTACCTGCTCGGGGCTACGCTCGGGCTCGTGTTCCTCAACAACCTGGGGCAGATCGCCGAGTCCCGGGCGAGCTCAAAGACGTCGTCGCTGGTCTCTCTTTCGTCATCGTTCGGGTTCTTCGGGCGACTGATCCCGTCTCTCTTCGACTACCTCTTCGAAAGGTAATTATGACTGCCATTTCCTCCTTTTGTCAATATTTCGATTAGTGCCGTTAGATTGATAGCTAAGCGTGGAGTTCAATAATTAGTCCAGAGTTTGAAGTGGACGAACAACCATGGCATTTGCACGTAAATGTCTTCAGCATTAATTGTCCTTATTCCCTAACTAGTCAAAACACTGACAATGGAGCGCCGTCTCCAGACTCTCTACGCGACGTTAGGCACGTTCTAGATAGGAGACTTCTATGCATTTGCATATAAGATATCTGTTTAGTGCATTGTCGATTATAAGAAGCTGTTCTCACGTCTGCGCTTGCGTCGGATGACATAATATCTCTGTTATGCGAAGAAATTCGTCCCATTTATATCGCTTTCCTGCATTTTGTGCGTCGACTTTTAGGTGAAAAAAGTGGGCTCTTTTGTTCCAATGTTGGAGCGCGCATCGAACTTGTTTCTTGGATTCGTGTCCGTTCAAACATAGCAGACATTGATCCGCGCTCCAACATTGGAACAAAAGAGCCCACTTTTTTCACCTAAAAGTCAACGCACAAAATGCAGGAAAGCGGTATAAATGGGACGAATTTCTTCGCGTAACGGAGATATCATGTCTTCCGATGCAAGCGCAGACGTGAGAACAGCTTCTTATGCACTAAACAGATATCTTATATGCAAATGCATAGAAGTCTCCTATCTAGAACGTGCCTAACATCGCGTAGAGTCTGGAGGGCGCTCCATTGTCAGTGTTTTGACTAGTTAGGGAATAAGGACAATTAATGCTGAAGACATTTACGTGCAAATGCCATGGTTGTTCGTCCACTTCAAACTCTGGACTAATTATTAAACTTCACGCTTAGCTATCAATCTAACGGCACTAATCGAAACATTGACAAAAGGAGGAAATGGTGGTCGTAATTACCTTTCGAAGAGGTAGTCGAAGAGAGACGGGATCAGCCACCCGAAGAACCCGAACGATGACGAAAGAGAGACCAGCGACGACGTCTTTGAGCTCCCCCGGGACTCGGCGATCTGCCCCAGGTTGTTGAGGAACACGAGCCCGAGCGTCGCCCCGAGCATGTACACGAAGAAGTAGAGCCAGAACTCAACTCGCTTCACCATCTCTTTGGCTCCAACCTCCTCTCTAACACCATTAATTGTCGCTTCCTCGCTTGAGGGAACCACAGCAACCACCTCTTCTTGGTCACCAACCTGGGATGGTCCTCCCACTTGATCCCACTCTCGTCTAGGCCAGGTTCGCTGTGCTCTTGCTCGGTCACCACGTCGTGTACCTTCGGTGTGGGCGAGGACGTGCTTGAGGCATATACGGCGAGCGGTACAACGATGGGCCTCAGGAGGAAGATGCCCATCCCCATCGCATTGTACACTGCCGGTAAGGCGCCTGACACCGACCCCATACTACTCACCACCGCATAAACTCCGGTTGCGATTGTTATGATGAATAGGATTATGAACCCGGCATGCGCATAAACTCCGGTTGCGATTGTTATGATGAATAGGATTATGAACCCGGCATGCGCATTCTTGCCTGCCCCTGGACTGTCCGCACCGACGACGCGAACAAAAGGCGCGGTCACTGGAGAGATGGCCATTGGCAAGACTGAAGTGAGAAGTAGATATGCTTGAGCTCTAGCCCCAGTCCCGCCTATCGAGCGCGGCGTCCGCGCCTATTGAGCGCGGCGGTGTCAACAATATCCGTGTAGACACCGGCACTCAGCCCTTGGTAGCTGGTGGTGAGCCCGATGACAACCTGGCAGTGGAGCGGGAAGTTGTTTATCGCCACAACATAGCAGACCGTGTTGATACAACAGATGCTGTTCCCGGCGAGGAAGGCGAGGAGAAACATCCCTAGGTACGAGACCGAGGTGACCTTGCCGGCCACGAAGAGGTATTGGACGCCGTTCCCGACGAGCCCGAGCAGCGCGCCGACCAGGAGGACACTGCTCGGACCAGGAGGACGACCTAGAGAGGGAGCTGCGCCGCGGCGACGCCCGAGAACCACCCAGGAGCTTGCCAGCGTCGGAGGTGAAGGCGAGGTATTTGCTTGAGCTGCGATGAGTAGGCCGGGAAGTTGGTGTTCGTCCCAGCGATGGTCTGGAGCCAGATCAAGGCCACGAGGCTAAGCCACCTCACCAGTGATGAAGGCATCGTTCTTGGTGGATACTTGCTCCAAGTTGTTGGAGATGTGTCTCAGTGTGCTGCTGATATTCTGTTGTTTTTTTTATTCAGTTGTTAGGCAGATGGTTTGTTAGCTATATTTTAGGAAGTGGAACAAGTCTTTTGGACGTTTGTGTGCGGTTCTGTTGCGGTTCTGTTTTTGCATGTTTGTGTGCCGTTCTGTTGCGGTTCTGTTTTTGCACGTTTGTGTGTGGTTCTGTTTTGCACGTTTGTGTGCCGTTCCAAAATAGGTTCTTATGTAGCATGACCTTATGAACCATCACTAATGCATGACACCCCAGTATATTATTACCTCGAAATAGATTGCTTTATCTGTCAAGATAACATTTCCCGGCCATCCCATATTATTGTCCCATTTAAGCACAGGCCTTTTCCTGCTAGAGCCAATACATAAGACCTGCTCCAGAGAGATCTTTGTACCTTCTCGAGCCTGATAAGACTTTCGTCCTTCATGTACCCTTCATTGCAACAGTACAAATTCCAATTATCATCTGCTAAGGGATAGTTGGGGCCATTGAAAAAGATATCAACATGCATTTGCATACGTGGGAGTCAATTTAACTATAGGGAAAATGTCTCAAAATAAACTATACGCAATAAGTAGTAACACTCTTGTAAGAGAGTCAGAATAGCTCAACACCAAAGTTCTAAAATCTTGCAAGGGTTCTAAACAGTTTTTTCTTATTTAATATATTTCTTCACTAAAAGAAATTCGCACATTTAGCTGTAAGCCTTTACCTTTAATGGGAAAGGGCATCACACACTGGAAGGCTAAAGATGCAAAATTATATACCATGTGACAAACATATAAAAACCAAATAATTCAATACTTAATTTGAAAGAAACATTTTCTACATCACAGCAAAATAATACAATTTCCTGGTAACTTCAATCCTAATGATAGAAAATCCTACAAAGTTGATCGTATGCGTTTCTACAAGCATAATCTGAGATTAAATCCTAAGCAATACTTACTTGAGAAGCTCGTCTACGTAAGTTAACCATGAGCTCAAGGAGATGCCATTATCATCAGCAAGTGCCTTAAATAGATTATGCACTGTCGGAACCATGAATGTCACAAGCAACCAAGAAAACTCTCAAAATGGGCAACTTCCATATTGTACACCGGCCTTTGTAAGTGCTACACGCGAGTCCCAGTGTGCTATTCATCTGCACATGAAAGGTTGTGAGAAGCTTCAGCACGTGCTTCTTCCAGTTTCATCACGAGTTCTCTCACAAACTCTGTATTCGTCCCGTGAGTAACGCGCAGTATGTCAACTGCCTTGGTCAGTGATTTGATAGCATTTCCTGTGTCGCCAAGTAACCTGCAGCATGTTAAACAGCAAGCTTGAAGCCAAGGGAAATGCTGAGTACATTCCATAAAGGGTGGGGGCGAATTCTGAGGCCATTTTCATGCATGAAGCGACATTAAAATGACCAAGCAAGTCCTCCAAGCAGATTATGTATTTTTACTTCCACAAGAAACAACAGACAGATGAACAGTTACAAAATTCAAACGAGAGGATTCCAATGAAGTCACGTTTTCAACTTCAGAAGAGAGCAGGAGAGGGCTTACAACAAAGAAAATGTGATAAACCTTGTTACAGCTAAAACAATTCTTGCCATTGCAAGAACACAATGATTGTGTTAAGATTGCCTAATTTTTTGATGACACAAGCCACGGTTATAGTTAAAACAGTTCTTGTGGTTGCAAATTTTTGGACAATACAAGCTATGGTTATACATTCATCCTGTAAAGCTGGTTTTCCATGTCCTAAAAAACCTCTCTATTTCAGGTGATGCTTTGTTAGCATTGCTCTTTGAAATAACATCGCTAAAACAAATAACAAATTGGTGACTGAGCACACCAATAGATCTGCAACAGATCGCACATTGCTTGGTCTCAAATCTGTCATAAGTGCATGTAGCATGAATTTATGTGAGCAACTTGTCCAACAAAGTTAAGGTGAGGGATATACATCATTGAAAAATCAATGACTGATGTGAATTTCAACAGCCTAGCGTTAAAATATCAAATGTGGGAGAGGAAAAGGAAAAAGCAAGGGAAATGGACGAAAAAAAAAAAAAAACACAGACCATTCAAGTTTTCCACTGGTATAGTATTGTAACCCAAGCAAAGGATGGTACCCTGGATAGACTCCTGCAGCATGAAGTCAAAGTCAGGAGTTTCAGAGGGAAAATAACAAAAAACCAGAAAAATCATTTCAGCATTTCCTTTAGATCAAATAAAGACGAAAAAAAATCTAGCAAATATCTTTTGCAGACAATGAAGCATTATTAGTCACACAAACACCGGCACAATGACGGAGTGCCCCCACATTATATGGATCAAATTCTGATTAAGTTTAGTTACCTTAAGCTCATTGCTGTATGTTTGCTCTGATGATTATTATTAATATTAGTACACATCAGGAGCATCACCCCAGGCAGCACAAGTTGAACAAAAACCGCACATCCTCAACCAAAATAGTGGGCAATGCTTGATATGGCTCCCATTAATGTTTTCAATACTGATAAGGACTAAAGAGCAAAAGAACAGTCCTCCGTCAATCAAATTCACTCCTGGATCAAATGAATGTGACTTCATGTGACAAAAGCTCCTGCCATATGATTGGATAAAATGGGAGAAAAACTACCAAGCTAATTATTCAACACTGGACCACATGCAATCAAATGATTTTACTTCCAAAGTTTCCAACCAAATTACAGCTTAATGGTCTCAGTTGAAAATACTCTATCGCCCTTATTCAAAGGATCTATCAAAAATCTAGTATGACACTTTAACCACAAGCCACATGATATAACTTGTTGGTTTTGGCTGTTCCTCGAGATTTTTCGAAGAAAAGCTAATAGGAACCTAATTTCAAATAACCTGATTAACATTCTTAGATAGAGAGACGTGATTGCTTACAATGAGCTTTTAGATTAAGGGGAAATGAAGATAGGTGGAAGCCAAGCTTACAAACAAAAACTCTTGCCAACGGAAAAGAGGATTGCTCAGCAGAACTTGTTGTAGTGAAGCTCAGTTGCTATTCTACTCAATTAACTCAAAGATGAATGGTGTTGCTATTTCTCATCCACTTATTTCTAACTTATATGTGAGCATCAATCAAGAATGACATGCAAACTTGACAAATATCTGTATCATGAATCTATAATTTGTGAACCCTGAATTGCTCAAAAAATTCTGACAATTCCCATAAAATAAAAAATAAAAATGGCATACTTTCATAAACTGGAATAGTTAGCTTGCAGTACACCAGAGCTTCCTTCCAATCTTGCAGATCCATCAACATCTGCAGTTCACAAATGCTTTAAGTGTTAAGCAACTAACACGAGGACAAGTCAGATCACAATTTGGAACCACGTGAAGATTACAGACACATTCATTCTTCATGAAAGGATCAGATAACACCAAGCTACAATTCACAGAAGCTAGCACTCTACAGAGAAAACATAAGAACAAGGAGGAAAATCAATGCAGTCTATCTGATACAAATTCGTTTGCAGACCACTCTTGAGAAAAATGGAAACTGGAATCATTCAAAACTGTAGAAAGACATTTCCCACTACATGGAAATTTGAATACCACAAAATTTGACAAATCATATGTTTCTTAGTTCGTGGAAACTAGTTCTCCACCACACACTTCTATAAAATGGCATATCTCCTAGTTTTTTAGGGTCAAGAGAATTCACTTCTGGTAGACGGACAGCACTAAAACAAAATACCTTTCAAAAGTAAAACTGTTCACAACAACAGGGCTGCAGATGCTTTTAAAATTCTATTAACGAGGGATAGAAGCTATAATAGGATTAATGAGAAAAAGAAACTACCTTCAATATCTTTTCTCGGGTTTGCAACAAGATGATTGAAGAAGGATGATATAGTTTCCCTTGGAGATTCTCAATGATCTTATAGGTGGAAACAGCTTCTTTATGTATTATAGCAAGTCAAGTTTAAACTTTTCTCAAATATGCAGCCAAATGGATGACTTGTTATGAAATGGGAAAACTGAGAAAAAGGAAGTCATTCTAAGTGAAATTTTACACCATTGAAATGCAGTGAGAGAAATTCAGGTAATACAGACGATACATCAACATGCCACCAAAATTAGTTAGCAATATGGCTGTGAAGAAAGGATACGACTAGGGGATGTAGACGATGACGTCCTCTCTGACATCAATTTAATTTCACTAGCAATGCCTCTTATCTCTTCTTTGTTTCTTACACGTCCACACTGTTGGCACACAAATCCTTGTTTCTCTGCATATGCAAGGAAAACCATGTGAAAAACTTCAGCTATTCAATAAAAGTGCCGATCTTGACCCACATACCAGAGTCACGGAGCAGGAAACCAGAGCATCTGTCATCTTCACATCTGCAGCCTTCCAAAATTGCACTTTCTTTGATATCATCAGGTTGCCCCTTAACAATTAATTTACATTTGTTAACCCAAACAGTGAAAAAAAAATGCACATTCTCAAAACTCAACAGAAAAGATGCAACACGAGCAATCACAATCAAACTCTTAATGTAGAAAGTTACCAATTTGGCACAGCGAGGGCATGCACAAGCAAAGTGGTATTGTTCTCTAAGAGACTTCAGTCTAGTCGTAGTGCTTCCAGCAGTTTCTATATAGCTTATCAAGACCTAGCAGAAAAATTATTTCTGGTCAGCATGATAGAATTAAGTATGAGCATGACATTGCTTGATGCCCCAGAGTATATCATACAGAGGTATAATCATCAAAGCAATCTTCTACACCATGATATGTTGGAGTAATGGGAAAGGAAAACACGAAATATATCTCAAAACAAACAGCCTCAAAATTCTGATTCATTATTATCCTACAACAACAAGAAGGTTGTGAACAGGCAATTTGACCAGATTTATGTGAATTAGCGCTACATAATCCACGATAAGCAATTAAATGCTTATATCGATACACTGACCAGAGCATCGCAGCTGGTTTGGTGTAGAGGTTTAGGTTCAGGGTCTTAAAGTCACCATCACTTAAAGTTCAGTGGTTGAAAGTTTCAGCACTCATTTTGCAGCTTCATCCAGCAACCTTTAGTTAGGCAATGATGATGAAAAGAAGGTAAGAGATACCACAGCTAATTAACATCAATTGGCTAGAAGGGTGGCTTCTCTTTATCCATCCATTGGAGAAGCACGATCCACTAACAAGAATCTGCTGATAAAACTGAATAGTGAAATGCACAATGAATACCTTTCATCTGGTAAAACATTTACAATTCCTTTTTTCCAACCTTAATTCTTCTGAAAGCTTATCATGGTGTCCAGCATTTGTTTCAGTTCCACAACATATTCAATAAAATTCTGCTGGATTGTACTATCAAATTTTGAACTCATAAAATGTCCAAAGCATAAAATTTTCTATTGTAAAAGGTCCAAGTCGAGATTCCACATCAAGGCTTTGCATCTACAAAACCATGAACCATGTTTGACGACTGATCAGAAGCAGTAATTTTTCCTGAATCAGATTTTTTTATATATTCCTAAATTAGATAAGATATAGCTGAGTGCCAAGAATTCCCCATTAATCTATAAAAGATCACAGATTTCTGCAGCCTGACATCTAAAATTTCGTGCAGCATAATATAATTCAACATTAAATTATTGGGAGTTGGACAGACTAGAAGACGCATAAGCAATGGTCATCACCATGTTGGAATACTGGAAATGAAGTTTTCCGTCATTAATCCTGGATGTCATGTTAAAGTTCTGCTGACAATCCACCAGCTACCCTATCATTAAGTAGGAATTCCAGCAGTGAACTGAAAAATGATGAGTCAATCTCCATTTCATTTCAAGAGAGTAGCAGGGAAACCAAGAAAAAAAAAGCATAGACTACCTCCGAACCTTGCGGTATATGTTGTACAGCACGAACCACAGCTGTCCTTCCCTCGAATAGCAATACTGCATTTGGCAAACAGCTATACAAGCAAGTCAGCAGCAATATATTGGAATGGCAAGCATAGAAGATGTCAGTCCAATGTGGCAGCTACCTGTGATTGATTATAGAGATGACAGGATAGAGTCCAGTTCCTAGCGGTCTCAGCTCACTGTCACAGATTGTATGTGCATTACATGAAAGCTGCATATTAGCTGGGTTTTTAGCGCATCGGCAGGTTAACCAACTTCAAAACTAAAATGATATTTCCAAATGTCACTGATTACAATTGCTTTGATGCACATTGCAAATATAGAAAAGGTAACAACAGTACGCCGGCTAGTCTACATGCTACATTAGACATAAAGACACAAGAAGCCTTATGTTTCCAAAATCATGGTTTGCCCACCGCTTTAAGGGACAAAAATATAAGATACAGAAAGCTCTCTAGAGAGCAGCACTCAAGCAATTTGAAAGCATTTGTATTTATGCTCTTAACAAACATCTATGCTTATGTGGCAAAGACAGTAGGCATGAAGTTTTAAAAATGGACCTTGGAAAAGTTCTCTGCAACTTCTTTGATGTTGATCTCGGGCCACTGGAGTATTATATTAATGAGGTTAGCCATTTGGGCATATAGCACCAGCTGCTTCTCATCAATTTCCGACATGTCTTATCAGAGAAGGTTCAGTGAAAACAGTTAAGTGGATAATCAATAATGGGTAAAAACTATTGAACTATGACCAATGACTACACCAAAGAAGCCTAAAAAGGATACGAGACACCAATGCATCCACCAGACTATAATTGTCCATTGCAGTAGTCGAAATGATCTGCACAGAAGCAAACAAATCATTGATTAATGATGCGCTTGCCTGGATGGATGCCAGAAGTTATTCTGCATACTGACCAATCAATTTTGCAAGCATTCTCTCTCCAGAGAAGAACATCATAAGAACTGGAAACTCAAACAGTTTACACGAGAATACGGTTGATATTGATGCTAGGCACAATATTGCAAAGACACGAATCTTACCAGGTCCAAAAAGTGGGAATCCATAGCTTCTGTTTCAGTAAAGCAAGACACATCCATTGGAAGTAGAAATAAATATTATCTCACCTCTCTCCCACTAAATATATTACTGTCATTAACAGCAGCAACATCGACAGCAAACTATGGATGCTTGTCAACTTACAGGAAATTTTTAAAATTAACAGACAAACATGTGCATCTATGCTGACTACGTCAGCAAAAATGAAAATTAAAATTATTTGACTTCTAGTTAACTAAAGATAGAGGTTCAACTTAAGAAACCTTCAAATGTCTATAACATCTCTCTAACCATGAATGAATAATCTGCTCAGTAACAAATAGATAAACTAAAGTGAAGTGCAAAGGGTGATTGCATTGATCATATCCTCCTGATAATATGGTTCATGATCTCCATCAAAAATACATAAGATCTCATTTGTCCTTTGCAAATATTTGACTTCTCTAATTTTTCTAGTTAAAGTTTATAGCAAGAGGTGCATAAACTACCCAAGAGGTAGTACAACAGAATAAGAACAATCATTTTATCTGTAGGAACGACGCAAAAAACTTCCTCCAGAAGCATCTTCAAACAAAGATCGAGATTGAGGATACAAATTGCCAGCAAGACAGAAGTATAGCAAGTCAATAGCCAAGTCTTCGACCAAAAACCAAAAAATAGCCAGCGACGGACCGGGCCCAAGTTCCCTGGAAGGGGGTGCTAGAGAGGGTGAGAGCCCCGTTGTGTCCGGACCCTGTCGCACCACGAGGCACTATTGGCGAGTCGGGTTGTTTGGGAATGCAGCCCTAATCAGGCGGTAAATTCCGTCCAAGGCTAAATATGGGCGAGAGACCGATAGCAAACAAGTACCGCGAGGGAAAGATGAAAAGGACTTTGAAAAGAGAGTCAAAGAGTGCTTGGTCAAAAGCAAGCGAAAATCAACAAATTCAATGGATGAAAATGAAGTCTAATGAAATTTGAAACTACTGGGGAAGAACATAGGGGGAAAAGAACCTTCTCATCTTGCAGCTTTCTTCGTATGTAGAGCTCAATCATCAAACGTATGGAAGGGGTGACAGATTTCCTCTTTTCCTTATCAAGCCTCGCTAGCGCCATGCATTCAAGCCGATGCATCTTCCACTCTGATTTCTGCACACATCGGTGAACAGCAACTCAACACAATCAGCCACTACGCTCAACTCAAATTCGGGACTTGCGAACCGATCACTATCCAGTCCCCAGAAACTTCTCTCCCTGATTCTTTATAGCTCCAAAGATCAAACCTTCACTCACAAGCCAAGTACCGCGTAGATGAATTTCACTACACCACCAGCTGATTGCCCCCAAAAGATTTCTACTTGAGCATAATGCTAATGAGAAACAATGTCAAGACAGAGCAACTTCACCAAAACCACTATCTCCGTGCTGCAATACCTGACAAGAGCTCCCGCAGTACCACCCCACCCGACAACCCGAGCACTTCCTAAGGCGAGCCGAGGCGAAACGGCGATCGCACCTCGGCTCTGCCCAGTCGGGCGTGAAGACTCGCAAACCGATCACTACCCACTTCCCAGAAACTTCGCTCCTTGATTCTTTCTAGCTCCAAAGATCAAACCATCACTCACAAGCAAACCACCACATAGATGCATCTCACCATACCATCACGCGATTGCCCCCAAAAAGAGATTTCTATTCGAGCATAATGCCAATGAGAGACAACGACAGGACTGCATACCTGGCAAGAACTCCCGCAGTACCACCCCGCCCGACAACCCGAGCACTTCCTAAGGCGAGCCGAGGCGAAACGGCAATCGCACCTCGGCTCTGCCCAGTCGGGCGCGAAGACTCACAAACCGATCACTACCCACTTCCCAGAAACTTCGCTCCTTGATTCTTTCTAGCTCCAAAGATCAAACCATCACTCAAAAGCAAACCACCGCATAGATGCATCTCACCATACCATCACGCGATTGCCCCACAAAAAGAGATTTCTATTCGAGCATAATGCCAAGAGAGACAACGTCAGGACTGCATACCTGGCAAGAGCTCCCGCAGTACCACACCGCCTGACAAGCCGAGCACTTCCTAAGCCGAGCCGAGGTAGCGAAGCAGCCGTCGCACCTCGGCTCGGCCGAGTTGGGCGCGAACACAAACGGCTCTTGGCTCAGAATCACTTGCCCTGCATCATCGAACAACCGACAATTAACGCCTCCGCAACCGCCCCCACCCCAAAAAAAAAAAAAAAAAAAAAAAAAACTAGGCAGAGACCTGGGTGGAAGTCTGTGGCGGCGAAGAGGGAGCGGCCCTTCTCCGGAAGAGAGGCGACGGTGAGGCACTGGTCGCGGAGGGCGGCCTTCAGGTCCTCCATGGACACGCAAAGGGAAATTTAGTGGAAGTAGGGACGCACCTCTGGAGCTCGAGCTTCAGTCATTCCATGGAAGTGTTAGAGAGAGAGAGAGAGTTTTGATTCTTGATTCTCTTCCCAATCCGTTCCGGGACCAAATGTGGTCCCGGAAACAAAAATTTTACTAAATGCGATTCTTGTCTCAAACTGATTCTGAGAACAAAAAATCAAAATTAAGCACTGTTTGGATGGTTACCAAACAGTGCCTTAGAGAGAGAGAGAAAGTGGTGTTTCGTGGGTTGCCTCGAAACTTCGACGGGGCCTAGAAGGGGAGACCGTCGGACACGGGCAGGTCGCGGGGTCCCGGCCGTTTTGAGGTTTTGGTGCGAATTAGGGATGAGAAAAACGTCCAGACCGGACGTAACCGGCCAGTTTAATCTGACTCTTAAGAGTCGATCTAATTCTCGATTCTTAAAAGTAGAACTGATATCTTGATGGTTCGATTCCTGATTCTTAGAGGTGGACTGCTGTCCTGGTGGTTTGGCTCTTGATTTTGAGAGAAAAGTGGACCGGATTGGATGGGTTACATGGTACTTCTTTTATTATTTTCATTTGTTAGAAAAATTAGTCTCCAATTGGACAATAATATAATTCAAGCATAGGATTTATCTCAAATTATAAATTTGTTCTTAATCATGCTTTGGATAGTAAGAACATGTATGGTAACATGCAAAAGAATGATTGATTCTATTTTTTTATTCCTTGAAATCTAAAAACAAAAAACAAAAATCCATTTGGAACAAAATTAATAATTAAATAAAAATTGCTTTTTTGTTCCGTAAACAACTTCATTAATCAAGTGAAATTGAGGATCATATCAAATGAATTTTTTTTTCCTAGGAATAGAAATTTTGTATAGTTACCAAACGATTTTGAATACTCAGAAACTTCTTCGGAGAACAAAATAATAATAAAAAAATCTAAAGAAAAATTGTTCCTAAAAATAAAATTGTTATCAAAACACCCTAAAAAGATATCCGGATGGAAATATAAAAGAAAAAAGATAACCAACCAGTTTAGTCTGATTTTCAAGAGAGTTGATCCAACTCTCAATTCTTAAAAATAGAATCGATATTCTCATGGTTCGGTTCTTGATTCTTATAGGTGAACTGTTGTCTTGGTGGTTTGGCTCTTGATTTTGAGGGGAAATTGGACTGGATCGGATCAAATGGATTATATGTACTTCGTTTATTATTTTCATTTGTTAGAAAAATTAGTCTCGATCGGACAATAAAATATTCAAAGCATAGGGTTTATCTCAAATTTTAAATTTATTTGCTTTGGATAATAAGAACGTGTTTGCTAACATGCGAACCAGTGATTGATTCTATTATTTTGTTCCTCGAAATAAATAAAAAAAGAAGATGGAATTCCATTTGGAACAAAATCAACAATTAAATAAAAGTTGCTTCTTTGCTTCTTCCACAAACAATTAGATTAATCAAATGCCAGAAGTCACAAAAAATAATTGAGGATCATATCAAGAAATTTTGTACAATTACTAACGATTTGAATATTTAATAATTTCTCCGGGGAACAAAATAAAAAAATTCTAAGCAAAAATCGTTCCTAAAAATAAAATAGTTAGATATCCGAATGGAAATATAAAAAAAAAAAATAGTGATCGATTTCATTGAACTGGATTAGAATCAAATCGAGCCGACCGGTCCCTGATGCCCAATTTTAAGAAGTGATCCTCCTGATTGGATTCCCGATTGTAATAGGACCGATGGAACCGAAAAATCAGATTGGGAACCGATCACCCCGGTGCGAATCAACTTGCCTCGAGTGAGCTCGCCGGGCCTGGCCATTGGGCCGATGGGGCCATGAAAACGTTAGAACTCCTCCAAAAGAAGCATCATCACTCGTTCCCATCCTTTCAACATTCACTTCAATCTCCATTCGATGCAAAAGTCATTCATTCCCTCCCACATCAGCAAGCAAAGCATAGGCCAAAGACGACGTCCTTCGCGCTCCCTTCCATGTCGAATCCGCGCGAACCCAAGAACGAGAAGAAGAAGAGGACGAACCCCATCGCCGTCTTCATGGCCTTCGGCACGAAAGGCGACGTCTTTCCCATCGCCGTAACCATCCCCGCCTTCCCCTGTCATATTGCGAAGCGCTTGAGTCGTTCTTGATTTTTCGAATTTTGTTCATTGCGATCTCCAGGCGATCGCCGCTGCATTCGGCGGTGAAATGAAGGACTACAGAGTGTTCTTCGTCACTCATTCCGCGCACCAGGTGACTTTTCTTTTAGCTCTTATGCTTATCGATTAGTTCTGGGCGTGAATTTGTCGGAAAGTTCGAATTTTGTTGCTGTTTCTTGCAGAGCTTGAGTGCCCATTTGGCCAAAAGTGGGGTGACCCATGTGCCGATTTCGTCGCCGCCCGTTCTTGCCGTTCGGGAAGATAGCGGCCCCGCAGGTTTTGGTCGCTTCACTTCATTGTTAATGGATTCAGGAGAAAGAGACACATGGTTTGTCTTATGTTCTCTAATTGATTTATTTAGGATCGTTGGAGCCGTCATTCTCTCTACAGAAGAGGAACGTTACCGATGCGCACAGACAAGAATGCTTATCGGCAGCTGAGAGCATCTTTGGAGTTGAAGATGTCATAGCCGGCGACTTTATTTTGATCAACTTCTTTGCTCTGGTACTTGCATTTTGCATTTGGAAGATGTATTTGTCTGGAAAAAGCTGTAACTGTTGCTGTTAATATGGAACATGCTCTCATGAGTTTCCAAAAGCAGCACTATGCTGTGCAAAGATATGGCTTCATGTTGACTTTTGAAGATAACTTGTGTTTAGTGCAGCATATCATGATCCAATCGGAAAAGGAAATTAAAAAAAAAAAGAGGAAGAATGCCCGTCTTTTTACCTGCTTTAAGCTTTCTGGTTATTATAGAGCAATTACTATAGTTAACTGGTGTAGCATTCTAGTCATCTATCATTCCTGAAAAGGGTGTAGATTATGGGAAGTGCTTATGTACCTGAAACTGAAAGAATTACTTTCCCTGACAATATAGGAGGGATGGAACCTTGCAGAGCTTTTTCAGGTCCGCTGTGTGGTTGCTGCTCCATATGTCGTTCCTTATAGGTAATGGTGAAAAATACAGTGATTATCCTCTATCTTGAAGTTTTAGTCTCACTTTTATAGCTCTTTGCGGTTGTCGTTGCTGATGTTGCCATTTCCATATGATTTGTTTGAGTCAACCTTGTGCTTAATTCTTTCCCGACTTGTGAGAATTTTCAATCTCAACACAACTACTTAAGCTATAAGGGGTTGTGTGAATGTGTCATTCAACTTTTAATAATGCAGGTAGTGTGTCAAACCTTTTCATTTTCCTTGAGATATTGCCTTTCCATTTCCATTTAAGAAAATTTCTTATGCATCCTGTTTATTATTGTGAAGGGTTCTTAAATTTATAGCTTTATCTTTCTTTCTTCATGTTGTCTTGTTCATAGTACCTAATACATCCACTATAAACTTAAAAGGCATCAACTTGGCTGGTATTGTCATGCCGCACTTCTGCATCAAAAAAATTGCGTATAGTATTTCTGGATGTCTGTTCAGTATTTGATATTATAAATACGTTTTCGACTTTATTTATTCTTCCCTGCACATTGCTGTCCTCTATGATAGGTGATTAAACATCTGAGTTTGACCATAGAAAGGTTCAACTCAAAGTTATTAATCTGCTCTTGAATGTTGCTGCTACCTGAACTTTGGCTAAATGATCAAGTTACCCTCGATCTCAGAATACCTGAAGAAAGTAGGATGGTTTTCTTTGTGAGACAAGAGTGTATAACTCGGATTTTCCACCATAAATTTAATTGGTTTCAGCATACTGGGATTGTGGGAGATTTTATATCAGGACAGGGACCTCTAATAGCATTTTCCCATTGTTCTATGAGAATCAGCATGAGATTATTTAGGGATATAAAATGTAGCCATGTTTCTCACTTTCCTTTCGGCATCCCTTTCCAGGAAGTATTTTGAAGTATTTTTAATTCCATATTCTACTGGTATCTATCCTAGAATGAATATTCATTTGCCAATTTATCATCTGTTGTATAGTGCTCCTTCATCATTTGAGCGTCACTTCAGGAAGGAATTTCCGTTGCTGTATGATTATCTCCAAGAAGCTCCCAGTGGCAAGGTATCCTTATCATGATAACTTATAAATTGATGTTACAAAATCTTTCAAAATTTTTTCTTTAATAAAAACTTGAGATGGGTTGTTATTGATGTGAGCAAAGGTTTCACAATATTTTCCTACTTCCTATATTGATTCCTCGCACCTTACAAATTCATAGGTCTGCTGGAAAGATGTGATGCATTGGATGTGGCCACTTTTTTCTGAAAGTTGGGGCCATTGGAGAAGCAATGTCTTACATTTAAGTTCCATTCCTTTTACAGTCAGTACTCTCAACACTTGCAAAGTCTTTCGTGCTTTTATTATTGGCTTCTACATCTTTGTGAATAAGCAATGATGCCTTTTGGCTGGGATGCTGGTGTGAACCTCTTGGCAATAAGACTTCTGTTCGACAGTGCAGGATCCAGTGACAAATCTTCCAAAGTGGCACAAGAGAGATCCATCTCCTCTACTCTTGTAAGTTTTCAGGCTTTTTCCATTTGAAAACTATATTCTAGGCAATTTAGTAATTAAGCAAGAACGATTGTCTGGATCTGAATGGAATATCTCTTTTCTGGATTTTTTTTTTTTTTTGGGAAGCTCCTTTTATACTTATACTTATCACTAGATTTATGCTATCAAGATCATTGTATGCATCCAGGATTAGCAAACGATCTACAGGTTTGAAACTGATTCATCTTTGCCGATTGAGAGATTTTGAGAGTGAGACGACCTTTGCGCTGCATGATAATATTCAACAAGTTTGAAATATTATGAGCATGGCCTCTGCACACATGCGCCTACACCCTCTTGTGTCCACGACCACATCTTTATCTAAACAACACCAGAGGGAGGGAGTTACGCATCTACACTGTGAGTAACATGTTGGTCCAAAAAGAGCCAGAGTCTGAAATGTAATTCCAGAAACTTTTCTGTCTTTTTATGTCTTTAATGATAATAGTGTAAGTTTTCTTGATAATTCAGTCCATGTCCTATTGATGGTACTTGAAAAGTTGAATACGGATCTCCTTCAATAGACAACTTCAAGTAAAACACTTCTTGGTGCCGCAGAATGCAAATTATGGGGTTGATTACATGGTCTGTCATCTCAATTTGCAGAACTATATAAACTACGACAAGTTATATGCTGATGAATTTCCCATAATGAGCAAAAGCTTCTCATCTAATTAACCACAAAAAATTTGTCCATCATATAGTTTATAATAAAATGGAGCTTAACTATGCTATTGTCCATTTTCTACTTTGCAGCATCTGGCAAATTCATCAAATGCCTTTTTGATGCAATGCTGTTTCTCCCATTGGACAATGTTTAAAACCGTTTATTATATTGTTTGACAGGTATGGGTTTAGCGAGGACATTGTTGAACACCCTGGTATAATACATTTTGGGAGTGGCTCATCACATGCTAATAGTTCGCACAGAAAAGATTAACTTCTATTCTGGGGCTGCCATTTGCTTGAAAAACTGCTTAGGCATGCCTGAGTAAGGGGACACCTAACAGCTGTAGAGCCGTATCATCTAATATTTGCTTGCAAACAACCCTTAAAACAAATTCTCTGCTTAGAAGAAGTCTCAGATGTTGGCTTTTTTAATGATCATGTGTATCTTTGTAATGATCATGTGTATCTTTGGTTTTCACTGACTAAGGCTAATAGAAAACTCTGGTGCTTGGTTAAAAAATTTAATCAACATGCCATGCTTAGAAAGCTGTTACATGACCCTTCTTTCTGTGGTTAGTCTGCATGAGTGTTATCTTTTGTTATTCAATTTCCACCTCATGGTTTGATTTTCTCATCAGCACAAGTATATCGACAGATTATTGGCCATCAAATGTTCGTGTTTGTGGATTCTGGTTTATCCCAATTGAGTGGCAGTTTTCCTGTCAACAGTGTCTTGAAGTTGCAGCACTTGATTCAGAAGTGCATTCAAAGACAGAATATCCAACATGTGCTGTTCATGTTCAATTGCATTCTTTCCTAAAGACAGAAACTTCGATGCCACTTGTTTTTGTCGGCCTGAGTTCAATTGGGAGGCAAGTTCTTTTCGGCTTACTTTTGCCTCTTTCTATGTGTACAGACGACAAAAAAATGAGCAGGCACTTCTTATAAGGAAGCAAAAGAAAAACAGTTATGGTAACTGAATAAGTAAAGTGTATGTGGTGGAATTAGAAAATTCCTTAGCCAAGAAACTCTCAGCTGTTGATGTCAATACTAGCATTTGTAACAGTCTGTTGTGCAAATCATTAATTTTGTATGGTGTCCAAACCACTTTTAATAGATATGTTATCCTTTCTAATAGTTTGGTTTTGGTGCCTACTGACTGTATTTACACACTGTCAGTCTGTCTCTAAATCTCTCTCTACCACGTGATTGTCTGCAGTATGGGCTTTATGCGAAACCCTCAAGCTTTTCTTGCTGTCCTGCAAATTGTTGCCAGAATTACAAATTACAGGTTCATTCTCTTTACTGCTGGTCATGAACCCTTACAAGCAGCAGTCCTTGCTGCTGCTACAGAGGAATCATCGAGTTTTAGTCAAAGACAGTTTGGTGAAGACGGGATAATACTATTTAATGGACGAGTCTTCTGCTTTACTGGGTCAGTTAATTATTTATTTATTTATTTATTTATTTTCTTAAATTTTACATTAGCGTCAGTGAGTGAGAATTAAGAAGAACCTAGAAGGATAAAATGATATAAAAAATAGTTGATAAGGTGATATGAGGGTCTTATTAGAAAACTTTGGAGTCTGGCAATTGAAACCAAGTAATGGGAAAAGAGTGAAATTGTGAGTTTATCCTTATTATCTGAGCTTTTTGAAGTTTTGAAGTTCAAACCTAATATCTGCGCAGTGTCAATTGAATTCACCTTGGGCTTTGTTTTGGGAAATTTAGCCTGAAGCTTTGAAAGAAAAATGAGAAGATAAAAGATGATTGATCGGTTTCCTTGGTTAATCACAAGTATTTTTCTGCATCTTATCTTTTCATGCATGTTTGTGATAAGGGATAGGACCAGCTACCTTAACTGGTCTATAATTACCGTCTTTCCATGCACGTGTATAGATTTCCAATTTGAAAGTTTATTGGGCTTCTTGTTGTGTATCTTAGAAGCATTCCATACCTCTGGCTGTTCCCAAAATGTGCAGTTGCAGTTCATCATGGGGGAAGGTGAGGTGTTTTATCATCATCCACTAGTTCTGTCTTTACAGTATTTGTGCTACCAGCCCCTTCTCTCACTTGTGCTGCATTATTCTCTCTTAATGAATGTTAGTGGGTCAACTGCAGCAGCACTTAAAGCTGGTATACCTCAGGTTAGTTGTGAATTTAATGTCTTACTAACTCATATTTGTTGTTTCAGAATTGCTTCATTGCGTGATTGACTTATTTGTGAACCATACCTTTGAAGTGGCTTGAGGTTCTCGAGAAATCAAGCGTGTGCCCTTTTTATACGGTGGATCATGAAAAAATACGTCATGGTAATTGTAGGAGAAAGTGTCAACTGGAATCTCAGCAAAGGATTTCTGTGATTGTATCTGCTATTAGGGATTGGCTGCATGTGTTTAACTTAATACTTAAAATGATGACATCGGTGACATGACCAGGGTGTCAATTATTCTGTTTCGCTTGGGGAACACATTGGAGTTATTACTTGCTTTTTATCATCATGAATGCAATGATAGTATTATCAACATGTAGAGGATGGGAGATTATCCTAATTTTTGCCCGCTCTACTTAAGTCCTGAATTAGCCCAATCTCGTCAGATAGGTCATGTGAAAAAATTCTAAGATGACTTGGACAAGGTCAAGGACAAAAATACAAGAAGTAAAAATTGAAGGATTACAACTTCAATTTTCTGCGCCTCCAGGCTCAATTGGGAATTATGGATGTAATTTCCACGATGGTAACATTTCAATCTTAGTTTCAGCCACAATTAAAAATAAAAGTCAAAGGAATGCTGAAATCTTACTGCCTCTTCAGAGCTTATCAGTTTACATCAAATATAAAAAGATCTAGTGCACCATATCTTGCCTGCAATAAGATTTGTCACCTTCTGTTCTTTTTCTGGTATGTTGATGTGGATGTATGAAGAGTGATGCCTGTTTCTTGGCTCTGGCTTCGTGCACCTTTTCATTTTGAGTGATTGTTCTCTCTCTCTCTCTCTCTCTCTCAATCTTAAGGTAATTTGTCCATTTCTCCTGGATCAATTCTACTGGGCTGAGAGGATGTTCTGGCTTGGGGTGGCCCCTGAACCACTTAAAAGGTGCCATTTGCTCCCGGAAAGTACTGACAGCACGTGCATTATGGAGGCCGCGGATGTGTTTTCAGGTTCCATTCACACTGCACTTTCTGCTACAGTCCAAGCACGTGCGTCAGAAATATCTTCACAAATTGCTCACCAGGTAAATAACTTTCATGCTTGGGTATCCTAGATGCATATTATTCATCTGCTAAGAATGTTCAGGATTCACACACTGGCTTGCTGATAATATCACTGGCCTTGGTCCTGTCACGGGGTCAAATGGCTCTTTTTCGTGACTGGGTGGTGGTGTTTCCGCCACCCTAAGTTGGATGTTAAGTTTTGCCACTTAAGCCTTGTTTGATGTTGTAACTACTCGGGGAGGAATCAAAGACACTCACACAAATTGAGCAAAGTGGAAGATTTGATTGCACAGAAGAAATTTTTTATGATGAAATTGAAAAATTGCAAGTTAGAGGACCAACATTCTTCTTGAGCCTTATCATATGTTCCTTTACTATGCATTTCAATAAAATATGATTTATAAAGTTTAATCGTCATCAATTCTTAGGATGGAGTCTCGGAGGCTGTGAAGATTCTGGAAAGGGAGATATGTTGTTGAGGTGGAAGGCTCCTTAAGCAGTATAGGGGCTCTGCATAGGAAGTGCATAGCATATACCATGCAATGAAATGGATTGTATTCTAGACAGCCATATGCAGATTTTGGGATTGGGTTCTCACAGTGGACAGTACATGCAGGAATGGAAACAAAAGGAAAACCGGGAAAAAAAAGTTATAAATCACACTAGACATGAATTGCCATTAGATATTGAAAGGATTTTGAAAAGGAGTAACTGGTTTTGGATGTTTAGAATACTTTCAAATGATGAGAAATATTTTTGTGGTGCAATCAAGCATTGCCTGTAGACAGAAGAAGATTCGAGCAAGAAATTGATTTTATGGCACTTCCAACTAACCACAAGAATCAACTCCACAAGTTTCCTTCTTGGCCAACAACCACAGAATTGACCCAGAAGGGACAACGCAACCTGCTCCACACGACAACGTTAGTTCCACAGTATGGAGAGGAAAGTGATGTTATGATTGAGCAAACACATGAAAAAATTGCCATGGAGAAAGATGAAATCAAGAATGTAATCGAAAAGGAACTGCAAAGGAATCAAAATGGATTCTGGAAATTCCTATATCTATGGTTAAGATGAGAGTGAAATCATCAATTTTCCTGGACATCCACCTAAGACTTATTTAAGGTTAAGGCCATGCGTATGAAATAAATTTAATCGCAAAAGTTAGTTTTTGATACTAGACTAGTGAAGCGATGCCACCGTTTGGATGAAGTGCCATGCTGTCTATTTATTAGCAGGATGCCGGCTCAATGTCCAGGACTCCAGGTAGCGAAAATGAAGCAAATAGTGCCTAAAATTTGAATCTAATATGCAAGTTATCTTTTAATTTTTTTAATTTGTTCAATATGATCTATAAACGTTCAATCTAGTTTTAAATTATATAAAAATATTCAATGTCATCATTCTCTTAATTCAAGTTAATGAAAGCTACCGACATGTCTTCCAATCTATTAAGGCCCGGTTTGATTAGCTTTGGGGGAATGTCTTTGCAAAAATGCAAATACTTTTGGATAAAGGGGGTTTCAAAATGCAAATAGTGTTTGGTGAATTGTAATTCTAAAATGTATTGAAAAACAACTTTAGGCAAAATACTGTTTAGTAAAAATTGCATTTGTAAAGGACTTTTGTTAAATTAAAAAAAAAAAAAAAAAAAATTGTATATATTTTTTTTTTAACTCCGGCCATCGGTCGGCCAAATTTAGTTGTCGGACCGTCGGATTTGGTGGTCGGACCGCCGAATCTGGCCCTCGGCTGCCGTCGCCTAAGGTGGGCAACCTCAGGCGCGCAACCCCAAGCGTTGGCCGCTTGGGTCGCCCGACCCAAGCAATCATCACGCGACCTCAGGTGACGGTCGCCTGGGGTTGCGCCACAGGCAGCCGTCACCTAGATTGCGCAACCTCAGGCCATCAGCCGCCTGGGTCACGCGATTCGGGCGTTGCCTAAGGTCTGGCGACGGTCGCCGAGGTTGGACGACCCTCGAGTGGCGGTCATCGGCACGCGCGACCCCTTGGCCGGTAGTTGTCGCCCTCCGATCAGCTTCTCCGTGCGCGCAGTCGTTGAAGAAGATGAATAGTAAAGCTACCAACGTGTCTTCCAATCTATTAAGTTTGAGTGATAGAAAATGAACAAAATTACACAAAATTAAAGATAAATAATATATTAAAAATATTAATCTTGAATCGAGAAAAAAACCTTAATGTGGGATTTTATCATAGAAGAACCAAAAAAGAGATCTCCAACGAAATAATTGAGCAAATTAAGAAACATAAGCCAATATCTTTTCTTCCTTCTCTCAAATGATGTTCTCGGTGTATAGTAATTCACGTCACTCACTAAATAACACTCGCTGGTTGTTTGATGGTTTGAGCAAACACAATGACTATATTGAATATTTACATATAATACAAAAACCACATTAAACAAATAAAAATTTTAGAGATGATATTGCATATTAAGCAAAAGTTCAGGAATAGTGTGATTCTCGATTCTCCCCCATATCAGAATCCTTGAACAAGGATTTGATATACCAGAGTGAATAATCTTCCCACCTGCAGTGGAAGATCATGAAAGCTCTAACATAGCATTAATCTAAGAGTTGCATGTTTGCGTCATCTGATTTAATCCTACTGCGGAGATCCATCCATTTAACTCTTGACGGTCCAACATTCTCGCAAATAGATTTCTGTTGCCACAGAAGTGTAGAAAGGCCGCAAATCACACCATCAACAAAGTGGAGAAAAATCTCAAAAGTCCATTACTTGGAAAAATTCTAGAAAAGTGCTCAACCTCATTTGCAGACGATAGGTCAATGTGGCTTACACATTAGAAAAGAAAATGCAGATGGAAAGCAGATAAAAAATTGCAGAGTACAGTTAAATTCTGACTCCAATAAAAATTGAGCTTTCCCTGAAAAATGAACCTACATTGTCTGATACTCTTGTGTTATTCTTATCCCTTTTACTAGCTTCTAGACATAAGGTGTAGGTAAAGTGTAGCCACTACTGTACAAAGCTTTTGTCCAATATTGTTATACCCCCTCAGCTTGCATCTGGTATTACTCCACAAAAAAGAAGAATGATCTTGTCCACCGGTCGGGCATGATGCAACTGGATTCACAGGGGTGAGGCATAATGTACGGTACTTAGCATCTTATATCAGGATCACTCCAAGCATCTTATTAATCAACTGTACTACACAGAACTATTCTTATCAAACGGAAAATTATTTTCAACTACTTCCGCAACTGGGTTCTCCTTAGCCCAGACCACAGCATCAAGGTACCCAAGCTCAAACAGCCTGTCAAGGATCTCATCTTCCGCAGGTTCGAGCGCCCAGTTGAAAAGCTGGAAAAATCCTATTGTCAATTATCTTCGCCGAGGATAGTCAAAACTTAGTGCAGCAACCAAGATTACCTCTCTGGAAGTCGCCCTATTTTCTGGATTGCAATCTGGGCTGATCCCAATCCCTTGCAACCCTAGTTGAGTGGCTGGAAAGGCACACACCCGAACCTGTAGAGGGAAAAACTGGGATAAAAATGACTCGTTCATGAATAGCTTTCATGACCAATATGAATGGTCTAGCTTGAAATCACCCAGTGGAAATAACCATCGTTTCCAAGTACAGGCAAATAATACTCTCACAAAGTACTAAAGGAATCCTTAGAATATTCACTTTGCCGCTTTCCACCCGGCGAATGCAATTTGCAATACTAGTATTATGGCCAAAAACACAATGATCCCTCCCTTATCTAGATGCTTGAATGCACTGCACAGGAGGTAATGATACTTTACCAGTCACAAAGTACATTAAAACAAGAAGATATATCTACCAAACAGGCATGCACCATGCATGAGAGTTCATGTGAACCACATTTACCAGTTACCAACAGGAAAAATGGGCCAAGGTGGAAATACACAAAATAGAATACTATATAGAAGTGGGTAAAACAAGCCTGGATAAACACATCAACAGGGAAAGTGCTTGAAGAAAGGATGAGAAAAATTAAAGAAATGCTGAAGCCATTCAACAAGTTCCATGCTAAAAAGTTAGGAGTATGCAAAGAAAAGTTCAAAAGGCTTTTCGTACTACCAAACAACAAAACTATATGTCCCCCTTAAGGATAAATATGTTAATTCCAAAACTGAGAGTCATCATTGATGAAGGTTTACAGGTTGCCAAAACTAGTCATGAAATTTCCACTCCCAACTGACAGATATAGGAATGGACCTAAATAATTCTCACCAAGTAATTAGTCCACCCTTCTCCCTAATAGGTCTCCATCACCTGACCATGTTCCATATTTTAGATGCTATGATGTAGTAACATGTGGTTTCTTTGGATGCCAGCTAAACAGAGACAAGTTCACATGATTTTCCAGGACAAATGAGCTCTTGCTCTTTAACATGCTAAAGAAATATAATATCTCAAGCACATACAGTTTGAGCAGCAGACGTAGGTGGCATGAACAAAGTCAGACCCCCGTCAATGCACAGTCGATTACGAAATAATGTGGCTGGCTGTGGTGCGAGATATCTGCACCATATTATATCTCTCCATAAGCTGCATTGGATAAGGCAATTTACCACAAAGAAAAGAAATTTAGCAATTGTTCACCCCGGGATGAAGGAAGAAGTGACTACTGCATTGATAAGATCTTCTCTGGAGTCAAACTGATCCACCAGCAAACCCCTAGGCCTCCAAAGGATCTGGGTAACAGCAACTGCAACACCAAAATCTTAAGAAGATGCTGCAAGTAATACTTGCGTAAAATTTAATACCTCAACAAAAACTCATTTTAAGTGGCAACTTTTATGAACTATCGCAGACATAAGCCACTAGTCGAGTTCCTCTAATTGCATACAGAAGATTAAGCTTAACATTCAGAAGTCTTTCCAATCTAGTCCTGTAACCCCTAAAAGTCCAATACAAACTTCTACCTAGAGAAGTCTCAGCTACCAGAGAAAGGCATAGCTGCTGCAACACCCAACACATGTTCCAGTCACGGATACCACTTCGGTTCAAGACCCATTCTATGAAGAAGCAAAATCTGCAACTGTCCATGAACTGCCGCTGGTTATGAGAAATTCAATGCCCATGATTTGCGAGACAAATCCTAATCTCAAACCAAAGTAGGATGGACAAAAAAGGGACCAAAGAGAGGAGCTTAAAAACAAGACATCGTACTTATAATAAGAGGAAATAGGGGACAACCCATAACTCCAGGCACCACAAGCCACCAAACAGATATTCTTCCCATCACCTCCCTCACGTCACCCCACTTCACCTCACCTCCCTCTCTCTCACAGGAGTACACCACGTCTTGAACTAGAGACTTTGTGTGTATCCACATAAGTGTGAGTTGTGTGTCAGTAAGTTCATATAATATACCCAAATTACTGCTTTTTTGTGCATTGCAGCAAGTGTACAACATAAGCAGTATGACAGGTACTTGATATTACACAGGAAGGCTAGGTATTGGGACTTTTAAGGATCATCAAGAGTTGCAATCAGGTTGGGATAGGCTCCGGCATAGTCATTTGTCAATTAAAAGTATACTAATACCCCAATATCTTTATCTACTACTCTATCAAGCATTAGCATTCATGTTTTGCTCCCTTGATTTAGTCACTAATACTCTTCAACAAATTTACACAAACTCAATATCATATTGTCAGAAAATCAATGGCCATTCACACAACAACATATAAGTGCTAGATAGAGCAGACAGGACAGCAGGCACAGAGAGAGAAGAGAGGATGAAAGATGGAATTTGCACTTACTGCGGACCCTTCCATTGGACCTGGTATGAGCATCTTCAGGAAGGAAATTATCGAGCACATCACGAAGAACAGCCTAACACAAGGAGCATAAGAAATGCCAATGTTTATGGCGAACATAGTCTAAAACTTCATAGAAATGAAAACCAATGTCATGTTCCGTAGAGGTAAATGTCTCTGACAACAAAATAGCGACCTGCAGAAACAGTGGATAATGACAAAAGCAGTATGTTTTTGGTCTGCACAAACTTTTTGACCCCTCATTTAACAAGATAACTGAGAAAATGTTATGCCTACGACTATTGGGAAAGATGATATGGAGATAAATAAAATTAAAGAAGTAACATCTAAAAAAAAAAAATACAGTCCATACCCCAAGCCGAAAAGCAGTTCCTCTTCTCCGACAATCCTCAGCTAGTACCTTAGTAGCCACCAAAGCCTCTTCCATGCTGGCTCCAGAAGCAATCACTGCACATACAATGGCACCAGCTGATGAACCGGCCAATGGTGTGGTTTCCTGATACGAAAAAGATAATCTTTAACCTAAGTAAATCACTATGTCGCTAAGTGGACAAGTGACATCACAAGTACATGGAAACCCATGCAAAGCATAGCCAAACTACTAGATACACACAATATATGAAAATATAATCTGTTATCCTCAATATCAGCAAACTACTTGCTCATTCTCAGTAATTAAAGCAGACTGGGGTAAAGAACACACAAGAAAGGAGTTAACATTTCACAGTTAGAGGCACATCAAACCCATTAAGAGGATCATCTTGCAAATGATCAGCAAGTACACTCTCCTCATTGTCCTCATTATTTACAGGCACACCAAACCCACGAAGAGGGTCATCTCGTGAATTGCGCCGAACTAACCAAGGCATAAGAAGCCACGACAAACTTCAGACCAAACTCAACTTCCAATGAGCACACTTCAATATCATTTTATCCTCCAATCAGCCAAGAAAAATCTGCCAAAGTGACGCAGAGCTGGAAAACAAAATCGAACCTTGATATAGCCCTTCTCAATGAGGAACTGCGCGACCCCGAGATGGTACGGGAACAAGAGCCCAGCAGCCGAGAAGCTGAACCCGGGACTCGTCACCACCCTCCTCCTCTGCTCCGCCTCCGCGTCCTTAATACTCTGCTCCCATATCACGTCCGGCTCCACATCGTCCTCGATCACGATGCTGATCCCCCCCTTCACGTCATAACTCCCCCCGCCCCCCACGCCGCCGACGCCGACGCCGACGCTCGCCCCGTCCGGACCGTCCCCAAGCTCCGACCCGGCACCCGCTTTCTTCCGGCTGTTGCGCCTCTTGATCAGCCGGGAGGCGATGCCGAGGAAGAGCTCCCCGGTGGCGATGGCGAACGATTTCTTCTCCGTCTGAGACGAATTCACCTTCTGGGTCTCGTCCTGGTCCTCGTTCTGGTCCTGGGTCCGGGTCTGGCCGGCCTGCTCCTTCCGGGTCGGGTTCTGGTTCTGGGTCGAAGCGGAGGAGGATGGTTTTGAGGAGAAGGCGAGGGTCTGGGGACGGAGGCGGAGGGGGGCGAAGGTGGGTGTGGAGGTGAGAGAAGAAGGGAGAGGGCAGGCATGGTGGTGGTGGGGAGGAGGAGAGAGATAGAGGGAGGAGAGAGAAAAGGGAGGAGCCATGGAAGGAGGAGGAGAGAGGTTTTTGCAGAGGTGTTGTGGTTTGGCTCCCCACCACTGTGGCTGTTCTTCCTCCTTGGGGATGAAAAAGTTTTCTTCAAGTGTTCTTGATTTTTCTTTTTTCTCTTTTTCTTGTCTTTTTTTTTTTTCCTTTTTTAGGTTGAATGATAAATAATGTAACTAGTTTTTCTTGGTCCTAAAAATATATTGGGTTTTCCGATTTTGTAATTTTTAATAGGTCGTGTTAATGAGTATCTGATAAAGATAAATAATTCGATTTGGAAGTATCAAATAGGTAATGAATACTCGAAGCATTGGTCACATACTTTTTTTGCTCGATTGCTGCCGGCCAAATCCTCATTTTTAACTCTAAGAAGGGCATGTCGATTATTATGCATGCAATCAAAAAAATGATATGTAATTTTCCTTTCTGGTTAATACATTAAATATTGGATAAGTAAGATTTTCTTACTTAAAAATCACATGACTAATTAAGGAATTGGTCCACGCATTGTCTAACATTTACAGAATTCCTTTAATTTACCTCGTGAGTGGTTCTCAAGACATTCATTCATAAAATACACTCGAAAGAATACACTATCTCGACCGGATCAATGTCCCTTGTCATTTATAGAATTTCCTTAATTTTCGTTGCGAGCAGTTTTAGAAGTACTCGTATAAGAATTCATTTTGAAAGATTCCACGATTTCAGCACGATTAGTATCCATTGTGGTCCACGGAATTTCCTTAATTTACATCATTTTCGAAACGCTCATCTAATCTAATCCATGATTTCAGCTTGATTATTACCCGTTAATCCTACTATTAAAAAAAATTGAGTTTTTGCAAATGATGAGCGTCTCGTTTGTTTCGGTTGGTGTTTTCTTGAACGTTCGTGCTTGGCCGGCAGGAGAGAGAGAGAAAGAAGAGAGGAGGGGGGCCGCGGCGGATTCCGCCAACCGAAATAACGGACATAACCGTCAAATTCCAGAATTTCGAGTTTATTTTATTCGGATCGGACTTTTATATTTGAAAACTTCCTTTATGCCCTTTTTTGGGTCTGCATCTATCCATATCAATTCTATGGCTGATCCTTTCGACATCAATCACGCCTCCTCCCTCCATGACATCATCGAAAACGAGGAACGGACACATCAATGTTTTTAAGTGTGTCTCTGGTTGGATACCGGTATCAAGATTCAATGCACGTAGCGTGGACTCGCGTACCCACCAATTATTAATTAAAGCATGGGCCAACGAAGACGTCGACCCATCAAACCCCTTCCACCGACCAAAAAAAAAATCAAACCCCTTCCCGAAATAATATGAAAAAACATGGTTATCTAACGTAAGACACGTCGTCTCCTTTTCAAAGGAGTAAAAAATTTGCCCTGACCTTTTTAATTGGAGCATTACAGTTCATCTTCATGTTACTCTTATTTTTCACATTTTTTATTACAAAATGGATAAAAATGGAGAGAAGAAACGTTGGACATAGAGCTCTACTTATGATTTGCAATTTGGGGGATTGAGCAAGGCTAGTGATGCAAGTCTTTAATGGTCAGCAACTCCAGTTCATCGCAGATTAGTAATGTGCAGAGGGCAATAGAGTTATTGAAATGGATCCCGACAGTCACACACAATGCAATTTTTCCCCAGTAATGACGAGTTGATCAAATCATTAAGATACATTGAAAAAATTCAGTTTAACATAATGGAAAACGATCTGAAATCCTATATACCCGAAGTATAGGCAGAGTAAAATTGAATGTGAAGACCCTTTCACATTATGCAGGTCTTACAATCCATTTACTAGTCAAGCAGCCTGATCCGATTTAAAAGAACTTCTGTACCTTACTATCTCGATGCCCAAGTAATCAAGAGGACCAGGAACTGCGACATGAGGTTTCCCAACTTTCACTCGAACAGCCATTATCTGGGGGAATTTCTCCAAGGTAGTCGACGTGATGTGTTCTGCCACTGCCTCTAGAAGATTCTTGGGCGGTCCTTCCACGACCCCCTTAACTATGCTGTCGATTAGACAGAAAGTTAAACTGGGAATAGTTGAGACAATCAATGAACTCAAGATAAGTATAATACTGCTATATTCCTCACGATAAACCAAAACCATGACCCACATTAATAAGTTCAATGGAACAATAACATGTAAGTAGATTTGATGGGTGGGACAACAAAACATTGGTTCAGAAAAGGGAAAGTATTTGAAGGCAAGAACGTGGCGAGCAAATCAACTTTCACACGGATGACATTCGTCAAGGCACTTTGACTATTGCTACTAAATATGCATAAAGTGACTCACCGATAGATGTCGGTGTAACTGACAGTATCAGACAACACGTCTGACATTCCAGCTGCCTGCAGATCCATCCAAGCATCAACATCGACCAAAAATTTCTGACCCAGTTTCCTTTCTTCCGGCTTCACCCCATGGAAACCATGGAACAACAAACCTCTCAATATGAGCTTGTCACCCCTCAACACCTCATCCATCGACATTCCTAACAAAAATGACATCAATAGGCTTACCAGAGAAACATGCTAATAAAATCATTAAAGAGTAAGGTCATTTCTACTTGAGCAATAGACAACAAAAGAAAATTAAAAAATGGTAATTTGCTTTAACTTCCAAATACTCATCATCAAGATATTGACTAGTGATCAGTAATTGCTACATTTTTTTTTTGGCTTCAAAGCTTGCCCTAGAGATATGCTGAGGTGTATAATTGCGCGAATGCATCAGGGAGAAAAAGAAACTATGTAACATCTCTAATTTCCAAAATCACTGATAGAGGTTCCATATGAGTATATTTAGCCTCATTTTCCCACACAGATACAAACTCATAGTATTTACTTCAACAGAAGAACTGAACTTTCACTTTGTCAACTAAGATTGATCAACCTATCTTTTGGTATCAACAGCCCTTTAATTTGCTTTTGCCAATTCAGCTGCCATGAAGTTCCAACAAAATCACGAGTTGTTTTTGGCACCATGAGGTCCATGAGTCCACTTAACTAGCTCAGTGAATCAAAGAGAATATGACGTTCAAACCTGATGGCCACCAATACCAAGGGGCGCTTTTTCTGACAGAATATTGCTCCAAGAAATATGCAACAAGAAAGAGGACAAGGAGCCCCTTGACCCACCCACGCGCGTCTCTTCCATACAGGAAAGAAGCGTCAACTAATCACCCGACATTTCCACAAACACGTGGTGAGCATGAGAAGGCTCCAAACAGAAGGAAACAAAAACAACCCGCGAGGCACCGGAGCAATACGGAACAGACCACCCCACGCTTTAACGTTCGGAAACACAAAAATTAGAAAGATAGAGGCAAGACCCATTACGTAAGACCGCTGAGAATGCAAGAAAACGAGCAACCCGGAATCAAAGAACGGCGAATCAAAAGCAAGAAAGCAAGCAGACACACTACACGTATACCATACCCAGCAACGAGAGTTGCAAAAGGGAGGACATAACTACTTACGGATGTCGGAGGAGACAGATGAACCTTGCAAATCAACGATGATGTCGCCACCAACATCCACCGAATTGCCACGCTCGTGCTTGGAGGAATGAAGACTACCGCCCCTGGTTTTACCAGCTTGGGGAGTAGAAGATAGAGGCCGATCAGATGGGCTGGTGGGCCGGGCCTGGGATGATCCATGGGGATGGTTATGACAAGTTTGGATAATTTCCAAAAGACCCCTCCTATCGGCCACCTTTTTTTTTGCAAAAGACCCCCTTAGAGTGAGACTTTCCCCAAAAATGCCCCCAAAGTGAATCATCGAGTTCCAATTGACCACCGTCCAATGAGCTCATGACCATCGCATGCCCGTTTCTAGTCGCTGGGCGGGGGCATTTGCAACTATCCAAAATCTTGGGGTAAATCTATTATTGCACATCTTGAAGAAAAGTACTTAATGTGATAGTTGGTTTTCATGGGCTCTCTATCTTCCAAAGGAAGAATGCTAGATCATTTTCCGAATCTGTGGCTCTTTATGTCCAAGCCAATTGACTTGGCGATGGTAATAAGTTTCAATACTGGGTTCCACTTCACCAATTTGATGTCAGGCCTTTCTTCCCTGCCATTTCTCTAGCTCATGTGATTTCTTCCTCTCCCTTAGAGTGAAAAGATATCATGCTCATCAATGATGTACTTTTGGTGGGTGCATTTGATTACTCACGGTCAGACTTCTCATTTCGCCCGTGCGCTTATTCAATGATAGCTTCGTTTTGAAAATTTTGTTTGAATAAGCATTTGAGGTGAGACTAGTTGATGATGAATTTTATAAGTGGGCTCTGCTTGGTTGGACATAATTCAGTGGAAAGAACATGTCTCGCCGGTGTTATGATTGGTGACCCTCTCAACTGTTCATATTGAAAACTCACTTTCTTTCAAAACATTTCGTTGTTACAAAACTGGGGATGTCGTTTGGTGTTCATTCGAAGTTTCTTAAATACTATTTTCATAATTTTATCGAATTAGATTATTTAAAATACTTGACCTTGTAAAGTTTAGACTTTTTAATCAACTAATTTTAGTTAAATTGAATCATGGGATTGAATTTTTAACAAAGAAATATCAAGGCCATCCATTCGGTCCAATTTCTAAATATTCGTGATCCAACACTTTTTTTATACCAAACCACATTTATTAAATCATCACCACACAGACTTCTCGTAGAATTAAAAGTCGCATCAATTGGATATCACATGTTATGCTGATTCAAAATTTGGAAAAAAAAATACACAAATATCATTTTTCATAACTTTCCCTATTAAATTATTTCCATTACCTCCTAATGGTCATCCTAGATTATTAAGAAAAAACAAAAGGTAACCCCAGCTTAATACATAAGCTTCAGTATATTTGGCGATCAAGATACACAAGACGTATAACAAGCAAAGAGTTGAAGAAACCACTAAGAGAAGTTGCAAAGCTTTTCTTGGATGAAATTATCTTGCCATACCCATTTAGACTACCTTGATTATTTGCCGTTAATAAATCTTATATTGATAGCATTTTTCTTGCTAAAGAAAGTTTGAACAGGTATGGACATGAAGTATATCAACCCTCCTTAGATTAGGCCAAGTCCATGAATCATCTGGCATAATGCTCCTCAATTTCTTTTAAGACTTCGAAATGATATATACACCGATTGGCCGATCCAAATTGTAAGGTAAACGTTCCACATATCCCCAAAGAACACGACCACCCTCATGGCCAAGGAGAAGAGGAGCAACCTATATGAAAATTGGATAATCAAGTCAAGGCCACAACCTTCGTCTCATTAGACAAGCAAACTCGCCATGGATAGATGTGCTCCCATTAGATTTAGGCCTAGAATTTAGGGATGCTTTATATTGACAATCTTCTTAGTTGAATTGAGACTTTTGTACCGACTTTTGTGTTTAAATTAATGAAAGTTATTTACTAGTGTCCTCGAGATGTCAAATTGCAGAGCAATTGCCATGGATCACTGCTTCGAAACAATATACTCTCTTACAAAGAAGATCTAGGCAAGAATGTATTTGCCTTTTACTCTCTTACAAAGAAGATCTAGGCAAGAATGTATTTCCGTAAAGGCAAAGCTCATGGAAAATTTTTTGGCCTTTCCTTCATTATATTAAACAATGTTGTCCAAAGGATTGTATTAATTTTGTTGAGATTGTTATTCATGTTGATTCTTTTGATAGGGTAGTTTCAACACGGCTTCAAGGCGTTCGCCTATTTAGACCCATCCTGTAGCTGCAAGGATCAATAGAGAGGAACAAAATGCTCGATTTAACGTCATGGATAATAAAATCACCGAGTTAGCCACCCAATTTGCCCAATTCGCGAACAAGATCAAGCTAATCTTGTGGCTGCAACCCCCAATAGAGACACACCCGTGGCTACTTCTAAGTCTAGTAATCCCAACGTTAGAGGGAACGTCACCAAACCAACACTTGTGGTAGTCAAGCTTGATCCCATCTCGGAAGCCATCTCCGCCCGAATGGAAGAAGAGAACAACAAAAGATTCACCAAGCTTTAAGGAGAAGCTTCGAGCCATTCAGGGATATAAGGCTAACATGATTGAGGATCTGTCTAGATACACCAAAATGGACTTTCCTGAGAAGTTTAAGGTCCCTGATTTTGCTAAATATGATGGCAATGGCGATCCAAGATTCTCAGACACAATGATGATCTCAATTCCCTATATGCTCAAATGCTATAATTGGGATAGTTGCTCAATCAAATCATTTGAAAATATATTTTTAACTTTGTGCAATTACACGAGGTTAAACTAATCATTTGACCCACATTTTTGAAAAATCAAGTGACGAGCTTCTCATAGGTGCAAAAGTCAAATCGATAGGACATTGAACAGAAAAGTTATGATAAATCTAATTTATGGATGAAAATTGCATGTATAATGGTCATATTTGTTCAAAGAATCCAATTTCTCAATGTTAAACATCTCATGGCCGAAAATTACATGTGCTATGCACATGTAATTATCACATGTAATTTTCGGTCACCATGGTGAACGGATGGGCTTGGCTGACTTTTAGGGGAAATTCCAAAAAGATGTCCAAAGTACATTTACTTTTTCAAATAAGGATCCAAAATGAATCTTATTTCAAATAAAAACCTCTCAAATAAGAACCTAAAGTAGATTTTGTTTCAAATGAGGACTTGAAGTGGTTATGTCTATTTCAAACAAGAACTTTAATTTTAGCAGTCAAAGGAATTTTGTCATTTCTCATTTTCACCTTTTTCTTTCCTTTTTTTTTTTATATGGTTCTTCTTCTTCTTTCTCTTCACCAATGGTTGGTCGCCCACCAACAATGCCCATAGAGGGCTAGGGCAAGGGTCGCCCTAACCAACTAGGGCCACCCACGCCGGCCACAAGCAAGGGACAGCCTCGCTTGGGCAAGGCAACCCTCGCCATGGGGCCATCTGCGAGGTTGGCCCTCACTGGTCGCAAGCAAGGCGAACCCTCGCCTACAACCAACAAAGGTTGGGCAACCTCACCAGTCACTGGTAAGGGCTAGCGAGGCCACCCTCGCCAAATTTGGTTAGGGTCAACCTCATTGTCATCGCTCGCTAGCGAGGGTGATCGAGCCCTTGCCTTGGGGCAGGCAAGTTGGCCTCGCCCACTCTAGATGAGGGCTTGTAGCCCATTGTTGGCCCTTATCAGCAACTAGTGAGATCGCCCAACCCTCGTAGATGGACCTACAACGAGGGCCACCTCTCCAAGCGAGGTCATCCATCACTTGTGATCGACGTGGGTGGCCCTTGTTGGCATGGGTGACCCTCCCTCACCTAGTTGATGGCCAGCTAGCCATTGGCGAAGAGGAAGAAGAAAAACCAAAAAAAAAAAAAAATGGAAAGAAAAAAGAAAAAAAGGGAAAAAAGGGAAATGGCAAATGGCGAAAATATCCTTAATCGGTTAGAAAATTTAGCTAGCTAGTGACCAATGAGGTTAGGCCCTTGTTTGAAACAACAAAAGTCACTCCAGGCTCTTATTTGAAATAACCAAGACCATTTTAGTTCTTTATTTAAAACAAAATCCATTTAGAATAATTATTTGAAAAAATAATGGCACTTCGGATTTTTTTTTTTTTTGAAATTTTCCCTGAATTTTATGCTCTTGTGGATTTAATCCTGAAAATTCCGTGAAGTTTAGGGACTCTACGGTAAAACCCATTCAGCATTTCTATGACTAGGCTAATTTAAAATGCAATTTATGTGGGCCCGTTATTATTTAATGTTCCTAACACGCAAATGCAAACTATCATACTTGTTTTTAGCAGTCAAGGACAAACTCCTCACTTTCTTATACAATATGAAAAGAGGTAATTAAAATTTAGGTGTCAACTGCATAGTTATGAAAAAATAACTAGAGTTGCATGAGGCCACTCTATTAATTACAACAAGAGAGGTTTAAAACGAAGTTCTTCCACATCCTATACTTTCGAGTATCCTCACAGGATCTATTTAAGAAAGTCATGTCATCGAATCAAAATGTACCCCAAGCTTTAAAGGATGTCCCACGTGCAACTTCGAAACCACTTGCTATATTAGTGGGACAGGGGACATCAACCTTCTATCATTTCACTTTTGTCAAAGTTGTTAGACTCTTCTAAAGACGCGGCGCCTCAGATTTATGTGTATCAAAATATTTAAATATTAAATTACTTATTCATCTAATAATTTAAATTTTTAGAACGATTGACATCGGTCTCACAAAAATCTCACAAGATATCATAGAACAAGCCACTTCTTTTTACTCAAATCTATAGGCATGTCTTCCCAAATTAACTAATTGTGGGTATTGTAAATGCTTGAAACCCTTGATGATTCTGGCCAATCAATGTTGATCCTTCTTCTATAGGATTCGGAATTTCCTTTGGCTGAGTAATTATCCTTCTATCTTTTCGAAAGGTAATCTAGATCATTGACCAAGACTTTAATTCTCATTTCATAGATGGGTTGGGAAGACCACGAATACTTTAATAATTTAATATCTATTACAAGTAAGATTAACTCATCCAATATTATTTTACACTCATCCACGCTTTATGTAATTTGTTTGATTTTTAGATAACAAATATTTGGCATTTGATAATGTGCCAAATTTAGATTCTTCGAATGTAAATTAATTAAAGGTTTCTTTTTCTAAAATATGAAAAAAAAAAGTGATAAATAACCACGATCATCCATGTGTAACGATTTCTTCAAATTGAAGCGTCAATCTTAACCATTGTTTGAATTAAGAGAAGAAGTGTTTTAGGTGTTAAATGGAAGAGAGAAGAACGGAAAAAAAAAAAAAAAAAAACATTTTAAATTAGGTTTATGTTCAATCAGCCAAATATGCCTCTTTTTCTTCCTCCCTCCTTTTGCTTAACAATAGTTTGACCAGGTCGAATGAATCGGCAGAATTTTTCAAAGAAGCTTTTCAAGAGCGACCCGGAAGAGGCACGGGCAACGAATGCGGGAAGCACGTGAAGAAGAAATGGAGAGAGCGGTGAGCTTGCACTTTGGTCTGTCCTGTTTAACCTCTTTAGTTCTCGTGACTAAAATCATTCGAGTCATTTCTAGACGCCTAGCTAAGAACCGAAAGATTTTCGTTCGACTTCAATCTCATTCCTGAAAGTTAGTGGAGCACTCGTGTCCTTATTAGTACATATATGTTTCGCATATATGTTTATTGGACAATTTTATAGAAGTTATTTTGTAAAATAATTTTATAGATTTGTCATCTTAATTTCCGACCATGGATTTTGAGCAGATTTTTTTTAATTTTTTTTGTTTATTGGATATATAGAAAGATAAAAGAGCTGGTGAGTGGGCAACAATTAATGAATACATGCTATTCTATATGATTTGTCAAACTGATGAACCGCGTTTTTACTACATGGTCAAAGCAACGATCTAGAAAAGATATTGACATATCAGGCTGCACAATGCACGAAAGCTCCTCTTTACAGTGTGAACTTCCTGAGCTTCTGAAACAACCGCCTCTCCTGAGTAACTGTAAATTAGCATTATCATGATTCTCTGGCCAATTTGCTCGTCTGCATCATCAGCAATCACTATTCTCGTCTCAGAGAATCCTCTGTGTCATTTTGGTGACATGTCAGGTAAATATGTTGCCTCTCCATTATTAGTCAAGCATCCGCAAGCATGCCTACCAGTATGCCTACCAGTTCATCGAGTTGATTCTCCTGAGAGGGCGTCGTGGTCGGCGACTTTCCACGACCGGAATGAGATTCTTCACCAGCTGCATGAAACAGGACTCAAGTTTATCTTCAAATCAAAATCCAAACCAAGTGCACCTTTATGCCAGGATGAATTTCAAATTCAGGGAAACAAACAAGACAACAAAGTCACAAGATTATGAAGTATGTGCTGCACCTTCTTTTCTTAGGATAAAATTCAGAATGATGAAAACAAACGATGCAACATTTTCACACAATATTCAGTATATATTAGACAAAAGAAGAGTCCTTTATCACGTCCTATAAATGCAACACTGGACCATCAGCACAGAAGTCAAACATAAAAAAAATAAAAATCAGAGGATGTGAGGACTTGGCATTCAGTGATGCAAGAAGAACTTGGTTTTCCTCCCTTTAAGGTGTAAATGATAAAGTTCCCATATAATTTATCATTCTTGGGGAATGGATTAGTGTAACGCTCAACCACTGAAACACACAGACAGGATATTATGCTCGTTGTTGCCTTATCTCTGCTAATCCTTTCCACACAAGGAGACAATAAAACCTCTAGCAGCATCAGCTTCATTTGAGACTGAATCAGTACCATCCGGTTTCGTTCAAGAAGATTAAAGGGCAATTAATTATATTTATGTATGTAGTCTATATCGATATCTAGACAGAAATGGCACATCTTGTCTGTGTTATCGCAGTTCTCAAACTTTTGAAATATGTCATGATAATAAGTAAACACAAGAATTTTTTGAACATTTTAAACAACATTTCGCTAGAGATAGCAATTCTAAACACATGCTCCAATTGTGCAGAAACTAGAAATTCCCTTAACCAAGGGAGAAAATAAACTCAGTGTTACAGTGGCACACCAACGTAGTTTCTCATATAGAGCATGATAAGTCAGTTCTTATGTCAACAGATGGTACCACCTCTATATGACAAGATAAATTGTTCAGAGGGTATTTAAATCAGTTCCCATGAATCCAGGGGAGACAAGGACCAACAGGTCATCTTTTCTCAGGATAGACACCAAAGCATCAATAAGAGGGCATAGACTATCGGTTTTCATGCAAGAAACCCTCCAAGCACATTATCCATCACTCTATACTTCCTTATTTGAACAATTGTCTTAACAATGTTGCCATTATTTTCGCTTTACAAGGTCCACCAAATCAAAGTTAGATGCACTTTTTACCAGGAAAAACTATCCAACATTTTGTAAAAGAATGTCAAGCAGAAGAAGACACAGTAGTCTTAAAAAACTCCAGCTTAAAATGATGAACAGATATTGCCATGGCATTTACCTGTTTAAGCCGCTCTTTGCTCTTCTCAGCCTGCATATAGTGCACAGACTTCTTAGAACTCTCTCAATGAAGAATACTTATACTTATCTACATGCGCCTTTTTTGAGAAAAAAGTTCATCTGCTTCATCATCACTAACCAATGATGAGTATGTTGTGGATGTAGACAACCTAAACTGGAGCATATATGTTGGAAGCAGAGATTTAGACGAGACTGCAGGACTAAAACAGTCCCTTATTTCTATTTTTACTAAAAAGAAGGTTGACAATGAGAAGTCTGCCCCAACCAAAACGCCCAATCCCCAACAGGGGACTGGCCAAAGAGATTGCACCTTCAATGCCAGATGCTAAGGCCGTCACAAGTTTCTCCAAGTGCCATAGTCATTTCTTGCTACTACCTCATAAGCTAGTTCTGAATTTCCCAGATAAATCGTCGTCCGTTTCAAGAATTTCTTTTTGACCCATTAAGGAAATAAAATCTGCAAGTTCCTTCCCCATTTACAACAAATTAATCATCATAGCATCACTGTCTGTTTCTGCTGAGACTCCTAAAATGCTAGTGTTGACTGAAGCTCTGATGGAATAAGAAATCAATGATGGAACATAATCCTGTTAGGTGCTACCTTTTACAGTATGACTCTGAAAAGAGCTGCCATCAGTTGAACGAAAAGAACCCCCCAATGAACTTTGTATGAATATTTTTACTCAATTTTATCAGATGGCCAGAATCGATGGGAGCCCTAATTTATACAAAGCATACCTCTTCCCTCAAAAGGCGTGCCTTTTCCTCCTCCAATTGGGTCACCAAAGATTCTAATTCAGCTGTATATGCCTGAAAAAGCAGAAAGAAAATTGTCAGGATTCCTCTTCTGAAATTAAAACGACCGCAGAGATAAGCAATCATTCACCTTAGACAATAAATTTTTTTTTAACAGTTCCAATGTTTTTGGCAACGGAGGCCATTACAATGTGCGTGACAGATGGAAGAAAGACAAAAAAGAGATGGCGAAGGCAATGACATCAACCAGCAAGCAACTTGTTATCGTGTGTATTCAAAGTTCACAGCAGAAAAATAGGAATTAAAAAAACATTGGGAGTCGGACCAATTAACATAAATGTAACTGGATTGCTCTGAGGCTGAGCGACCGTTTCACAACAAAAGTCACACTGACCAGACTAAAGAAACGAGTTTTTCACCAACAATGGATCCATGTGGAATTGGAAGAAATGAGAAATGCATAAAAGAGTAGATGAAGACCAAATAAAATTACCTGCTTGCGTTCTCGGGACCTCGCCGCCGATTCTCGATTCTTGATCATCCTCCTCTGCTTCTGCTGCGTGGCCTTATCGACCGGTTCCTCCACGGCCCTTCTTTTCCCTCTTCCGACCACCACTCTTCCCTCAATTCCGCCATTGTTGTTACTAACGCCGCCGCCCACGCCCACACCCACGCCCACGCCCACGCCCACCCCCACGCCCACCGGCCCCCCCACCTGAATCAAATGCCCGTTCAAGTCACCCGCAGCCTCCCCGCAGTAACCCCCTGCTCCTCCACCGCCGCCGCCACCAATCCTGACGTCCTCCTCCCTCACGGCCCCGTTCTTCGTCAGGAAATCCTCCAGCGTCATCTCCTCCTCTCCCCTGCCGCTCGCCCCATCGCTCCCCGCCACGATCTCCTTCCACACCTCGTCCACCGTCTTCATCCCGCCGCCGTCCCCTCCCCCGCCGCCGCCCCCGCCCGGCATCCCCGCGCCGTCGCCGACGACGCCGACGCCGCCGTGGCCAAACAGCGAGTGATCGGGAGTGGCGGGGCCGTCGTCGGAGTAGATGTTCTTGAGGAGGTCGTCCATGCTGACCGCGCCGGAGCTATCCGCGGCGCTGGCGTTCGTGCTGGCGGCGGCGGAGGCGGCGGCGGCGTGGCTGCTGCTGCTGTGGTGGTGGTCCCGGAGATCGGAGATCAGGGCGGAGAGGGAGGATGATATAGAGGACTGGAGCGGCAGATCCCGATTCCCTCTCGACGACGTCGTCGAGGTCATCACCTTGGACGACGCCATGGCCGGGAAAGGCTGCGCGTCGCTCGGCCTCGACTCAGCCGGCGGTCTCCCGATTCTGTTTTTCCCCGGACGACTCGGTAACGAAACGAAGCTCAATCCCTCGCCGGCGGCGACCTCGTTCCCCAACGGCCGCGAAGGCGGCGGCGATTCCGATTGCGACGGCGGCGCGGCCGATCGCCGCGGCGGAGAGATTTTTAGAGAGAGAAAGAAAGAGAGAGAGTCGGGAGCAGTTGGAACGAGAAGGAGAGAGGAAGTTGCGCCTCGAGGGGACTTCGGGTTTTCACTTGGGAATGATTTATAATAAGCACGAGAACGGCGCCGATGCTCTTTTGTCGCATTTATCGCCTTTTTTTATTTATTTTCTTTACTCTCTATTTTATGATTTTTCTTTTTTCCAAATAAATGAAAAAGATTTATGAATTTTGAAAAATACTCTTTTTGGGTCGAGAATTTCGAGCGATTTTGAATTAGTAAAATCCAAAGTCCGACAGCTCAAAAAAGAAAAAAATCAAATCACGAATTTAAAGTGAAAGTCGATTCGGATAAGCACTTAATAGATCATTTTTTAGTATCGGAAACAAGCAACGACCATTTATAGATCCCTTTCTATTGATTTTATGAGTAGAGATATACTTTGCAGATGATGAGTCAGCAATTCATCGTGATCCTCCTTTAAAATTTTGAGTTTTTTAAAAGATATATATATATATATATATATATGATGAAGCACTTTAAGTTGGAGCAATACTGATCACATGGCTCGAATCATTTATAGAACATGATTGCTTTGTTGTGAAATAGATGGCTCTTTTAATGGCGCATGGTATTTCACTAGGTGTATCGACGTATTTCAATAGTCAATATACGTCCTGTACTACTCATCGATGGTTGAGAATTAGTGATGGCATCAGCAAGAGTGTCACGTGACACGCCGCTAGAGAGCATGTCGATCGATGAAGCATTGACTTAATTCATGCATTTTGGAGCAATGGATAATGTATATTTAATTTAGTTCTTTAATTGCATGGAAATATTTGAGATTGACAAGATTGAAATTATGGATTAGATTAAACATATTTAAAAAAATTATAAATTATATTAAACAAACTGAAAAAAGTCAGATATCAGGTCACGCGTTCTCATCGATGCACCGACTTCTGATGTGTGCAATCGACGGTTGAGAATTCGATCGGCGGAGGGAGATCCCATCCCGACGGAAGGGCGCGATGGTAATTTCGGCGGGGGGCAGCAGAGGGAGGGGGCCCACAATTTAAGAAGAGTCTTGGGGGCTTTCGGTTAGGTTCGTACTTTGGTCAAAGTCTGGATTTACATGAAGTCGGCAGGATTGCGGATGAAGACACGACCCGGTGGTGCTGCTGCTGCCCGTTTCTTTACGGTGAAATAAAAAAACAGTAAAGGCGAAAGCGCGTTTCGCATTTCTTTATTCATTTTATTTCTCTTTTCTTTTTCCTTTTTTTTTTTGTTTGCCGAATTTAGGATAATAAACAAAGCGAATGAAAGAGATTGTCCGTTTCGAAAGAGTCAAGAAGAAAATATGCTATGATATGTTAAAAAGAAGAAGAAGAGGAGGAGGAGTTTTTATAGGTTTTTGTTGATATTTGTAGCTTGGCAAAAGAAGGAAAAAGGTTTTATAGGTTTGGCATCTTTATTTTTTGAAATTTGCAAACTCTAAAGGCGAAAGCGCATTTCGCATTTCTTAGAAGAAGAAGAAGAAGAGGAGTTTTTATAGGTTTTTGTTGATATTTGACATTTGTAGCTTGGCAAAAGAAGGAAAAAGGTTTTATAGGTTTGGCATCTTTTTTTTTTTAAATTTGCAAACTCTAAAGGCGAAAGCGCATTTCGCATTTCTTAGAAGAAGAAGAAGAAGAAGAAGAAGAAGAAGAGGAGTTTTTATAGGTTTTTGTTGATATTTGACATTTGTAGCTTGGCAAAAGAAGGAAAAATATTATACACGTTTGGCATCTTTTTCTTTTTTTTTTTAATTTTGTGAACTCTAGTTTCTTTTATTCAAAATTTTGTGCGTGGTAATTGCACTGACAGGAGCTCTGACTTTCGTAAAAATAATATTGATTAGTGTAAGATGGGTAAAAAAGATTATATCTTCATGTATTGTTCAAATAATTCACGTTAAAGCACCACACGTGTGACATTTCTATCGGTTATATATGCTCTTTCATGTACACGTGGTCTTCCTCCTCTACCAATTAACTTAAAAATTTCAAATTGAACATTTTAATAGGATATCTAATCCCTTGAATGTTTTGTCCTATGTGCCGTTCTTAATTCGTTCTTTTAACTCATTCTAACATGATATTAGAGCTCCTGAACATTGAATCCCATGCGTTGTTCTGAATCCGACTTGTTTGCGCGTAGGATTTCATGTGAATTTCAAGTTCCTAAGTTAATATGCCTATGAGCTGTATATTTTTGTCATGTTAGTTTAAGCTTTCGAGCTAGGCATTTTAAAAATTGGGTTTGTCCATGAAGAACTTAAGCAGCAAGGAAAAGGCCTACACAAAGGGGAAAGTGGGGGTTTGGAGAAATCGATGCGAGGATAAAATGGTCATTTCAGTATGGAAATGTGGACAAGAAGATAAGACAAGTAGGAGAGAGAAGGGGCATGTTGACTTTTAGTGTTGACTTTCGTGGCCTCGTTGAGATTGCCGCCGGTCTGGTGACGCAGCCCCTTCGTTTCGTTTCGTTTCATGCGGAAAGCAATGGAGTGACATCGACCGCGGTCGTTGCGGTCGGTCTGTGGGCGGACGGCTGCGATTGGAACTCGCTACCAAAAATGCAGATTCCAACTGAAGCGACGACGTTTTCGACGAGGCACGCCGGATCACGCGTCGAGATGCCGGGCTTTGTCGGGTCCGAAACGGTTAGAAGGGACCGGCAAGCACCGAATCTGATTCGATTCAGAAATCGGACTGGATCACCCTTGGATGGACCAATTGATCGTGGGTTCTTGAAAAGAATAGTTTGATTCTCTATTTGGCAAATCTAAAATCGGCAAAGATTAGGTTCGACGTGATTCTAAGTTGAAATGTCTTTTGACGGGTTTTGAAATCTCTTTTTTAAGGGAAAAAAAAAAGCTTTTGCATCTATCAAGAATTGAATCACGGTACACAACATTAATAAACAATATAAACACTTGGCTAACATATGTTTTTGTAGTGAATTGGTGCTTTTGTTGTTGTTGCTATAATCGTAAAATGATTCAATGTTGATTGATTCGGTTCCTAATTTCAATCATTTGAAATCGGGAGTTATAAGGTTAGTTCTTGATCGTAATTTTGCAATCCATTTGCTTGGAAATCAACCACCCCCGTGAAGGGAAAAGTAGTGTAATACTTTCTAGAGTGATACCATTAGAGTGTCATAATCTTTACTTAATATGTGAATCCAAGATTAAAGAGAGGTTATCACTCGGCAGCACTTGCGATTCAGGTAGACGAGCCTTGTCACTATGATTTTCAGCAAGCTGCTAAAGGTTTAAAGCACATTCACCAAAACAAGACGCACTTGGGATATGAACACTGCTTGAAACATTAGCGAAAATTTTTCCAAAAATAAAACTAATTCTTGAGAATTGTCCAAATGTTTATGTTATAAATCATGCCTTCATCTAATGGCTTTTAAAATAGTTAGTTACGGTCCTATAAAATTTCACATAATATCAAAGCAAAAGGTGTTGAGTTTAAATTTTTTAGGCTTCTAATTGCATCCCCAGTTACATATTTTCACATTTTAGACTTAATCTAAAAAACAAAATTTTTAAATAGTTAGTTGTGGTCCCACAAAATCTCATTAGAATTTTATAAGCAACTCCATTAATAGTTATGCCAACCTTGTAGAGCACACAACCTGCATACCATCTCTTTCAAGAATTGTCCAAATGTTTATGTTATAAATCACGCCTTCATCCTACAAAATTTCACATAATATCAAAGCAAGAGATGCTGAGTTCAATTTTTTTAGGCTTCTAATAGCATCCCCAGTTACATATTTTCGCATTTTAGACTTAATCTAAAAAACAAAATTTTAAAATAGTTAGTTGTGATCCCATAAAATCTCATTAGAATCTACTCCGTTAATAGTTATGCCAACCTTGTAGAGCACACAACCTGCATACCATCTCTTTCTAGATTTTCCTTTGAAAGGAGATTTTAGTGATTTTCCTTATTAAGGTATTTAATTCTTTTCTTCTAAGATGCGCGCCAATTTATCAGCGTTGGTAATTGTGATTGGGCTATCTGATTAAAGTTCAAGGCCTTGGACTCTGTTAAATGGGCCACTTAATTAGTGATTAGCCCACTAATCTAGGGAGAGAGAAACGCTCTTCCCCAATAAATCCGTTTTTGCTAGACCTTCTTCCTCCGCCTATACCGTAAGTAGAAACAACATGGGCCGTGGGGCGGGGCCCAGAGACATTTCATATGTCTATCACGTCCAGAATTTGGACCGATTGATGGATCATATTACTCGCATGATACATTTTTACTTGGGGTCGTGTCCCCCAAGTAGAGATATATATATCGGTCACATCAAGGATTTAGACCAATCAGCCGATCAATCGTATTACTTATAAAACACATTTCTCGTCTCGTATGACGCTTTGATAGATATTGCATGAAATACCATCTCCCAATTAAGAGTATCGTGAGCGCCTTGGGAGTTCAATCGGCATCCGCTTCATCCATGGTAAATAAAGGCATGATGAGATTCACTAACAAACAATCAAACCGAATACATGTGCAATGTACATGCGATAAACGTGCAACGTACGTGCAATATACTTCCTCGAAGAACATGATGGGGAAGATGTTAAGTTTTGCCACTTAAGCCTTGTTTGATGTTGTAACTACTCGGGGAGGAATTAAAGACAGTCACACAAATTGAGCAAAGTGGAAGATTTGATTGACAGAAGAAATTTTTTATGATGAAATTGAAAAATTGCAAGTTAGAGGACCAACATTCTTCTTGAGCCTTATTATATGTTCCTTTACTACACGTTTCAATAAAATATGATTGATGAAATTTAATCGTCGTCAATTCTTAGGATGGAGTCTCGGAGGCTGTGAAGATTCTGGAAAGGGAGATATGTTGTTAAGATGGAAGGCTCCTTGAACTATAATTTATGTTGTGATGAGGGTTTTGACCATGTAGTTCACAGCATATACACTGCAATGAAATGAATTGTGTTCTGGACAGTTATATGCAGATTTTGGGATTTAGTATTTTCTTCTCATGGTGGACGGTACATGCAGGGATGGAAACAAAAGGTAAACCCAAAAAATAAGGGCAGAAGTTGTAGAGCACACTAGACATGAATTGCCATTAGATCTTGAAAAGGATTTTGAAAAGGACCAACTCTGTTCGGATGTCTAGAATACTTTCAAACGATGAGAAATATCGTTGTGGTGCAATTAAGAATGCCTCTAGACAGAAGAAGGTTCGAACAAGAAACTGATTTTATGGCACTTCCAACTGACCACAAGAATCAACTCCACAAGTTTCCTTTTTGGCCAACAACCACAGAATTGACCTAGAAAGGACAACGCAATCCTGCAAGCTCCACACAACGTTAGTTCCACAGCATGGAGAGAAAAGTGATGTTATGATTCAGCAACACATGAAAAGATCTCCATGTGAAAAGATGAAATCAAGAAAGTATTCGAATAGGAACGGCAAAGGAATTAAAATGGAGCCTGAAAACTCTATTTCTATGCCTAAGATGATGGTGGCATCATCAAATTTACCTGGACAACCACCTAAGACCTAGTTAAGGTTAAGGTCATGAACGTGAAATAAATTTGAATCGAAAATATTACTTTTATACGAGACTAGTGAAGTGACGAATCCATTTGAATGAAGTGTATCAACAAGCAGGATGCTAGCTCTATGCCCACATTAGGGAAAATGGAGCAAATTGTCATTATTTTAATTTGCAATGTCATTTCTGAATTTTGAATTTTAGTTTGTTCAATATGATCCCTGAATTATAAATAAATGTTCAATTTAGTCCCTAAATAACATGAAAATATCTGATGTCATTCTTCTGTTAGTTCAGATTGAAGGAATCTATTGACATGCCTTCTAATCCGTAAAGTTTGAATGGTGAAAAGAAATTTATACGTGAATAATATTCTAGTATTAATCTCGAATCAAGAAATAAATTTCAATCTGGGATACTATCACAGTAGAACTCAAAATGAAATCTCTACTAGAGGAAACCAATCAAATTTTCCACTTCACCAAATAACGCCGATTGGTTGTTTGTGAGCATACACAATCACTTTATTGAATATATTCCAATAGTTCATAAATCACATTAAATAAATTAAAAATCCAGAAACAATATTGCATTTTGGGATATCAAATTTTTAAAAATCAGACTGAATAAACATGCAATGTACGTGCAACATATGTGCAATATATGTGCAACGTACATGCGATATAATTCCTCAAAGAAAATGATGGGGTAGATATGTTAAGAGCCCACGCATCTTCCCCATCGTCTTCTAGCTTTATCTCGTGTGCTCCCAACACATCTTCACCAGCCTCCACGTTCTCTTTTTGCCGGTCGACTAGTCCTAACCCATCTTTCCCACTCTCTCATTCTTCTGCTTCATTGAACATTCGCTTCCTTGCTTGTCAAAACCCTAGCCGAAGGTACGCCGCTGCGCCTTGCTTGCTTTCGCTGGCGCCACTCGTCTGCTGCTAGGTCATGTTTGGAAATTCAGACCGATGATGATGCCCCTCTCTCTCTCTCTCTCCTCTGCTTGCGAGGCTTTTTTTTTTTTTCATTTGTGGGAGGGGCAAAAGGTTGCTGGGCCCGCTGTGTGAAAGTAGTATGGTTTTCTCATAATTTGTCCCTCGAAAAAACCCTTCATTCTCTTGTCCTCTCTCGCCATTATCACTTTTACACGTTAGTGGTTTCAATTTTTAAAAAAAATGTTGGGATAGCAAATTTTTAAAAATTAGACCGAATACACATGCAATGTACGTGCGATAAACATGCAACATACATGCGACATACGTGCAACATACGTGCGATATACGTGCAACATACATGCGATATAATTCCTCGAAGAAAATGATGGGGTAGATGTGTTAGGACCCAACGCATCTTCCCCATCGTCTTCTAGCTCTATCTCTATCTTGTGTGCTCCGACAACCTCCACATCCTCTTCTTGCCGGTGTCCCAACCCATCTCTCCCATTCTCTCATTCTTCTCCTTCATGGAACATCTGCAACAAAAATGTCCGGTAGCTATCGTCCGGCTCTTCATCTCCTTCGTTGAACATCTGCAACAGAAATTCCCGTAGCAACCGCGATTCGCCAGTGAAAAGCTCCTCCAGAAAAGCCCTAAAACCCTCTCTCTCTCTTCAACGGCAGCCTTGGCGTGGCGATTGGTCCGCTTCCGCCGCCCCCTCGCCGCCTCCCGCAGCAACCGCGATTCGCCAGTGAAAAGCTCCTCCAGAAAAGCCCTAAAACCCTCTCTCTCTCTTCAACGGCAGCCTTGGCGTGGCGATTGGTCCACTTCCGACGACCCCTCGCCGCCTCCCGCAGCAACCGCGATGCGAGTTCAAATATCTATCTACGCAGGAGTTTTTGTCTCCGACGTTGATTGTGGTGGCATCGAGGTCGAGCGGTGGCTTTGATCGAGAGGAGAGAGGAAGACTGTTGTGAATATGGAGAAAACGATGACGGAGCTGAGGGAAGGCGCGCCCGTGCTCAAGCCAAAATCCAACGTGGGCGGTGGGGTCGAGGACGTTTACGGCAAGGATCGTGCCACTGAGGACCAGTTCGTCACTCCTTGGTCTCTCTCTGTTGCGAGGTTTGCTTTCTTAGATCATTTAACGCTTTACATGTTTGAATGTGGAGTGTTCGGTTTGGAGTTAGCTTGTTAACGAGGAAATGATTATAGGAGGGGGGAAGAGAGAGAGGGAGGCGAGAGAGAGAGAGAGAGAGAGAGAGAGAGAGGGATTTGTTTTTGAAATAATTCAGAGGTAATTTAACAAGTTTTACATGGTGCAGTGGGGTTTCTTTGTTGAGAGATCCTCGCTACAACAAGGGACTTGCTTTTACAGAGAGAGAGAGAGGGACACTCATTATTTGCGTGGTCTTCTGCCTCCAACTGTTGCTTCTCAACATCTTCAGGTTGCTTAATCATCATCAACCTATTATTTTTTTAGTATGGCTATTTCTTCGGTTATCAACACTCATTAATGTGACTTGTGAGGTACAACAATTATTAGGAAATAATCGAGTTAGAGCTGTAGCTATGAGTGCTACAGATGGTCTAATGAGAGGAATGGAAGTGATTGACACAGGAGCTCCTCTAAGTGTTCCAGTCGGCGGAGCGTTGGAAATGCTTGTTTTTTTTGGTAAGTACGGAAATTTTTAAAAATTAGACCGAATACACATGCAATGTACGTGAGTTAAACGTGCAACATACGTGCGATATACGTGCAACATACATGCGATATACGAGCAACATACGTGTAATATAATTCCTCGAAGAAAATGATGGGGTAGATGTGTTAGGACCCCACGCATCTTCCCCATCGTCTTCTAGCTCTATCTCTATCTCGTGTGCTCCGACAGCCTCCACATCCTCTTCTTGCCGGTGTCCCAACCCATCTCTCCCATTCTCTCATTCTTCTCCCTCATGGAACATCCGCAACAAAAATGTGCGGTAACTATCGTCCAGTCCAAATGGCTCTTCATCTCCTTCGTCGAACATGCGCAACAGAAACTCCCGATAGCTATCGTCCAGTCCAAATGGCTCTTCATCTCCTTCGTCCAACATGCGCAACAGAAACTCCCGATAGCTATCGTCCATCCTAACTGGCTGAGAACAATGCTGCAAAAAAAAAAAAAAATCGAGATTATTTCCTTTTTATTTTCACTAATATTGTTTTAAATGACGATAAGATCCAAACAAGGGTCCAACGTAATTCACATAAGTGCAGCACGCCATAATTCGAATGAAGCATAGAAATGAAAAACATCAGCATTCCGCAAATAAGTCCAGCCACAATACTCCGTAGCACATCCCTTTTTTTTAATTTTTTGCTCTATGGTGGATTACATGAAATTGAAAGGAGTCCAAAAACAAAGGCCCCGTTAATCAATTTTGAAATGATTATTTTAAATATATAGAAGAAAAAAACGGAGGACAAGACGGATTACCGGATCCACACCACTGGACTTCTTTTTTGGGGGAATGGGCTGGGCTCAAATCCTATTTTCACGCCGCCTCGTCTATATAGTAGGCAACGCTCTCTCTGCACTCCAGAACGCCGCTCCAAAACGCTCCAAAACTCTCTAGGAAACCCTCTCTCTCTCTCTCTTCAACGGCAGCCTTGGTGATTGGATTGGTCCGCTTTCGGCGAGCCCTCGCCGCCCCCTCGCCGCCTCCCGCAGCAACCGCGATTCGCCAGAAGCCCTAAAACCCTCTCTCTCTCTTCAACGGCAGCCTTGGCGGGGCGATTGGTCCGCTTCCGCCGGCCCCTCGCCGCCTCCCGCAACAACCACGATTCAACAGCAGCCTAAAACCCTCTCGACCTGCTCTTCGAGGGGTGCGAGTTGGAAAAGAAGGATAAAGGATGCCAGGTAGAGTGCTTATGCCCGGGCCTCAAAGAGGCTAGGTGGGGAGAAAGCGGCCGTTGCACTGCTAGGATAAATGTTGGATAGCAAATTTTTAAAAATTAGACCGAATACACATGCAATGTACGTGAGATAAACGTGCAACATACGTGCGATATACGTGCAACATACGTGCGATATACGTGCAACATACGTGCAATATAATTCCTCGAAGAAAATGATGGGGTAGATGTGTTAGGACCCCACGCATCTTCCCCATCGTCTTCTAGCTCTATCTCTATCTCGTGTGCTCCGACAGCCTCCACATCCTCTTCTTGCCGGTGTCCCAACCCATCTCTCCCATTCTCTCATTCTTCTCCCTCATGGAACATCCGCAACAAAAATGTGCGGTAACTATCGTCCAGTCCAAATGGCTCTTCATCTCCTTCCTCGAACATGCGCAACAGAAACTCCCGATAGCTATCGTCCATCCTAAATGGCTGAGAACAATGCTGCAAAAAAAAAAAAATCGAGATTATTTCCTTTTTATTTTCACGAATATTGTTTTAAATGACGATAAGATCCAAACAAGGGTCCAACGTAATTCACATAAGTGCAGCACTGCCATAATTCGAATGAAGCATAGAAATGAAAAACATCGCATTCCGCAAATAAGTCCAGCCACAATACTCCAAAGTAGCACATCCATTTTTTAATTTTTTGCTCTATGGTGGATTACATGAAATTGAAAGGAGTCCAAAAACAATTCCAGGCCCCGTTAATCAATTTTGAAATGATTATTTTAAATATATAGAAGAAAAAAACGGAGGGACAAGACGGATTACCTGGATCCACAATCACTGGGCTTCTTTTTTGGGGGAATGGGCTGGGCTCAAATCCTATTTTCACGCCGCCTCGTCTATATAGTAGGCAACGCTCTCTTTGCACTCCAAAACGCCGCTCCAGAACGCTCCAAAACTCTCTAGGAAACCCTCTCTCTCTCTCTTCAACGGCAGCCTTGGCGATTGGATTGGTCCGCTTCCGGCGAGCCCTCGCCGCCCCCTCGCCGCCTCCCGCAACAACCGCGATTCGCCAGAAGCCCTAAAACCCTCTCTCTCTCTTCAACGGCAGCCTAAAACCCTCTCCACCTTTTCTTCGAGGGGTGCGAGTTGAAAAAGAATGATAAAGGATGCCAAGTAGAGTGCTTATGCCCGGGCCTCAAAGAGGCTAGGTGGGGAGAAAGCGGCCGTTGCACTGCTAGGATAAATGTTGGTATAGCAAATTTTTAAAAATTAGACCGAATACACATGCAATGTACGTGAGATAAATGAGCACCATACGTGCGATATACGTGCAACATACGTGCGATATACGTGCAACATACGAGCAATATAATTCCTCGAAGAAAATGTTAGGGTAGATGTGTTAGGACCCCACGCATCTTCCCCATCGTCTTCTAGCTCTATCTCTATCTCGTGTGCTCCGACAGCCTCCACATCCTCTTCTTGCCGGTGTCCCAACCCATCTCTCCCATTCTCTCATTCTTCTCCCTCATGGAACATCCGCAACAAAAATGTGCGGTAACTATCGTCCAGTCCAAATGGCTCTTCATCTCCTTCGTCGAACATGCGCAACAGAAACTCCCGATAGCTATCGTCCAGTCCAAATGGCTCTTCATCTCCTTCGTCGAACATGCGCAACAGAAACTCCCGAGATCGTCCATCCTAATGCGAGAACAAAAAAAAAAAATCGAGATTATTTCCTTTTTATTTTCAGGAATTTTGTTTTAAATGACGATAATATCCAAACAAGGGTCCAACGTAATTCACATAAGTGCAGCACTGCCATAATTCGAATGAAGCATAGAAATGAAAAACATCAGCATTCCGCAAATAAGTCCAGCCACAATACTCCAGTAGCACATCCCTTTTTTAATTTTTTGCTCTATGGTGGATTACATGAAATTGAAAGGAGTCCAAAAACAATTCCAGGCCCCGTTAATCAATTTTGAAATGATTATTTAAAATATATAGAAGAAAAAAACGGAGGGACAAGACGGATTACCTGGATCCACAGTCACTGGACTTCTTTTTTGGGGGAATGGGCTGGGCTCAAATCCTATTTTCACGCCGCCTCGTTTATATAGTAGAAAACGCTCTCTCTGCGCTCCAGAACGCCGCTCCAGAACGCTCCAAAACTCTCTAGGAAACCCTCTCTCTCTCTCTCTTCAAGGGCAGCCTTGGCGATTGGATTGGTCCGCTTCCGGCGAGCCCTCGCCACCCCCTCGCCGCCTCCCGCAGCAATCGCGATTCGCCAGAAGCCCTAAAACCCTCTCTCTCTCTCTTCAACGGCAGCCTTGGCGGGGCGATTGGTCCGCGTCCGCCGGCCCCTCGCCGCCTCCTGCAGCAACCGCGATTCGCCAGAAGCCCTAAAACCACCTCTCTCTCTTCAAGGACAGCCTAAAACCCTCTCGACCTGCTCTTCGAGGGGTGCGAGTTGGAAAAGAAGGGTAAAGGATGCCAGGTACAGTGCTTATGCCCGGGCCTCAAAGAGGCTAGGTGGGGAGAAAGCGGCCGTTGCACTGCTAGGATAAATGTTGGGATAGCAAATTTTTAAAAATTAGATCGAATACACATGCAATATACGTGAGATAAACGTGCAGCATACGTGCGATATACGTGCACTATACGTCCGATATACGTGCAACATACGTGCGATATACGTCCAACATACGTGCAATATAATTCCTCGAAGAAAATGATGGGGTAGATGTGTTAGGACCCCACGCGTCATCACCATCGTTTTCTAGATCTATCTCTATCTCGTGTGCTCCGACAGCCTCCACATCCTCTTCTTGCCGGTGTCCCAACCCATCTCTCCCATTCTCTCATTCTTCTCCCTCATGGAACATCCGCAACAAAAATGTGCGGTAATTATCGTCCAGTCCAAATGGCTCTTCATCTCCTTCGTCGAACTCAGAAACATCGAACATGCGCAATGTAAACTCCCGATCGTCCGGTCCAAACATCGCAAATGGCTCTTCATCTCCTTCGTCGAACATGCGCAACAGAAACTCCCGATAGCTATCGTCCATCCTAACTGGCTGAGAACAATGTTGCAAAAAAAAAAAATCGAGATTATTTCCTTTTTATTTTCACGAATTTTGTTTTAAATGACGATAATATCCAAACAAGGGTCCAACGTAATTCACATAAGTGCAGCACTGCCATAATTCGAATGAAGCATAGAAATGAAAAACATCAGCATTCCGCAAATAAGTCCAGCCACAATACTCCAAAGTAGCACATCCCTTTTTTATTTTTTTGCTCTATGGTGGATTACATGAAATTGAAATGAGTCCAAAAACAATTCCAGCCCCGTTAATCAATTTTGAAATTATTATTTAAAATATATAGAAGAAAAAAACGGAGGGACAAGACGGATTACCTGGATCCACAGTCACTGGGCTTCTTTTTTGGGGGAATGGGCTGGGCTCAAATCCTATTTTCACACCGCCCCGTCTATATAGTAGGCAACGCTCTCTCTGCGCTCCAGAACGCCGCTCCAGAACGCTCCAAAACTCTCTAGGAAACCTCTCTCTCTCTCTCTTCAACGGCAGCCTTGGCGATTGGATTGGTCCGCTTCCGGCGAGCCCTCGCCGCCTCCCGCAACCCGATTCCGTAAGCCCTAAAACCCCTCTCTCTCTCTTCAACGGCAGCCTTGGCTGGGCGATTGGTCCAGCAACCGCAACAACCGCGATTCGCCACAAGCCCTAAAACCCTTTCTCTCTCTCTCTTCAATGGCAGCCTAAAACCCTCTCGACCTGCTCTTCGAGGAGTGCGAGTTGGAATAGAAGGATAAAGGATGTCAAGTAGAGTGCTTATGCCCGGGCCTCAAAGAGGCTAGGTGGGGAGAAAGCGGCCGTTGCACTGCTAGGATAAATGTTGGGATAGCAAATTTTTAAAAATTAGACCGAATACACATGCAATGTACGTGAGATAAACGTGCAACATACGTGCGATATACGTGCAACACACGTGCGATATATGTGCAACATACGTGCGATATACGTGCAACATACGTGCAATATAATTCCTCGAAGAAAATGATGGGGTAGATGTGTTAGGACCCCACGCATCTTCCCCATCATCTTCTAGCTCTATCTCTATCTCGTGTGCTCCGACAGCCTCCACATCCTCTTCTTGCCGGTGTCCCAACCCATCTCTCCCATTCTCTCATTCTTCTCCCTCGTGGAACATCCGCAACAAAAATGTGCGGTAAATATCGTCCAATCCAAATGGCTCTTCATCTCCCTCGTCGAACAAGCGCAATAGAAACTCCCGATAGCTATCGTCCAGTCCAAATGGCTCTTCATCTCCTTCGTCGAACATGCGCAACAGAAACTCCCGATAGCTATCGTCCATCCTAACTGGCTGAGAACAATGCTGCAAAAAAAAAAATCGAGATTATTTCCTTTTTATTTTAACGAATTTTGTTTTAAATGACGATAATATCCAAACAAGGGTCCAACGTAATTCACATAAGTGCAGCACTGCCATAATTCGAATGAAGCATAGAAATGAAAAACATCAGCATTCCGCAAATAAGTCTACCACAATACTCCAGTAGCACATCCCTTTTTTAATTTTTTGCTCTGTGGTGGATTACCTGAAATTGAAAGGAGTCCAAAAACAATTCCAGGACCCGTTAATCAATTTTGAAATGATTATTTAAAATATATAGAAGAAAAAACGGAGGGACAAGACGGATTACCCGGATCCACAATCCTGGGCTTCTTTTTGGGGGAATGGGCTGGGCTCAAATCCTATTTTCACGCCGCCTCGTCTATATAGTAGGCAACGCTCTCTCTGCGCTCCAGAACGCTCCAAAACTCTCTAGGAAACCCTCTCTCTCTCTCTCTTCAACGGCAGCCTTGGCAATTGGATTGGTCCGCTTCCAGCGAGCCCTCGCCGCCCTCTCGCCGCCTCCCGCAGCAACCGCGATTTGCCAGAAGCCCTAAAACCCTCTATCTCTTCAACAGCAGCCTTGGCGGGGCGATTGGTCCGCTTCCGCCGCCCCCTCGCCGCCTCCCGCAGCAACCGCGATTCGCCAGAAGCCCTAAAACCCTCTCTCTCTCTTCAACGGCAGCCTAAAACCCTCTCGACCTGCTCTTCGAGGGGTGCGAGTTGAAAAAGAATGATAAAGGATGCCAGGTAGAGTGCTTATGCCCGGGCCTCAAAGAGGCTAGGTGGGGAGAAAGCGGCCGTTGCACTGCTAGGATAAATGTTGGGATAGCAAATTTTTAAAAATTAGACCGAATACACACGCAATGTACGTGAGATAAACGTGCAACATACGTGCGATATACATGCAACACATGTGCGATATACGTGCAACATACGTGCGATATAATTCCTTGAAGAAAATGATAGGGTAGATGTGTTTGGACCCCACGCATCTTCCCCATCGTCTTCTAGCTCTATCTCTATCTCGTGTGCTCCGACAGCCTCCACATCCTCTTCTTGCTGGTGTCCCAACCCATCTCTCCCATTCTCTCATTCTTCTCCCTCATGGAACATCCGCAACAAAAATGTGCGGTAACTATCGTCCGGTCCAAATGGCTCTTCATCTCCTTCGTCGAACATGCGCAACAGAAACTCCTGATATCTATCGTCCAGTCCAAATGGCTCTTCATCTCCTTCATCGAACATGCGCAACAGAAACTCCCGATAGCTATCGTCCAGTCCAAATGGCTCTTCTTCTCCTTCGTCGAACACCGGCTAAGAACAATGTAAATGCTAACAACAAAAAAAAAATCGAGATTATTTCCTTTTTATTTTCACGAATTTTGTTTTAAATGACGATAGTATCCAAACAAGGGTCCAACGTAATTCACATAAGTGCAGCACTGCCATAATTCGAATGAAGCATAGAATTGAAAAACATCAGCATTTCGCAAATACGTCCAGCCACAATACTCCAGTAGCACATCCCTTTTTTTAATTTTTTTGCTCTATGATGGATTACATGAAATTGAAAGGAGTCCAAAAACAATTCCAGGCCCCGTTAATCAATTTTGAAATGATTATTTAAAATATATAGAAGAAAAAAACGGAGGGACAAGACGGATTACCGGATCCACGATCCTAGGACTTCTTTTTGGGGGAATGGGCTGGGCTCAAATCCTATTTTCACGCCGCCTCGTTTATATAGTAGGCAACGCTCTCTCTACGCTCTAGAACACCGCTCCAGAACGCTCCAAAACTCTCTAAGAAACCCTCTCTCTCTTTTCTCTTCATTGGATTGGTCCGGCAGCCTTGGCGATTGGATTGGTCAACGGCAGCCTTCCGGCAAGCCCGCCGCCCACTCACCGCCCCCTCGCCGCCTCCCGTGGCAACCGCGATTCGCTAGAAGCCCTAAAACAGTCTCTCTCTCTCTTCAACGGCAACCTAAAACCCTCTCGACCCACTCTTCTAGGGGTGCGAGTTGAAAAAGAAGGATAAAGGATGCCAGGTAGAGTGCTTATCCCCGGGCCTCAAAGAGGCTAGGTGGGGAGAAAGCGGCCGTTGCACTGCTAGGATAAATGTTGGGATAGCAAATTTTTTAAAATTAGACCGAATACACATGCAATATACGTGAGATAAACATGCAACATACGTGCGATATACGTGCAACATACGTGCAATATAATTCCTCGAAGAAAATGATGGGGTAGATGTGTTAGGACCCCACGCATCTTCCCATCGTCTTCTAGCTCTATCTCTATCTCGTGTGCTCCGACAGCCTCCACATCCTCTTCTTGCCGGTGTCCCAACCCATCTCTCCCATTCTCTCATTCTTCTCCCTCGTGGAACATCCACAACAAAAATGTGCGGTAACTATCGTCCAATCCAAATGGCTCTTCATCTCCTTCATTGAACATGCGCAACAGAAACTCCCGATAGCTATCATCCATCCCAAATGGCTCTTCATCTCCACTCGAAAGTGTAGAAATGACTATCGTCCATCCTAACTAGCTAACAACAATGCTGCAAAAAAAATCGAGATTATTTCCTTTTTATTTTCACGAATTTTGTTTTAAATGACGATAATATCCAAACAAGGGTCCAACGTAATTCACATAAATGCAGCACGCCATAATTCGAATGAAGCATAGAAATGAAAAACATCAGCATTCCGCAAATAAGTCCAGCCACAATACTCCAGTAGCACATCCCTTTTTTTTTAATTTTTTGCTCTATGGTGGATTACATGAAATTGAAAGGAGTCCAAAAACAATTCCAGGCCCCGTTAATCAATTTTAAAATAATTATTTAAATTATATAGAAGAAAAAAACGGAGGGACAAGACGAATTACCTGGATCCACAGTCACTGGGCTTCTTTTTTGGGGGAATGGGCTGGGCTCAAATCCTATTTTCACGCCGCCTCGTCTATATAGTAGGCAACGCTCTCTCTGCACTCCAGAACGCCGCTCCAGAACTCCAAAACTCTTTCTCTGTCTTTCTCTCTTCGCCGCCCTCCCCTCTGTTGGAGAAGGAATCCGATTTAGTCTGAAGATTGATTCAGAAAATGATAGATAATTGTAGATACGATTTACTTTAGGAAAGTTAATATTGTGTAGATATTTTCTAATTCATTTATTGTACTACCAATATACCTGTACATTGATGTGCAAAGTAATATAGAATACAGAAAATTACTCTTCATCTTCACGAATTCTATCATAGTATCAGAGCATTCGATTCTGATATAGCATCCGCAAAATCGTTCGAATTGCCCTCGTTTTTTTTTTCAACTTTGTTGTTGCAACGCTTTGCTTGCAAAACAAATTGACACACTAAGTGAGAATTCTTCTTTTTGGCATCTCAAAGGAGGGTCAGAGCTCTGTTCTTGATTCACTTTGCATATTTTTTATTGCCTTCGATTGTTTTCTGGTTTATTGGTGCAAATCAGTACCTGCAAAATAAGATCAGCACATCGAAAGGAATCCAACATCCAACATGCAGAATCCAGACGGCAAAGAGCTACCTGCATCCGACCAAGTCTCTGAAGAAGTTGAGCAAACTACTTAACACCCAGCGGCTCCAATCACGAGCCAGTTCCTAGCTGCAATCCAATGGCCGTACATGCCATGGGTTCCTGTTCAAGGGTCATGGGGCACCGGAACCAGTCAGTGGATTCCTGGACCCGACCAACAGTGGGCTCCACAACAACAGCCGAATCCAACTAGAGATTCGGATTCCGCCTCCCCGGGTCAAAGACCCGAATTCATTCCGGGTGGAATGCCTTCTGCTAACTCATACCTAAATTTTCCACCTGGGTTCGTTCCGCTCTCTTTTCCGAACATCTCCGGTCGTCCAGAACCAGGCGACCCGCTTTATACTTCACTAGCTGATGGCCCGGAATTGAAGTTGATCACGCTTCAACTTGCTGGACCAGACCATTACTCGACATGGGCAAGGGACTTCCGTCGGGCTCTCGTTACAAAAGACAAGGACGGATTCCTTGATGGATCCGTCCCTCTTCCGGCCAACGACCGCATGCAACGCCACTGGCGGAAGTGCAACCACTTGGTACGAACCTGGATTGGGAACTGTGTGACGGCGGAGGTAGCCGCCGGACTTCCTCCTACAGAAGATACAAAAACAATGTGGGAAAACATTAGAGAAATGTATGGAAAACTTGATCGAGTTAAAGTTTTTTCTTTGACCCAAGCCCTCGCGGAGTTGAAGCAAGGGAACCTTTCGGTTACCGCTTGCTTCAACCACCTATCAGCCCTTTGGAACGAGCTCGAAGCCACGAAGGAGCAGCTCGAAGGCCCAGAGACAACAATCAAGCAGTATAGAGAGATTAAGGAAAGGGAGAAAGTAACTCGCTTCCTATTAGCCCTAAATGATATTTGGATACATTTCCGCTCACAGATCCTCGCCATGGAGCCGGTGCCGCCGCTCGGTCGTATTTTTCAACTTGCTGTCCAAGAAGAAAACCAGCGCCTTGCGACCATAAGACAAGAGAAGGGAGGAGAGAGCATCGCGCTTGCTGCATCCGAGAAGAACTTGGGTTGCTTCCATGGTGTTTTTCACGCATCACAGCGAGGAAGCAGCTCTAGGTCGCGTTCGGGAGGAAACGCTCGACTAACCGAAGGCGAAGAGGAAGAAGACGATTCTTTTGGGAACCCTAGCACTTACCGATCCAACGGTCCAGATCAGAAGCAGGGATCGGACGGTTCCGTGCTTTCCGAATTGACGGTGGAGATTACAAGCGTGGAAGAGCATCCGACGGCCCTTATGTTGCGCGATCCAACGGCCATGATCAACGCCGCCCACATGGATCCGACGACTCTTATGCTATGCGATCCGACGGTCAAGATCAACGCCAATCACACGGATCGAACGGCCCCTTTTCGCTGCCCTATGGTGCCGAATTATATAGAAGGGGAGGACAAAATTCTAAATTCAAGGGTAAGTATTGTGAATATTGCCGTCGTCCGCATCATACTATTGAAACATGTTGGAAATTGCATGGTAAGCCTGCTGACAAAGAAAAGAAAGGGAAAGAATTTTCTGCTTATCAAGTATCTACACATGAAAATAATCCAACTCACCAACCAGTTACCCAGGATCAGTATGAGCAAATTATGAAGGCACTAAATCAGATGAGGGCAGTTGACAAGAGTGCCAATTTTTAGGTACTTCATTATGTGCCACTAATAATATTTTAGTTGATGCATGGATTATTGATACCGGCGCCAATGACCACATAGTTTGCAATGAATGTCTATTCTATGATGTCCACACAAAGCCTCAATCCTCCATATCTGTTCGTCTTCCAAACGGAACTGTCACTGATGTCAGAAAAATTGGGACTGTATATCCTAGCAAAAATATTGTCCTAAGAAATGTGCTGTTCATTCCTAAGTTCGAATTTAATCTCATATCAGTTTCCAAAGTTTGTGAGGACAATCATTGTCAAGCCAATTTCAATTCTGAAAATTGTTCTTTTTAGGACCTTTCAACTGGGAAACTGATGGGCTTGGGTAGAATGGAACAAGGACTCTACTTTTGGGTCAATCTTTCTAGAAATTCTAATTTATCCATGTCTTGTAATGCTATCTCTAGAAATAAAATTTCCCTTTTCTCATAAGCGTCTTGGTCATAGTGCTCGTTTTCCTTGTCTTGATTGTAAGATATGCCCTTTGGCAAAACAAACACGAGCAACATTTCAAAATAGCACCTCTCGTGCCATCAGTGTCTTCTCACTAATTCATATGGATATTTGGGGGCCTTACCATACACCACACCGTGATGGATCCTGTTATTTTCTCACCATCGTTGACAATTACTCTCGTGCTACTTGGATATTTCTCATGCAATCCAAGAGTCAAACTTTTTCGCATTTGTTGAAATTCTTGTCCATGATCAAAAATCAATTCAATAAAGGTGTTCAAAGGATTCGATCAAATAATGGCAGTGAATTCTTCTCCGTGAATGTCAATCTTTTCTATCGTCTCAAGGATACTCCATGAGAGTTCTTGTGCATACACTCCTCAACAGAATGGTGTTGTCGAACGTAAACATCGACATCTTTTAGAAGTTGCCCGAGCACTAAAATATCAAGCTTCCATTCCTGAATCTTTTTGGGGAGATTGTGTGCTCACGGCAGCCTATTTAATTAATCGCATGCCAACTAGAATATTAGAAGGACGCACCCCTTTTGGAATGCTTTTTGGAAAAGAACCGACGATTGATCATCTTCGGGTATTTGGCTGTCTTTGCTATGTGACAAATATGAAACGTCATCATAAAATGGATCCCCATGCTCTTCCATGCATCTTTATGGGATATCCAGTTTTGCAGAAGGGTTATCGTGTTATGGAGATATCTACAGGTCGCTTCTTTGTTAGCCGCGATGTTATCTTCCATGAAGATGTATTCCCTTTCCAGAAGAGGGAATCTGCACATGAGTCATCAATATCAACATCGAATCATCGACAATTCTTATTAGTAGAGGATATATCTATGCCGCCACAGTCTTTTTGGGTTACCCCGGATCAGTCATGTTCTAGATCATGTCCTGTAACGGCACCCGTCGAATCTCCTGTTTTACCTGCCGGATCTCCGAATTACTCCCCTATGATGGATCGATCCACCATTTCATTACCTCAGCAAAATGATAATGGGTTGTTCTCTTCACCAATTGCTGAACAAACACCCGTTCCAATGCCCAAGCACTCGCGATGAGAGGTACGACCTCCAACATGGACAAAAGACTATATTTGTCCAACCTTAGAAACACCAGGTACGCAATATCCAGTGTCCTCTTATGTTTCCTTTAGTAAACTATTGCCAGGGCACACATGCTGCATCAGTAGAATATCTGAAGAACTAGAACCATCTTCCTATGAGGAAGCAGCGCGTGATATTCGATGGCAAAAAGCTATGAAGGAAGAATTAGCGCCTCTTACAGCAAATGATACTTGGGATGTTGTTACCCTGCCTTCTCACAGAAAACCCATCGGTTGCAAATGGGTCTACAAAATAAAATATAAGGCAGATGGTTCAATTGAGCGATACAAAGCTCGACTGGTCGCTAAAGGATTTACGCAATGTGAAGGTTTTGATTATCATGAGACCTTTTCTCCTGTTGCTAAAGAAGTGATTGTTCGTTCTTTTCTATCTGTTGCTACAATGTGTAATTGGAACTTACATCAAATGGATGTGAACAATGCATTTCTTCATGGAGATTTAGATGAAGAAATTTACATGGAACTTCCACCGGGATTGCGTAGACAAGGGGAGTCTCGAGTATGTCGTCTCCGCAAATCCCTCTATGGACTCAAATAGGCTTCTCGACAATGGTATGCAAAGTTTACTGCAGCACTCACAAATGCAAGTTTTGTACATTCCAAATATGATTATGCATTGTTCACATGGACCAAAGGTACTTCATCAATTTACTTATTGATTTATGTCGATGATATACTTATTATGGGAAATGATGATGTCACAATTCAGCAACTCAAGGAATATTTGCATATGATTTTTCATATTAAGGATTTGGGACCTCCCAAATATTTTCTTGGTATTGAGATAGCTCGATCCAATGAGGGAATTTGTCTCGGTCAGAGAAAATTTGTCTTGAAAATCATATCGGATGCAGGATTATCGGGATGCAAGCCAGCTGCTATACCTATTGAGCAGAATGTCAAATTGACAACATATGACTATGATGCGAACTCTCCTTTTCCAAATGACGATCCATTGCTCAAAGATCCATCAAGTTATCAACGACTCGTTGGGAAATTGATTTATCTCACTATGACTAGGCCTGATATATGTTATGCAGTACAAATACTCAGTCAGTTTATGCACAACCCAAAGCGATCACATATGGACGCAGCACTGAAGGTTGTGAAGTATTTGAAAGGATGTCCGGGACTTGGAAGTTTGCTATCTCGACTGCAACATGAAGATGACGGCCTATTGTGACACAGATTATGCCACTTGTCCAATGACAAGAAGATCCATTACTGGTTTCTGTATCAAGTTGGGAAAGTCTTTAATTTCATGGAAGACGAAGAAGCAATCGACAGTTTCATTGTCATCAGCTGAATCAGAATATCGAGCCATGGCAAAAACCGTGTGTGAAATAGTTTGGATTCGAGGGTTACTTTTAGATCTGGGTGTGCAAGTCGACGGTGCAAGTGAATTGTTCTGTGACAATGACGCGGCTCTTAAATTGGCTGCAAATCCAGTTTTTCATGAAAGAACAAAGCACTTCGAGAAGGGATCGTTGCCACTCGAGGAATCACAACTGTGGAACAACCTGCAGATATTTTCACTATGCCCTTATGCTAGAGACAGCACAGATATCTATTAAGCAAGCTTGGCGCCTTCGATTTTTATAAGCCACCAGCTTGAGGGGAAGTGTTGGAAAAGGAATCTGATTTAGTCTGAAGATTGATTCAGAAAATCATAGATAATCGTAGATACGATTTACTTTAGGAAAGTTAATATTGTGTAGATATTTTCTGATTCATTTATTGTACTACAAATATACCTGTACATTGATATGCAAAGTAATACAGAATACAGAAAATTACTCTTCGTCTTAACGAATTCTGTCACCCTTCGCTTCGCTGCCAAAACGCTAGCCGAAGGCTGCTAGGCCATGTCCGGAAATTTGGGTAGTGAGAGAAGAAAGGCAAATTTCCATACGTCTGATGATTAAGCTCTACTCTGCGACCGCCATGCTCACACTCATCTCTCTCTCTCGATCTCTCGAAAGCAGACGCGCAAGATCAGAGCTTTCTCCGTCTGGTTTGCGCAGAACATGGAAATGGCTGCTGTTTGTGCCCGATTCAACTGGAATTCGATCACGTGACTAGCAGGTGCCGCAGGCTGATTGTCAATTTAGACCTTTTTTATCGTTTCCTTACTCGCATTTCAATCCGATGTAAGTAAGGGCGCGTTTGCTTGAGTGAAGTTTCCTACAAATTAATTTTATGAATTTTCATGCGCTTGGCTTGATTTGCTTTGAAGAATTGGCACTTCTCAAATAGGTCGTGCAGTCTTCCGCATTACACTGGGACAAGCTAGGTTCCATCACCCCCAAAAAAAAACCTTCATTATCTTTGCCTACTCCCGCCATGATCATTTTTACACGTCAGTTGTTTCGATTTTCAAAAAAGTGTTGGGATAGCATCAGACCGAATACACATGCAATGTACGTGCGATAATCGTGCAACGTATGTGCACAATTGAAGAAAATGATGGGGAAGATATGTTTGGAGCAGTCGATAAAATGGGTTGGAAAAGGGCAAAGAGATGTCATAGTCAAATGCTTGAATAGAGAGACCGCCTGATGCAGAATCTAAATCAAAGGTCTGCATTGGTAAAGTTACTGTATTTATGCTTCTCGAAAAAGCGAGGGGCGAAGAGCATCATGGTGTCTATTCTACATGCCTATTGGACAAACTAGATCACAACATCGCACAATAGCATGTTACGGATGCATTCGGTTGGATAGAAGATGTCCCATCACGCACCAATGTTGTGGTTGGTGTTCACAATGTCATCGTCACACTCATCAGGTATGCCGCCATCATTCTTGATTTGGGCCAGCCGAAGTGCAGCCTCCTCCCCAGATATGGAGGTCTTGGTGAGGATGGGCTTGACGAGGCCTAGGTGGCTATGCATGATGAGCCTGTCAGGCGATTCTAGCATGTGGAGAAATATGAAAGCAAGCACAAGTACAGCCAAAGGGATTGCTTCCGTAATAAGCATCCAATGCCACACATGATTGAGGCGGAGATTGGAGAGAACATAATTGGATAGATTGCCGAATAGGGTGCCAATGCTAATACACACTTAAACCGTGGAAACAAAAAATGAAAAGATGCCAGAAAATTAGGGAAAAATAAATTATTACCTTAGTTAGGGGGTCAAGATGCCATTAGGCAATATATTAAAAAAAAAAACTGAAGAAAGTGGGAAATGATCGTTGCAAATGGCAACCTCATGACCTAAAAAGCTGAGTTTTTATTTTTCTCGGCTGGTTCTCACCTGTCTCCTCCATCCCCGCCCCCTCTATTCCCCCTCTTCCCCCACCCCCAAAAAAAAAACCCATCATTTTCTTGCCCTCTCTCGCCATGATCACTTTTGCACATTATTAGTTTCTATTTTCAAAATAAATGTTGGGATAGCAAATTTTTAAAAATCAAACCGAATACACATGCAATGTACTTGTGATACACTTGCAACATACATGTGATAGTAAATCTGTCAAGTTATACGTGTTTATGCTTATTATTAACTAAGGATGAAAATATATCAAACTATTGAATAGCTTGAAGATATTGACAACCGCCCTATTAATCAGGAAATAACTAATGGGAGCTGTGAAGAAGATGAACTGCATCGTGAAAAAAATTGTAGAAAGGGAAGATACATAACACATTCCACAGCAAGGCTAATGAACTTCAATTTCAAGATATCAGCAACTGAACCATCCGACAGTTCTTCTTGAGCTCTTTCACAGACACTGCAAAGCATGAAGGATCAAAGCAGAACTTGTACAAAGAAAGGAAACTCACAGTTCCTTCTAGCATTGTCAGTAATGCCTGTCGAACGCCCTCCCCAGAAACATCTCAGCCAATATCTACGTACTCCTGCACAAAAGTTCCACTAAGATAAGCAAAATCTCATGTATGTTATAATAATGGTGGAATATCTATAACTTAAATCTGGATATCTAAATGCAATACACAACTCGAACAAGATTAGAAAGGGCAAAGAAGCCCAAAATCCTGATTACCAAGAAGATGAATAACGCTCAACTCGAGATTCTCATCCTCAGCTCGTAGATATCGATGTTTTGGCTTTGTCAATAATATCTTGCGGCACCAGAACCTTGTGATGATTCAAGCTTTTTTCCCCTTGTAGCCGGTGAACCCTCCCCGATGCTCCCACACTCGGATCTGGAAAAGCACTACACAAGTGCCTGATTTTTTTATGCACAAGTGCCATCACACACCTTAAACAAAATGAGATGCAACAGATAAGCTCTATATCAGGTAATTCATCACTCTATTTCAGAAAATCTGCAACTCTTAACGCTTGTTTGATTGCAAAAGGTGGGAGAGGAGAATGATAAGACTTAATGCGTGCCTGGTGCCTTAAAAATAGTGATTTCAATCAACTAAGCAACCCTTAGTCTCTATAGTTGCGATTCATTAGCAGCCATTACGCATGATGAGGATCGCATGTTCAGTTATTCCTTAAGAGTAACTTCTCTGGTTTACATATGTCCCAAAACTTGATTTATTGGTTTAAATAAGCTTTTGACCTGTTTTCCCAAAATACATAAAGTACACAACTCAGACTTTTGGTACACCATTCTAGGAAGATTACGAACCAACTTCTTAGATGATAGTTTAGCAATCTATTTCATACTCACATGTCCAAGCTTGCGATGCCAGATATATGCTTCATCTTGAATTGATATAAGACATTGAAAGCTCTATTGACTTATGTCTTGAAGATAAATATTACCATGTCTTCGCTCAGTGAAAGATTGAGAGAAGTCTTGACTAACTAGAGAGCAAACATTTTCTTGGAAATCGATTCTAAATCTTGTATCATATAGCTGGCTTATGCTCAAAAGACTAATTCAAACTTTTCAACAAAGAAACACTATTGATTATCAAACTTCCAATTCTCACTGTTCTATGTCAAATAATTTTTCTTTTGCTGTTCCCACTAAACGAAACATTTGCTCCTTTTTGTTTTTCTAATTTTACGAAACTGCTTGAATATCTAGTCATACGTATAGAATAACCACTCTTCAAGTATCATTTGCTTTTCCTTTTAACAATAACCTACAGTAAAAAATAAATTTCAAATTTTCTTTGGTACCCAAATTTTCTCGGGTCCTGGTGAGTTAGTTTTAAAAATAGCCTTTGCTCAATCTTTCTTAACTGGTTTCCAAATTTTAGGATATTCATTTTCAAAATGTTCTGAACTGTTACACTTAAAACATTTAAGAGCACTCCAGCCAACAAGTTCTACAAAAACTTTTTGAAAATGATTTTTGTAAAATTTTGGAAGTCTTTGTCTAAGTCTCTCGTTAACTTTAGGAAAATTGATCAAAAAAGTACTTTCTTTACTCAGACCAAAACCAGATTTGTTATAATAGGTATTTGAGTTGAAAGGATTTTCTCTGAAGATTTTGATCATTTAGAATACTTTGTAGAAATATCCAAAATCTTCTTTTTCAAACATTCATTTTCTTTTGAAAGAGAATTACTATATTCTTTCAAATCATCAAAATCTTTTTTTAGATTCTCAAATTTTTCTCTCCAAGAATTATCTTGTTGCTTGAGTTTTGAATTTTCCTTCTTTAATTCGGAGATCCTTTTAAAAGAAGATTTGAGGTTCAAGCAAAGTTCATCTATATATTTAGAAACTTTAATTAGAATTTCTGAATGACTTACTTCAATTTTCTTGTCGATTCTAGATCGTATCTCGAGTTTGACTCTGATTATGAATCTGATTTTGAGTAAGCCATCAAACAGATATTTGCAAACTCCTCTTCACTTTCCTCGCATTCTGTGTCACTCCAGGTTTCCGCTTTTAAGGTTTTCTTGTATTTTTCATACTTTCATATCTTTTTTTTTAGAAAAGGACAGTTAGGCTTGATGTATCCATTTTTCTTGCACTCAAAGCATATCACATCTTTATTAGTTTCAACATCTTCCATCGATCTGCTTGCTTTGCTTTTATCTATTGTATAATCAACATGTAAGGCATCAAAATATTCATTATCAATTATATGGAACAAGTTTCTGTAGGCATCCATTAACAACATCTAGCTCTATGATTGTTTTTTAAGCATCTATAATATATGGATCCTAAATTTCCAACAACTTATGTTTGTAGCGCCAAATTTTTGTAACTATAGATCCACAATGCATAATTTTGAGTCAATAGCCATGTTCACAATTGAAGCCATGACGTAGAAAACCCTAAATCGTCGAGCCCATCATCTCAATCTCATTAATCACATGCAAATTGTAGGTCCCCTTCCAAAATTTGGCTACATTCCTGAAATTCAAACTCGTGCCTCGAAAAAATTAGGCAATTGGTAAAATTTGAAGAGCTAAAAACACTATATTTGGAGATGACTACCGGATAAAACTTACACGGAGTCCCGACTATCAGAAAGCTCGACACTAAACCATTAAAAAATTAAAAATAAAATAAAATAAAAAATCCATTTCCCGCCAAATATATATATAAAAAATAAAAAAAGAAGCTCCGAATCCACTAAAAACCGAACAAACCGACCCAACGGCCAGCGTAACAGAACCCGATTCAGGTCGGGTCGAACCGTATCAAAAATCAAATCACCTCCCTCCGTCTTCGACTGAGCTCTCCAAGAAAAAGCTTTCAAGAAACATGGCGCCGCCCCCCGCCGCCGCCGACCGCCGCCGCGGAGCCGCCGCCCTCGCCCTCCTCCTCGGGACGCTCGCCCTCGCCCTCCTCCTCGGCCTCCCCGACGGCGCCGCCGGCGTCCCCGTCGAGGACCTCGACGCCGCGCTCGCCGCCCTCCGCTCCCGCGGCTACGGCCTCGCCGCCAACGCCGTCGCCGCCTCCGACCTCCGCCTCGACCTCCTCGCCGCCGCCTCCGCCACCCTCTTCGCCCCCGTCGACTCCGCCCTCTTCGCCTTCGGCATGGCCCTCCCCGCCCCGGCCTACCTCTCCGCCCTCCGCTCCCACGCCGTCCCCCGCCGCCTCTCCGCCGCCGACCTCCGCCGCGTCCTCTCCTCCTCCTCCTCCGGCGCCGCCGTGGTCGTCCCCACCCTCCTCCCCTCGCGGTCCCTCCGCGTGACCGCGGGCCCACATCCCGACGAGATCGCCGTGGACGGCGTCGAGGTGGCGGCGCTCGGGGTTTTCTACGGCCGCGACGTGGCGGTGCACGGGCTCCGCGGCGCGCTGAGCTTCCGATCTCAGTCGACCGACGGCGGTGCTCTTCCTCCGGTGCTCCGCCGTCACTCCGGTTCGATCTTTTTCCGGGTCCCCAGGGTTGCTCCGCCGTCCAGCCACGTGAATGATCATTCAGGTTTGCGCTCCGCCAACCTCACTGATTCGTCGCCTCCGGAACGGCAAGAGAGCTATCTGCCGTCGCCGGAGATTCGACCGTTGTCGGCCCCTTTGCCCGCCCCGGCGGAGATTAGTTCTGTTGCTCGAGTGGGTGAGGACGGCAACGACGGCGACTGGAGAGGAAGATATGGGCTTCCAGCTGATCCGGCACCGACCATGATGCCGCTGTTTGACGACGGCGTCGGCGAAGGAGAGGGTTCGCCCAAGATATCCGAGCCTTTTGACGATGAGGAAACCATGTCCGCTGACGAATTCTTCGACGACGATGACGAGTTTTGGGACGAGGATCCCCTTCTGGCTTGACGGCCCGCCGGAAAATGGGGGATGCATGCCGCCGACGGCGACCGGTTACCTCTGGATTTTGTCAATTTTTTGGCCGAGTTTTTACTTAGGATTGATCTTTTCTTGTTCTCATTTTTTTGGTCCCTTTTCACAATTTCCCTTTTCTTTCCTGGGGACTGAGGACTGATTGTGCATAGAAATTTCTGATCACAGAAGAATGCAAATTTCATTAGAAAGGTCGCGATTCGCAGCTTTCGGATCTTTTTCATCGACCCTCGATTCATTTTGAATCCGATATTGCATAAGACACGAGCCAAATTTCACGAGCCGTGTTTTCATAGTTCCGAATACAAACTTCTATGTTGGATTTCACATATATCAGGAGAAAGACAAGGGTGTTCCTCAGATCTTCTCTTCTACTGATATTCATAACGGCTGCCAGAGTCCTTTGGGAACGTTTCATCAATTCACTTTGGCCAATCTAATTTATCAAAAAACAAGAAAACGGTTGTAGCACTGAACCGCGAGCGTCGCGCAGAGACATTTTAGTTTCGAATTGAAAACATGGGCGCGATTGGCAAACCCACTTCCCGGCCGAGGGAATATCAGACATCCAAGCCAAATGCGAGATACAAAGCCACTCTTATGCCGGATCCATCGACCAGCAGACTGTACAACTAAACGAGCGCATGTTGCAGCCGCCAAAAAGCATATGGCAAAGGGATATAAAACCCACCGATCAGACCCCTGCACAAGGATCGGGGAAAGAAGCGGCAAAGGTCCCTGAAAGATGCCGGTGCCGCTGGTACAGCTCAATAAAAGATGGAAGAGAGCTAGGCAATTGAAGGCTAGGTACCATGAGAATGCAGGAATGGCAACATCAGACGCTTGCCAATGATTTCACAACAGGTTCATATACCGCCTGCACTTAGAAAAACTAGCACTTTTCTTGCCAACTACTAAGACAAACCCGGAAAATGCGACGGGTTGTGCCATCAGACAGTTATTCTCATGTAAAAGCGTCATCGATAAGACAGAATGCTTAACAAAAAATATAACCCCGACATCAAAAGTACAATGTTGTTCACATCGAGATGCAACTGACAGCATTGCTAAAAGACTTATGTATCACTCCGATCTCACACCAATGAAAGTACCGGCTCGATCTAAATCTCACATGGGATACACAAGGCATGATTCATATCCAGGGGAAACTTAAACAAAAATAAAGCAGCAATATAAGCACTACGAAAAGAGTACCTAACTAACCAACAAAAGGCATGGCGAAAGGGAATTACTCGGAGTGAAACGGCACGGTAAGATACTGGCTTCATTAGCTTAGTGATTAGTATTATCGGGTTGTGGACTGGCGTTACCTGCTTCAGCCTTGGATATTTCATCACCTCTACGGGGGTTCTCGTCGACATCCAGCACATCGTCCATCAGGTCATCCTCTCCAACGTTAATGTCTTCAACGTCCTCATCCTCATTACTACCTGCACCGGGGATTTTCCTGGTCTTGGGTCCATGCTCCAGCCTGTGGGTTTCCAACTCTTTATCCATAGTTTCCTGTAAGTTAAGATCGTCATTTGTTTTTCTCGCTTTCCTTGCATTTTGCCACCTCTCCAACTGCTTCTCGACATTTGCAATATACTGATCGCCAATCTGTTTCTGATATTCAGATAGCTCCTGTCGCCTAGCATTCTTCCACTCCAGGAAATCCTGTTTCATAGATAAAGCAAAGATTGATAATGCACACCAAAAGGGCCAATTGAAGAAAAAGGGCATGCTGACTTAATTTCGCCTTGTACAACTTGCTGACATGTAATGGAGAGGTAAACATTAGGTGTTTCTCCCATTGTTGTAAACACTGAGAAAATGATGAAACCATTTTCAGTGTGCTACATATCCATGTCTATATTCAGATCAAAATACCTAAATATCTCTAAAGATGCACATGCACCTCGACTTTCCTTGAGAATAACCGCAGAAAGAAACCAACCTGCTCCTTTTGCTGCTCGATCAAGGTTGCGTCTTTCTCAAATGGTTTTGCAGGTAGATAGTATATGGACGGCTTTGTTTTAGTCCTGCAAGATAAGCATAGCACCACCCCTTAAGCACGTAAAAAGCAATAAGCAAATGATAGTTATTCTACCTATGGCAATGAAAGCAGAAATTCAGCATCCAGTTGCTTTATCACGGCCATCATATGAACAGAAACTTATCTTCGTCTCAATAAAATTGTGAATAGGGACACTTTTGGACCAAAAGGAAAAATAACCTGCAGCAGGGGAAATATTAGAAATCATGAATATAACACTTAGTAAGAGAGATTGAAGGATGATTGAAGTACCTGCAAACAAGATGACTTGGACGAAATCACTGATTTGAAAGAACATTATAATGGTATTCGAGGAAAGTGAGAAACCAACCTTATAAAATTGCTAAGTTTTCTATGGTGCTCAGTCCAGTGCAAATACAGCAACTCCAACTTCTTTTCTTCTGCCTTGGCAGCAATTCGTGCCCTAAGAGTCTGATGCGAATAGCGGTAGTAGACAAAAGAGAGTATATGTCAGCTGCTTCATTAACTAACAAGACAAGAAACAAGTACTTTGCTTCTCTCTCTTTCTGAATTGATATAACTGAAAGAAAAGACAAACCAAATCTTGCTTTCTCTTTTCTGCAATTTGCTCACGCTCTTGCTGCCTCAGCTTTTCACTTTCTTCACGCGCTCTTTGCTCAGCCTACAAGAAATGTGATGTTTAGGACTAGATGATGAGGAATAGCCAACTTGCTTGCACCAAGTTGATTCTCTGATAAGTCACAAAAGATAAATCAAGCAGATTCTGTAGTTTCATGTTAGATTGGAACTGCAATGGTCCATACAGAAGAGCCATGATCTCCTCAGATGCCTAAAATATGGACAACTTACAGTAGCGAAAATGCAACTCTTAAGGCTATTATGGTCCAGGTCAAGAGCATAGCCGGTATGATACTCACCAATGACACATTGGCAATCATGTTCTTTATTTATTATTATTATTAATTTTTTTTTTTTTTTTGGGTAACCAAACTAGTATGGGGATTCTTTGAGGCGAAGATCATGTAATCGACATACTCATCTAGCCATAGAAGAAAAGGAAATAACAGCCATTTACTTCATAGTAGCACACTGTACAATCAATCATATTCTTGTAATTGACTGTTCTCACCTGTGTTTCAAAAAGAATATCGGCTACTATAATCAGCATGAAATCATCATAGGTAGTTTCTACAATGCACATGCTTTGGCTAGTTCAAAGACCAGATCAGCAAGAGTAACAAGTACATACTCTTTGTAAAGAATTTGACCTCCGCATAAATGCATCAGATCCTGACAGTTGCATGTCCTCCTTTCTGAATCTCTGGAAGAATTCAACACAGCAGAGAAAATGAAGGGATTAATCACTTTCAGAATTCCTCATGGTACTAAAAGATTGAAAAAAAAAAATCACATTAATGAATGAAGATGCGAATTGGCATTACCAAGCGGTCCAAATGAAAAAATTGGATTTCTTTCAGAATGTAGGACAAATATAACATCTTTAAATATCATGTCTTTTCAATTCTTGCCACAATACGATGTCCATAAAACGTAACTATACGAAGCAAAGAAAAGAACATGCAAAAGACACGATGCCCAGGGTTAATGCCACGAGGATTTTCTAAGAGAGCAGAAAAGCACAGACGGTTTTCAGAATTTAAAGCAATATAGACCAGCGGGTAACCAAACTTAGGCTAATGCCCTCAGCAGAAAATGCATGACACAGAATACCTGTCAAAGATGCCAGGCAATGCTTCTGTGCTTCGCAACTTGTCAGGGCACACTTAACAAATCCATACAAGTGTGCTAGTAAAGAATCCTCTTAGGGACACTTCAGCAGAAAATACTAGCTCAGGATAAAACTTAACATGGTTTGAAATATCTAGATAGAGGACAAGATATTTAATAAAGAAGATTTCCAAAATTATCTTGTCCAGTTGATTCAAAGGCACTAATCAGAAGGGAATTAGATGGATTTTCCTTTTTCTTGTAGTAAGGCATAGGCCAATGAGTACGACCCATGCTTAAGACGACAGACGCCTTAGTATACTAAACATAAAGTAACAGTCCACCAACTAAAACACATAAAAGTCTCTAGGGGAACATTGATTTTGGCAATCTAAAATGGGACCAAAAATACATGTGTACATTCCAAATTGCATGTTGGTAAAGGAACCATGAATCCCCATGATATATGCTCTCTGATGAATCTTCAGCAGCACGTGCTTATGATTGAGGTTCTAGAATAAAATGCCAATTCATTGTTTTTAAGTGACTGAATTTAATAAATCTCAATGACTTGATTGCTCATCTCACAAAACACTAAGTAACTAAGCAACATCTTTCGAATAAGACCTTTCTTTACTGCATCTGTTACACAAGGATCCTACAAGTTGTTTTCACAGTACATTATCAAGTAGAAGTTTTCCCATCATTAATGAGTTTCGCAACCAAGAACCTTGACCCAACAAGATAGGTATCGAGTTACATTCAGATTACTTCTAAACAAAAGTTCTTTCCACTACATGCAACGGACATTATGGATCACCAACCTGCACTAACGATGACACAGTTAAGACAAATATTAGCACAAACAATAGAAATTTTCTGCAATCTCCATCATTTGGTAACAATAAAAAGAACATCTGTCTCGATCAGTGCTCAGTAACCACTAGAAAAAGATATACTTGAGGACATGAAACAAATTTGTCATACCTCCAAAGTTCCTAGAAGCTGACCCAGCATTCTTTTATTCCGATTGACCAAGCTAGGGTCCTCATTCTTTGGTAAAACCCTTGGAAGAGGTTCCGTTTCCGGAGCCTCAAATTCCTATATTATAAGGTTAACAGAATATAGTTAGTGGACAGCAGCAGCCTACAAGAAGTGATGCAATAATCGTGCACATATCTTACCATCTTTCCTGTTCGCTGAGTGAAATCTCTCCTTGACCTACTGCCCTGCTGCCAATCAGATGGCTTCTTATCGACTTGATTTGCACCGGCATCTCCCTCCACCAACGGATCCCTCATCTTCACATCCTTTGCTGCTCCAGCATCCTCTATTATCTCTCCGTCTTCCACCTTCAATTCCAAGCAAGTGCATACATGTGCTTATCAGGAAATGGGTAACACACAAATTAATACTCATTCAAAGCAAGCAAGTTGACTGCACACGACATCTCTTTCACCTAACAAGCAATTACATCCACTTAAAGCACAAAAAACTGTTGAATACCCTCTTCACTTTTCTTGACAATCAGATGACCGAACCCTAAAAGAATAAGAAAAACACGAACCTTGACGACTGCAGACAAAAGGCGGCGCTTGACAGGAGGCTGATCTTCGTTCTCGGTCCTCTCGGCCTGAAGGCCAAACCCCAGAACCAAAAATCTCAGCAATCCAAGCAACAATCCAAAACCACCAGCTCAAAAACACGAACTGAACCTCAAAAGGGCAGATGAAAGACATTCTATTCGTCTTACCGGGCGAACGAAACCGCGCTGCCGAGCTCCATTGGCGGCCACGTTACGAGGGCCGGCACCAGAAAACCCCCCTCTGCGAAGGCCCCTCGGGTCTCGAAGCCTCTCCGTTATCTGCTCCGACAACCCCCCACAAACAAAGAAGACGCAAACAACCAATTAACGATACGAACTCGACCAACCCACAAAGTCTTTCGAAGAGACAGATAAAGGGTACCTCGCGTTGCTGGCGATGAAGCTCGTCGATCTCCTTGCGGAGCTCCTCCTCGCTCTTCTCCACCGCCGCGCTACCCATTTCCGGGCTCCTTCTCACGGATCGAAAATGGGTCCCGCTGTCGGCAAGAAGATACCCAGATGGAGATGAGGTCGGAGGAGGAGGAGGAGGTTGCCGCCGACGATGGCGGTGGAGAGCAGGGGAAGAGAGGAGGCCGGCGAGAGCAGGTGGGGGGAAACCCTTGCTTAGGTTTATGGCTTTTGCGTACCAAAGGGAAGATTACACGATTTAAGTGAAAAGACAGAGTTGGGGTCGAGTCGATGCTGCTCGATGCTTTTGAGTTTGATTTGATTGGAATTATTCAAGAATCCAATCAATTAAAGCTTTGATCCTTCTAGGTCAAGCTTGGGCTCGATTATAATAAGTTTTCAATGAAGTCGGGATCTGGATCGACTCGACTCGAATAAGTTACTCGATGACTCATGCTTAAAAGCTCGAATTCTAAAATTATGCCGTAATTATAAATTAATAACTTTATGTATTTGTTTAAATTTATAAGCGTATGTGACTTTTGTATATAAATTGTAATTTCATGATAAGGCTTTGGAGCTATTTGAGTATAGCAATTTCAAATTTGAGCTTCACCTTGATTTAGCATTCGTGCTTCTTGAACCCCGTTCGATTTTCACATTATTTGGCATCAAAGCATGAAGGGAAGACAAGGTGGTGCATGATTTCACAAATTATTTCGATTGTTTTAATTCATTGGTCAACTAGAGTTGCCATGGAATGGTCCCCATAATAAAGCATGAAGAGTCAGCTAGCCTTGGAGTGAAAACTGATCAAAATTGATTAAAACAATGAGCGTCTTGTATATAATTGTTTCAACCAAAGACTTTAATAAATCATGTAATGATTAAAAAATCTCAAGTGACAAATAATTTTAATTGCACAAGATTTTGATAATCCACTTTACAATAAAAAAGAGAGTGCTGTAAAAGGATTTTACTCATGCTTTTGTAAAATTTTATGAAACTAATCAAAACAAAGTACTCCAAAAAGTACCAATTATTCGTACCAGATAAAAAGGATTTATTAGATGGAGCCCAACTATATATATGGGCCTTTATCCCCTAACTGACACCAACTCATTTATCCAAAAAAGAATGGGCCTTTTTAATTTAACAAGGTTCATATGCTTTTTGGGCCATTTCTAGAAACGTGGGCTAATACTTAATCACATAATATTTCAAATTTGTGAAAAACAGGGACAATGCATGTTAGCCCAAGTATGGTTAATTAATCAGACTATTGGGCTTCGCGTGTCTCGTTGACAATGTGGCTACAGTTGGTGTAGGCCAGTAGTCGACGATAGATGGGCCCGCCCTGTAAGGACATAGTCTCCTCTCCATTCCTAATGCTAGAAAGCATTTGCGGTTTGTCCATCAAAATCGGCTAAGGCCGATCGAGCTGGGGTTTTCGTATCGCTTCGTCTGTACATATTATTTCGACTTAGTAACACTAACTTGTTTGTTCTAAATGAATGGGTCTTTTGAATTGACAGAGCTCTTTGTGAGTAGTTAATCAGCCCACACGAACTTATTTGTTCTAAATGAATGGGCTTTTTGAATTGACAGGGTTCTTTTGGAGGAGTTAATCAGCCCAGCCTCTTGAAGGTAATGTTGGATTTGCTTTTTGGGCTGTAGGAAGTTCAAAGGGACTCTACTATCCACATCTGGATTTTCTTCTGGCTAAGAAAGGAGGCAGGTCATCTAGGGTTTGGCACCTAAGAGGAAAGGAATTAGTGTCAAATATGCATCACTTGGTTATTTGGCTTTCAGAAATTTGTATAAATTTGAACTAATATTTATCACGTTTATGAAAAATATTGGTATCCGATCAAATTATACTTAACTCAGCATATCTCATTCGTTATTAGTAATTAGGCCAATTGTCAATGGTAAACGATGATGGATGGATCTATTGAAATAGAGTCTCCTCTCCACTCTTCATTCTAAACAACATTACGGGGTCATCCATCAAAACCTTCTCACTGAGCCAAAGAGAGGAAGATTAAGCTGCGGTTTCCATATGGCTTCGTTTGTGCATTACAAAGACAACAACTCAATTCAGCACGGCTCTATTGGGGATATGTACATCGAACTTTAGATTTTCTAAATCTATATAAAAATCTTAGATTGTTGTACTTCTCACACTCGCTCCATGACTTATTACTAGTGTATTTGATCAAATGAGCTCATTCAGTCGAGATTGTGACTAGATTTCACATGTTTAAATTAGAGAGGGAAAAGAGATTATATTTGTGGAAACCAATATAAGTAATTATTGAGCATTGAAATTAAGCAATTCTTGCATCTTCACACAAGAAATTTGATCCTTGCTTGAGGAATTAGACTTCGAGTGTCGCAGATGATGACTCTCAACACGAAAAACTTCTCCTATTTACCAAGAAGCAAAGAAGTCTCCAATAATATATGCAAGACACAAACAGCCAAAACGTCAAAAACATGCTCCATGATTTGGGTTTCAAGGAAAATTTTTGAAAATATTCTGCATCGATTGATTAGATAGTTGACAACGATGGGGTTGGTTTAATTGCTAAACCAGCAAATGTGCACACGGATTGGGCATGTGTGCCAACAATTGATATTTGCAAGATTGGCTAAATTGCTTTATTATGAAATATTTGAACAATTAATAGGAAAAAAATAAATTAGTGGTAAAATTACGCCATCGAAAGGAATTGTATATGTGGAAAGAAAAATATGTCAAGATTTGATTTTCCTCGGGAAGGTTGCTATAGGAGAGAAAAAATTCAAATTTTTAATATTGGAACATGTAAGGGGTGAATTAACTTTGAGATTTTACCCTTATGAACGACATTTATAAAATAAAGATTTGAGGAGGGAAGAGAAAAATTCTAAAATCTCTAAAGCGTAGGAGGTCCCTTTTGTTTTTGTATAATGTATGGATAAGAAATAAACATGTATATGTGGATTGGGTGCAAACCAATCCAGAGTCGTTCTAGAATGGTCCCTCTAGTAACTCCCAACCATTTCAATCTCTATTTTAAGGTTTGCTTCGTGATATATGATATTTTTTTCCAACCAGTCATTTTTCAGGAAAAATATTTTCCCCCTTTCACATTAGAAATTTTATTTTCCTTAATTTTATGCATGTATATTTGGATTTATTCCTACTTTTTGAAAATTTATTGCGCTAATCAAAAGAAAATACTAAAGAGACATTCAAAAGTACCAACTATTTGTGCTTAAGATGAAATACAAAGTATAGATAAGAAGTAGATTTATTAAAAAGAATTAATGAATGACACAAGTACTTTTTCCCGAAAAAGAGAGATACCACAACAATGTAATAGTTTGATATACATGTCATCAATTTTAATGTGATTGGGTTCCGAATCGAGAATTTAGAATTTACCCTACTTGAAACCTAAAAAACGGAACAAGTTTCCTTAGGAATTGGCGCGAAACCGAACCAACCAATCCCAAACATGCTCGGTGCTGGTTAAATAAGGCCAATTTGGTTCGGTTCGAATATTGAGTGGAACTTGTCCCATTGATCACACCTAGTTTAAATTCAAAACTAAATCAATGAATGGGCTCTCTTTCCATTATGATTATATAGTTGGGGGCTAATTACAAATAAGTGGGCTTTTTCCAAACTAACTACAACTTTTTTATCCTGCCCAGCCTCTTAAAATTCATGTTGAATTTGCTTTTTGTGTTATAGGGATGTCGAAAGGACTCTACTATCCACGTCAGGATTTTCTTCTGGCTAAGAAAGGTGGCTGGTCATCTAGGGTTTGGCAGAACATGCATCTTAGGGAATCTCACCGTTAGAAATTTCTAGAAATATGGGCTAATATTGATCATAGAATATTTCATGTTTGCGAAAAATGGGTTATTATTGCGTAATGGAACAAGACGATTGGTTTAAATCGATTGTACGGAACCCTAATAGGATACATCACATTAATACGCGGCCTCGTAAGGTCGAGCTGCAGTTTCCATATGGTTTGTTTCATATAGATCGTTTCAAAGACGGCGACTTGATTCAACACGGCTCAATTCAACTCGGCTCAATTGAGGTATGCACTCTCGATTCAATCTATAGGTTTCCTAAATCCATGAATCTTAGATTGTTGTATATCTTACTCCAAACCCTATTTTCCCTCCTAGTTTGTCTCAGTGCTGATTCTAGAAACCCCTACGCCTCCTTGACTTATTGCTTGTGTAGTTGATAAGGTGTAATTAATCTGCGGTTAACAGGTTTTCATTAATTAAAGGTTTCATTAGGCTTGCCATGATTATCTTCATAGCCAAGTACGAATCTCTCTTTAACGAGCTTTTAATTTATTTATTTTTTACTACATAGTGGAAATGTTAATTGTGATCGTGGAGACCAATATAATTAATAATTTGCCTTAAAATTAAGGAATTCTTTAAATGTTATGCTAGAAGCTATATTTGAAACTAGGGTGCATTCGTTCTATGAAAAATGGATAATTTGGAAATTATTTTTTGAAAAATGATAGCTTACATCATTTAGAAAATTTAGTTAATGGAAAATATTTTCATCATTAATATCAATTTATGCTTAACTATTTTCATGGGTGATAAAAAAATTATTTCAATTTTTTAAAATAATATAAACAATCATTTTTCAGAAAATGTTTTCCAACTTACTAATTTTTTGCGAAACGGATGCACCATAAATTCTAATAGCTAGCTAAGAAATGAAAAACAAAGAAACAAATTGCATTCTTGCTTGAGGAACTGGACTTTAAGTGCCGCAAATGATGACTCTTAACACGAAGAACTTGTCGGATTTAGCAAGAGGCAAAGAATCTTAACAATCTTTGCAAGATACAAACATCCAAAACATCTTCCGTAATTTGGGCTGTAAGGAAAGTTGAAAATTTTCAGCATCTATTAGATTATCAGCAATAACGGGATTGGACGCACACTCTTTGCACTTGCACGCGCAAAAAATTCTTCTTAGGAAGATTGTTGTAGGATAGAAAAAATTGAAAATTTTAATACTACAACATATACTAGAAAGATTAAATTAATTAACTTACACATCTGCCCATAGTGACGAAGATCATAAAATAGATATTTTAGGGCATTATGTAAAAAAAGAAAAAGATTTGAAATCCCTAGAAGAAATTATGAGGTCCTTTTTACTTTGCATAATGATATAAATAAGGATAGACATGGATGTGTGAATTATGGGCAAAACATCAATTCGATCCATTGTTACATCACTAATGTGAAATCAGTTTCATACTTGGGTTGTCCATAAAAAATTTGACTTGTGCGTTACCTACTTTATGAGACTAATCAGTACAATATTTCATGTGATCAGAGTCTACCAAACTAATATGAGTTTCCTCTAATGATAGGAAACAATCTCGAAAAGCTCTAATACCATGTAAGAAGCTTGTAGGAGCATAGTCCATGTACAATACCCAACCTAATTACGTAAAAACATTGACTTTTATAGGTTTTTTAGGGGTGACTCATAGAAAGTACTTAATAATTTTTCCCTCCAATATTTCACCCTCCCACCAAAATCCAATATTTATATTCCATCTTTGGAATATAGAGAAAAAGTTGCTAAATGAGTCTAAAATCACTAATTCTAAACTTGCCCTAGTTCTACCAAAGGAAGCATTAGTAAAAACTGAAAATAGAACAAAATAAAATCATCTTCTTTATCTTATAATAATAATAGCACTTGGTATAATTTAATGTTGGTAACAAGAACCATTGACATTGACCTTTGCAAACATGTAGAGAAATTTAATGAAGGGTCGCTCCATATTTATGTGTGAACAGCGTGCTTCTGTGAAAAAAAGATTCTTCTGCATCAGTAGACCTAATATCTTAAAGACCCTACTTTAGTGCTAACACGCCAATTAACACATGATGGTCGCCTTCCTCTCCAAGCACAAGCTCATTCTCTACCAGTGCGCGCAGAGAGAGAGAGAGAGAGAGAGAGAGAGGCTGGCACTATTAAAACGCTTCTGAAGATCCTAAGATCATGGGAGCTTTGCCTTGAGATTGGAGTTGGAATATATAAATACACATGAAAGAAGAGACATCTGGAACTCAAGAACATGAAAGGAAAACCAGACTAAACAAATCCACTGCTGGTTGTATTAACCCTAGGATTCACCAGACTAGAAAGAGCTTGAAAAGATAAGGGTGCTTAGGATCTGAAAGTATACATTTCGACTTGTCTGTGAATTTAAATTACAGCACTTATTCTTTTTTTCTTTTTTCTTTTTCTGGGCGCAAGATTCTAGTAACTTTATCGTAAGAGCTGAATTGGCTTACCATTAGGAGAGAAAGACTCAAGAACCAGGTTGTTGCCGCCACCGTTTGATGAGCCACCACTCTCCCCATCCCTATTTGATGAAGAGGGCTCCATAGGACGATGGCTCTCGCTCATTATTGCCCCGCTCTTCTCTTTGTTATTTATGAGCGACGTCAAAGCAGCCGCCACAGCAACCCTAAACTGGGGATCACAGGCGAAGGAGCTCGCACTAGCGTTCTCGGCTGATCCCGGTGGCTTGTCTGTCCCTCTCGAATTGCCTGAGAAAGTGTCGTAGCTCGGCCTTCTGTTCATCCAAGAGGGATCCAGATGAGACAACGGGTAATTCACGGCAGAAGTCGTCCTCATCGGCAAGTTGTGCGGCAGCTCATAGGGGTTCACGTGGGTGAGATCGAGAACGATGCCCTTAGAGGGGTCGTTGCTAGGGTTGAAGCTTCGCGCTCTTGGAAATTGAGAGGGAGCGCTGGAGTTTGCGATGTGATAGGGAAGCGATGACGGTTGCGCGTTGACGAAATTTGAAGACATAGATCCATTCGACGAGAGAGGATTCATGCTTGAATCAAGTAATACAAAAGAGGCTGCATTGGAGGCTGTTGAGGCCATGGCTGTTGCACCCACTGGGAGGGGATGGTTGTGTGTTCCTTCATAGGTTGTTATCAAGATGGACATGTCCTCCAAGCATCTTTGCACCTAATTAAAAGTAATATCATCACATGTGAAACCTTATTAGTTGAATTTTGACAGTGTAAACATATATTGAAACCTTGAAATGAATTCATGCACCATTCATACCTGTTTTCTCACTGGACATCCCGGTGCCACGGTGCACCGGTAATATGCTCGAGGACATGGATTCCCTTTCGCAATTTTCTGACCGTACTTTCGCCATTGACAACCATCGCTCAACTGCACAAATATACCCCTAATCAGTACTCCTAATTCGATCTTCTTTTTTTTCCACAAGTCATGTTCTCGGTGATTACTGACTGAATTTCGATTGAAATTGGACCTACCGTAGCTGCTTCGCATCTCGCTCGAACTGTGACTCGGGATTTCCTGTTGGGCATGGAGGCGACTTGACTTGTTACGCCTGCAAATTGATCGTTCCTTTGGATCTTGTCGTGTATCAATGGGAAATTTGTGTGATTTTGGTCCTTGCGGATGCCATCTTCTTTATGCACTTGTATTCCTTGTGGGTTGGCGCCAATTTGCAACCCCAGTGACAACCCTAGATCGCTCTCCCCGAGGGCGTCGTTTTTTGGGGATGGCGACGGAGAGTTCTCTTTGGGGTTGGACATAGATTTTGGTTCGTGATCGGGTTTTCCTTTTGTGTAGAGCGAAAGAAAGGTTGAAGGATCCTAAATCAATAAGACCATAAATAGAAAGGGAACTTTCAATAAAACTATAGCAATTAAACCTCAGTATAACTTCATGTGAGAATTCATTTATACACATGATACACAAAGAGACCACTTTACCTTTGATTGGTTGGATTGATGAACATCGTCGAATTTGAGCTGGAGATCATTGTATTCCTTCATTGTTTGCTCCACCACCCTCCTCAAAGCCTTGTTTTCTTCTTTCATCCGATCCATCTCCTTCTTTAAAACGCATAACTACACACAAAACAAAGACATGAACATATATCTTCACAAGTTAATACACCAGACAAAAAGATTAGCTGAGTTCAAATGAGAGAGACCAGGATCGATCCGAAGGCAATTTACCTCTTCCGTTTTCATACTATCTTGTAATGATAAATCGGCCGACCCATGTTCCTCATCACCATCGCCGCCTTCTTCTTCTCGTCGTTCTTGTTCTTCACCTGAAGCAGTTGTTACCACGCCCTCAGCTTCTTCTGGACTTCCCACGCGTTCCTGATCATCGTGATGATCAGCCACTTGCACTTCGCAACGATCTTCGGTTGATCTTTCGCCTTCTTCTTCAGCGTCTAGCTTCAAAGATAGATCGATGTCCATGACCTTGAAAGCATGAGAGAGAGAGAGAGAGAGAGAGACGCAGGGACGCAGGCTCGTCTCTCTTGAAATATAATCTCTCTCTCTCTCTCTCTGAAATGTACAGCTTTTGAGGTACCGAAGTCAATTCCCTCGTCTAAAGATTTGAGTATTAGACAAAAAACCAAGGAGGCATCTACGGGTTTGACTTTGATTTGGGTCATTAATTAAAGCTTTCAATAAAATACATACAAAAGACTGAGCCTTTAGCAACTGGCGATGGTATAGTTATATACATAGACTCCTGTGTTTGGGCACCTCAAAGTTTTCAATTTGTGGGCCCATCCTCAAGGTGAAATAAATAAATAAATCCCTATTGTATGTAGATGTTTGTGTGTCTATATATATATATATAGAGAGAGAGAATGTATAATGTATAACATCTGTACCACGACCTACGCACACCATTGCTCGTGCGCCACACACTTGCGAAGACTAGCCGCTAGGGTTTCTATATGGTGACCTTGCTATGTAGACAAATGACATCTAATTTATAGTTTAGAATAATTGAATATGTTGTTATCAAGTCATATAAGAGAAATGCTTGAATTTATTTGCCTAGATATGACTACAACTACAAGCGACATCTAGTTATGAATAGTTAAGTGCAATATCAAGGATTAGCTCAAGCCGCAATGTCGACGCTGACTGATGCGAGACGAGAGATTTGACTCGATTCGAAAGCTAATGCAATTGTGTCTAGGGTTAATCCTCTCAAGGTCGCACACAATCAATGCTAAATTTTTCCACGAATTTCATCCAACCCTATGTGGGACAAGGTGGCTACGCAAATTCGAGACTGATCGAGCTACCTCACATTTATGGAAAATAGTATATTGGAGGATTTTCTAAACACAAACTGTAATTAGTGATTTAACTAGAAATCCAATGAAATTTACTCCCTTCAAAAAAAAAAAAAAATCCTTCTACAACATTCACACTCTGCCCCAACACTTCGAATAATTATCGCGTAAGCTAACGTATTGGTCAATATTTAAACATACTTATTAACTTCCATAGAAATTTGTACAAGAAGAGCAAAAATAATCTTTCCTTGTACTTCCATACATAGAACCCTTTTTTTTACTATCATGTTGCGCGACAAACCATTACCAATGACCGATGAATAAAACCTTCTCATGACCTAGGGTTTCAAGTATTTGCAGCCTTTCTTGCAATGAACAAACAAATTGTTCATGATGGAGTTTGATAATTGTAATAGGGAAAAGGCGAATCCATACAAATACCGTCATGTATCGTTTAACTAATTCGAAGAGTTAATACATTAACTGATAAGAAAGACCGTACATGACATTCAAGCAATTGGACCCTATACAATACTTCTCTATTTGGAATTGCGTGGAGCTCGTATTAGGAGTATTATGTCTTATTAAGCATATAAATTTTATAAATCAATCTTTGTACAGTTATCGATGCTCATTTTGTTTAGTAGACTTGGAAACCTGTTTGCTCACTTATAGATAGAGTTACATATTATCTCAAATTGGAAATAACAAAAAAAAAGGGTCGATTAAACAAGTCATGAAGAGAAAAATGAAAATTTGCATAAAAAAAGAAGAAGAGATTCGGTGGGGGCAACTACAGATTTTTTCAACACATAAGAAAAGAAAACCAGGTTCTTCTTGTGGGTTCCCAAGAAAGCAATTTGAAAAGGAGATTAGATGAATATACAATAGAGGGGAATTGTTGTGACGTCATATCGCGGTGGGAATATGAGCCCCGTACGAAATCCCATGAGAAAGAGAGGACCCTAGGGATCAGATCTCAGAAATTGTCAACTACAATGACCTTGGACCCTCTCTCTCTCTCTCTCTATCTTTTTTCCATTCCTTGCTTCTTTCAAACCCTTATTTTACGTCTCTTTCTGTTCAATCATCGCCTACGTTAGCATGGAAAACTAAACAGGGCACAAGTCAATAGTTGCTCCTTCTCTACTCAAAGCTGAAATGCGAATAAATTATAGTTAGATGGATGATGCATTGACCGGTCTTTAACAAAGGACAAGAATCTGATGAAATTTTCTAGAGAATTTATTTACATTTTAAATTTACTTCTTTCAAAAGAGGACGCATCATGATATTTGAATATCCAGTGATTAAGACGTGTTCTCTTTTCTTATTTTTCCCCTCTTTCATCTTTTTCCTTGGTTTTCTTTTCCCCTTTTTCTCTTTCTTAGTTTTCGCCCCCTCCTCCAGTCAAACCTTCACAACTCCATGCCCCTGCTGTCACGATCACGGTTCCACCTGGTGTCGTCGATAGCTTCTGACTCTGACTGATATTCCTCTCCGATTAAGGCGATCATGGAGGTTGTGACCCTTGGGGACTAGCGTGATGCGATGCGGACAACGTAACTTTGGTCATGAACCAGTAGAGATCATGATGATCGTGGCACCAAGAGTGAGTTCCGAGCGACTTGTTTGCCTCCTCGGATGACCTAACCTTTTTCACGCCTGCCAAACAACCCACATATGAATGAATCAATAGAGGTAACAACCCTAGGACTTGAAATGTTACTCATCTCTTTTTGCTTACCAATTTCTTTTGTTGGGTATCTAAAAAAAGTAAGAGGGAAAAGAAAAGGAGGGTGTCGTATTACATTACTTGGATTGCTAGGTTTTTTTTTTTTTTTTTTTTTTTTTTTTTTTTTTTTTTTTTTTTTTTTTTTTTTTTTTTTTGGGGGGGGGGATCAGAGATTGGTAGGGTTAGGGCTAAACAAATGTTGGTACAAATTTGACCCCACTGCCGAACCCTAACCCAACCCCGCCGGCCACCCAAGTAGCTTCATAGGCCATCTCCTGGTTATATTTGCAATTTGTTTACTCTTTTGGTCCCCTTTAGCAATTCCTCCGGGTCATCTTCCTTTTCGGCTAGTTTGCTCCATAAAACACTAATAAAAAAATTCGTGGACCTGGTTGGGATCCTGTCTATCTCTGTTAGGGCAATAGTTTTCACATTATAGAACGAGTTCCGTTCACACGATATGAAATATGCTTTTTTTTTTGTCTTTTCTCAATATACTTTTCATAAAACATAAGTGATTCCGTCAAAAAGAAGAAAATTCCTTAATTCAAAGAAAAGAAAACGGACGGTATATAATCTCGCTATCAATCACATTCATAAAAGTCGCACGAGACGCACACATCACATCATAATATTTATGTACTTTCTATATACTATAAATATGTGTAAATAGTATTTCTCATAATCGTGTCCGTTAATATTTTTCAGTGTATCGATCCGTAACAATGATATCCCATCAAAAGGCATGTTGACACAAAGACAACATATGTGTATACATTGAAATCGCCAAAATAAGTCATTTTCCACGAGAGTTTCTTTCATATCATAAGGATCATACACTATGTACATGCCGTATACAAGGATAATTACACATGACATATACATATACAAAGACTATGGTCACAATCAATGTGCATACAATAATAAAATACATAAATTAAACAAATCATGTGCTTATTGATCTGGTTTCATGCAATGCACGAGGGCTTGGCCTTCTCGCAATGTAGGCTTGATTTGCGCGCGGTCACATGTCGCTCGTGACTCCGATCCCTATGCAAACGTCAATACTCTCTCTCTCTCTCTCTCTCTCTCTCTCTGCCTCGTGCATTGACTCCCCATGATCATTTTTGCCCAAGTCGAGGCAAAAGGTGAACGGGCCCCTTAAATTATGGTAGGAATCATGATTATATTCTCTAACTTTTCGAATCCTCCTTTTAAGCTATCCTCCCTTTTAAAATGACTTGGTAAGGAAGACATTTTCCCCATGGGATCTACTTCAAAGGGTCAAAAGATATAACTTGTGTGTCCAAACCGTGATTGCTTGTACATGCTAGGTGTATGGCACATGTTCGATTCCACATGTCATAACTGCATACCACTCTGTATATTCGAGTCTACCACCCGGGTCTAGACAGCGTCCTCCTTAATCCATGAAATTAGCAAGGTAGTCTGTGGACCCAAAATTCACTCACTCAAAGTGGGTTTCCTTGTCATGAAAAATAGACAATGAAGATAGCTCTCGAGCATTTATTTCTTTAGAAATTGTTGTGCATATCAAATTCAGCCATTGTACATTTACTTATTAATCATCAAATATAATAATCTCCCCCATCAGCAAGGCGAGGGAGGAGGGAAAGATAACAGGATAATATTGTAAGCAATTTATTACATGAGACTGTCTACATGAGGCTGTAGTAGATAGTGATAACACTAAGAGAAAATTACACTCTATTTTGACAACAATTTAGTGTAACTAATATTGTGCTTTTAGTATCTATAACAAGTAATACGTGCACGGATTCTCTATATAGAGAGAGGAGGGGGGTTACATTATAATAAAGATCGCTAGGAATCCTCTAATTTAGGGAATGGTAAATTGCCTCTTTTATAAAATTGGCTTGATGGTCAAGACTAAAGACTAAGATATAATAGGGAACACCGATAACCTCCAACCATAGCGAGGTCACCACCTTCGGCCAACCATAGCGAGGTCACCACCTTCGGCCACCACCTTCGGCCACCACCAACGGCGCCGCCACTGCTGCCTTATTGCAGCTTTCCTTTGTCTCTCGACCCTAACCGTGGGGATAGGGCTGCAAAGAGAGTTGCGATTTTAGCGATGTAGCTTATTGTAGAATGTCCATATTATCGACCATCAAGAAGTTAAAGATGTAAATTTACACCTCGAATTTCTAGGATCTCAACCTTCACACAAAAAATAAAATTAGATCAAAAGCTTTTCGCCCTTCAATTTGGTGGGGCTACACGAGTCGTCTACCTAATTGTCTAATGCCCTAAAAACTGGTCAATAGGGTGAGAGACTCAAAACTTCATACGCGGTACCTTAATTTCCTCATGATACCTTCCCGTGTTTGACAATTTCACACGGATGGATTAGAGTCTAAACGATTATTCTCCCTATGCTCAAAAAAGTTGATTAACTATTGCAATTAGACTTGAACAACAACCACCTCTATGAGCTTTTATATGCAAATATGTCGATATTTCAACAAGAACATTTTAACTCTAGGATATATTTTGTTAATTTCGTAAATGAGTGGGTTATTGATTTCACTAGTCCTTAAACTTTTTCTCTTTATTCAATGTCATCCCTAAACTCTTTTCTTGTTAAATGTCATCCCTCAACTTTTTGAAAGTGATTCAATAGGGTCATTTCGTTGATATCATTGACAAAATATTCGGGGTTTGTGACTTATCATTGTTTTTTTTTTCAATTTCATCCTCATACTTTATTTATTTGTTCAATAATATAGTCATTGAACTGTTTTGTTATTTTCTCTCGCCTAATTTTGTCATGTCAAATTTAGATTTAATCCTGATACAAAATGTTTATCAATTATTTTACGTCATTAAAATAAAAAATATAACATGTTAATCAAATGGATTACACGACGGAAAAATTGAAGTTATGAATTCTTATACATTAAAATGCTTACTTGTATTTACATATTGTAAGTATTTCTAACCGTATCTAAGCAGGTCGTGTTAATAAAGAAACATCTTAATGTTAAACTAAACCATTCCAAGAGCGTCATAAAAGGGATGAAAGGGTCAATCTACACCTTAGTTATTTATTATTCATCGCCATTAAACTTATACGGATACATTGAAGCGTGTAGCGTGTATGGCTTGTCAAAGGTTGTGTGTAAAATGACCAGTCCTAAATAAGGGTCATCGATATTCATTTTGAAGAGTACCCATTGACTTTCACCATGCTCAAGCGGACACTATCAGAGAGAAATAACCAAAATATTAGAGTTTAAGGATGAAAATGAACGGACAAATAAAGTCTAAGGACGAAATCAAAAAAAAAATGATAACAAGTTAGTACCTTTAATTGACACATCAGCAAATTTCATTAAATCTGTAACGGAAGGACCATATAGAATGAATATAAAAAAGTTCATAGGGAACACTAAAAAAAAATTCATAGAGGACATTCAACAATGAGTAAAAAATTGAGAAATACTAGTGTCACTACCCTATATAAATCGTCAGTTTAGGCATGTCTCTATCTAGACAATGTTTGCTTCACCACTAGAAGAGATAAATCAATATAAAATATAAGACCATCGATTGGCTCGGAGGTGCTTAACCTCTCATATTAGTTTGCAATTAAGAAATTCATCAATGAATTCCGCAGCCTATCTATCAAATTCATTACAAAACTCATTTTTTTTTCTTTTCTCATACAAGATTTAGTCATCCAATTCACTAGGAGAATTACTAAAAAAGTCATAAACCTATTTTAATCGTGCCAATTCAGTCAAACTTTTTTTTTTTGGTCAATTCAATCGTAAACCTTTTGCATTTATGCCAGTTTAATTCATCTAGCCAATTTTGGCCGGCTAACACTAACATGATAGTGTCAGCACTAATATGGTATTTTTAAAAAATATTTTAATAATATTTTGAATTTTTAAAAACTTTTTTTTTCTTTTTATTGTCTTTTTTTTTTTTAAACTCCCCCTTCCCTTAGGGCGCTAGCCGGGGCAAGGGTGTTGCTGCCCTCCTAGTCTGGGCAAGGGCTATGACTGCCTCGCTCGCCCAGATCGAGGGTCCCTCCCAGCCCTCATTGGCCCTAAGGGAATGGAGGGAGAAAAAAAAAAGAAAAAGAAAAGATGAAAATAGAAAAAACTTAAAAATTATTATAATATTATTTTTAAAATGCCACGTTAGCGTCGACCGGCCAAAACTGGCTGCATAGACTGAACTAGCATAAATACAAAATGTTTAGGACTGAATTAGTAATAATAAAAAAGTTTAGGACTAAATTGGCACAATTGTAATATGTTTGGACTTTCTTTGATAATTTTCCCTAACTTTGTCAATAGCTCACTTACGAGGTCTTCCTTCTTATAGACTATAGATATTATAGTATGAGATTACAATTCAAATTAATGGTTTGCATCTCACGTTGCAATATACAACAACTGACCTTTCTCAATCGTTATTGCACGCACGCAACTAAACTTAGTAAACCCTAGGAAACTTCCATGTGATAAAATAATCATATTTTTTATAATTGTTTTCTGATCCGGTTTCTAGCTGGAACCCACGTGAAATTTGTCAAAATCGAAATTGGTTTTTCTGGGTGTGTACATGAATACCAAAGGCATTTACTCATGTCTTTTCGAAGGTTTCTTGTGAGCTTGAAACTTTGACCTGTGATTTGCTGCTGCTTGATCCCAAATGCCAAAAAGTCTCAACCGACGAATCACTCTTTGTTTTGAACTCGAAAAGATGGATGGAATTTGTGGTCGAATTGATTATTAAACCAGTAGGAAAATTTGTATCGCACGTCCTATATTGTCAGTTGTTGAATACGACCGTTTGATGAGTAAGGTCAACTGATAAGTGAATTTCAACCATTGGATGATGATGATGATGATAACTCACCGTTCAATTGTCGTATCTTAGAAATTTTCCGGCGGCCAATTATGTAGCCGCGTTTAATGTACTTTGCAGGTTTACAGAGATACTATTCGAAACATATGAGCAACATGCATGAGGGGGTTGCGGCCCTTGCGTGGTCTAGGCGAGGGCCGCTGGCCATCACCAAGGCCCCGGTGCCCCGTTGACTGGAAATCTAGGAAGATGAAGAAAAAAAGAAAAGAAAAAATTTTAAAAATTCTCAACACGACATCGTTTTGAGCTCCATTAGACACATCGGATCGCCAATTGTGCCACGTAGGAAAGCCGATGCTTATTGAACCATCAACTTCGTCATTTCCAGCTTGAATTAGATGAGTGGACAATATTGGAAAATCACCAAAAAATTTAAGAATAAATTAATGGCTGTACACTAGATTTAACACTTTTTGGGCAATTTTGCTTATCATGAATTTTGAGTTTAGGCACCAATTTACACCTTGACAATAATTAATGTTGTAGCCTTATTTATGAAGAGCGGCCATTTTACGTCCCAAAACGCTCCGGTCACACTGACAGCCAACCTAAGCAAGAACCTTCTAACGGATGATAACCAAAACAATTTTCGGGTTTTCTTCAATAATTCTCAGATGAAAAGCCAAATTTAGGTAACTCTTCTGACAAAAAAAATAACACACTAAAAATAACACCAATTTTTTTTTTTATAAAATGACCAACAATTCAAATCAAATAAGGAAAATTACCAACAAATTAAAGAATTATTTCCGAAGAGTTCTGACTGTCTAAAATAGTGATTCAGAATCTCTGGTTACCAGATTTTTCTCCGAGTCAACATGCATGGCTGACACAAATCCTATTAAGATAAGGCGATATGGCCCGAGTCTTTTGGCGTTTTTTTCTCACGATGACGACAACGAGAATTGATGCAATCTGTTTCCCCTTTCTTTCCCCCCACTTTTCACGCCCGTGAGAGTTGAAATGTATGGTCATCACAACTTTTCGATCTTTTTTCATAAGATCTACTAATGATTAATTTAACAATTTATTGCGTGAAGAGGTTCAATCGATCTGATGTAGCTACGTAGAAATCGACGGCCAATCTATTCTTGGAGAAGTGACCTCAAAATGGTTAGAATATCCCTAGAGTTGACCTGACGCCGGCTCTGTTCAAATTTATGCAAAACTCGTCTGAAACTGATCCGATCGGATAAGAATTAAGTCTTCTTTTATGTACAACTATCGGCGCGCTTCGCAAAATTTTACAATCTTCATATGAATATCGGCAAAAGAGAATTGTAACACTCTTTATGATACATGATGGACAGGTAGGATTTACACTACAGTGGACTATAAATGAATTTAGGGAGAGAGTCAGCATTCCCAAACGAGCACAAGTAGATTAGCAAATGCCAGAATTGACGTGATTCGTCGAGTGTATGGGCTGCATTCACCTAAAGTCCAACGGCAGTAGCTCTAACTCAGGTAGTTCGATGCAACAGAACGACATCTATGTTGTGAAGTAACTCGGGAGGCTTGGGCATGTGGCCCGACCCGACCCGACCCGACCTAAACTCGTGAATAAGATGGTTTACCTATAGTAAAGAGTCGAACCCGAGACATCACATGTGAACTTGATGCGCTCCATCCCTCCCCTTGCAGAATCCTAATCATGTGTTTTGACATGGGGCAAACAAACGTTTGTCCGTCATATTGAGATATCCCTGAAGCTCAAATCCGTACCAAATGCCCCCTGTCCCAAGTTACTGCTACCGTTAACTTCTTCGACAAAGTCAGGTCATGTGTATGATGCACAATGAGTAGAACAAATAGTGCCAAAGAGATCGACTCGTGCAAGCTTCAGAACAGAGAAAACTCTCGACCGACTCCAAAACCTTACCGCTCAGCGGGGCGAGTTTGCACCAAACAGCCTCTATGTGTACCACTATAGACAAGTATTTACTTAGGTGTCTCCATTTTGATGAAAAATCGACAAGTACAAAAAATTCTAAGGTGAACTGATATAAGTTCGTTAAAATATAGAGATCAACGTCAGACAAGATAAACTTCCAAAGATAGAGATGTATAAGGGACAGAATTTCCCCCTCAATCACTCTATTAAAATCTCTGATGAAAGGAACAAGATATAATATCTAGCAGATTAACCAGCACAAATCAAACCCTTTCATTAAGTCAACTCGAAGCAACAATGCAAACTCAAATATATCCTATGAAGTGGAGAAAGCCGGCAAGGTTGTGTTAAATCTATGTTTACTCTCAGGAAAAAATTCCACAAAATCCCAGAAGTTTTTGTCATATCTGACAACCTTATCTTTTTTTCTTTCTACAAGTATTGGGCAACCTACCTGATGCCATTAATATGAATATGATGTAAAATTGTGTATTATGAAAGAAAAGCATCATGATGCAAGAAAATCCAAAGAACCATGCCAGTAACAAGTTTATTCCTTAAAAAAAAATTCCCGCCCCATTAGTTTCTGGAGACGATATATACATTACATCTCACAAATTAATCAAGAAAAAGGCTTACAAAGCACCATCGAAGGATAGATTAGTTACAATCACCCAAACTCTATCCTCTACATACTCCATTTGGTCATGAGTGCTCTTGTTAAAGGATCTAAAAAAATTACGACGGGGAAAGCCCTACAACAAGGCACAGAGCTTAGGCAAGGAGGTACTTTTTCCAGCAGCTTCACCAGAACCAGAGAAACAGAAGCCTCAATCTAATTCCCATGCTTAACGGTATAAATGAATGACTTTTCACTCATATCAATAGAAAGCTAAGAAATCGCAGCAGGAGAAAATAAAGACAGCCCAGAGAACAAGATGCCAAAAAAACTATCTCATCTTTCTATTCCTTTAATCAGATGACCAAAAACCGTGAGCTATTTGTCAATTGCCTAATCTCACAAAAAAGACCAAATCCAAAAGCAAATATATTAAAGAAAGAAGCATTTTCCTTTTCTTTCCCCTTTTCCCTATATGTCCCTCAGCTATTCCTACAGCAACCTCTGAAAAGGCAGGCAGAGCACATAACAAGCTAATTCGAAGATCAAACTTCTTCAGCTTATTCCCACTCCCTCCCAAGCAAAGATAGCCACATCCCCACCTCCTTCAAAATATTAGATTGGATTTTCATCCATTGAAATAATTAAAGATTATAATCAGCTTTAAACAATTAATCACAACCTCGGACTTCACTGCTGCACTTGGCAGATCAAGATCGCACGTGAGACCCAGCAGAGCTCAATCCAAATGACCCAATGCACATCTTTCCGTTCATGTTCGGGTGGAGAAATTTTTGCTGGTCCCCAAGGGGTTGGGACGATGGCCTCAATTTCATATACTACATTAACATCAAATGTCACAAGTCAGATGTCTATTAAATGAGACAAGCATATAGTGAATTATAATAAATATATTTATTGCGCTAGTTTTTTGAAAAAAGAGATGCCCACCTCTTCATAAAATGCACTTATTTCCTCCTCAGTAAGGCCTTCATCATCTCCATCTGCAGCACCCTCCTCCCACCCAAGAGAACGCAAAAATGCAAACTCTTCCTCATTTGGATAGTTTAAATGCTCCTCTCCATTTCTGATCAAACCCAAAGTACATTCACATGCATCACCATTTTCAACTATCTCTCTGGTGTGCTCAGTTGGAATGTCTGAAACAGAGATAACTGAAGAACTTTGATGCTTAGTTTCCAAAGAGATAGAATCAGTGCCAGCCTCAGCGCTCAAAAGCTCTGATTTTTCCCGATCAGAAACTGATACAGTACTAGTAGTATCAGTTCTAGTATTGATGCTCGTAGAAGATTTCCGCTTTATGAGATTGAAGAAGTCATTACGGCTTTGAGTCTGCAAAGATGGTCTCTTCTCTAAAGTTGCCAATGATGTAGCTGGCTTACGCTCAGAACCTCCCAAGTTCTGGTTGCTGACAGAATTCTTAGAGTGAGAACCAACAGATGATGGTGCCAGATTTAGGGGGCTACGTGGAACTTTGACTCCATTTGGGGAAACCAGGTTTTCATTCACTGTTGAAGAGAGACCATTCAGATCCCCTGATGGTTTCAGAACTTGCAACTTTCCTAGATTAGAAGTCTTCGCAACATCCACTCTTGCAGGCCCGCCACGCATAGGCTGATTGCCATAGAGCGTAGGGGAGAACTTAGTAGTCTGCTGTGCGGCTCTTGTTTTTGATTTCTCCATCGAACTAAGCAACTGGAAGAAATATGAGAAAACATCAAGAACACAATTAAATTAAAATTGACCATCAAACATGGCAAGACACATCTAATTTTTAATAGAACAAATCAGCTGCCACCACTATCTATTCAGATTCAGAACTTGCTATTCCGAAATTTGTTCCATCAAACTTCTTCAGGGAAAGAAAAATAGTCCTTATACCCACCCCCAAAAAACAACAAAAGACTTCCATCAAACTTCTCCGGAGAAATAAAAATAGTTTATAGCCCCCAAAAAGACCGTTTGGGCAACAAAATACAAAAATGCAAATGTCTCTATGACATGTATGCACATGGGACTGTCTCACGGCTCCCTCTGACCTCATCAAAGGTAACTGAGAAACTGTAAGTATTAAAAGGGCATCATTAACTCTTGCAATTTAGAATTCAAAACAGGAAATTTCATTCTCTCCATCAAATTGCGAATGCACTACATCTACATTTGTAAACTCAAGCATACACAGAAAATCAAAACAATCTCAATATAAGGATGGTCAGTTCTCCATGACTTATTACACTGCCTCACAAACAGCTTGTTCAAGACAGTGCAAGGAAAAAAGTGGCGCATTATTAGTTTTCCAGAAGGTGTAGAATGTAGAACAGAAGAAAAATGACACGCCACCCTCAAGAAGAGGGCATCCAGACCAGAAGAATGCTCCATACATTTAGCCAACCAGAACATATTAAAAGAAATGAAGAATTTTCATTCACAGCATGAAAATGAAAATGCAAATAACAAACCGTGATCACTATTCTTACAATGCCCCATAGAGGGGGAAAATAACTTGCATAATTTGTTGTTAAACATACGGGCTCCCAACATTGCCAGCAATAATGCCATGGAACTCATAGAAAAACTCTATAAAAGTCACATAAAGCCACACTTTTATCTGGTGGAACTTGCAGAGTACATGCCACACTTATAATAATACTAAACAGCCAAATTATGCAACAAATTTTTACACAAACATAAAGCTCTCTGACAACCCCATTATATAATTAAAAAACTTGGTCTAGACAGGCTGACCTACTAGTCCTAATAGGCTAATCCCACGATTAAACACATTCACAATGCAATCAATCTCAGACCAAACAAGTATTTCAACCTGAGCAATTAAGAGTGGAGATTATTGGCTTAAGTCATGGTAATTTTAGGCCATGGAATGGGGTACCACCAGTTGCAAGCACAAGATAAGGTACCGATCTATTTATAAGTTGGATAATGGCTCATGAAAATATTTTTTGGACAATTTACTATGTTGAAGGGGAGCAAGTGTTTTCATGGGCATTACTTTTCAGCACTTGCAAACTTGTCTAACCAAAAGCACATGCTCTGGCATTATCAACTTACAATTTTTCTTATGATTCCATTAAGCAGTTAATAAATGTAAAATTATACCATATTCAAAGCTAAGAAATGCCTAATACTAGAAGCTCCAGCTCCATGGGGTTACTATCAAGGATCTATTTGTGTCGACCAGATCAAAAATATGGAGCTCGTAATGGGAATTTGTCCATTCAGATAATGGGACCAAACAATTCTTCCATTTTCATGACCCAAAGTTAAAACTACCAAAAAAACAGAATGAGACATCCAACTTTGTTTGATTTCTGAAGGTGAAGCGTAGCAAGTCAGCCCAAATCAACAACACAATGTAACATTTAGAGTTATTAGAAGAACAAAAGCAAGGACAGTGGTGATACACAATAATGAGATCCTACAAGAGAAGCGCAATACAAAGAGGCACAGTTTAATGGATAACAGGTTGATTTCTTTCAGATATTGAGGTGAAAGCCAAGTATATTGTGGGCTTTAGAGTCTTGCTTTGGACAAAGTGAAGCATCGGTGAAATTATAATGAAAAATTATATCACAATTTTACGGGCATATAAGGACGAATATCATTTTTTATGTTGTCTCAAAACTGCATTTCGAATAGTTTTGATTGGGATATGAAGCAGTCTAATCAATTCCACCTATGCATCTAATAGATTAGAAGCTCTATAACCCAGAATACAGTCATGAAATTAGAAACATTACCTGAGATTTGGGCATGGATGGCGTCACAGGGATCAGTTGCCTTGATTGTTTGATGGCCAACTCTTCAAGCCTCTGACTATCAACAGACAACTGCAAATTCTAAAGTTATCAGCCTAGAAACCCATCTATATGTTCAAATGCAGCATGATAGATATAGACGAACATAATAAAGATCCAACAGGGGACTATATTTACCTGAGGAGGTGTGCGAGCACGAGAGGGACTTTGGGCAACAGCCTCTGACATTTTAAGGCCATTCATATTTTGACCTAAAATAGCCGAGCTTCCAGGTACAGTTTGCGGAGACAGCAAACCAGTTGCGTTATTGTTTCCAACCACTCCAGGCACCTCTGCCAAAACCGTCCACCCATCTGCACTAGCTTTGTCTGAATTAGCACTTGAAGGCCTCTGAAAGGTAGCAACAGATCCCACAGAAGGTACTCTTGCTACTTCAGAAATTCTTTGCCTCTCTTCAGTTCCAAGAAAGGGAAAGTCCTGTCCCAATGCAGCTTCAGTGGTGCTACTTGTATCTCTGCCTTTTGTAAGCAAACCACTAGTGATGCTGCGGCCCCCATTTCTCGCATTACTAATATCACCAGCCACTGGACTACGCAAGGTCTCTTCCTGTCTCCTGCCGTTCATAGACTGTGAACGCCGTAGCACATCCTTGTCCAACTTACCCAGCAGCAAACTACCTAGAGGATCAGTATAATCTCGATTCTTCTGCAAACCAAAGAATGGCTTGTCATTGTGAGGGAATTCATATATATCTTCCAAAGCTTCATCCCGATGAGTTCTACTACTGCTGAAAGATCGTGAGTGTGTTGATCCCTTACTACTGGAGCTCCGACGAAAATAAGAAGAAGTGGTTCGATCAGACACCTGAATTCCGCTGCTTAAAGAAGACCTATTTCTCACGTTCTTATTCACAGAACGATCATCTATCAAAGGAAAAATAAAATAATCATATAAGTTATCCATTAATGTAAAAAGCCAAATAATAGCTTCAGCGGAGACTATACAGAAACTTGGAGAGGCCATACATATCCAAGCAAAACCCAGCTCACAATCTGCACTACTGCTATATCCATACAAACTCTACCTCAACTAAATGCAAAACCTAAGGGAAGTATATTAACAAAAAAGGCTACGCAAAACAAGGGTTAATTGCATATGCACATCAAAACGTTAAAATATAATACAGTTCCTGCACAAATTTATTTCTCATATGAATCTACAGAAACTAAATTACTTTTGCCACAAAAAGAAAACAAAAGGATTATACTCAAGGTTACAAAGTAATGGATAGATCATCTTTAATTGTGTTGCAGAGTAGCAACATGACAGTACAATAGCAAAACGGATAACTCCAATAATCTTATGTCGGCATCCTTAAAAACTTCTACATGCCATCTCAACTATCATGCTTCAAAGCTCGAAACTTGGTCAACTTCCCTCCTTATTTTATCCCAACAAATGATTTCCGTAGGTAGATTTGCCATCCTCTCCTACACCCACATCAATAAAAACTTTCGCATGCCATCTCATGTATCATGCTTCATAAGTCTAAACTACAATTACCTTCCCTCCCAATAAACTTTAACAACTAAATATGATATTTCCGGCAACACCAGATGTCAGAAACAAAGACACGTGCCATTTAATGAAAAAGGTACCTGAGCGCAGAGAAGATGAAGATTGTTGCTGTCTACTGCCACCTCCAGAGAGGCTTCCACCGCTCTTCAACCATTCTGGAACTAAAGAAGGCTCACTCCTATCCATCATTATTAAATAACATGATCATTGACAATACCAAGAACCGTGATCGAAATTCCTTTCCTTCTAAAAATCTCCTCAGTGTCCTACAAAACTGTCGGAAACCTCCCCCAATCCAGCCAGAACCCCCCAAAATTCCACTTTCAGTCGGCAATAAACTCAACGGACCTTCAATGGAAGACCCTCCCGAAACAGTCAGCACCACCCAACAATCGTCGCCGCAACTTCCAACCCCTCAGGCTCGCCAAAAACTGCTCGCTGCAGACTACCCAGCCTTTCTTTCTTGCCCTCTCTCTCTCTGTACACTATACACAATTACCCCGCAGTCAAAAAGCCCTAAACTCCAAACCAGAGAAAAACCTATCAATGAACGAATGCCGAGAAGCAGCAAAACGATGGTGCCCAAGAAAGGTTATTTATCAACGGCCAATGTCGGTGAAGAACAGGGACAAGAAGCAAATTTATCCAACAAGGCTAATTTGCCCAAGAGAAGCGCTCGAATTGACACGAGAACTCCCACTGCGATTAATCCACCGATGAACCCAATCGATTCCGCGACCGACCAACCAACCGGAAACGAACCAGAGAAACAAACCCTAAGAATCGCCCCCAAAAAAACCAGCGAGACCAAGAACCGCCCCCGAGAAAAAAAGCTAGGGTTTGCACTCCGCGCAGAGAGGGCAGGAGAGCGAAAGCGACAGAGGAAAGAACTTATCGAAAGCCCAAGAAGGAGAAGGGATTGAGGAAGAAGCGCCCCCACCCCCAACCCGAACGAACGAATTGGGAAACGAGGCGGGGCGGACAAAGCCCGAGCCCGAGCCCGAGAAAACGCTACCGCCGCCCACCGCCCCCGCACACCGCCGCCGGCCGACGACGACGACGACACCCGAAACTGGCGCGGCGGCTATATCGCTTCCTCCCACAGCGGCGGAGCGAGTTTCCGGCGCAGAAGAACGGGCCCGTATCGCCAATGGCGGAACCCCAAGAAACGCCACCAAGATTCAAACCCAGAAGAGATAGAGAGAGAAAGGGAGAGGGAGAGGGAGAGGGAGGCTTCTGTGTGGCGAGTGCTTTTGGGAAGTCTAGAGAGAGAAGGGGGGGGAGGATTTTGATAGCTGGGCGAATAAGAGAGGGAAGAGGAGTGCAGAGAGAGAGAGGAAACGAAATAAGGAATGTTGGCCTCTAAAATCTGCCCCGTGGGAAGGTGCCCCCCCTCTTTTCCTCTCCTTTTCTCTCTCTCTCTCTCTCTCTCTCTATCTCTATCTCTCTCTCTCTACCTTGCTTGGTTTTTTTTTGAATTTCTATTAAGGAAAAAAGAGGGTCTTCATTTATTTATTGATTAATTTATTTGCTGACGATTTGGTTCCCTCTTTGGAAAGCCTCTCTCTCTCTATCTCTATCTCTATCTCTAAACCCTAACTTGCCTTTTGGCCTTTTGGTGGGCTTTTTTGAGTGAGAGAAATCGGATGGTCGTGTTGCTGCATTGGTGAGAAGCTTGCGTAGCAAGTTTCCGGAGTTTGTATCCGATTTGGGCTGTAAGTACTTTCTGTATCCACTTCGAATCGACATGTCTTATTGGATTCTTGGAGTTTTAAGGTTCCTCACCTGAAAGTAGGTATTTTTCGACACTAACTAAGGATCATCCCATCTGTCCAATGAATATACTGATGACGACAGACTAACAAGACCACGTTCTTTAGTTTAACGTACTGGTGTTCACATGCCTCAATTTCTCAATTTGGTACAGTATATTTTTCGAGCCAGTCTGCGGCTTTACCCTTTATGTGTTTTACATCTAGGGATGTTGAGCGGATTACGAAGTAGTTTAAAGACTTATTTTTATCCAATTTTTGGAATTTATTTAATGGAAAAGGAGGATTTTTTTTCTATTATATGTATTTGCTGGCGATTTGGTTCCCTCTTTGGAAAGTTCCTCTCTCTCTCTCTAGACCCTAACTTGCCTTTTGCCTTTCCAAGAGCTTTTTTGAGTGAGACAAAAGATTAAGGATAGAATAATGGTTGTTGCTACATCGTGAAAAGCTTGTGTAGTGAGTTTCTATGGTTTGTATTCGATTTGAGCCGTAAGTACTTTCCATATCTGCTTCAAATTGGCATACCTTATGGGATTCTTGTGGAGGAGGAAAGAATCTCGCGTGATGATGGTTATTTGTGTACTGAGGATTATCGTTTGGATGGTTTAATTTACTCATGTGTCACTGTAGCCGATTTTTTAATCAAATTCTTCCACAAGTGGATCAACTAACGAAAAGTGCGTGACTTATTTTTAACCCCTATAATGGACCTAATAAAATCCAAATTACAAATGGTTGTAAGTCAATGAGCCTCGGTCTGTCGGCATCAAATTTACATCGCAAAATTCCTCGAGAGCAAGAAAGGCAATCATAAGTAGTTGTAATTTGCACCTAATTTTGCATCCCTTGATTCTCAAAAATTGAAGCACGTGTCTTCGAAATTGCTCGAGAGCAGTAATTTTTTTTTTTCTTTTGGCCTTTGGAACACCATATAAAGAGAGCTCTCGCTACATATGTCTTTGAAATTGGTGTTGCATTAGTTACTAGAATCAAAATATTCCATAACAGATGTGACGCAATCACATTGATCACTCTCTCCACATCATTTTTTTGTAGGGCAAAAAACAAAATTGCATACATCAAGTTGATAGGGCTTCGACTGCCCAATCCTCCAATCAATGGTGGATGAAAGAGAGCCGCTTTTGTGAAATTCTTGTTACAAAAAGCATCCTTCTAAGCATCTTTACTCCTTATTCATAACCAACACGTAAATCATGTGATACGCGAGCAAACTTACTACAATTGTGCAACATGTTCCGCACCTATTCAAAAAAAGCAAAAATATATATAATATAGCATAAAAAATTTATATTTGTTTCATTATCACACATAGAATTTGAGCTTCGTTGTTTCGCAGAAAATTTCAAAGAAAATGATAATATTTTTTTGATGTTTGGCTGAAACTTGAAAATAATTAGAAAATATTTTCTATCATTCTTGAGGAAAATTATCAAAATGCTTGAAATTTCTATTTTATTTTTTGTTTCTTTTTTTTTCCTCTTTCTTTCTCAACTAAGGATCAACCATAAGTGAGGGATGAGCTTGCCCAAGGTCAGCGAGAATCGCGCTTGCCGGATTCCAATGAGTCAAGTTGAGCTAGCCTTAGGCAAGGCTTCACCTCACCAGTTTCAATGAGCTAAAGCTGCACTAGCTTTAGGGGAGCTTGTCCTCCGCTTATGGCTAGCAACCGAACGATGAATAAGGAAAAAAAAGAGAAAGAAAAAAATTAAATAATTGAATATGCTTTAAAACAATAAAAGAAAAAAAGAACACAATATTAAAAAAAGAAATAAAGGATCACATGAAGAAGAATGTGCTTGGTTTGGGTCAGAGAAAGATGAGGGAAAGTGATATCCTTTTATTGAAAGTTGAAAATCATTTTTCTCATTTTTAAAGGATTTTTTTCATCAATGGAAAATATTTTCTTTAATTAATTTATTTTATACAAATCAAATGCCAAAAAATTTGAATTTTTTTTTTCTCTTTTTCATGAAATAAATAGAGCCGTAAATATGCACGCTACGGCATTATCCCTCACCAAAAACATAATTATCATCAACGAGCAGAACATCATATCAATAATGAAAAAGTACACACGTGGTGCGAAACTTAGTATTTTCCGTTCAGATATCTTAGATTCAACGTAGCGACTTTCCTAGGACAGGTCCTGTCAAGGTGGAATCGTGCATGACGTTAAATGACAGCATTTCAATATTTTTTAATTTTCAACCAATAACGATTTTGAAGGCAACTGCTTGCTGGCTACGCCTATTTTCTGCTTTTTAGTATATTTTTTGGAATAAAAAGGGGGAAACGGGCTGAAGATTTGGTGGAAAATGGCAAAAAAAAAAAAATTCGTTTGAGAGATGAAAGGTAGCAAAATTTAAAATTTTCGATACTTTCTACTCAGATTTTGATCGTCCAACCACTAATTGCTAAATATAACAAGAATTATAATTACATATATCGATGTTCAATGAAATGTACATATACATATACCACCAGCATTCCATGGGAATGCTAATTCCACCTTTCATTTAGTGATGCTAAACTTATGATAAAGTAGATTCATTATGTAACTGATTATTATGGTGTTGTTAAATAATACTTTTAAAATTGATGACTATAATATAAATAATTACTAAATTGCTAAGTTTGAGCAATTCGATAGTAAACTATTGCAGATTATATAATGTGCAGTCAAATAACATTTTTAATCAACGATGAATATAGTCAATTTAAAATTGTCAAGTTAAATACACATTTTGGTAATTTATGGTATTCTTTATGAGCATTAGTAATTGATATTAGATGGATATTTTAAATGGATATTATACAAATCAATTGTTTCATGAAGCTAATAATATATTGTAATTCTCATTATTGCTAACTATATGATAATTATAATGACACGTATTAATCAATATTGCATAAAACATTATTATAATATTATAAGATAATTAACGTTATCTACGGTCGGAGTTAAGATTTTCTATACCAGCATGCACATGATTAGTTAATTATGTATGAAATAGGTGTGTATACAAAAAAATAAGGGTATTTTAGGAAATCTATTAGTGAGAAGAGAGAAAAAATGTAAGTGGTTCTTCACGACAGGGGAGGCAGGAGAGAAATAAAGGAAGGGTAATCAAGGAAATATAGAAGTAAGAAAAACTAGTGTTTTTCTCAGATATGTTTACAATATTTATGAATACTAATTTATCAATTATACTTTTTATTAAATACTTGATAAATTATTTCAAAATTGAAAAGAAAATTATTTTGTGCTATAAAATTAAAATTAAAATTAAAATTATATAATTTTATCACTAAAATTGATAATTAATCTTATAAAATTTTCATTTTAGCCTATTCTCAGCAACCAAAACAAGATAAACCCCATTCCATTCAATTCCAACTAATTTTCTTTTATGATAACCTGATAAAGAGATCATAATTCTTATTCCATTTAATTCCTACCTACCGAACACGACATAAATCAGAATTTTGTGTCGCGAGTGCTTTTGGGAAGTCTAGAGAGAGAAAGGAGAGAAGAGATAGAGAGGGGGAATTTTGCCCGTGGGAAGTGCCTCCCTATCCTCTCCTTCTCTCTCCCTGTGCTCGGTTATATTTTTGGAATTTATATTAAGGAAAAAAAAGAGGATTTTTTTAATTTATTTATTTATTTGCTGACGATTTGGTTCCCTCTTTGGAAAGCCCATCTCTCTCTCTATCTCTAAACCCTAACTTGCCTTTTAGCCTTTTCGTGGGCTTTTTTGAGTGAGAGAAATAGAATAGTCGTGTTGCTGCATCGTGAGAAGCTTGCGTAGTAAGTTTGCAGAGTCTGTAATCCGATTTGGGCTGTAAGTACTTTCTATATCCACTTCAAATTGACATGCCTTATCGAATTCTTGAAATTTTAGGGTTCCTCACCTAAAAGTAGGTAATTTTTCGACACTAAGAGTTGTCTTGCCTCTTCAATAAATATACCGTTGACAAACTGACAATATTGTGTAATTTATTTTAATATGTCGATACCCCTCTCAATTTGGTACAGTATATTTTTCGAGCCTATCCATGGCTTTACCTGAGGTCCGCACGTAATCCAGATGAAACAGTTTAAGGACTTATTTTGATCCAATTTTTTGAATTTATATAATGGAAAAGGAGGATTTTTTTTTTTGTATTGTTTGTATTTGCTGGCAATTTGGTTCCCTCTTTGGAAAGTCCCTCTCTCTCTCTAGACCCTAACTTGCCTTTTGCCTTTCCAAGAGCTTTTTTGAGTGAGAAAAAAGATTAAGGATAGAATAATGGTTGTTGCTGCATTGTGAAAAGCTTGTGTAGTAAGGTTACGTTTGGTCGTCCAATTAGGATAGAACTGGATAGGATAGGATATGAAATCCTGTAATTTTTTTATATCCCGTTCATTGTTTGGTGAATCGTAGAAGTAAAGTCGGATATGTTTATATCATATCATGTACATTTTTTTTTTATATAAACGGCATATCATTATAAATGAACCTAAATGTTCATAAACGGAGATGGTAAAAATCTCTCGTAACACTATTCCTTAATTTATTTTTATTTTATTTTTCCTCTTTTTTATATTATTCTCATTATTATTTCTTTTTTCACCTTTCATCATTCTTTAATAAAATTTTATCAAATAGTAAATTGTACTAACATACCTAAAATATAAAAATACCTAAAATATATAATAAATATAAATATTTAATTTATAGATTGAATGTTTATTATAAGATAGAATTAAAGTTGAATATATAAATTAAAACAAGATTAATTAAAAATACATTTTTATTTTTTATTTTAATTCTTAAATTAGAATTCAAATATTATTTATATTGAAATATAATTTCAATTTTATTAATTTAATAAGTTTGTTATTCAAGAAAAATAACTTTCCTATTATAGACATTAGAAATCTATCTGCGCTTTATCCCACCTCTCCCATGGGATAATTTTATCCTGTCTATATTCCCATTATATCCGACTTTATCCTATCCTGAGTGAGGACCAAACGTAGAATAGGATAAATCATATCCTATTCCGAATTTTATCCCGACTGCCAAACGTAGCCTAAGCTTCTATGGTTTGTATTCAATTTGTGCCATAAGTACTTTCCATATCTACTTCGAATTGACATACCTTATGGGATTCTTGTGGAAGAGGAAAGAATTTCGCGTGATGATACTTATTTGTGTACCAAGGGTTATCATTTGGACAGTTGGATTTACTCATGTGTCATAGCTAATTTTCTAATCGAATTCTTTCGCGCGTTAATCAACTGACGAAAAGTGTGTGACTTATTTTTAACCCTTATAATGGACCTAATAAAATCTAAATTACAAATGGTTTTAAGTCCATGAGCCTCCGTTTGTCGGCATCGAATTTACATCGCAAATTCCTCAAGAGCAAGAAAGGCAATTGGAAGTAGTAGTTGTAATTTGCACCTAATTTTGCATCCCTTGATTCTAAAAATTTTGAAGCATGTGTCTTCGAAATTGCTCGAGCTTTTTAGGCCTCCAGAACACCGTATGGTGAGAGAGCTCTCGCTGCATGTGTCTTTAAAATTGGTGTTGCATTAGTTACTAGAATCGAAACATTCCATAACAGATGTGACACAATCGCATTAATCGCTCTCTTCACATCATTTTTTTGTGGGGCAAAAAACAAAATTGCATACATCAAGTTGATGGGGGCTTCGACTGCCCAATCCTCCAATCGATGGTTGATGAAAGAGAGCCACTTATGCGAAATTCTGGTTACAAAAAGCATCCTTGTAAGCATCTTTACTCCTCATTCGTAACCAGCACGTAGATCATGTGATACGCGAGCAAACTTACTACAATTGTGCAACATGTTCCGCACCTATTAAAAAAATGCAAAATATATATTTATTTCGTTGTTACACATTGGATTTGGGCTTCGTTGTTTCACAAAAAATTTCAAAGAAAATTATAATATTTTTCTAGTATTTGGCTGAAACCTAAAAATAATTAGAAAATACTTTCCGTCATTTAGTATGGAAAATCCTATTAACATTTCCCGAGGAAAATTATTAAAATGCTTGAAATTTCTATTTTTTTCTCTTTCTTTCTTAGCTAAGGATTTGCCACAGGCGAGGATGAGCTCACCCAAGGCCAGCAAAAATCGAGCTTGTCGGATTCCAATGAGTCAAGTTGAGTTAGCTTTAGGTGAGGCTTCACCTTGCTAGTTTCAACGAGCTCAAGCCGTGCTGGCCTTGGGGAGCTCATCCTCCGCTTGTGGCCAACAACCGATCGAAGAATAAGGAAAAAGAAAGAAATAGAAAAAAATAATGAAATAATTGAATATGTTTAAAAAAAGAAAACAATATTAAAAAATATAATTAAAAAGGAGTGCATGAAGAAGAAGGTGCTTGGTTTGGTTCAAAGAAAGACGAGGGAAAGTGATATCCTCTTTTGGAAAGTTGAAAATCATTGAAGAATTTTTAGTTTTTTTCACTATTTTCCTTAACTAGTTTATTTTAATCAAATCAAATGTCAAAAAATTTGGAGTTGTTTTTCTTTTTTCCGCGAAATAAATACAGCCGTGAATATGCATGCTAGATATGATTCCTCACCAAAAACATAATTATCATCGTCATCGACGGGCCAATGATTTTAAAAAAAAAACAAAACATCGTATCAATAATGGAGAAGTACACACGTGGTCAATGCATTGACGCCAAACTTAGTATTTTCCATTCAAATATCTTAGATTCGACGTAGCAACTTTCCTAGGATAGGTCGTGTCGAGGTGGAATGATGCATGACGTTGAATGACAGCCTTTCAATATTATTCAATCTTCAACCATTGACTATTTTAAAGGGATTTTGTTTGCTGGCTACGCCTATTTTCTGCTTTTTAGTATATTTTTTGGAATAAAGAAAAAGGGAAAACGGGCTGAAAATTTTGGTGGAAAATGGCAAAAAAAAATTTGATCTTTAGTTCGAGAGATGAGAGTTAGGAAAATTTAAAATTTTCAGTACTTTCTACTTGGATTTTGGTCGTCTGTCCACTAGTTGCTAAATGTAAGAAGAATTATAATTATAGATACTGATGTTAGATGAAATGTACATATGTACGTGCCACTAGCATTCCATGGGAATGCTAATTCAATCTTTCATTTATTGATGCTAATACTATGATAAAGTATATTCATTATATAATTGACTATCATGGTGTTGTTAAACAATACTTTTAAGATTAATGACCATAAATTATATAAATAATTGCTAAATTTCTAAGTTTGACCAATCCAATAGTAAACCATTATAGATTCTATTATGTGCAGTTAAATAATATTTTATAAGCAATGATGAATATAATTCGGGTCAATTTAATATTTTCCAATTAAATACACATTATAGTAATTTATGGAATTCTTTATCAATATAAGTAATTGATACCAGATGGATATTTTAAATGGATATAGTACTAATCAATTGTTTCATGAACTGGTTGATGGATATCTTAATTGATGTTACATGGACGTATTATAATTCTCATTATTGCTGACTATTTGATAATTATAATGACACCTATTAATCAAAAATGCATAAAACTTATTATAATATTGCAAGATAATTAACATTATTTGCAGCTGGGGTTAAGATGCGCTATAACAGTATGCGCATAATTAGCTAATTATGTATGAAAAAAGTGTACAAAAAAGGGTATTTTATATAATGGAAAAGGAGGATTTTTTTTTCTATTGTTTGTATTTGCTGGCGATTTGGTTCCCTCTTTGGAAAGTCCCGCTCTCTCTCTCTCTAGACCTAACTTGCCTTTTGCCTTTCCAAGAGCTTTTTTGAGTGAGAAAAAAGATTAAGGATAGAATAATGGTTGTTGCTGCATTGTGAAAAGCTTGTGTAGTAAGTTTTTATGGTTTGTATTCAATTTGAGCCGTAAGTACTTTTCATATATGCTTCAAATTGACATACCTTAAGGGATTCTTGTGGTTCACGTGATGATGATTATTTGTGTACCGAGGGTTATCATTTGGACAGTTTGATTTACTCATGTATTATTGCAGCAGATTTTCTAATCAAGTTCTTCTACGTGTTGATCAACTGACGAAAAACGCATGACTTATTTTTTACCCCCATAATGGACCTAATAAAATCCAAATTACAAATGGTTATAAGTCCGTGAACCTCCGGGTGTTGGCATCGAATTTACATAGCAAAATTCCTCTAGAGCAAGAAAGGCAATTGGAGGTAGTTGTAATTTGCACCTAATTTTGCATCCCTTGATTCTCAAAAATTGAAGCATGTGTTTTCAAAATTGCTCGAGAGCAGTAATTGTTTTTTTTTTGCCTCCAGAACCCCGTATAGAGAGAGTTCTTGCTGTATGTGTCTTTAAAATTGGTGTTGCATTAGTTACTAGGATTGAAACATTCCATGATAGATGTGACACAATCGCATTGATCACTCTCTCCACATCCTTTTTTTGTAGGGCAAAAAACAAAATTGCATACATCAAAGTTGATAGGGCTTCGGCTGCCCAATCCTCAAATCAATGGTGGATAAAAGAGAGCTACTTATGTGAAATTCTTGTTACTAAAAGCATCCTTCTAAGCATCTTTACTCCCCATTCGTAACTAACATGTAGATCATGTGATACGCGAGCAAACTTACTACAATTGTGCAACATGTTCCCCACCTATTCAAAAAATGCAAAAATATGCACATATATATATATTTGTTTCGTTAGTACACATAGGATTTGGGCTTCGTCGTCTTGCGGAAAATTCCAAAGAAAATGATAATGTTTTTTTGGTGTTTGGCTGAAACTTGAAAATAATTAGAAAATATTTTCCGTCATTTAGTATGGAAAATCCGATCAATCTATCCTGAGGAAAATTATCAAAATGCTTGAATTTTTTTTTTTCTCTTTCTTTCTCAACTAAGGATCAGCTATAGGTCAGGGATGAGCTTGCCCAAGGTCAACAAGAATTGAGCTTGCCGGATTCCAATGAGTCAAGTTAAGCTAGCCTTAGGCGAGGCTTCACCTCACCAGTTTCAACAATCTCAAGCTGTGCTAGCTTTAGGGGAGCTTGTCCTCCGCTTATGGCCAGCAACCCATCGAAGAATAAGGAAAAAGAAAAAGAAAAGAAAAGAAATAATGAAATAATCGAATATGCTTAAAAATAATAAAACAGAAAAAGAATGCAATATTAAAAAAAGAAAAAAAGGAGCGCATGAAGAAGAATGTGCTTGGCTTGGGTCAAAGAAAGAGGAGGGAAAGTGATATCCTTTTCTTGAAAGTTGAAAATCATTTTTCTCATATAAAGGAATTTTTTTAGAGACGAAAAATATTTTCTTTAACTAATTTATTTTATACAAGTCAAATGTCGAAAAATTTGAATTTTTTTTTTTTATCTTTTTCATGAAAAAAATATATGGACACTATGATATATATAATTTTTTTTTTGTGACCTGGGAATCGTCTTACAGCCGGCAGCGTAAACCCGAGACGACCCGCAGGGATCCACCTCCCACGGGTCGTAGGTGAGTCGCGCAATGGAGGCGTGGAGTTTCGAATCCCTCCCCATGAGGGGGCAGGGTGCGAACCATCGTCTACTGCGGGGTGGGTGACGCTATGGTATTATTCCTCACCAAAAACATAATTATCATTGACAAGCCGATGATTTAAAAAAAACAAAACATCATATCAATGATGGCAAGGTACACGCGTGGTCAATGCATTGACGCCAAACTTAGTATTTTCCGTTCAAATATCTTAGATCCAACGTAGCGACTTTCTTAGGACAGGTCCTGTCAAGGTGGAATCATGCATGACGTTGAAAGACAGCATCGATATTTTTCAATCTTCAACCATTGACTATTTTGACGGATTTGCTTGCGGGCTACGCCTATTTTCTGCTTTTTGGTATAATTTTTGGAATACAAATGTGGAAAACGGGCTGAAAGATTTGGCGAAAAGTGGCAATTTTTTTTTTGATTTTTCATTTGAGAGATGTGAGTTAGCAAAATTTACAATTTTCGATACTTTCTCGTCAAATTTTGATCATCTAACCACTAAATGCTAAATATAACAAGAATTATAATTACATATATCGATGTTCAATGAAATATACAAATACATGTACCACCAGCATTCCATGGGAATGCTAATTCCATCTTTCATTTAGTGATTCTAAAATTATGATAAAGTAGATTCATTATGTAACTGATTATTATGGTGTTGTTAAATAATGCTTTTAAAATTAATGACTATAATTCATATAAATAATTACTAAATTGCTAAGTTTGAGCAATCCAATAGTAAACTACTGTAGATTATATTATGTGCAGTTAAATAATATTTTTAATCAACGATGAATATAGTCAATTTAAAATTGTCGGGTTAAATACAAATCATAGTAATTTATGGTATTCTTTATGAGCATTAGTAATTGATATTAGATGGATATTTTAAATGGATATTATACAAATCAATTGTTCCATGAAGCTAATAATATATTGTAATTCTTATTATTGCTGGCTATTTGATAATTATAATGACACATATTAATCAATATTGCATAAAGCACTATTATAATATTATAAGATAATTAATGTTATCTACGGCCGGACCAGCATGCACATAATTAGTTAATTATGTATGAAATAGGTGTGTATAAAAAAAATAAGGGTATTTTAGGAAATCTATTAGTGAGAAGAGAGAAAAAATATAAGTGGTTCTTCACGACAGAGGAAGTAGGCTCAACGGGAGAGAAATAAAGGAAGGGTAATCAAGGAAATATAGAAGTAAGAAAAACCAGTATTTTTCTCACATGGTTTTTCTCTCATGTGTTTACAATATTTATGAATACTAATTTATCAATTAATTTTTATTAAATACTTGATAAATTATTTCAAAATCGAAAAGAAAATTATTTCGTGCTATAAAATTATAATTATAATTATATAATTTTATCACTAAAATTGATAATTAATCTTATAAAATTTTCGTTTTAGCCCATTCTCGGCAACCAAAACGAGATAAACCCCATTCCATTCAATTCCAACTAATTTTCTTTTATGATAACCAGATAAAGAAATCATAATTCTTATTCCATTTAATTCCTACGTACCGAACACAACATCAATATTGCCATATTGGTCGACGCATCTGAAATGATGGCAAAAGGCATTTAGTGTGGTGTAGATAAAAAATTTAAAAAAAAAACTGCATTTCATCTCTCTGAAAAGATCACGTGCGCGACGCTTTTTAAGGAAATGATTGATTCATGGCTACGGCACTCATATTCGAAAACGAAACTACAAGTTCGAAATTCCCTATTCACGTGTATCCACCCTAAAGTGGATGGGGGAAACACAATAGAATCTCCACTATAAATTTATAAAGCTTGATGGCTACTTCCGACAATAAGATTCTCGCATAACATTAAGGGTGAGAAAAAAATCGAACATCAGAAAACCCGACCCCGACCGGCTTGACCTTTTAGGTTGAGGCCTAGGCAGAGATTTTGGGCTTTATTTTTTTATTAATGTTAATACCACAAAAAAATCTCAAACCGATACACTTGTCATAAATTTACTATTTGTTAATTTTCATTAAATCTTCCTGTAAAATGTTTTTTTTTTACCAAAGGAATCCCGTACAGCCAGTAGTCAGCGATCAAACCTTGGGGTGACGCTAGCGGATGACCCACCACCCCGGTGCCACACAAATGCCTCCACTGGGTTTCGAACCCCTCACCTTTGGGGAAGGATCAATGGAACTCTTATCCAGCGGAACCACCACGACCGGTGGTCTTGCTGTAAAATGTCTTTGTTTGATGACGTGACATAAGGTACATTGATTTGTAGTTTTTTGTGATAGTAATATAATTTAACAAAACCACCCGCCGCAGTGGCTCAGCTGGGTAGGCGCTAGACTTCCATCGAGGAGGTCTAGTGTTCGAAGCTCCTGCAAGTTGCGTTGCAGGAAGGCTAGCTTTGAGTCTCTTGGCGACTTATCCGGTGGCACGTGTGTGTGGTGGCAAGACGTGTCGCCGTGGTTGGCTTACTGGTTTCCACCGCTGGGTCGTACGGGGTCCCAGTCACAAAAAAAAAAAAAAAAAAAAAATATATATATATATATATATATATATATATATATAATTTAACAAAAATCAATGATTAATAAATTTATCATAAATATATTAGTTTGAGATTTTTGATGAAATTCGAGTAAATTCGGCACAAATATATTAATTTAGGATTTTTATGATATTAATTTTTTTTTTTTTGAAATCTGAGTCGGTCTGCGGTCCCTCTGGCCCGGGCGGAACTAATTTTTCGAAAAAAATAATTCCACCCGGCAAATGGGACGACCGGATCATGGGAAATAAAGAATATTCTCCCCCTTGTTTTCTTGCCTCGGCCACATCGCGGGACAAAAAAAAGAAGAAGAAGAAGAAGACAAAATTCAAATAAAAAAAGCGAGAAAAGTTTTTGACTAGGTAGCGCGCCACAGTATTCTGACCGGTTCAGAGACGCCGCCACGTGGCAACGCGTGTTCTTTTACCCTTTCTCTCTCTTCCTTTCTCCCTCGCGTAGCTCGCTCGGATTCTTCCATGTCCACGGCTGCTCCTCGTCGTCGTCTTCTCTGCAACTCCCGATTCCCCGCTGCGAAGACCGGCAGAATCTCTCAGATTCTCTCTCTAGCTCTCTCTTTCTCTCTCTATAACTGAACCTGCACTGCGCACTGAGCAGGCGGAGTTAGTGAGAGAGAGAGAGGGAGGCGAGCTGAGCTGAGCGGAGCGGAGCGATCGATCGGCGGTTTCCGATGGAGGCGAGGCACCGGCGGGCGCGGCCGCGGCCGCAGCTCGACCGCCGGAACGCCATCAAGAACATAGACTACGACGCGTCGTCCGCCTCCACCTCGACCTCCTCCTCCTCGGCCTCCTCTCTGGCCCTCGACGGCCTCTCGGTCTTCACGAGCTTCCGCGTGAAGGGCGAGGAAGGCGAGTTCGACATCATCTGCAGCAGCCTGGGGCTCACGCCCGAGGACTTCTCCATCCCCATGGAGGCCTGGCGGTCCAGCAAGGCTCGCGATCTCACCCCTCGCTTGCGCCTCCAGAGCGCCGCCGTTTTTGCTCCCGACGGCGACGGCGACGGCGAATCGCCGCGCGCTGGCGATGGCGGCGGGTTGGCTGCTGGAGTGGATAGTATCGAGCTCGAGAGTGGGATATCTATATTGAATGGGAGTAGAAGTTACGGTTCAAGCGGTTTGGAAGACAGAGTTAGGGTTACGAGTCGTAGGACTCGTTTTAGGAATAAATCAGCGGGCTATGCTTTGAACGTTTCTCGCCCTTTGGCCGATGTTATCTGTGCTAGAGATCGTGGAGATTGTGAGAATTGCGAAACGGATAATGCCGGGGGAGGAATTAGGGGATTGAGGCCTCCGGTCCTTACTCCGCCGCCAGTTAAGTTGCCGCCTGTTGTGGACAACGGGAGTTCCACTTGGGAATTGTTGAACTCGTTCGGTCCTCAAGAAGGTCCTGGAGGAGATGAGGATTCTCCTGTTCGCCCTTCGAATAAAGAGGATTGGTCGGATGGAGATGATGAGAAGGTTAGTAAGGAAAGGATTTTGCCAAGAAAAGATGATTCGAACTCTCATTTGTCAACTTCTGTTGAAGATAAGGAGTCTACGGATAAGGATGGGGTGGGCAACGCCCCTTCTGCCAACATTTCAGAACTAGTGCCCAATGTTATTTCAGAACCAGTGCGCAATGTTTCGCCCGAGGGGAGTTTCAGACAAAGGATCACCTCATGGCAAAAGGGCGAGCGGTTGGGAAGTGGGTCATTTGGTACTGTATATGAAGGCATCAGCGAGTAAGATTCCTTTGCTTTTCTCTTTGATAATCAGTAAGTTACTCTCGCTATAAGCATTTTCTAGGACGAAGTACTCCACAATGATGTTCCTTTGAAGTTTTGGTGCCACTTGTGAGCACTAAATGGTTAGAATTAGGAATACTTGGGCTAGTCATTTGTGGAATTAGAGTTCCAGCATTATCGGTATAGAACTTATTGAAGAGCATACTCGATTATTGAACATATTTATGAAGTAAAGATATGATATTCCAAAAATCACCTATTTTTAATTGTTCTCCATTGTTTTTCTGCAGTTTTATTAGCTGTAATAGCGGGCTATTCTTTTTTCTTTTTTGAAGAATGGATAGTGTGATAAATCAGTGTGTACAGGAAATATGCTTTGGAAACTGTTAGTTGATTCTAAATGCAAATGCTGAAAGCTAAGGAACTATATAGTGATATTGATGATAACATCTCTTTTTTCTTCTCAATTTTTATTTATATCATTTGGAGTGCAAGAATTATCTTAAATATGTCTTGTCAAGGCATCGTTCTCAAAAGAATTGGCATTTATGTCTTATTTCTCTCTCTCATGCTTCTCTGTTGCCACAGCGATGGATTCTTTTTTGCTATAAAGGAGGTTTCTTTGTTAGATCAAGGAAGCCAAGGCAAGCAGAGCATTTTGCAGCTTGAGCAGGTATCTGCTTGTTTCTTTCTGTATCTTGTGAACTGGCCCTTAGGCATGGCTACTCGACTTACCTCATTCTTACAATTGCCAAGCTGGTGTATATGCACAACTATTTATAAGTCTGCCATATATACAATCATAAATCTGGTGCGAGTTTGACAGAAATTCTTTTCTCTTCCTTTCTAGTTATACTCTGCTTTCTTTTCAGGAAATTTCTCTTTTAAGTCAGTTTGAACACGAGAACATTGTGCGATATCTCGGCACAGACAAGGTGTGGTTCCTTCTTGCTAAGTTGTTTTCTGCAGTATCTTTCACTTTGGCATTAATTATGTTATTGCTGAGCAAAATATTTAGGGGAACATGGCTGTGATTGCAGTCACAATATAGTGGCTGCATCTTCATTGCTGCATATGTTTGCTGCAATAGCCTGGGAATAAGATCACGATGGTTGCGGCTTAGTAGCTGTAGCAGCCACTTGTGACATAGACAGACATTTTAGGTCCTGCTCCCATCACAAGAAAAGTTTGTGATGAATCGACTATTCCCTGCAATGCTGATTTTATGAGTAAAGAAAATCTATAGAGCAGATGTTGGAAAACCTGTCATGTAATCAATTAACCCTTTGTTTTCTAGAGGTCATGATTTACAAATTAGCTATCTTGCAAACTGAAGATTCAGGTCAAACTCTCAGGTTTAATAAAAAGGAATCTGACACTTGGAAAAATGGCAGCCCTGATTAATAAAACATTGGGGGGTGGGGGTGATGATAAGAAAGAGAAGGCTTTAATCTTCAGGTATCCTTTGATTGACAATCCGATGGTGCAGATGACTAATTTCCAACCTTTTCGCCCTTGTCTATGACTGGTCGTGGCCGTAGTAATGACAAGGGAGTTCCTCCACAAGTTAGATTTTTTCCATCTGTTCTAGTCCAGCGTGTCATTTAGTTCCACTCATTCTTATGCAACATCATATAGTTCTTAACCTCTAAATAGAGAGAACTAAAAATAGAATTGATCATTGTTCAGGTGAGGGAAGTAGTTCCTATCTTGGTGGTTTCAATGTTTGAGTACCTTTCAGTTATTATTATTATTATAATTTTTTTTTTGTGGACATAGCTTGGCAAGAAGCATCAGATTCTAAGAAAGTGCCAAGACATAACTTCCTTTTGGAGATGAAACATGCAAAGATTGTTGCTGTTAAACACAATTTGGTTTGGTACGCCTACAATCCACCACATTGTTTTGTGGGAATGAGGGGTTAATGCTATATGACCTCTTATTCTTCCACCAGGTGCACTGTGCAACTGTTTTTGTTGGCACTGCTGCAACTTGAAACCATGATGACCGCTTATAACTTGGATATTTTTGTTGTATGAGGAAACGAGCAAAAGAAGAGCTTGGTCCCATTTGTTCTTGCCTTATTTTCCCTCTTTAAGTTCGCAAAATAGCTTTTATATTGTCATATGATGTGGACTTCTACTAAATTAACCCCCATCAAACAGATTGTCACTAAACATCGATTGGTTGTTGAGGAGGTCCTCAATATCAAAGTGCACTTGAGGAAGCATAATGAACCTCAGGGCCTTGTCTAGGGGCGTCTTGCCTTGGCACATCCAATTGCTGTGGGAAGGGTGTTGTCATGTATCCGATGATTAGTTTGGTGTTATAAGAGGCCTAAACATCCAGCACAATTAAAATGAAGAAAACGTAGAAATTACTAATGTAGTATGTTTTCTTTTATTTGCTATTGTTATGTTGTCTCTAATGTAACTTGTTAAAATATCTCATATCGTTTGTTTATGGGGTTTCGATGGGCCTTATGTACATCTAGCCTCCTTCCACTTCATAACTTAATCTTTTGGGTCTTAACATGGTTCCAGTGCCATATATCCCTTAATTTCTTTCTGCGCATGGTTCTCTTTTCATCCTTTCTATGTGCTGTTCTTAGTTCATTTGCACGTAATAAGGTGTTAAAGTATTCCGTATGTGTTTTCAATGTGCTGTTCTTAGTTCGTTTGCACGTGATAAGGTGTTAAAGTATTCCATATGTGTTTTCAATGTGCCTTATATACAATTCGTCCTAGATCTAATAATTTGAAATTTTTGGGGCGGATATTGTAACATATGATTTTCTTTTCTCTTCACAGGATGATAAGAAGCTTTACATTTTCCTTGAGCTCATGACCAAAGGTTCACTTGCAGCCCTTTATGACAAATATAACTTGAGAGATTCCCAAGTCTCTGCATACACTAGGCAAATTCTAAATGGTTTAAAGTATCTTCATGACCAGAATGTGGTCCACAGGTATCATGAGAAACATGCTTGACTTTGCATTTAGTTTTGACTAATTGGAATAGTGATTCACACTTGTCATTTCTGATGGATGGTTAATTTTGGTAAGGAAAGAGACAATAATCAAACAAAGAACACAGGGAAACTTATACATTTAGTTTTATAGCACACTTCCTGGGTGCCTTTTGATAATACTTCTTTTACTATCCAAATACTTTTCTGGATTTAAGGGTGTTGTCAAATCTTTGAACCAAAATGTAGTGTTATGAAAAGTAGATTTGTTGTGATAATCAGCATGCAACGAAGTAACACTATGAGCTTCTACAGCATTATCTAGCATAGACAGGATTATTTTACTGTGCAAATGCTTGAAGGTGGAAATGTAAATTTGCAATATTGTTAACTGTGAGGATGATTATGAAAATGTTAATCTTTTATAAATCTTACGAACAGCTATGTTGGTTTCTCATGCTTCCAGTTCCTTCATCCTGTAGGGATATCAAATGTGCTAACATACTGGTTGATGTGAGTGGATCTGTGAAACTTGCAGACTTTGGATTGGCAAAGGTATGTCTCATCAGTGAAAGTGAACTCTCTCTCTCTCTCTGCTCGTGCACAAGAGCAACAAAGATGCATTTACAAATACATACACATGCGCACCTGATAAACACAAACACACATATAGACATGCACAAATTGACAGGTGTTGTCCTTTACTTTCCGAAATGACATATTGACTTTCCGTGTTTGTTCATCCAGGCCACCAATATAAATGTTGCTAAATCCTCCAAAGGAACTGCTTTTTGGATGGCACCTGAGGTTTGCACCCTCCACTGCCATTATTTTAACATACTATCAAGCACATATCTTTACCATTTTTTTCATCGTTGTTGTTCGTAAATGCAGGTCGTCAATCTAAAGAACAGAAGCTATGGGTTGGCAGCTGATATTTGGAGCCTAGGGTGCACTGTTTTAGAGATGTTAACCCGCCGGCCTCCGTATTCTCACTTAGAAGGAGTACGTCACTAGCTAACCCTTTTTTTATGTTTTATATCCTTGAGCCATGTTTTGCCAAACTAACTAACTAGTTGCAACTTTTTTGTCATTGCTACTTTTTCTGTGAGCTACTTGGTTGAACAAATGATGTGACGAGTCCACTGGGCTGTCATTTTAAGAAAATAAAATGAGCAAGAACTTTACTTAGAAAAGAGAGGACAGAGAATTCAATAATATGTATCAAGAGCGGTCGTGTTAGAGGATATGCGTAGTTTTATGACCAATAGTTGTTTGGGATTCTGGAGCAGATGGTTATCTAACATTGTATGGAAACTTGGTTGAACATTTGAATCTCATTCTCTTTGAGGTAATTTGGCGTTGTTGTCTATACTTTTAATTACAAGCATAAGTTTACGGTGTCCGGTGGCATACATTTAGATAATCACATATTGTATATATGTAAATAGTATCCCACCAAATGAAGTGGGGAACGCATATGACCATTTAGTCTCAACAATCTCTCCATCTTCTCTTTCACTGTCACATGGTACTTGAGCAACCGAGAGAGCCATCTCTGCTCCAGTCCTGAGGGCAGATATTGATTGCTTTATGTTCCCTGCTGTGCCCTCTCATTGTGAGGTTGTTCTCTGATTTGTCACTCGCCTTCATCAACCTTTGGTGTTTCCCTCATTGCCTTCAAGCGTTTGAATCAATCAATGACCTAAATGGCTGTCTTCTCTACTAGGATTAGTTACTTTCGATATGGAAGTGGGTAACTTTTCAATTTGGTTGGTAATTTTCATGTTTTACGTCGAGTTGGCAACTTCTCTGTACACATAGTAAGTTTTCCATAAGGGATGCTAATTACTGGCTCTAGCCAGTAAATCACCTTATGATGTTATCCATTTTTGGGCACGACAGCTTAGAGATCCCTTCCTTTTGGTAGAATGGCTGCTGCTGAAGTTTGGAGTGCTCTCATCTTCTGAGTGACTTTGAAGTCTAGACTGCTTTTGTTATAGAGGAAAAAAGAAATAATACCATCCCTCTCAAAGCCATCATAAAACATAAGTCGATGCCCCCTTTCTTTTTACTTTTTTGTTCACATTAGGACTCTTAAAGATTTCAAGTAAAAAGGAATAAATACTTAATGTTTAGTTAGGAGTATTTGGAAACCATTTACATTTTTGGTCCCTGTGAACTTCTAACATGGTAGATGATTGCCTGAAGCATGCTGCCCTCAGAATTGTCTGTAGATCTTATTGGTTTATCAAGCTGTCATATGTTAGTTCCCTCAGGATTTATGATTAACACAAGCCTCTACTATGTTCTTTCTTATTGTGGCAGATGCAAGCGTTGTTCCGAATAGGCAGGGGTGAACCACCTCCAGTTCCTGATTCTTTATCAAGAGACGCTCGAGACTTAATCCTTAGTTGCTTGCAAGTAAACCCGAATGATCGGCCTTCTGCAGCAAAGTTGCTAGATCATCCTTTTGTGAGGAAGCCACCTACTTCTGGTTTTGCTTCACCTCGTTTCAACAACATATTGTCGTAAGGTTTTGCTAAGCAATCCCTTTTAGTCCATTGCTTTGAAGGTAATTTTACACTCTTCATTTGTTATTTTCTTGTTGCATTGCTAGTGAAAGTATTCTTCTTTAGGGCTAATGGCAAGATACCTTCATCAACTTACCACATTTCTTCTGTTTACTCCGAAAATTTGTAACTTTTAACAGTCTACACTATGCTTTTAAATTGGAGCAAATACTCCATGTATCTATAGGGTCTATGGTCAGTTTCCCAATTCCCTCACAAACAATTTTCTATTTTCACTAGATCGTCCTGAAACTTTTAATTTGGTGAGTTACCCATAGTGGTTAATTGGTACACCAATGGTTAATTTGTCTTTCCCTAGGGTAGAGGTATGTGCAATTCATCGTTGCGCCATGAAAACAGCCATTGTTGCAGTTTCCCTTGGCATTTATCTAGGAATATCATGAAAGTTTCAGTAGTGTGACAGTGACAATGACACCCTGAGAAACCAAAGTGGACCAATATGCTTTGTACTTCCTGCTGTTGTGGAACCTCCTGGCAAAGTTGCTTCATTTCCTAAGAGATTTCACTGGACACTGAACGGAAGCCCCAGACTAATTTGGGGAGCAACTTAATTGAATGGCCTCGTCTTCTTTAGTGGGCGGGTGTCTTTTGGAAGAGCGTTGTCTCCCAAAACAAATGGTCTCGTGCTTTAAAGCATTGGGATTGACATGATAATTATTAGATATTTTTCATGTTGCCTATTGACTTTTCTTAGCCACCTCGATATTGTCAAAACTCTTGGTGTTTAGATTCTTCCTTTTGCGTTTTGATTGCAAACCAAGTCTTTCCAGCTGTAAATTTTTTAACTCGTTACATTAGACGCTCGGATAGGAAAAACAGAACGGAAAAATATTCAGCTTCCACTGGTGTTTGTGTAATCTTAAGCCAAAATCCTGAGGGTGTCATCGTAGTTTTTCCTACCTGAAATCATTTGTAGTGCATTGGCAATGCTGCTGCAATTCATTGGACCACTCAATGGTTGGCGGCATATTAATCACTGGCGAACACTCCCTAGGCACCGCCAAGCTTATAATGCGATGCTTTTTTTCTTGCCAGATAACTTCTCTTTGGCAGTGAGGGGCAAATTGGAGCTTCTCAAGGATCAACAGTCCCTGCGAAGGGTCTTGGGCTGCAACTGATTTTCTGGTGTCTTTATTCCGCTCAAGTTAAGCATGTGTTGTTCATCTGGGAATTGTAAATAGCATGCCATGTTGTATATTTTCCCGTTAAAAAGGAAGGAAGAAAACAAAGAAGTTGACGACGACACAGGTTTTCTGCCTCTAGGAAGCGTAGATAGGCGCGCCCAACTTCTACAGGATAAGCAATCGGTGAAAATTGGATTATACCTCAGGATCCGTGACGGAATGCCGCATTTGCTTTGTTGCTGCTCGTTTGATATCGGGCCATCATCTGTAAATTCAAGTGTTTTTATTAATGGCATGTCGCTTCAAGATGAACGCTTGTATCGAATGATGAAAATTCAAGATGAACGCTTGTATCGAATGATGAAAATTTTGTACCGACAACAATCAAGCTCTTGGGTGGAGGAGCAAATCTAGTTTTTACAGTGCTGAGGAAGCTAACTTGATCAGAAAACACAAAACGGCCGAGGAAGCGAGGATTCACGATGGTGTTGCCTCTTCTTGTTTTGCCCTCGGAAAAGAGGTCGAAATAGCACTTCTGAATTTCTTCTTTACTTTCTTTTGATGGCTTCCCGCCGCTTCATTTTAGATGGTCTGCTAAAAACAAGTTGGGGAACGCACATCATGCCGGCATGAAACTGCACATGCTCACTCTGCAAGGAATAATCTTTCTGCCCGAAGAAGATCAATCGATCGCGTTCCGAAAGGATGGATCCTACTGGTCATATGGCCCGACTCAAAATTCTGTTTACTTTTGGCCCAGGAGATGTCTAGCCCATATATTTCAGTGGCCAGAATTCAATGATTACGGGCCAATGTGACCTCCCCACCCTTTCTTCACCACCCCCACCACCCTCTCTCCAGTTTCATCTCTCCGTCTCTCTGATCTGGAGCTCTTCACCTAGTCGGCAACGGTTGCCGCTGACCCTCTCAGCAGACTCGGTGCTGACAACGCTCAGATCAGCTTTCTTTGGCCTCAGCCAAATCAGGTTCCCAACAACTCTTATCGAACAAATTGATGCTAATTGAATACCGTTCTTTATTGACGAACCAATTGATGAAGTCAAGATCTTATATTTCAAAAACCATGTAAAGTTAGCTGTCTACCATTGCTTTTTTTTTTTTTTTTGCTAATTTTACTAGCTTGAATAGCACACATTTTTTTCTCCTTTTTTTGAAGAATGGATAGTGTGACAAAATAGTTCACGTGGGAAACATGCTCTAGAAGCTGTTGATTGGTTGTAAATTCAAATGCTGTTAATTAGGTACATTTCTTTTTCATCCTCGTCGGTTGTAACTGCTGGTCGTCAACAATGGAAAGAACAGTAGCTATGGGTTGAAAGCTGAAATTTAGAGCCTGGGACCACTGTTTTAGAGATGTTAACACGCAAGTGTCCATATACTGGCTAAGAACAGGTATGTAACTAAGTAACCTTCGTTTTATGTTTTATATCCTCAAGATCCACGTCAGGACAGAGTTACTAAATAAGTTTAGCATATGTTGTGATGAATGCATTATGCCGTCATTTTGAGAAAACAAAATGAGCAAGGGCACTTCGTAGAAAAGAGAGAGGACAGAGAATTCAATGATAATTATTAAGGGTATGGTCGTGTTAAAGGATATGCGTAGTACTTATGGCCGATGGTTGGGATTCCGGAGCAAACGGTTGGCTAACATGGTATGAAAACTCGGTTGAATATTTGAATCATGACTTTCTCTTTTAAGTGATTTAGCTTGGCTTAGGAGATCGGTATAGGAAATTATTTTGTTTCCATTTACTTTTATCACAATTTCCAACAATTTTATTTCCTAATCCTTAGAATTAGGAAGTAGATCACAAGTAGGAAATCTATTCCTATTTTTTTGCGATTTTCTAGCTCTCCTGGGCCATAAATATGTCATCTTCTCTGAAAGTATGATACGTAATAGGAAACAGAAAAAACCACATTTCTTCTTTGAAATCTGGATTGTCTAGTACTTTTAATTATTAGAACAAGTGTACACTGAGTGTACAGTGGCTTTAGTTTAGATAATTGCCCATTGTAAATTATCTTCTCTAAAAGTATGATATGCAATATCATGCATTGGTCCTTGTGAATTGTTTCATATCGTCCGCCTTTCCCACCTCTGCAATAACTGTGATCCTCGAATGATCATGGCAGATGATTGTGTCATAGTCCTGAGATTTCCCATGCATAAAGGACCGTGCATAATTGAACAAGACTGACCAAGTTGCCTAGGTTTCCAGAGTTCTCTAGAGTATTTCTAGGGATGGGCAATACAGTAAATGTATTGGGGTCGCATTTTAGGCATAAATATCAGGAGTTGGTAGAGGGGAAAATATAATTTCTACCGTTAGATCGAATGTCAATCAACGGTTGTAATGAGAGGAGCTCTTGTATAAATATGGGAGAGCCTCTCTCATTTATATCCATAAAAGACTTGAGCAATAGAAATCATTTTCTGTTGGGGCTTATCTGATAAAGAAATCTCCCTTGACTTGACATAGTTAAAGAGAATCCACGCACTCTCATGTAAAGAAAGAAACTCAATTTACTGGTTTTTGAAATACTACATCTTTATTTTGTCAATTTGTTCAATGATCTTCAATATTTTCCATACCAGTCAAGCTTTCTAATTGGAAAAGTGCTTGCTTTGTCTTTTTCATTGATTCTCTTATGTCAACTAGAAGATTACAAGTTCTATTGCATAGTCATGATTGGCATGGTTCTAAATTCCTGGTGCGAGGTGTGCCCCACACCATCCTTGTCCTTATACTCCCCATCTTCACTAGTCGACTAAAAATGGTCAGAATCATTCCCATTCAAGCAACAGCTATGGAAGATGGTGGAGGTAGTAGAAGAAATGGCAATAAACTCAGAGCTTCCCTCCGCCATTTGCACGAGGGTGATAGCGCTTTGCTCCGCCATTTGTGCGATGGTAACAGTGCTCTACGCATGAAAAAGATCAAGCGGGAGAAAAAGGGAGTTACGAAAGCTTAAAAAATATAAACTACAGTATGATCGCGAAATAAACCCTAATGGGCTTCATTTTGAATTTGAGGCTAGAACTCTGTACCACTCAAGTTAGAACCCAATTCCCAACTTGAAGATCAAACACTTTAAGTAATTTGAAAAGCGTTGTCATGTCTTGCCGAGCGTTTGTCATGTCTTGCCGGTGAAGAGTGATCACAGTAATGAGCATCGTCAAGTGGCTACAGATGATGGAAGGACTCGACTGGATCTGGCGGCGTCACGGTCGAGGCACCGCAAGGAGCGTCTCGACCGTGACTCTTTTCTCTTCTTCGCTCTTTTCTCACTCCCGTGTCTCTATGTGCTTTGAGAATAGAGTCTGCCCACCTCTCTTTTTGCACTGTATCTTGCTTTCTATAGGGATGATGGCTTGGGCTCTTTCGTCTCTTTCCTCACATTTGTCTTTTGCATTGCAGATGAAGATATGCAAGTGTAGGAAAGAGATTTTAAGAGAACACTAAAATTTTCAATTCCCTTTAATATCTCACGGTTTCCTATTGGAAATGGATTTGTTCCCTCAAAATAATATATGAAAATGAGGGGGAATCACGCCGATCAAAATCTTTACGATAAGAACACTCACATGTAAATTCGGCCATCATGGAAGAATTACGGGCCTATTCTCATTTTCCGCTTCATGGGCTTGGTCCAGTTAAACTCAAAAACATTCACTTGAGTCCGTCCGCCGCTGGTCCAAATTAAAATGTAATTAATGGAAGTGCGAACTATGTAGTAAATGCTTCTGATGCAATTAATTAAGATTGTGCTAGGGGTCAAGGTGGATCCTTAATTTTTTATGCATTGAATATTGGATATAGTTGGGATTCACGATGGAACACACGTTTACCTCATTTTTTGCTTGTTTGATACTAGGCAATGTAGGGTAAATGTTAAAAGTGTTTTTACTAATGACACATCACTTCAAAATAAGCGCTTGTATCACGCGGGAAAAGGTTTTTAAAATATTGTTAAAAATGGGCCATATTAATGTTGGTCGTCCATGTTAGTAATACGTTTAGTTGCTATTAGCATTAGTATTTTGCTTGTTATCAGTTGACCGGTTGGACTCAATTGGTAAGAAGTGAAAAGATCTAAGATTGATTGGGTAAAATTGAAAGATTTAAAATCGAATTGGTAAAAATACAATATATTTAGGATTTTTTGGATAATTTTTCGGTTAAATTCTCTCTATCTCACACTCACATCAACACCCGCTGGCGCCTTGCTGTCGCCCTCGCCTTGCGATCACGTGGACTCACTGTTGGATATTGCAATTCGATGAAATTAAATATAAAAGGCAATGGAATTAAAGTTTGGGTCAGACTTGATGAAATGAAAGCGAAGAGTGAGTGTGAATGCTGGGCAATTAAATGAATAAAGATTAAACATTGCGGGTTTAGATAGAACAGAAGTTTGAATGGCTCAAAGTTAGGGTTTAAAATTCATATTTTGACCTCCAGTTTTCAATACTTTATGCATTCATGCGTGATAGTACCTTCCTCGGATGCAAAATTAAGCAGCATCTTGGAAGAGTCTGACATGATCCCAGGAATCATAATTGGCTGGTGGCAAAGTATCTCGTGGAATATTTTTGCGGATATATCATGGATTACTATTGACCATTACTATTGACCTTGGCGAGGTGTGAAAAAAGAAAGTAGATATATCCTCTCGATTCTATCAATCGGTCTGGACGTCTGTTTTCTGCTGAAGCATGTCCAGTTCGAGAACACTGTAGTTTTGTTGTTAGATTTCTAGCTGCCTAGCTGGAGTGTTCTTCTTCTGGGCTAATGGGAAGATACTTCCGTCAACTTATCACATTTCTGCTGTTTACTCCACACATATAACTTTCAACGGTCTACACTAAACTTTTAGATCAGAGCAAATAGTCCACGTATTGATTGGGTCAATGCTTAGTTCCCCAATTCGCTTACACACTTTTCAAGTTTTTATTGTCTTCTCTAATATTTCCACTGGATCATTCTGAAACTGTAAATTGAGTTACCCATAGTAATTAATTGGTATGCCATAGGTTAATTTGTTTTTGGCTAAGGGGAGAGGTATGTGCAATTGATTGTCACACCAAGGAAACAACCATAGTTGCAATTTCCCTTACCATATATTAGAATATAGGAATATCAACATGAAAGTTTCCATGATAGCGTAACAGTGACAATGATACTCTGAGAAACCAAAGTGGACAAATATGACTTGTAATCTGCAGTTGTCAAACCTCCCTCATGCCCCAGACTAATTTAGGGAGCAACTTAATTAAATGGCCTTGTCTTCTTTTGTGGGTGGGTGTCTCTTGGAAGAGTATCTTAAAGCATCAGGATGGACATGACGGTTATTGGACATTTTTTATGTTGCCTATTGTCTTTTCTTAGCCGCCTTAATAGTGTTGAAATCTTGATTTTTAGATTCCTCCTTTTGTTGTTTCGATTGCAGACCAAGTCCTTCCAGATAAAAAGTTTTAACTCGTTAAGCTAGACATTCGGATGGGAAAAACAAAAAGGAGAGATATTCAGCTTTCTCAAGTGTTTGTGTAAATCGTATAAGTTAAAATGCTGGGGGTGTCGTCTTAGTTTTTTATAATTAAAATTGTTCGTGGTGCGCTGGAAATGCTGCTGTAATTCTTTAAACCGCCGAATGATGGGCCGGCAGTAAAAAAAAAGGCTCGACTCAGACAGAATCTACAGAATCTACGAGACTTCTGTCTTCTGTGTGACTGGATCGATAGATCCATTTTCAAGTGAGTGCAAGAGAAGATTGACCAATCTCCTCTCCCCGGTCCTCCGGACGTCGTTGTCGACCTTGCTTGCCACAGTTGGACTCCTACTTCCAGATGTTTTGTTCTATGAAATCTTCATTTATGGCGAACAGAGAGGAAAAAAATCAGATAATCCTGCCTGTGCGGAAGAAAAGGATCATCTTGAAGCTTTGCAAAGCCTTTGCAAGTCCCTTTCCTTTACCTCTCTTACCCTTTTGGTTTGCAAAGCGCACGGCAGGGACTCGCCCAAAATGGGGAACAAAATCTCCAAGGTCATCGATGGCGGCTCCTCCTCCACCAAGCTGATCGATCTTCGCCCTCGTAGAAGTTGGCTTGGATCTCTGTTTTTTGCTGTAAATTGGAGAATAAAGAAGGCTGGGGAAGGAATTAGGAGATTGAGGCCTCTAATTCATTCGCGGACGCCAGTTAAGGTGAAGCCTGTTGTGGACGATCCCGGGCGGGATTCGTTAGATTCATTGGGTCCTCAAGAAGGGCTCGGAGGAGACGAGGATTCTCTTGTTCGCCATGATTCGAACTCTTCTTTGTCGACTTCTGTTGAAGATGAGCGGTCTGATGATCGGAACGCTTCACAACCAGACCACAATGTTTCCTCCAATGGGAGTTTGAGACGCAGGATCACCTCATGGAAAAAGCGCAAGCTGTTGGGAAGTGGGTCGTGTGGAGCTGTCTATGAAGCAATGGCGGAGTAAGATTCCTTTGCTTTTCTCTTTGATTAAATTATTCTCACTACAAGCATTTTCTGGGACGAAGTACAATCGGTGTTCTCCCATGATGTTCATTTGGAGTTTCCATGGCACTTGAGTGCTGGATTCTGTGGTTAGAATTAGGAACACTTGGGCTAATCATACATGGAATTAAAGTTCCAGCATGATTGGTATGGAACTTATTAATAACCATTCTTGATTATTGAACAGATGATGAAGTAAAGATCTAATATTCCAAAAATCGTGTATATTTAATGTTCTTCTTTGTATTTCTGCAGCTTTACTGGCTAGCGTGCAATTCTTTCTGTGTGTGATAAATGTACAGGAAACATGCTTTAGAAACTGTTAGATGATTCTAAATGCAGATCTAAGGAACTATTTTGGTGATATTGATGAAAACAACTCCTTTTTATTCTTTTTTTTTTTATATCATCTGGGTGCAAGAATTATCTTAAATATGTCTTATCAACGCATCCTCCGCCAAAGGATTCGCATTTAGGCTTTGTTTGTTTCATGGAAAATGAGTGATTTAGAAAATATTTTCTTAAAATAATCGCTTCGATTCCTCGAATTAATTAGTCAATAAAAAATATTTTCATTATTGACAACAATTTATATCTTTATATTTTTGTAGACGATGAAAATGATTTCATTTTTTCATTTTTGTAAGTGATGCAAGCTGTCATTTTTAAGAAATATTTTTCAAATTATCTATTTTCCACGAAACAATCACCCCTTATATTTTCATCTTTATCTCATGATTCTCTCTTTCCACAGTGATGGATTCTTTTTTGCTGTAAAGGTGGTTTCTTTGTTAGATCAAGGAAGCCAAGCCAGACAGAACCAATTGCAGCTTGAGCAGGTAACTGCTTGTTTCTTTCTGTCTCTGGTTAATTGGTCCTTAGGCATGACTAATAGACTAACCTCTTTCTAATAACTGTAATGTCTATAGCAAAACTATAAAGAAGAATGCCATATATGCAACCATAAATCTGGTGTGAGTTCAATAGATTTTCTTTTGACTCGTTCTTTCTAGTGACACTCTGCTTTCTTTTCAGGAAATTTCTCTTTTAAGTCAGTTTGAACATGAGAACATAGTTCGATATCTCGGCACAGACAAGGTGAGGTCCTTCTTATTAAGTTGCATTCTGCTCTATATTTCACTTGGGCATGGATTATGATATCAACGGTACTGAGGAAAATATTTAGGGGAACATGGCTGTAATTGCAGCCACAATCTAGTGTTAGCATCATCATCACTGCATGTATTTGCGGCAATTATCCTGGGAATAAGATCACAGCGATTGTAGCTTTTTAGCTGTAACGGCCACCCATGACAGAGACAGATATCCCACCACAAGAAAAGTTTGTAATGAATTGACTATTACCCAAAATAGTAATTATATGAGTAAAGGAAATATGTGGAGTAGATGTCAGTTTATGGAGTCTCTCTTAATGAAAGTAAATTTTTTCCCTCCCTTCTAAAGAGAGCCTGTCTAATAATCAATTAACCCTTTGTTTTATACTTGTGGATGATTTTACAACTTAGTTGTCTTGCAAACTGAAGATTCAGGTCAAACTCTCAGGACTAATAAAAAGGAATCTGAGGCTTAGACAAATTGTAGATCCCTCAAATAGAACATAAAGTGGGGAAAAGACAAGAAAATGAAGTGATTTGATTCTTCAGGTATCCTCTAATTGACCATCAATGGTCCCCATGACTAATGTGCCAACCTTTTCTCCTTGGTCAATAATTAATTGTTGCTATAGCAACAACAGTGGATTTCCTCCACAAGCTGTTTTTTTCCATCTGTTCTAATCCATTGTATCTTTTAGTTCCACTCATTGTTATGCAACATCATATAGTTCTTAACCTTTACAAGTAGAGAAAACTAAAAATGCAATTGGTCATTGTCTATGAGGGAGGTAGTTCCTATCTAAGTGGCTTAAATGTTCAAGTACCTCGCAGTTATTTTTTTTTTCTAAACTTAGTTTGGCAAGAAGCATCAGATTCTAAGAAAGTGCCATGACGTAACTTCTTTTTGATGATGAAACACGCAAAAGATTGTTGCTGTCAAAGAAAATTTCGTTTGCTACACCTACAAGCCACTGCATTGTTTTGTGGCAATGAGGGATTCATGGAATAGGACCTCTCCTTCTTCTGCCAGTGTACTATGCAACTGTTTTTGTTGGCACTGCTGCAACACAAAAAGTGGTGAACGCTTATAACTTATATTGTGTTGTACAATGAAACCAACAAAAGAAGTTGGTCCCATGCTTTCTTGCCTTATTTTTCCTTTTCAAGTTCACAAAATTGCTATTATATTGTCATCTGATTTAAACTTTCACTAAACTAACGCCGATCGAGCAGATTCTCACTAAATACTGATCGGTTATTGAGGAGGTCCTCAAAACCAAAGTGCACTTCAGGAAGTGTAACCAACTTAACAATGATTTCTTGTCCCCGTTCGTAATGGCCTTGTCTAGGGGCCTCTTGCCTTCGTACACCCGATCGCTGTAGGAAGAGTGTTGTCATGTTTTAATAATTATATATGTGCTATAAGAGGCTTAGACATTGAGCATCATTAGGATCAGCAAAATGTAAGCATCACCGATGTTTGTTTTGCTATCTGGTATGGTTGTCTATGTATCTGGTTAAAATACTTTATATTGCTTGTTTATGGGGTTTCAATGGGCCTCATTTATATATATAGCCTTCTTCCACTTAATAGTCTAATCTTTTGGGTTCTGACATAGATTGAGAATTAGGTTCTATGCAATTTTTTTTTCGTGCTTTGTTCCCTTTTCATCAATTCCATGTGCTGTTGTTTGTCTGGTTTACACATGAGAGAGGGTGTTAAAGTATTCCCCATGCTTGTCTGTGTGGTTTCAATGTGCCCTGTGTACTTTTAGTCTTCCTCCACTTAATAGCTTAAATTTTTCGGTTGGATATTCTAACATATATATTTTCTTTACTCTCTTCCAGGATGGTAAGAAGCTTTACGTTTTCCTTGAGCTCATGAGCAAAGGTTCACTTGCAACCCTTTATCACAAATGCAAGTTGAGAGATTCCCAAGTCTCTGCATTCACTAGGCAAATTTTAAATGGTTTAAAGTATCTCCATGACCAGAAAGTGGTACACAGGTATAAGAAAGATGCTTGACTTTGCATTAGTAGTTTTCACTAATTGAAATAGTGATTTACAGTTCTCATTCCTGATGGAAGGTTGATTTTGGTAAGTGTCACAAAACTGATAAGAGAACCCTCAGCAAGTAGAAAGAGAGAAGGAGGAGAAAGAGAACGTAAAAGAAAGAAAGAGAGGGCTGTAATTTTCTGTAGTCACAAAAACCCTACACCCATTGTATTTATATTGAATATAATTGTATATAACAATAATATTGTAAAAAAGGAAATAAAACTCTGATAATAAAGGAAACTTAATAAAGTAACTTAACACTTCCCCTCAAGCTGGAGCATAGAGGTCGCCCATGCCCAGCTTGGAACAACCAGCAACAAAAGCAGGACGAAATAATGCTTTGATAAACATATCAGCAACGGTAGTAGTAGTAGCAATAGTAGCAGCAACGGTAGCAGTAGCAGCAATATTAGCAACAACGGTAGTAGCAGCAGTAGCAGTAGCAATAGCAGCAACACTAGTAGTAGTAGTAGCAGCCGTAGTAGCAGCAACGGTAGTAGTAGCAGCAGCAATAATAGCAGCAACGGTAGTAGTAGCAGCAGTAGCAGCAACGGTAGCAGCAACGGTAATAGTAGCAGCAGTAGCAGAAGTAGCAGCAACAGAATAAGCAATAACGGTAGCAATAACAAGACAACAACGGTAGCAACAAGAGTGCAAGTGTAGTAGGAGCAGCAATAGCAGCAGCAGTAGGAGTCATAGTAGTATCACTCATGACGATAATCTCAATATAAATATATCTACCACAGAAATCTCGATTCAAATAATTATATGCTTGACGGAAACCCAGCAAGACCAGTCAACTATAATCAATAAAGTACTTCGATTCTTGAATCCGCTGATTAGTAAGTGTTGTAATCCATGTTCACAAACCAAACCTGATGAATCTGATATCTTCCGATCTCATATGTATCAAGACTTGAAGAGAAAACAGATAAAAATTACAGCTTTAGGTGGCTGTGCACCAACCCTAGGGGACTCTCAAACCAGCAATAGGATCAAGTAATCGGGTAGTTAGACCTGCTCGATACCATGTCACAAAACTGATTAGAAAACCCGCATGAGCAAGTAGAAAGAGAGACGGAATAGAGAGAAGGAGGAGAAAGAGAACGTAAAAGAAAGAAAAGAGGGCTGTAGTTTTCGTAGTCACGTAAACCCTACATCCATTGTATTTATATTGAATATAAATTGTATATAACAATAATATCGTAAAAAAGGAAATAAAACTCGATAATAAAGGAAACTTAATAAAGTAACTTAACACTCCCCTCAAGCCGGAGCATAAGGTCGCCCATGCCCAGCTTGGAACAACCAACAACAAAAGCGGGGACGAAATAATGCTTTGATAAACATATCAGCAACGGTAGTAGTAGCAATAGTAGCAGCAGCAGCAATAGCGATAGCGGCAATAGTAGCGACAACGTAGTAGTAGCAGCAGTAGCAATAGCAGCAACGGTAGTAGTAGTAGTAGCAGCCGCAGTAGCAGCAACGGTAGTAGTAGCAGCAGCAATAATAGCAGCAACGGTAGTAGTAGCAGCAGCAATAATAGCAGCAACAGCAACGGTAGTAGTAGTAGCAGTAGTAGCAACGGTAGCAGCAACGGTAATAGTAGCAGAAGTAGCAGCAGTAGCAGAAGTAGCAACAACAGTAGCAACAGCAACAGCAGCAACGGAAGCAACAGCAGCAACGGAAGCAACGGAAGCAACAGTAGCAACAGTAGTAGGAGCAGCAATAGCAGCAGTAGTAGGAGTCATAGTAGTATCACTCATGACAATAATCTTAATATAAATATATCTACCACAGAAATCTCGATTCAAATAATTATCTGCTTGACGGAAACCCAGCAAGACCAGTCAACTATAATCAATAAAGTACTCCGATTCTTGAATCCGCTGATTAGTAAGTGTTGTAATCCATGTTCACAAACCGAACCTGATGAATCTGATATCTTCCGATCTCATATGTATCAAGACTTGAAAAAAAAACAGATAAAAATTATAGCTTTAGGTGGCTGTGCACCAACCCTAGGGGACTCTCAAACCAGCAATAGGATCAAGTAATCAGGTAGTTAGATCTGCTCTGATACCATGTCACAAAACTGATTAGAGAACCCGCAGCAAGTAGAAAGAGAGACGGAATAGAGAGGAGGAGAAAGAGAACGTAAAAGAAAGAAAGAGAGGGCTGTAGTTTTTACGTAGTCACAAAAACCCTACACCCATTGTATTTATATTAAATATAATTGTATATAACAATAATATCATAAAAAAGGAAATAAAACTCGATAATAAAGGAAACTTAATAAAGTAACTTAACACTCCCCCTCAAGCTGGAGCATATAGGTCGCTCATGCCCAGCTTGGAACAAGCAGCAACAAAAGCAAGACGAAATAATACTTTGGTAAACATATCAGCAACGGTAGCAATAGTAGCAATAGTAGCAGCCGCAGCAGTAGCAGTAGCAGCAATAGTAGCAGCAACGGTAGTAGTAGCAGCAGCAGAAGTAGCAGCAGTAGCAATAGCAGCAACGGTAGTAGTAGTAGCAGCCGCAGTAGCAGCAACGGTAGTAGTAGTAGCAGCAATAATAGCTGCAACGGTAGTAGTAGTAGCAAAGTAATAGTAGCAGCAACGGTAATAGTAGTAGCAGCAAAGTAGAGAAGCAAACAACGGTAGCAACGGTAGCGGTAGCATGATGATAAAGCAGCAATGGTAGCAACAGTAGCAACAGTAGTAGGAGCAGCAATAGCAGCAGTAGTAGGAGTCATAGTAGTATCACTCATGACGATAATCTCAATATAAATATATCTACCACAGAAATCTCGATTCAAATAATTATATGCTTGAGGGAAACCGAGCAAGACCAGTCAACTATAATCAATAAAGTACTCCGATTCTTGAATCCGCTGATTAGTAAGTGTTGTAATCCATGTTCACAAACCGAACCTGATGAATCTGATATCTTCCGATCTTATATGTATCAAGACTTGAAGAGAAAACAGATAAAAATTACAGCTTTAGGTGGCTGTGCACCAACCCTAGGGGACTCTCAAACCAGCAATAGGATCAAGTAATCAGGTAGTTAGACTTGCTCTGATACCATGTCACAAAACTGATTAGAGAACCCGCAGCAAGTAGAAAGAGAGACGGAATAGAGAGAAGGAGGATAAAGAGAACGTAAAAGAAAGAAAGAGAGGGTTATAGTTTTCTGTAGTCACAAAAACCCTACACCCATTGTATTTATATTGAATATAATTGTATATAACAATAATATCGTAAAAAAGGAAATAAAACTCTGATAATAAAGGAAACTTAATAAAGTAACTTAACACTCCCCCTCAAGCTGGAGCATATAGGTCGCCCATGCCCAGCTTGGAACAACCAGCAACAAAAGCAGGACGAAATAATGCTTTGGTAAACATATCAGCAACGGTAGTAGTAGTAGCAATAGTAGCAGCCGCAGCAGTAGCAGCAACGGTAGCAGTAGCAGCAATAGTAGCAGCAACGGTAGTAGTAGTAGCAGCAGTAGCAATAGCAGCAACGGTAGTAGTAGTAGTAGCAGCCGCAGTAGCAGCAACGGTAGTAGTAGTAGCAGCAATAATAGCAGCAACGGTAGTAGTAGCAGTAGCAGCAACGGTAATAGTAGCAGCAGTAGCAGAAGTAGCAGCAACAGTAGCAACAGCAACAGCAGCAACGGTAGCAACAGTAGCAACAGTAGTAGGAGCAGCAATAGCAGCAGTAGTAGGAGTCATAGTAGTATCACTCATGACGATAACCTCAATATAAATATATCTACCACAGAAATCTCGATTCAAATAATTATATGCTTGACGGAAACCCAGCAAGAGCAGTCAATTATAATCAATAAAGTACTCCGATTCTTGAATCCGCTGATTAGTAAGTGTTGTAATCCATGGTCACAAACCGAACCTGATGAATCTGATATCTTCCGATCTCATATGTATCAAGACTTGAAGAGAAAAAAGATAAAAATTACAGCTTTAAGTGGCTATGCACCAACCCTAGGGGACTCTCAAACCAGCAATAGGATCAAGTAATCAGGTAGTTAGACCTGCTCTGATACCATGTCACAAAACTGATTAGAGAACCCGCAACAAGTAGAAAGAGAGACGGAATAGAGAGAAGGAGGAGAAAGAGAATGTAAAAGAAAGAAAGAGAGGGCTGTAGTTTTCTGTAGTCACAGAAACCCTACACCCATTGTATTTATATTGAATATAAATTGTATATAACAATAATATCGTAAAAAAGGAAATAAAACTCTGATAATAAAGGAAACTTAATAAAGTAACTTAACAGTAATGAAAGAGATCATAACCAGACAAAGAGCACACTGAAATTTATATAATTTGTTTCATGGCCCACTCCCTTGGTGCCTTTTGATGATACTTCTTTTCCATAGCCAAATACTTTTTTGGATTTAAGGAAGTTGTCAAATCTTTGAACCAATATGTTGTGTTATGAGATGTAGATTTCTTGTGATAATCAGCAAACAATAAAGTAACAAATACGAGCTTTTACAGCAATGTTTAGCAAAGACAAGATTATTTTACAATGTGAATGCTTCAAGTTGTTTATATATAATACGAACAACTATGCTGTTTTCTCATGCTTCCAGTTCATTTTGTAGGGACATTAAATGTTCTAACATATTGGTTGATGCGAGTGGAACTGTGAAACTTGCAGACTTTGGACTGGCAAAGGTATATCTCATTAGCAAAAATGAACTCTCTCTCTCTCTCACACACACACACACACACAACAAAGACATATGCACAATACATGCACATGTACAAAACATGTGTGAGAGCAAGAGATGCATGTAAAAATACATACACGTGCAGGAATATGTGCAGGCATTGAATTGTGCAGCACTCGGACAAATGGATGAGCAAATGACAAGCACACGTATAGACTGTGTTGCCTTTGCCTTTCCAAAATGACACCAATCTTCTGTTTTATTCATACAGGCCACCGAAATGAATGCTGCTAAAACCTTCATAGGAAGTGCTTTTTGGATGGCACCTGAGGTTTGCACCCTCTGCAGCTATTTTTAACATACCATTATTAGCTGTAGGAGGCTATCTTTTCCATATTTTGTCTTGTTGGTTGTAACTGCAGGTCGTCAATCCAAAGAAAAGAAGCTCTCAGTCGAACAGAAGCTATGGGTTGGAAGTTGATATTTGGAGCCTAGGGTGCACTGTTTTAGAGATGTTAACAAGCCAGCGTCCATATCCTAAATTAGATAAAGTATGTAATTAAGTAACCTTCTTTTTATGTTTGATCTCTTCGAGATCTGTGTTATGCCAGAGTTACTAGTCGCAGCTTTTTTGTTATTGCTACTTATTATCTGAGCTAAGCTGAGCACATGTTTTGATGAGTCCATCAGGCCGTCATTCTGATTAAATAAAATGAGTAAGAGCAGTATTTAGAAAAGAGAGAGGACAGTGAATTATTGATCTTTATCAAGAGTATGGTCGTGTCAAGGGATATGCATAGTATTTATGGCCGATGGTGGAGATCCCAGAGCAAATGGTTATCTAACATGGTACGAAAACTCAGTTGAATATTTAAATCTTGATTCTCTCTTTTAAGTAATTTGGCATTGTTGTCTAATATTTTTAATTACTAGTATATATATACATTGAGTGTAAGGTGGCAAGCATTTTGCATAATTTATGTATGTAAATAGTATCACCCGATGGATGTGGCATACGTCTATAACCCTACCATTCCATCTCAAGAATCCTTCCATCTTCTCCTTCACTGTCACATGGTACCTGAGCAAACTAGAGAGGTTGAAATCCTAATAACATCATCGCCATCTCTGCTCCAGTCCTGAGAGCAGCACTGACATTGATTGCTTCATGTTCATGGCTGTGTCCTTTATTGTGTGGTTGTCCTCTGATCTGTCACTTGCCATTATCACTCTGGTTGTTTCCCTCATTGCCTTCGAGTAGCCACCCTCCACTGCTCTTGTCTGAATCAATTGTTGACCTGTATGGTTGTCTTCTCTGCTAGGGTTAGTTACTTTGGATATGGACGTTAGCAACTTTTCAATTTGGTTGGTAACTTTCAAATGTTATGACAATTTTCATGTCCTATGTCAAGTTGGCAACTTCTCCATACATGTAGTAACTTTTCCATCAAGGATGGTAATTACTGGCTGTAGCCAGTAAATCATCTACTGATGTTATCCCTTTTTAGGGCATGACAGCATAGGAACACCCTTGTTGACAGAATGGCTGCCGCTGAAGTTTGGATTGTTCTGGTCTTGTGAGGGAACTCTGAAGGTTGCACTGCTTTTGAGCTTATCTTAGGATTTTAGTTATTACAAAAGGGGAGTGAACATGCAACTAACGCCCCCTTTCTTTTACTTTTTTGTTAAATTTAGGACACTTAGAATTTTGAGCAAAAGAACGGATATTTATGTCACATTGGGAGTAGTTGGAAGACATTCACATTGTTGGTCCCTGTGAACTGTTACATATCATCCATGTCTCCTACTCTGCAATAACTGTGATTCCAGAATGATCATGACAGATGATTGCTTGAAGGATGATTTGCTTAGAATTGCCTACAAATCTTATTTAGTCAGCTCTCAGGATTTAATATTAAAACTAGCCTCTGCTATATTTTCGTTCTTATCATGACAGGCGCAAGCATTGTACAAAATTGGCAAGGGTAGACGTCCTCATGTTCCCCGATCTTTATCAAGCCACGCTCAAGACTTCATCCTCACATGCTTGCAGAAAAACCCGAAGGATCGGCCTTCCGCAGCGCGGTTGCTAGACCATCCCTTTGTGAGGTAGTCACCTACTCTTGTAATTTTGCTTCACCTCTCTTCAACGACTGATAGTCATAATGTTCTGCCAGGCCGTCCCTTTTCAAATCATCGCTCTGAATGTAATTTTTTACTTTCCATTTGTTACTTTGTCGTTGCATTGCTAGTGGGAGTTTCCTTCTTTTGGGCTAGTGAAAAGATACCTTCATCGACTTACCACATTTTCTTCTGTTTACCCCAAATTTTTTTAAATTGGAGCAAACAGTCCATGTATTTATAGTGTCTATGGTCCATTTCCCAATTCCCTTACAAACATGCCACGATCTACGGTTCTCACCAGAAGCTTTAATTATTCCCTAGATCATCCTGAAACTTTGAATCGAGTGAGTTGTCCATAGTGGTTAATTGATACACCATAGGTTAATTGGCCTTTCCATAGGGGAGGGGTGTATGCAATTGATCGTCACGCCAAGAAAACAATCATAGCTGCAGTTGTCCCTTAGAATAAATTAGAATATAGGAATATCAACATGGATGTTTTGGTAGGGCGACAGTGGCGACGACAATTTGAGAAATGAAAGTGGATATATATGCTTGTACTTCCTGCAATTAATTTCCTCGCAAAGTTGACTCATGTCCCAAGGGCGTTTATCGGACCCAGGAGGGAAGTTCAGGGACCAACTTAAATGAATGGCCTGGTCTTCTTTCATGGGTTGGCGTCTTGTGGAAGAGTGCTCTATTAAAACAAATGGTCTCCTGTTGTAAAGCATCGGGATGGGCATGATGGTTATTAGCTAACTCTCGTGTTGTGTATGACTTTTCTTGGCCACCTTTATAGTGTCAAAATTTCTTCATTTTTAGATTCCTCCTTCGATGTTTGGATTGCCAAGTGAGTCCTTCCGGCTAACTGAAATGAGATGGAGCAAATATCTCGCTTTCTCCGGTGTTCGTGTAATCTAGCCATAATGCAAGAGGGTCATCATAGTTTCTCCTACTTAAATTGTTGGTAGTGCACTCGAATTGCTGCTGCAATTCTTTGAATTACTCTAGGTCGGCGGCATATTGATGGCTTGCAAACACTCCCAGGGCATTGCTAAGCTTAAAATGTGATACTTTTCTTGCCAGGTAACATGTCTTTGGCTGTGGGGGGCATCTATTAAATTGGAGCTTCTCAAAAGATCGATGGTCCTTGCGAATGGTCTTGGGGCTGCAACTGATTTTCTGGTGTCTCGTTCATCTGAGATTTGTAAATAACACGTGATGTTGTATATTTTCCGTTAGGAAGGAAAGAAGGAGACAGATGTGTTGACAATGACCAAGTTTTTCTGCTTCTAGGAAAAGCTTAGATAGGTGAGTGCAACTTCTAGAGGATAAGCAAACAAGAATGACATCCTTGGAATCCATGATGGAACGAGCATTTGCTTCATTTTTGGTTGTTTGAAACTTAGATATTAGGCCATGTTAGGAAAATTCGAGTGTTTTTATCGACAGCATGTCGCTTTAAAATGAGTGCTTGCATCGAAGGATGAAAATTTTGTACTGACAACAATAATGTCGTCAATGCAAGAAGCAAATACTGATTTTACAATGTGGTGGGAATGTTCTTGGGAACCTCGTGGTGCTTCCCAAGTCCTTCCATACCTTTTTTTTTGCGTTTCTTCATTCTCGTGAATTTCGCAAACACCAAAATGAAGAAATAATTATGCCTCGGCAAAAGAAAAAGGCTCAACTTAATCATAACCTGACCCTAATTACACTTCTCTCTCTCACACTCGCATCACCATCCGCTACTGCCTCGCCATGACCCTCATTTCGCGATTATGTAGCCTCACTTGAACTTTGGAGTCGTCATTTCTTGTGTTTCACCGTCAAATGTTGCAATAAATCGACCCAGCAAAGTTTTGACTGGATTGATAAATTCATTTCCAAATTGAGTGCAAGAAGACATCGACTGATAGACGAGACTAGATAACACACCGCTTGTTTCAAGTACAAAATGGCACCTTACCTAATTCCCCTTAACTAGGTGAGGCCTGGTAAGGGTTGGCCTTGTCGGGCTAGATCTGACGAGGGAGCCCTCATGGGGGCTACCTTGGCAAGGTTGACCCTCACTGGGGCTTGGCCTTGCTATGGCTAGGTGAGGCCAGCTTGCTTGGCCTTGGCTGGTGGCCACCACCTGCAAAAGAAAGAAGAAATGTGAGAAAAAAAGAATTAAAAAAAAAGAAAAAAAGAAAATACTAAAATATTATTAAAAATTCTCCATATCAACACTGGTGGTGTCACACAAGCCACCTTGCATCCACATCACCAATATCTGGTTAAAATTAACGGAAATGACTAAATTGGTACCAAATCAAAAGTTTAGGATTAAATTATCATCAATAAAAGGTTTATGACTAAATTAGTATAAATACAATTGGTTAGGATTTTTTTGATACTTTCCAAAGATATATAATTCCTTACTTCTATTTGATAATCATAAAATTATTCTTGGTATTAGTAATTTTTGGGCCGAAGGACAATCGGTGTTTTGCCATTATGATGTTTCATTTGAAGTTTTGGTTCACTTTTAAGTGCCGCAAATCTGTGCTTAGAATTAGGAACACCGAGGCCAATCATACGTATGCAGTGGAACATGTAATCATTTGGCTGACATAAGGTGCAATTAAAGAGACATGAAAAATGTGTAAATTGCTTAATGTGCTGGATCTTCACGTTGGGAATTGGGGTTCTAGCATTGACTAGTATGGTGCTTATTGAAGACCATTCTTTATTATCTAACAGATTGATGAAGTCAAGATCTTGTATTTCAAAAATCACTTGAATTTCGTTGTTCTCTATCGTTTTTTTTTTTTTTTTTTTTTTTTTTGGCAACTTTACTAGCTTGAATAGCATATAATTTTTTTCTTCTTTTTTGAAGAATGGATGGTGGGATAAATCAGTGTGTGCGGAAAAGATGCTCTAGAAGCTGTTAATTGATTGTAAATTCCAATGCTGTTAATTGGCTGTAGAAGCCAGAAGGCACATTCCTTTTTCATCCTCGTCGGTTGTGACTTTCAGGTCGTCAACAATGGAATGAACAGTAGCTATGGGTCGAAAGCTGATATTTGGAGCCTGGGTGCACATATATATATATTTTTTAAACTTTACTAGCTATGGGTGCACTGTTTTCCAGGAATAGATTTGGAATAAGAATGAGAAGTAGAAATTTTCTATTTCTCCATTTCTGGAACAAAAATTAGAAATAATTTCTCCCACAAAACTCTCTAAACCTAATTTCGGTGACTCCCTCATCTCCTCTACGAAGTCTTTGCCTCCTCCTCCTCCGTCTCTCCTCATCTCATCGACATCTGGCGTCAGCTGCTTGCGAATCCACCCCCTCGCCGCGACCCATTGTCCCTGCTTGTTGTCCGAGCACCCCTCGGCAGCAGATCTCGCACTTGCACCCTCGCCGCTCGCTCCCTTGCAACGCTAGACTGCCCAACATCTGAAGCTCAATCCTTGCTCCACCGTGCTGACACTAGAAGCCCTCTGCAGTAGATCCCGAGCACCTTGCTTGTCGTTCGAGCACCCCTTGGCAGCAGATCTCGCGTTTGCACCTCCGCCGCTTGTTCCCCAGCGACGCCAGACCGCCTAGCATCTGAAGCTCGATCCCTGCTCCACCGCGTTGACGCCAGAAGCCCTTTGCAGCAGATCTTGAGCACCGACGCTTGAGCCGCTCCTGCTTTGCTCCGTCTCACTAGAAGTTGCTCGCGAATCCGCCCCCTCGCCGCGAACCACTGTCCCCGCTTGTTGTCCGAGCACCCCTCAGCAGCAGATCTCGCGCCTGCACCCCTCCCACTCGTTCCCTTGCGACGCCATACCGCCCAGCATCTGAAGCTCAGTCCCTGTTCCACCGCGTTGACGCCAGAAGCCCTCTGCAGCAGATCTCGACTTGCTCCAAAAGGAAAAATTTGTTTTAAGAAATAGAAATTTTATCTTTGTTATCAAACGAATTTCTATTTCTAAAACAGAAATTTTGTATTGTTATCAAATAGATTTTTTTCTCAAAAACTCGTCCAGAAATAGAAATAGAAAAATCTATCTCTTTTCCAGAAATCAATTTCTAGCCAAAATTGTTATCATTCGTGCCCTAACACGCAAGCGTCCATATTTTGACTTAGAACACGTATTTAATTAACGATCGTTTTATGTTTTTTATTTTATATCCTCAAGATCCATGTTATGACAAGTTAACTAAATAACTTGAGCGCATGTTGTGATGAGTCTATTAGACCGTTATTATGAGAAAACAAAACGAGTAGAGTGCACTACATAGAAAAGAGAGAAGACACAGAATATGATCGTGTTAAAGGATATGCATAGTATTATGGCTGACGGTTGGAATTCTTGAGCAGATGGTTAGCTAACATGGTCTCAAAACTTGGTTGAATATATCAACCTTGACTTTCTCCTTTAAGTAATTTGGCTTGGTTTTCTATCGAAAAATTAGGAGAAAATCTCAGCATAGGAAATTTTTTGTTTTGATTTGATTTTGAACACAATTTCACAATTTTATTTTCTTTTATTTCTAAATCCTTAGAATTAGGAAGTAGATCACTAGAATTAGCAAGTAGGAAATCTGATTTTTTTTCTTGCTATTTTCTAGCTGTCCCGGGCCATAAATATGTTATCTTCTTTGAAAGTATGATATGCAATAAAATACAGAATAAATCACTTTTCTTCTTTGAAATCCGTATTGTCTAATACTTTTAATTACTCGTATAACTGTACAGTGAGTGTACGGTGGCTTGCGTTCAGATAATCGCCCATTGTACATATCTTCTCTAAAAGTATGACATGCAATTCCCTGTTTTCCCCTCTCTTTGATCTTTTTTGTTCGCAAAGCACAAATGCCGGAGGGAAGCCCCAAGTCGATGGCCACTTCTCCTAGTACTTCCACGATATTAATTGATAGAATGGCCACAACACTTTATTGGGAGTGTTTTAGCCAAAGTCAACATGCATACTGGATAAATACAAAATCAACGACATTACAGTTCATATCTCCCCGGTTGACAACATACCATGCGTTCGCTTAATGTTTCTTATCTTGGTTCTTCTTTTGCATATACATAGTAACGAGGCCAACACTTAATTACGACACGAATAGGTAGGAAGATCATATTGAGAATTGATATCCACCTCCAATCTGGAAGAAAAGAAAATGGATTAGTTGGGTTGGGTTGGTCCTTAAATCATGGAAACATGTTCGTATGATGTCTCACTCACTTTCACTCTATCATTAAGGCTACGTTTGGTAATCAGAATAAAATTTGGAATATGATAAAATCTATCATATCCTATATTTGGTGCATGCTCATAATATGATAAAATTGCATATAAAATGGATATAGGCTGAATAAAATTATCTCATCTAAGGCGTGGGATAAAGGTAGATAAAATTTTTAATATCAATAATAGGAAAATTATTTTTTTCAAATAACAAACTTATTAAATTAAAAAATTGAAATTATATTTCAATATATATAATATTTGAATTCTACCACAAGAAACTCAAAATATAAAAAAATAACAACATAAGAAATTCAAAATAACAAAAAAATGTTTATTTATTTAATTTTATATTATCTTTATTTATATATTCGAATTTAATTCTATCTTATAATATAAATTCAATATATAAATGTAAATATATATTTATATTCATTAGATATTTTAGGTAATTTTGTATTTTAGGTATCTTAGTATAGTTTACTATTTAATAAAATTTTATTAGAGAATATCGAAAGGGAAAAAAGAAATAAAAAAGATAATAATTAAAAAAGAGAAGAAAATACAATTGAAAATAAAAAATAAAATAAATTGTTGCGAGAATTTTTTTATCATCTCTATTTGTAAACTTTTAGATTCATTTACATTGATTTAACATTTTATACCGAAAAAAATATATGATATTATGTGAATATATCCAATTTTATTATTATGATTCACCAAATAGTGGAGTGAATATGATCTAATAGAATATTTGAATTTCATATCGTATCATATCCAGTTCTATCATGACTAGAAATTTGGACAACCAAACGTTGTCGCAATCTGATCTCGTTGCCCTCGATCCTCCATAACGAGGAAAGAAAGGGGAAAGTATCGGGTTTAGAGGTACTTGATCACAAGAGTTCCCTCATGGCTTGCGTCCCAAAAGACCTCATTACCTCGCTTTTCAGGTCAAGCCTCTCGTGAGTTCCCTCTATGAGATTGAGAGCCCTCCCAAGCTTGTACCCCACATGACAGCGAAGTGTTGTGATTCATACCCACACGGGCGACATATATCGGGAGAAGAGGTCGGGTGTGGATATTGGATTTAAGGGTACCTTTATCATGGTAGCCCTTTTGATAGTATGCTTTACCCATAAGGATGTCATCACTTCATCCTTTGGGGTACTCCCACATCGAGTATGCTAAACCATGGTAAATTTCATCGAAACTCGTACCCCGTGCAACGGGTTCATTTATATGGTCTAATTGTTTATGACAATCTAAAAATAAGACGGGAGTCATAACTAGCCTCGTTTTTAGGGATCGATTAGAAACTCAATCGAGGGTCAGGAGTGTTCTCTCAATTCCTACGCAACCAAATATCTAAATTCGATGACTTGAGTTACGTTAATATTTCTATTAGGGCCATTTTAGTACCTAAATAGTATGTTGTATTTACCTAACGTGTCCATGCATTTCTTCTTACATTTTCGAAACCATTAGTCCTAAACTAAGTGATCATGTGTGGTTGGTCATTTTCATGCTAATCTATTTCTAAAGAAAATGAAAAGGAAACACCAACTTGAATTGAAAATTGTGAAGTAGTAAGTAAACAATCAAGGAAAACTGTAAATCTATTATGCAATCCTAGAAAATATAAAAGAGAAACACAATTGAAAAAGATAAGAAGAAGAGAGAACTCGCATCTTGTCGAGCTTTATATAATAAAGAGAACCTGAGACATATGTCGGGAAAATGAATAGTACATGATAATAGTCGGAATGGATATCGATCTCCACTATCTTTGCGCTTTTGCCATCTTCGGGGTCCTATTCTAAACCCAATCTATGAAATCTATAACTACATGTATACAATAGAAAGAGACAAACATATACATCAAAACAGTCAAAAATACAACTTCATATTAAGATCAATCACTTAAAGAAAGTTCAATACAAATGACCAAGCTCACAGGTCCAAAAACAGACAGAGGCTCCAGAAAATCCGGTCATGAATTATTTTTGGCGATATGAATAGTGACCGTGAATAGTGATTTTCCAAGCCTATTGATACAATTTCCTAGCTATAGGCCTAACTTCCGTCACAGGCATCATAGTCATAGTCTGAATTATAAGAGCTATGCATTGCAAGAATATGTTCTTCGTATTTCTATTCAAGTTTTGAAAGTTTGATATTAGAGGGGCTTTAGGTGACTTGTGCTGTTAGGGCATTCCACATCTTTATGTCACTTGATGAGGATGCTTCTTCATGAGTCCTGAAGGACCCGGAGTGCCGGCATACATATTTAGCTAAGGCCAATTTGCTGGTTGAGCATAATAAGATGTGTCTAGTCCAAGGGATAAGGACAAAAGTCCTTGATCATAGGAGTCTTGATGTCAACTTGAGGAGGTATATTACCTTTTTCCTTATGCTTGCCATGGCCCTTATTCTTTCCTTGTGTTGCCAAATGAGCACTTTCTCCCGATTCCATAATCAGTTTTTCTTCCTCTTAAACACATATGGTCATGAGTTCATTAATTGACCATTTATTCTTATGTGTGTTGTAAGAGATATTGAAAGGTGCATACTACTACGGAGAGTGTTCAGAATATAATACACAAGAAATGATTCGAATATCTCAATCTCAAGGTTCTTAAGTTGAGATGCAATGTCGCTCATCTTCATGAGGTGCTCACGCACACCTCTAACACTAGTGAGTTTCAACAATAAAAACTTCATAATTAGGATCATGGCATACGCCTTCTCTGAAGTCTCAAACTGCGCAATAATGGCCTCCAATAAAGCCTTAGCTTATGCTCAACAATCGAACCATGGATACTAGGAGATATTTTAGCCCTTATAAACATTGCACTAAGGCAGTTCGATTGCTTCCACTGATCATAAAGGGCTATCTCAGCTGCAATGCTTGAATCAGTAAGAGCTGGTGGTTTGTCTTTCTTTATAGCATAGTTAATATCCATTCACCCCAATTGAAGAAGAACTAACTTCTTTCAAACTTTATAGTTTTCACCATTCAAAGAATTCACAGTTTGCAAACCTGCACATCAAACAATCATGCTTATGTCACAAAATTTGAGGCAAAATATACATAAATCATGTTTTACTAATGTAAACATATCACGAATATGAATCACATAACATAAAAACTGCTTATAGGATAAGTTTTTAATTTAAATAGATTCATAATTACATTATGAAGAAACTATCATATTATATACCATTTCTTAATCTCTATGGGTAAATTAAGAAAATAATATGATATTCATCCTAATTAATCATATTAATATAATGAAAATTCTTGTGGGATAAAATTCATCACATTAATATAATTAATTACATTCAATGTCCATTTCTAAATATGATCCAAAGGCTCTTAATATATAATTTAATTAATTAAAGATATTGTGGCTACTCTCTAATTAATTAAATAATTAAATATATGAATCATTGGAAATTTAATTTCATGTATAAAATATTCATAAAAATGCATGAAATGTCAAAAGAGTAAATAAATGCACCATGGGGCAGAACAATAAAATAAATTCGGCCAAGGATAGAACTGTAAATTACAAATGCCAAGGGGTAGAATCGCAATAACGGCAAAAGAGAGGGGCAAAACATAAAAAAAGGCAAAAAAGGGGGCGGGCGTGTGTCACGCACGGGCCTGTACCATCGCTTAGGCACTTCCGCACGCGTGTGGCCCCACGTGCTTCTTCCTCTATGCGCACAGAAGGCCTTCTCTCGCCATTTTTCGCTGCGACTTCTGCCGTCTATTACTTCTCCGGTAACCCATCTCAGACCAAAATAAATAATCGGTTTTAAAGACCACACCGATGGAACCACATAAGTCCAAGTTTCGGTGTAAATGATCAAGTAATTGGCCTCGAATCAAATAAAAATTTCTCAAAAACGCAAACCCTTAACCACCACAACTTCCACTGCCCAATTAGCATCCGGCGAACACCAATATGCCGAAATAACTTATGGCTATTCTTTCTCATGATGGTGTGACTGTATTGGTCCAAAATAGAGTGGTCGGTCGCCAGAATTTACCTAGAATCATCGAGTTTCTCTCTTTGCCCCAAAATTCTGAATTACTACTGTTCATCTCAAAATGCCCCAAAAAATACACCAAAAATTGACAAAAACAAGGTGGAGGCACTAAACTTGCTTAGATACCAAATGTTAGACATAAAAAAGCAAATGTGGAAAAATAGGATCAAATGTAAACAAACCTCCAGCCATTGTTCATATTGCGTTCATCGAAAAATTCATGGAGATTTAGTGAGATTACGGGCACACTCTACTAACCAAATCCCCTCACGTATTGGTGTATTTCAAAATGAGAGGGTTTGCGTTAGATCTTATGATTACTCCTAAGAAATGAACGACCGTTCTTTTCATGTATCGTTTTCTATCAAGATGGTTACCAAATGGGCGATTGTCACAAAGAGGTACGAAGTGTGGAAAAACTGCATATAGAATAAACGTTACTTTAAAGAGAAAATGTCAATCCAAAAATGAGGGATCACATTATATATATAACATCCTAAAGAAAGGCTATGAAAACAAATAACGCCGCATGAAATTATACATGCTCACTCTGCAAGAATAATTTGCTGCCCGAAGAAGATCAATTTATCCTGTTCCAAAAGTAGGAGGGATCCCGGTGATCGTATCGCCATATATTTCAATGACCAGAATTCAATGATTGCGCACCACAGTACAATGCTTGGTCATGAATCGTTTTGTTCAAGTAGTTGACAGCAATCCACGAGCCTGGCTCAAGATTGAGGAACCCGAGACGCGTCCCAGCCGACTTGCCCTGTGCTCCCTCAATCCCTGGCGAATCGCCCAGTTTGGGGCATTGGGGCACCCTTTTACGTAGGTACATGTGAGCGTGGCCACATCCAACTGAACAAGTAAAACAAAACATAACAATGACGTATAAAGGTCGCGTTTTTCCCACTCTTGATTTGGCTAAACCACTCCCTAACAAAGTTTTGTGACCATTTTATTAATTGGTGAGTCCTACGTTTCAGTATGCCTTGGCATTTCTTGTTGTGTGAGTCCCACTTGAGCTTGAATTTACATCCTCTGATAGATTTAGTATTTGGATTTCGTTATTTTCTTCTTTAAGTAAATTAATTAAGGAAACTCATAGAAGGAACGAAGGGAAAAGGGCATAACGGGAACAAACTTCAATGATGTCTCCCTTACCCTTTTTTCTCGCAACTTTACATTTTTTTTTAACATTCTTGAAGAGAGAGAAAAAAGGAAAGTCGGATATCCTTTCGATCCTCTGGAAAGGAAAGCGCCAGAGCCGGAGCGAAGCTCCAAGCCAATGGCCACTCCTCCTCCTGCCACGATCTTCTACAGCTGTTCTTCGCATGGAGTGGATCGGTTGGATGGAGATGATTCCGACTGTTTTTTGTCATTTGAAGATGAGGAGTCTAAGGATGAGAATGATGTAGGAAACATCCCTTCTGCCAGCAATTTACAACGATGGCACCCAGTTTCTTCCCACGGGAGTTTCAAACAAAAAATCACCTCATGGAGAAAGTGCCGGAAGTTGGGAAAAGGGTCATTTGGAGTTGTCTATGAAGTCAACACCGAGTGAGATTCCTTTGCTTCTCTTTTTTTTTTTTTTTTTCTCTCTTATAATCATTTATTCTTGGTATAAGCAAGCAATCTTTGGGGCCAATCGGTGTTCTCCCATATTGATGTTTTGTTTGAAGTTCTGATGGCACTTCTTGGTCTGCAATTCTGTGTTTAGAATTAGGAACACTTTATGCAGTAGAACATGTAATCCTTTGACATAGGAGGCGCATTTAAAGAGACATGACAAAGTGTTTGATCTTCATGTTGGGAATTGGAGTTCTAGCATTACCAGTATGATACTTATTGAAGACCACTCTTTATTGTCGAACAGATTGATGAAGTAAAGATTTTGTATTTCAAAAATCAGGTCAATTTAGCAGTCCATCATTTTTATGTGACTTTACTAGCTTGAAAAGTGTGCATTTATTTTTCTTTCTCTCTCTATATCATCTGAGTACACGAATTGTCTTAGCCATGTCTGGTCAAAAAACATAAAAAGGTTGGTTTTGTCCCGAATCTGATAGACTGTGGAAAAGAAATGTTTTCTCCTGTCTGTGGAAAAAAGACATCTCCCCTTCTTCAAGTATGTGTAAGGCATCATCACGAAAGACTTGGCATTCATACTCTCTCGTGCTTCTCTATATCCACAGGGATGGATCCTATTTCGCTGTAAAGGAGGTTTCTTTGTCAGACCAAGGACACCAAGCCCAGCGGAGGTTATTGAAGCTTGAGCAGGTAACTGCTCATTTCTTTCTGTATCTTGTGAAGTGGCCTTTAGGCATGACTACTTGACTAACCTCATCTTATAACTTCCAAGCTGATGTATATGCAAAACTATTTATAAGACTGCCGTATATACAACCATAGATCGGGTGTGTGTTTAATAGATTTTCTTTTGAATCTTTCTTTCTGTGATACTCTGCTTTCTTTTCAGGAAATTAAGCTTTATAGACAGTTTGAACATGAAAACATAGTTCAATATATCGGCACAGACAAGGTGCGGTTCCTTCTTGCTAAGTTGTTTTCTGTAGTATCTATCACTTTGGCATCAATTATGATATCACCGGAACTGAGCAAAATATTTAGGGGAACATGGCTGTGATTGCAGCCACAATATAGTGGTGGCATCATCATTACTGCATGTGTTTGCTGCGATTATCCTGTGAGTAAGATCATAGCAGTTGCAGCATTTTAGCAGTAATGGGCCACTCATGACAGAGACAAGCATTTTTAGGTCTCCTCCACCAAAAGAAAAGTTTGTGATGGATTGTCTATTACCCGTAATAGTAATTATATGAGACAGAAAATATGTAGAGTAGATGTCAGTTTATGGAGTCTCTCTCTGTCTCTGTCTCTGTCTGTCTGTCTGTCTCTCTCTCTCTCTGTGTCTCGCAATGAAAGTAATTTATTTTCTTCCTTCTAAAAAGTGCCTGTTTTGCAGTCAATTAACCCTTTTCTTTTCTGGTGGTCAATGATTTACAATATCTTGCAGACTAAACATTCAGGTCAAACTCTGAGGACTAATAAAAAGGAATCAAAGGATAAGAAAGTGAAGTCATTTAATTCTTCATGGGTCATTTAATTGACCATCTGATGGTCTGCATGACTAATGCGCCGACCTTTTCTTCTTCAACTATAACTGGTCATGGCTGTAGCAATAACAATGAAGTTCCTGCACGAGTTGACTTTTTCCATCTATTCTAGTCCAGCATGTCTTTTATTCCACTACTCATTTTTATGCAACATCATACAATTGTTACCTCTACAAATAGAGAAAACTGAAAATGGAATTGATCATTGTTCAGGTGAGGGAAGTAGTTCCCATCTTAGTGGCTTAAATGTTCAAGTACCTGTCTTTTTGTTCTTTTCTAAACATAGTTTGGCAAGAAGCATCAGATTCTAAGAAAGTGCCATGACATAACTTCTATTTGGAAATGAAACATGCAAAAGATTGTTGCTTTCAAACCAAATTAAGTTTACTACTCCTACATTCCACCACATTGTTTTGCGGCAATGAGGGATTGACAAAATAGGACCTCTCCTTCTTCTGCCAGGTGCGCTATGCAACATTTTTTGTTGGCACTGTTGCAAGTTAAAACTGGGGTGAACGCTTATAACTTGGATATTTGTGTTGTAAAAGGAAACCAACAAAAGAAGAGCTCGGTCCCATGCGTTCTTGCCTTATTTTCCTATTTAAGTTCACAGAGTTACTTTTAAATTGTCATCCGATGTAAACTTTTACTGAACTAACCCCAATCAAGCAGATTCTCACTAGACACTGATCATTTATTGAGGAGGTCGTCAGTACCAAAGTGCATTTCAACAAGCATAACCAACTTAAGAAAGATTTCTAGTCCCTGTGAAAGTAATTTCCTCAGGGCCTAGTCTAGGAACCTCTGGTCTTCGTACACTTGATTGCTGTGGGAAGGGTGTTGTCTTGATCCAATAATTGGTTAGGCTTTAAAAGAGTCCTAGACGTCCAGGATCATTGGGATGAGAAAACGTAAATGTCACTGATGTTTTTCATTTTATTTGCTATCTGGTGTGGTTGTCTCTAAATTATTTTGTTAGAATATCCCATACAGTTTGTTTATAGGGTTTTGATGGGCCTTGTGTACATGTAGTCACCTTTCCACCTAATAGTATAATCTTTTGAGTTCTGACACAATTTCGGAACCAAGTTCTGCCACATTTTATTTCCATACATGACTTCTTTTTCAGCATTCCACGTGCCGTTCTCAATCTGTTTGCACATGAGAGGGGATTTTATAGTGATCCACATTGCTTGTTTCTGTAGTTTCAGCGTGCCTTATATACTTCGTCTCGTTCCACCTAATAGCTTAAAATTTTGGAGTTGGATATTCTAATGTATATGATTTTCACTCTCTTCCAGGATAAGAAGAAGCTTTACGTATTCCTTGAGCTCATGTCCAAAGGTTCACTTTCAACTCTTTATCGCAAACACCCCTTGACGGAATCCCAAGTCTCCGCCTACACTAAGCAAATTCTAGAGGGTTTAAAGTATCTTCATGGCCAGAAAGTGATACACAGGTAGGAGAAAGATGCTTGACTTTGCATTAGTAGTTTTGAATAATTGAAATAGTGATTCACACTTCACATTTCTGATGGAAGGTTGATTTTGTTAGGGAAAGAGATCATAACCAAACAAAGAGCACTTTGAAATTTATATATTTTGTTTTGGGCACACCCCCATGGTGCCTTTTGAATAATGCATTCTTTTACTTATTCAAATACTTTTTGTGGATTTAAGGGAGTTGTCAAATCTTTTGACCAGAATGTTGTGTTATGAGAATTAGATTTCTTGTGATAATTAGTAAACAACGAAGTAACATTACGAGCTTGTCCAGCAATATTTAGCATAGGCAAGATTATTTTGCTATGTCAACGGTTGAAGGTGGAAGTTGGTTGAAAATTTTAACTTTTTATATATCTTACTTGCATCTATGCTGGTTTCTCATGCTTCCAGTTCATTCTGTAGGGATCTTAAATGTGCCAACATACTCGTTGATGCAAGTGGATCTGTGAAACTTGCAGACTTTGGATTGGCAAAAGTATGTCCCATCAGCGAAAGCAAACTCTCACTCTCTCTCTATATATATGTGTGTGTGTGTGTGTGTGTATAGAGCAAAGGCACATGCTCAAAAACATATGCATGCACAAAGCGCTTGCGAGCAACAAAGATACATGTACAAATACATATGCATGCACGCGTGACAAACTCCTGTGTAGACATGCACAAAGTGAAGCATGTGTTGTCCTTTACTTTTCAAGATAACATATCACCTTTCTGTGTTTATTCATACAGGCCACCGAAATGAGTGCTGCTAAATCTTTGGAAGGAACTTTTCACTGGATGGCACCTGAGGTTTGCACCCTCCGCTGCCATTTCTTTTTTTTTTCCCGTACTATCATTGGCTGTAGAAGGTGCATATCTTTTCGATTTCTTTTTCATCCTCGTTGGCTGTAACTGCAGGTCCTCAATAGTGGAAAGAATGGAAGCTATGAGTTGAAAGCTGATATTTGGAGCCTTGGGTGCACTGTTTTAGAGATGTTGACGTGCAAGCCTCCGTATTCTGACACTGAACCAGTATGTAATTAAGTAACCTTCTTTTTATGTTTTATATCCTTAAGATCCTTGTTATGCTGGAGTTACTAAATAAGTTGAGCGCATGTTTTGATGAGTCCATCACGCTGGCATTCTGAGAAAACAAAACGACTAGGTGCACTACATAGCAAAGAGAGGACAGAGAATTCAATGACAGCTATCGAGAGTATGGTCATGTTAAAGGATATGCATAGTATTTATGGTCGCTAGTTGGTTGGGATTCTGGAGTAAATAGCTAGCTAACATGGTATGGAAACTTGGTTGAATATTTGAATCTGGACTTTCTCTTTTAAGCAAATTGGCATTGTTGTCTAATACTTTTAACTACTACTACAAGTGTACACTGAGTGTACGGTGGCATGCGTTTAGATAATCGAATATCGTATGCATGTCCAACCTATAGATATTTGGTACATGTATGACCCTACCATTCAGTCTCAAGAATCTCTCCATCTTCTCCTTCACTGTCATGTGGTAATTGAACAGCCAAGAGAGATTGAAACCCCAATATTGTTATCGCCATCTCTGATCCAGTTCTGGGAGCAGCACTGACATTGATTGCTTCGTGTTCCCTTCTGCGTCCTTTCATCGTGTGGTTGTCTTCTGATCCGCCATTATCAACCTTGGTGATTCCTTCATTGATTTCGTGTGTTGATTCTCCACTGCTCTTCTCTGAATCAATTGTTGACGTGGATGGTTGTCTTCTCTGCTAGGGTTAGTTACTTTGGATACGTTTCGATTTGGTTGGTAACTTTCTGGATATTGTGATAATTTTCTTGTTCTATGTCAAGTTGGCAACTTCTCCGTACACGTAGTAAGTTTTCCAATAGGGATGGTAATTAATGGCTCTAGCCAGTAAATTACCCATTGATGTTTGAAAGTTACCAGCCAATTTTAATGTTCTATGTCAAGTAGGCAACTTCTCCATACACGTAGTAAGTTTTCCAACAGGGATGGTACTTACTGGCTTCTAGCCTGTAAATTTCCTACTGATGCTATCCCTTTTTAGGGCACGACTTCACAGAAACGCTCATGTTGATAAAATGGCTGCTGCTGAAGTTTGGAGTGTTCGGGTGAAGGTTTCAGTGCTTTGTGCTTATCTTTGAATTTTATTTACTATAAAGGAGAAAAAGTGTACCATTCTCCTCAAAGCCATCATAAATCATGCAACTGACGCCCAGTTTATTTTACTTTTTGGTTAAATCTAGGACACTTAAGAATTTTGAGCAAAAAGCAATAGATACTTTTGCTTCATTGGCAGTAGTTGGAAAGCATTCACGCATTGATCCCTGCAAACTGTTACATATCATCCATGTCTCCCACTTCTGCAGTATACATGATTCCAGAATGATCAATGCAGATGATTGCCTGAAGCATGATGCGCTTAGATTTGTCTACAGATCTTATTGACTTATCCAGCTGTCATATGTTAGCTCCCCTGGATTTGTGATTAACACTAGCCTCTGCTGTGCTTTTGTTCTTACTGTGGCAGTGGGAAGTATTGAAGAAAATTCGCAGGGGTGAACCTCCTCAAGTTCCCCAATTTTTATCAGAAGATGCTCGAGACTTCATCCACAGATGCTTGCGACGAAACCCGAAGAAACGGCCTTCTGCAGCAGAGTTGCTAGACCATCCTTTTGTGAGGGATCCACCTACTTCTGGTTTTGCTTGACCTCGTTACAAAAACAAATTGTCGTGAGGTTTTGCCATGCCATACCTTTCCGGTTCATTGCTCTGAAGGTCTTCCTTTGGGCTAATGGGAAGACATCTTCGTCAACTTACCGCATTTGTACTCTATACTCCAAAAATTCATAACATTAACAGCCTACTCTAAACTTTTAAATAGAGTAAATAGTCCATGTATTTATAGTGTCTGCTCCATTTCCCAATTCCCTAACAATTTGTCACGTTCTACAGCTTTCTCCATAAGTTTTAATTATTCCCTTAGATCGTCCTGGAACTTTTCATAAAGGTTAACTGGTACACGCTAGGTTAATCGGCATTTCCATAGGCGAGAGGTGTGTGCAATTGATCGTCAAGCCATGAAAACAACCATAATTGCAGTTTCCCATAGCATATATTAGAACCTAGGAAAATCAAAATGAAAGTTTTGGTAGGTGATGGTGATGACGACAATTTGAGAAGTTTAGATTCTTCCTTTGTTGTTTTGGTTGCAAACCAAGTCCTTCCAGCGAAAATGTTTTAACTCATTATGATAGACATTCTGGTGTTTGTGTAAATCTAATAAGCCAAAATGCGAGGGTGTTATTGTACTTTCTCCTACTTAAATTGTTGGTAGCACACTTGAAATGCGGCTTTAATATTGAACTATTTGATGGTCAGCGAAAAAGTTTTAACATAATAATGTCACAGATTATATAAATAGAGGCCGCGATTTTCCCACCCAAGCTCCCTAACAAAGTTTTGTGACCATTTTATCTATCTGCGTCCCATTTTCCTCCATCTTCGCCCTTCTCTCTTTCTCCCTTCGTCTTCTTCTCTTCCCCGCCCATCTTCTTCACTGTTCATCTTCTTCTTCCCGCCCATCGGGCTTCTTCGGCAGCCGCCACCGCCGCCTGAGGGTCGCGCGTCCCCGGTGACCACCGCCTGGGGGTGGCGCGACCCGCGACCCAGGCGGCGTCGCCTGGCGCTCACGGACCTCAGGCGACGCCGCCTGAGGTCACGCGAAGGACCCAAGGCAACGTCGCCTGAGGTCGCGTGGAACCCAGGCGATGCCACCTGGTTCCGCGCGAACCAGGCAGCGCGAACCAAGCGGCGCGAACCAGGCGGCGTCGCCTGGTTCCGCGCGAACCAGGTGACGCCGCTTGGGTCCGCGCAACCTCAGGCCGCCAGATATGGCGATCTGGTCTCTGCGACCTCAGGCGCCTGAGGTCGCGACCTCAGGCGGCCAGATCTGGCCGTCGCTGCGACCTCAGGCGCCTGAGGTCGCGCCTCCAGGTGGCGTCGCCTGAGGTCGCGACCTCAGGCGGCCAGATCTGGTCGCCGGACGGCCAGATCTGGCCATCCGGCAATATCGCCGGCCGCCGGATTTATTTTCAGATTTTAAATAAAATAAAAATAAAAGCAAAAGTCCATTACAAATATTAATTTTGCCAAATGGTATTTATATTAAAGTTACATTTCAATGTTATTTGAAATTATAATTTATCAAACAGTATAATATTTCGGAAAATCCATTTACCTTAAAGGTATTTGCATCCTCCCAAACGCATTCTCTCAAACCGAAGGGCCTCTCTCTCTCGAAAAAAGGGCCAAGAACACCGAGATTGAATTTACATCCTCTGTTTGATAGATTTAGTATTTAAAATTCGTTATTTTCTTCTTTAATTAAAATAATTAAGGAAACTCATAGAAGGAAAGAAGGGAAAAGGACAGACCGCGAACAAAATTCAATGCATTGTGATTGGCTTAGTCCATTTGACCAGCAAAAGTTGCGTGACATGTCCCTGACGAGCTGACCCTTTTTTCTCGCCACTTTACATCTTTCTTCAACCTTCGCGAAGAGAGAGAAAGAAGAAATGCAGGATATCCTCCCGATCCTCTGCAAAAAGAAAGCGCCACAAGGAAGATTCGCACAAATGCCGGAAGGAAGCCACTTCTCCTTCCACGATCTTCTACCATTGCCCTTCACATGGAGTTGATTGATCCGATGAAGATGATTCCGACCAATCTTTGTTTGTTTTTGGCCCAGAAAATGTCTGGCCATATATTTCAGCGACCGGAATTCGATGATTACATGTCACGAACAATGCTTGTTTCTGAATCATTTTAATTAAGTAATTGTCAGCACTCCACGAGCCAGTCTCGGGTTTGAGGTCCCAGCCTACTTGCGCTACCTCCCCCTAGTTAATATAGGGCTATTCGCCCCGTGCTCCCCCATCCCGGACGAAATGTGAAATTTCGGGCACAAAGGCACTTTTTCTTGTTTATGTATTTGCATGCAGCTACATTAACCTGACAAGTAAAATAAAACATAATGATGACACAGAGAATACAAATAGGGATAAGTGTGTACCAAGTTTTAAAACTTATCAACAAAATGCAATTTAGTCTTAAATTTTTAAAAAGTACAATTTAATACTTAAACATGTTATGTTAAAGTTTAATTGAATTCTAAAACTTTCAGAAATTATAACAAAATTTTAAAACTTATCAAATTTGTCAAATCGGTCAAATCAAGTTATTTTGTTAATAAAACTTTTAAAAATTTTAGGATTCAATTGTACTTTCGTAATAAGTTTTAATATTAAATTTTATTTTTTGAAAATTTTAGGACTTTGTTATACTTTCATGATAAGTTTTACATTTTAATTGCACTTTTTATAAGTTTTAAGATTCAATTGCATTTTTGTAATAAATTTTAGGATTTATAATATACTAGGTTCGTACAAATAAAGGGCCGTACTTTTTGCACTTCTAATTTGGCTAAAATACTTCCCAAAGTGTTGCCATTATTTTATCGTTGTGGTTAGCATCCTATGCGTTCTCTTTATATCCTTAAGCCTGGTTTCTATTCCTTCTTCTCGTGTCCCTCCGTAATTTATCTTCAACCTGCTCTCTTTCTCTCTCTTGCTGGCGATTATCTTCCTTCCACGCTGCCTCACAACTCCAACTCTCTCTCTGCATCCTTCTAAATTCGCCGGAGGATACAAGATTTATCAAAACAGTGTGCCTTGCCAAAAATATTAAGTGGTTTGCAAGCGCCACGTCATTTGCTAATGTGATATGCATTTTTTCATCTTAAACCAATTACCATTAAACATGTATATACTAATGTAATTTAATAAAACAAAATAAAAAATTTCTGTCCACCTCACTTTTCTCCTCCATCTTCGGCCACTCGAGCCTAGCCCAACCTCTTGTCTCCATTCACCCATCGCCACTGGCAGAGTTGCCAATGCCAAGTCCTAGGACAGCATTATCGGGTGGAGTTGCAGATCTGCAAGTCAACTAGGGGTGATCGAGTCCAGGGTGGGTAGGGTCTAGATCTGGACCCAACTCTGTTATAACTAGTTCTCATTTTCTAGACTTTATACCCGACCCTGTTTGTATTGGACCTTGTTTCACTGGAACTTGTTTTGCAATCTCCCGATATCCTATACGACTTTGAATTTTATATTAATACGCGAGAAAATAACGTAATCCTCTTAATTTGTATTGAAACATTAAGCACCTATAATAAATAAATACATAAACTTTTTGACTAAACGAAAAATTAAGGATCCACATGGCTAATTATAATAAATAAAATCATATGGTAAAGAATTAGTAACAAATATGGATATGATATTAGTCTTATTTCCGCAACTATTACATGAAACTACTCATTTATGCAGGTATAACTCCTCCTACAGAAGAGAAATTATATGAGTCAATTCATGTGATACACAAGAATTTGGCAGCGACGCACATCGTTCGTCCATCAGATAGTGCGAGAGGGAGCCGGTGAGGGAGGGAAGCAAGTGAAGAAGATGAATGACAAAGGAGGAGCGTTGTGCGTGTTTGAGAGAGCCAAGAGGAAAAACGTTGTGTGATTGCGAGAGTAAGAATAGAAATCGAGAGAAAAAAAAAGGGTTTTGGACCTCTATTTCCAAAACCGGTCCGGGAACCGGTTTTCAGGTGGGTAATCACTCGAAACCTGTTCCGGACCAGTTTAAATCGGTTTTGAATTTTGGGAACTAGTTCCCGACCTTATTTTTCGGGTGGGTCGGTCTGGGAATCGGGTATACCCGGTCCGGTTGCTAGACCCTTAAAGTCAACCACCGTCACTCGTGGCTGTAGGGTGCGTAGCTTTCACTCTGATACTAATTATAGGGTATGCAACCTTGTAGGATATGCCGAAGCCTTGTGGTGGTTACATGAGAGAATTATAATAAATAATTCAAGACACTTATTATACTTAAAGTGCGCTACAAGTATTATACTCTAAATGATCACTCTCGCACAACTATTACAATATACTTCTCTCTTACCACATACAAAACACAAGCAAACTAACTGATACAAGAACACACTCAGCTATTCTATCTTCCTTTCTTGTGATCACGGAGAGACAATTCGCTCACTCAGAGCTATTCTCTTTTATCATCAGGCTGTGTTGCCTTTCTCTTGTACTTCCTAATCTGAAGCTCTCACTACTGGAGGCTTTCCCTGAAGCTCACATGCGTGTGGCTTTCCCTGCTGGCCTGAGGCTCTCTGCTTGCGAGTGGCGTGAGACCCTCTCTTTAGCCTGAGGCTCTTCGCCTGCGTGTGGCTGGCCTCTCCCACATTTTCTGTGCACTCCAAGGTTGGCCTTGAGGCTTCTTGGCCTGAGGCTCTTTGGCCCTTTGACTCTTTACACCCAACTTCAAATAGTTGATGTACTGCCATATTCATAGGCTGAAAGTTTCAAATGATGGCTCATCATCACTTGTGTTCACATGACTTGGTCTTCTCTTCTTTTGCCGACTTCATTGTGAACTTTATCCAACCGCAACTTTTTCTTCAAGCCAAAGTTTAAGCTTTCTTTCTTCTTTTGACTTTTCTTTCACCAATTTGTCAACAATTGTGGGCTGCAGACTCTCTTCTTCTTGCAGACTTTCTCTAGAATTCTCCCGTGTGCAGTGGAGAAATCTTTCTTTTCTTTCTTCATGCTTGCGGCTTCTTATTTTCATTTTAAATGTTGACCGCAACAGTCACTGGAGCCATGGTTGCAGTTTTGGAAGTCCCGTCGCGAGCAACGACGGCTCATGGACTGCCATCGTAATGGGAAGGAAGCTTCCCCTCCGTCGTTGCTCACCCTCTCCGCGTGGTCGGCTTCGTCCATGGCCGAGCCACCCCTCCATCGTCACGGCGGCTCATGGTCGTTACCTGTCCAGATCTGGACTGGAGTCGGGCCTCCAGATCTGGTCTCGTTCATGGCCACAAGCCTAGCTCGTCCATAGCTCGCGAGGAGGTGGCGAGTTCGAGATCCCGACAGCCATGGATTGCGAGCTCAAACAGCAAAAGAAAATACAGAGGCATAGATGTCGGGGAAGACGACGGGAGCTTGATCGCAGTCCATGGCCGGCGACTCCGTCGGAAGAGAGAGAAAAACTTATTTATGTGTTTTTCTAATTCAAATTCGGTGTTTACGTGTCAATCTCTAATTGGATATGGATAGAAAGACACGCAGCGACGGTTGAAAATCACTAAATATTTTCTACTGTAGAGAAAGAGAAAAAAGGAGACAGGATGAAAATTAAGGAAGGTGGTACCTGCAATTTCCTTGCTTTCCCTTCTCTCTCTCTGATCTTTTCCATACCCAAGCGCACGGCGGAGAGCGGGAAGCTCCGAGTCAATGGCCAGTCCTCCTCCTTCTATGATCTTCTGCATCTGCCCTCCGATTGAATTGAATTGGTCGGATGGAGATGATTCCTGTCATTTTTGTCAACGGTTGAAGATGAGGAGTCTAAGGATAAGAAAGTTATGGGGAATACCCCTCTTGCCGGTAATTTAGAACCATGGCGTCCTGTTTCTTCTCAGGGGTGTTTCAAACGAAACATCACCTTATGGAGAAAGTGCCGGCTGTTGGGAAAGGGGTCCTACGCAGATGTATATGAAGTCATGACTGAGTAAAATTGCTTTGCTTCTCTCTGTTAATGGTTTAGTTATTCTTGGTATAAGCAGTACAATCGTTATCCTCCCATCATGTCTCCTGAATTTTCGCTGATACTCCTAATTCTGTGCTTAGAATTTAGAACGCTTGGGCATGCGTATGAACATGTAATTTTTTTGTTGACGGGAGTTTTAATCTTTTGGTTGACGTAAGAGGAGCATTTAAAGAGACAATACAAACGGTCTTCCAATTTTTTTAAAAGGCTCGATCTACAGAGTTCTAACTTGACGAACTTATTGAAGTCCTTTCATTCTTATTGAACAGATTGACGAAGCAAAAATCTTTATATTTCAAAATTCACTTCTCTCTATCATTTTTCTGTAACTTTTTCTGGTTGTTTTTCTTTTTCCTCCTTTCTATATGTCATCTGGAGTGCATAAATTGTAAAACTACGTCTTGTTAAGGCATGATTCACAAAAGACTTGGCATTTACATTCTCTGTCATGCTTTTCTATTTCCACAGTGATGGATCCTTTTTCGCTGTAAAGGAGGTTCCTTTGTTAGATCAAGGGGGCCAAGGCAATCAGAACTTATCGCAGCTTGAGCAAGTAACTGCTGGTTTCTTTCTGTAAATTGTGAACTGGCCCTTAGGCATGACTACTTGACTTACCTTGATATTACAACTGCCAAGCTGATGAATATGCAAAACTATTTATAAACTGCTGTATATCTAACCAAGATCTGGTGTGTGTTTGATAGATTTTCTTTTGAATCTTTCTTCCTAGTGATACTCTGCTTTCTTTTCAGGAAATTAAGCTTTATAGACAGTTTGAACATGAGAACATAGTTCAATATATCGGCACAGACAAGGTGTGGTTCCTTCTCACTAAGCTGCTTTCTGCAGTATCTTTTTCACTTTGGCATCAATTATGATATCACCGGAACTGAGCAAAATATTTAGGGGAATACGGCTGTGATTGTAGCAACAATATGGTGGTGGTGTCATCATCATTGCATGTATTAGCTGCGATTATCTTGTGAATAAGATTACAGCAGATGCGGCTTTTTAGCAGTAATGGCCTCTCATGTCAGAGACAGGCATTTCTGGGTCCCCTCCACCACAAGAAAAGTTTGTGATGAATTGACTATTATCCGTAATAGTAATTATATGAGAGAAAATATGTAGAGTAGATGTCAGTTTATGGAGTCTCTCTTTCAAACTCTCTGGACTAATAAAAAGGAATCAAAGGATGAGAAAGTGAAGTCATTTAATTCTTCATGGGTCCTTTCATTTACCATCTGATGGTCCGCATAGTCATGCGCTAACCTTTTCTTCTTCAACTATAACTATTCATGGCTGTAGCAATAACAATGAAGTTCCTCCAGGGGCTGATTTTTTCCATCTATTCTAGTCCAGCATGTCTTTTAGTTCACTACTCATTTTTATGCAGCATCACATAGTTCTTACCTCTAAACTGAAAATGGAATTGATCATTGTTCAAGTGAGGGATGCAGTTCCCATCTTAGTCACTTGAATGTTCTAGTACCTGTTTTTTGTTCTTTTCTAAACATAGTTTGGCAAGAAGCATCAGATTCTAAGAAAGTGCCATGACATAACTTCTTTTTGGAGATGAAACATCCAAAAGATTGTTGCTTTTAAAACCAAATTTGGTTTACTACACCTACAATCCACCACATTGTTTTGTGGCAATGAGGGATTAACGAAATAGGACCCCTCCTTCTTCCGCCAGTACACTGCGCAACTATTTTTGTTGGGACTGATGCAACTTGAAACTGTGGTAAACGCTCATAACTTGGATATTTGTGTTGTTCAAGGAAATCAACAAAAGAAGAGCTCGGCCCCATGCGTTCTTGCCTTATTTTCCTCTTTAAGTTTGTAAAATTACTGTTAAATTGTCACCTGATGTAAACTTTTACTATATTAACCCCCATCAAGCAGATTCTCATTAGACACTGATTGTTTATTGAGGAGGTCATCAGTACCAAAGGGCAATTCAGGAAGCATAACCAACTTAACAATGATTTCTACTCCCTGTAAAAGTAATTTCCTCAGGGCCTTGTCTAGGCATCTCTGGTCTTCATGCACTTGATTGCTGTGGGAGGGGTGTTGTCTTGATCCAATGATTGGATAGGCGTCAAAAGAGGCCTAGACATCCAGGATCATTAGGATGAGAAAAACGTAAATGTCACTGATGTTTGTTTCATTTTGTTTGCTATCTGGTATGGACGTCTCTAATCTATCTTGTTAGAATATCCCATATAGTTTGTTTGTGGGGTTTCGATGGGCCTTGTATACATGTAGTCTCCTTCCACTTAATAGCATAATCTTTTGGGTTCTGACACAATTTCGGAACCAAGTTCTGCCACATTCTATTTCAGTACATGACTTCCTTTTCAGCAATTCCATGTGCCATTCTCAATTCGTTTGCACATGGGAGGGGATATTATAGTATTTCATATCGCTTGTTTGTGTAGTTTCAGTGTGCCTTATATATTTTGTCTTGTTCCACCTAATAGCTTAAACTTATTGCATTGGATATTCTAACGTATATGATTTTCATTCTCTTCCAGGATAATAAGAAGCTTTACATATTCCTTGAGCTCATGTCCAAAGGTTCACTTTCAACTCTTTATCACAAACGCCCCTTGAAAGAATCCCAAGTCTCCGCATACACTAGGCAAATTCTAGAGGGTTTAAAATATCTTCATGATCAGAAGGTGATGCACAGGTAGAAGAAAGATGCTTGACTTTGCATTAGTAGTTTTGACTAATCGAAATAGTGATCACACTTCTCATTTCTGATGGAAGGTTGATTTTGTTAAGGAAAGAGATCATAACCAAACAAAGAGCACATTGAAATTTGTATATTTTGTATTATGGCATCCCATGGTGCCTATTGATGATACTTCTTTTACTTATCCAAATATTCTTTGTGGATTTGAGGGAGTAGTCAAATCTTTAAACCCTAATGTAATGTTATGAGAAGTAGCTTTCTTGTGATAAATAGGAAACAACGAAGTAGCATTATGAGCTTGTTCAGCAATACTAAGCATAAACAAGATTCTTTTACTAGGTCAATGCTTGAAGGTGAAAATATAAATTGCAATATTGTTAACTGTGAGGGATGAAAATTTTAACCTTCTATATATCCTACTTGCATATGTGGTGGTTTCTCGTGCTTCCAATTCTTTCATTATTCTGTAGGGATATTAAATGTGCCAACATACTGGTTGATGCAAGTGGATCTGTGAAACTTGCGGGCTTTGGATTGGCAGAGGTATGTCCCATCAACAAAAGCAAACTCCCTCCCCCCCAAACCGCGCACGCATGAGCAGCAAAGACACATGCTCAAAAACATAGGCATGCACAAAGCACTTGCAAGCAACAAAGATGCATGTACAAATACATTTGAGTGCACACATGACAAACACACGTGTAGACATGCACATGTGTTGTCCTTTACTTTTCCAAGATAACATATCAACTTTCCGCATTTATCCGTTCAGGCCACTGAAATGAGTGCCGCTAAATCCTTGGAAGGAACTTTTCACTGGATGGCACCTGAGGTTTGCACCCTCTGCTACTGTTTTTTTTAATGTACTATTGTTGGCCGTAGAAGGGTCATATCTTTTCCATTTCTTCTTTCATCCTCGTTAGTTGTAACTGCAGGTCGTCAAAAGTGGAAAGAACGGAAGCTATGAGTTGAAAGCTGATATTTGGAGCCTTGGGTGCACTGTTTTAGAGATGTTAACATGCAAGCCTCCGTATTCTGAGTCTGAACGGGTATGTAATTAAGTAACCTTCTTTTTATGTTTTACATCCTCTAGATCCTTGTTATACCAGAGTTACTAATTAACTTGTGCAAATGTTGTGATGAGGCCATTAGGCTGGCATTCTGAGAAAACAAAATGACTAAGTGCACTACATAGCAAAGAGAGAGGACTGAGAATTGAATGACAGTTATCGAGAGTATGGTCATGTTAAAGGATATGCATAGTATTTATGGTTGATAGTTGGTTGGGATTCTGGAGCAAATGGCTAGCTAACATGGTATGAAAACTCGGTTGAATATTTGAATCTGGACTTTATCTTTTAAGTAATTTGGCCTTGTTGTCTAGTACTTTTAATTACTACTGCAAGTGTACACTGAGTGTACAGCAGCGTGCGTTTAGGTAATCAAATATTGTATACATGTCCCACCTATAGATATTTGGTACATGAATGACCCTACCATTCAGTCTCGAGATCTCTCCATCTTCTCCTTCACTGTCACGTGGTGTACTTGAGCAGCCAAGAGAGATTCAAATCCTAATATTGTTATCGCCATCTCTGATACAGTTCTGGGAGCAGCACTGACATTGATTGCTTTGGGTTCCCTTCCGGGTCCTTTCATCGTGTGGTTGTCCTTTGGTTTGTTAATTGCCATTATCAACCTTAGTGATTCCTTCATTGATTTTGAGTGTTGATTTTCCACTGCTCTTCTCTGAATCAATCATTGACTTGGATGGGTGTATTCTCTGCTAGGGTTAGTTACTTTGATACGTTTCAATTTGGTTAGTAACTTTTGAATATTATGACAATTTTCATGTTCTATGTCAAGTTGGCAACTTCTCCATACATGTAGTAAATTTTCCAATAGGGATTTTAAGTAATAGCTTTAGCCAGTAAATTAGCTAGTGATGTTTGGAAGTTACCAACCAATTTTAATGTTCTATGTCAAGTTGGCAACTTCTCCATAAACATTAGTAAGTTTTCCAACAGGGATGGTAAGTACTGGCTCTAGCCAGTAAATTACCTAATGACGCTATCCCTTTTTAGGGCACAACAGCAGGGAAACGCTCTTTTGTTGATAGAATGGTTACTGCTGAAGTTTGGAGTGCTCTGGTGAAGGTTTCACTGCTTTGTGCTTATCTTTGAAATTTATTTATTATAAAGGGGAAAAAAGTTATACCATCCTACTCAAAGCCATCGTAAATCATGTAACTAATGCCCCGTTTCTTTTACTTTTTGGTTAAATCTAGGACACTTGAGAATTTTGAGCAAAAAGCAATAGATACTTTTGCTTTATTGGCAGTAGTTAGAAAGGCATTGATCCTGCGAACTGTTACATATCATCCATGTCTCCCACTTCTGCAATAACTGTGATTCCAGAATGATCATGGCAGATGATTGCTTGAAGCATGATGAGCTTAGATTTGTCTACAGATCTTATTGATTTATCCAGTTGTCATATGTTAGTTCCCCCTGGATTTGTGATTAACACTAGCCTGTGTTTTCGTTCTTACTGAGGCAGGCGCAAGTATTATATAAAATTCTGAAGGGTGAACTTCCTCGAGTTCCCAAATTTTTATCAGGAGATGCTCGAGACTTCATCCGTGAATGCTTGCAAGCCAACCCAAACGAACGGCCTTCTGCAGCGCAGTTGTTAGACCATCCATTTGTGATGAAGCCACCTACTTCTGGTTTTGCTCGACCTCGATACAAAAACAAATTGTTGTGAGGTGTCGCCTTTGTGTTTAATTGCTCTGAAGGTCTTCGGTTGGGCTAATGGGAAGATATGTCACTAACTTACCACATTTGTACTGTTCACTCAAAAAATTTATGACGTTAACGGTGTACTCGAAACTTTTAAATTGGACGAACAGTTCCATATATTAATAAAGTCTATGGTCTTTAAACTTGTTAGCAATGTACAAAGTGCATACTCTGCTGGATTTGAAATGATGGGTTCCAAGGAAAATATTGAGGAGTCAAAGATCGATGGACGAATGAATCTTCTCCGTCTCGGAAGCGAATCTCAATTGCTACAATAACTGCTCCCGTGAGAAAACTCTGAAGGCTACCTTACAACCCCAACCCTCTCTCCGACTCGTGCTCTGCATCCTCCTCATGTAGGAGTTGTGGATATGGGGAAGAGCCGTTGATTGGTGACGTGTTGATGTTGACTTCGCGCTTCCTGTTTCCTGAGGGATGACAAAGCCCTAGAAGAGGCGGCTAGGGTTTTTGGGATTTCAAGGTTGCTCTTTTAATTATAGCAAGAAGAGCATCAAAAAAGTTATAAAATGGGGATGCCTGGGAGGAGGAGGAGGAGGAGACGGCGGCTAGGGTTTTTGAGTTTCCAAGGTTCCTCTTCTATGAAGAAGGGCAGAAAAAATAAATTAAAAATTGGAATGCCGACTTGGCAGGATTGATTCCTTTTTCTTTCCTTTTTTGGAGGGAGGGGAGGGTGGAGGGTGATTCAAGAAAGGAAGTGACAGGTGATGCTGGAGAAGAAATGAGAGGGTCAAATAAATGGATTGGGCTAAAATGTGATTTCAAGAAATAAAAGTACCGAATGTTGAATAATAATAAATTTCGTTCATCTAGAAGATCATAGATTTATTTAAATAAGTTGACTCTAGTCTTTATTTTTGCTAAAGTTAGAAACATGTCTCCAAACATTGATATGCATTTCCTATAAATATGTCTTTCAAATTTCTTACGAATAGATTTATTAATATTATAAGTATAAATTTATTTGAGGCTTTTTTTATTATTTATTTATTCCGAGGGTGTCAGCTTCAAAAGGCATCTTGTAAGATGAGGGAGTCGTGGCGATTATTAAACAAGTTAAAAGGTTTCTTCCAAGCAATGTAGGACAACTAAGATTCTTTTAGCATGCACCTGAATGCATCTTAACCTGACTCTAATGCCAATCTAGAAGATGTCACTTTCAAAAGACGTCTTCATGTACATATAAAAATATTCATTTAATATATAATATGTTTGAATGAGAAATGAAGTGTTGGCATATCGTATTATGTTATGCTGTGTCGCATGTGGTATCGGTATCAATGTTGAGGTGAAATTGAAGAATCACCAATACTGAAAAGTGTAACTCCCTATGGATAAAATGGTCTCAATACTTTATTTGTAAGTTGTGAATGTTGTAGGGAAATTCTGAAATGTGGAACCCACTTTGGATAAAATGGGCAGCGTCAGCCAAACCATAAGCCCAAGGGCTGTTTGGCATGGGAATATTCGTCGGACTTGGGGGGAAATACCTCCTCCCTTTGAAGTGGTCATACAAAACCAGCCACAATATTATCCTTCCGATCAGTAACTATTTTGAACCCATTGCAAATCTCTTTTTCCCTTCTTAGATCTTTCTCCTCTTCCCGTTTTGATCTTCTTCGTCTGCAAAGCGCGCATGAGGCAGCCTCGCGCAAATGACGGACAGAAGCGCCGGATCGATTGGCTTTTCTACTGCTTCCACGATCTTCTACAGCTGCCCTTCCACGATCTTTCACAGCTGCCCTTCGTCTGAAGTGAATTGGTCAGATATAGATGATTCCGACCATTCTTTGTCAATTGCTGCTGAAAATGAGTCTGAGGATGAGGATGATGTGGGAAACACCTCTAGTGAAGATGAGGAGGATGAGGATGAGGATGAGGATGATGATGATGTGGGGAACACTTCTACTGCCATCAATTTGGAACCATCGCGCCTGATTTCTTCTGAGGGGAGTTTTAAAGAAAAAATCACCTCATGGCAAAAGTGGGAGCGGCTGGGAAAGGGGTCATCTGTTTATGAAGTCAACACTGAGTAAGATTCCTTTGTTTCTCTTTGATAACCGTTTGGTTATTCTTGGTATAAGCAATCTTTAGGGTAAAGTACAATCGTGTTCTCCCATCATAATGTTTCTGTGCTTCATGTTGGGATTTGGGTCACATGTGGGGAATTGGTTCTAGCTTGACCTGTGTGGAATTTACGGAATACCTTTCTTTATTATTGAACAGATTGATGAAGTAAAGATCTTGTACTTCAAAAATCATTGTTCTCCATAGTTTTTCTGTAAATTCTCTAGCTTGAATAGCATGCAATTTTTTTTTTCTTGGATAGTGTGATAAATCAGTGTGTGCGGGGAACATGCTTTAGAAACTGTGAAATGATTGTAAATTCAAATGCTGACAGATACGGAACTATCTTAGTCATATTAATGAGAATAACTCTTTTATTTTTTCCTTCTTTATTTTATATCATCTGGAGTGGATTAATTATGTTAACAATATCTGGTCAGGGCATCATTCACGGAAGAATTGGCATTTAAATTCTCTCTCGTGCTTCTCTATTTCCACAGCAATGGATCCTTCTTTGCTGTGAAGGAGGTTCCTTTGTTAGATCAAGGAAGCCAAAGCAATCAGAACTCGTTGCAGCTTGAGCAGGTAACTGCTTGTTTCTTTCTGTATCTTGTGAACTGGCCCTTAGGCAAGACTACTTGACTAGACTCGATCTTATAACTGCCAAGCTGATGTATGTGCAAAACTATTTATAAGACTGCCGTATATACAACCATAGATCTGGTGTGTGGTCAATAGATTTTCTTTCCACTTTTTCTTCCTAGTGATACTGTGCTTTCTTTTCAGAAAATTAAGCTTTATAGACAACTTGAACATGAGAACGTTGTCCAATATATCGGCACAGACAAGGTGCGGTTCTTTCTTGCTAAGTTGCTTTCTGCAGTATCTTTCACTTTAGCATCAATTATGATATCACTGGAACTGAGCAAAATATTTAGGGGTCTTATAGCAGCCACAATATAGTGGTGGCATCATCATCACTGCATGCATTAGCTGCAATTATCCTGCGAATAAGATCACGACAGTTTCAGCTTTTTGGCAGTAACGGCAACTCATGACAGAGACGGTCATTTTTAGGTCCCCTCCACCACAAGAAAAGTTTGTGATGAATTGACCATTGCCCGTAATAGTAATTATATGAGAGAGAAAATACATAGAGTAGACGTCAGTTTATGGAGTCTCTCTCTCTCCCCCTCTCAATGAAAGTATTTTTTTTTTCCTCCCTTCTTTAAAGTGCTTGTTTTGTAATCAATTAACCCTTTGTTGGTGGTGAATGATTTACAATATCTTGCAAACTGAAGATTCAGGTCAAACTCAGGACTAATAAAAAGGAATCAAAGGATGAGAAAGTGAAGTCATTTAATTCTTCATGGGTCCTTTAATTGACCATCTGGTGGTCTGCATGACTAATGGGCCGACCTTTACTCCCTCAACTATAACTGGTCATGGCTTTAGCAATGAAAATGAAGTTCCACCACGAGCTGATTTTTTCCATATATTCTAGTCCAGCATGTCTTTTATTCCACTACTCATTTTTATGCAGCATCATATAGTTCTTACCTCTACAAGTAGAGAAAACTTAAAATGGAATTGATCATTGTTCAAATGTGGGAAGTAGTTCCCATCTTAGTGGCTTAAATGTTTAAGTACCTGTTTTGTTGTTCTTTTCTAAACATAGTTTGGCAAGAAGCATCAGATTCTAAGAAAGTGCCATGACATAACTTCTTTTTGGAGATGAAACATGCAAAAGAACATTGCTTTCAAACTAAATTTGGTTTACTACACCTACAATCCACCACTTTGTTTTGTGGCAATGAGGGATTAACAAAACAGGACTCCTACTTCTTCCGCCAGTTCACTGCACAACTTTTTTTGTTGGCACTGATGCAACTTGAAACCGTGGTGAATGCTTATATTTGTGTTGTAAAAGGAAACCAACAAAAGAAGAGCTTGGTCACATGCGTTCTTGCCTTATTTTCCTATTTAAGTTCACAGAGTTACTTTTAAATTGTCATCTGATATAAACTTTTACTAAATTAACCCCCATCAAGCAGATTCTCACTAGACACTGATCATTTATTGAGGAGGTCGTCGGTACCAAAGTGCAATTCAGAAGCATAACCAACTTGACAATGATTTCTAGTCCCTGTGAAAGTAATTTCCTCAGGGCCTTGTATTGGGGCCTGTTGTCTTTGTACACTTGATTGCTGTGGGAAGGGTGATGTCTTGATCCAATGATTGGTTAGGTGTTATAAGAAGCCCGGATATCTGGCATCATTAGGATGAGAACAAGTTAAATGTCACTGTGTTTGTTTCATTTTATTTGCTATCTCCTATTGTTGTCTCGAATGTGTCTTGTTAGAATATCCATATAGTTTGTTTATGGGGTTTCAATGGGCCTTACATGTAGACCCCTTTCACCTCATAGTATAATCTTTTGAGTTTTGACATAATTTCGGAACCAAGTTCTGCCACAATTTATTCCCTTACATGACTACCTTTTCAGCAATTCCATATGTTGTTCTCAATCCGTTTGCACACGAGGTGGGTTTTTACAGTATTCCTCATCGCTTGTCTATGTAGTTTCAGTGTGCCTTATATACTTTGTCTTGTTCCACTTAATAGCTTAAACTTTTGAGTTGAATATTCTAACGTATATGATTTTCACTCCCTTCCAGGATAACGAGAAGCTTTATGTGTTCCTTGAGCTCATGCCCAGAGGTTCACTTTCGACTTTTTACCGCAAATACGGCTTGAGAGAATCCCAAGTCTCTGCATACACTAGGCAAATTCTAGAGGGTTTGAAGTATCTTCATGATCAGAATGTGATACACAGGTAGAAGAAAGATGCTTAACTTTGCATTAGTAGTTTTGACTAATTGAAATAGTGATTCACACTTCTCATTTCTGATGGAAGGTTGATTTTGTCAAAGAAAGAGATCATAATCAAACAATAAGAGCACATTGAGATTTATATATTTTGTTCCATGGCACACTCCCTTTTGATGATACCTGTTTTACTTGTCCGAATGCTTTTTGTTGATTTAACGGAGTTGTCAAATCTTTTAACCATCTGACCCAAAAAAAAAAAAAAATCTTTTAACCAAAATGTAGTGTTATGAGAGGTTGAATTCTTGTGATAATCAGGAAACAATGAAGTAGCATCATGAGCTTGTTCAGCAATATTTAGCATAGACAAGATTCTTTTACTATTTGAATGCTTGATGATGAAATATAAATTTGCAATACTGTTAACCGTGAGTGATGAAAATTTTAACCTTCCATATATCCTACTTGCATATGTGCTGGTTTCTCATGCTTCCAGTTCCTTCATTCTGTAGGGATATTAGATGTGCCAAGATACTGGTTGGCGCAAGTGGATCTGTGAAACTTACCGACATTGGAATGGCAAATGTATGTCCTATCAGCGAAAGCAATCTCTCTCTCTCTCTCTCTCGCTCTAACACCCACACACACACACACACACACACACACACACACACACACAATGAAAGTAATTTTTTTTTTTCCCTTCTAAAAGGTGCCTGTCTTGCAATCAATTAACCCTTTGTTTTCTGGTGGTGAATGATTTACAATATCTTGCAAACTTGAGATTGAGGTCAAACTCTCAGGACTAATAAAAAGGAATCAAAGGATGAGAAAGTGAAGTCATTTAATTCTTAATGGGTCCTTTAATTGACCATCTCATAGTCTGCATGATTAATGTGCTGACCTTTCCTTCCTCAACCATAACTGGTCATGGCTGTAGCAATAACAATGAAGTTCCTCCATGAGTTGATTTTTTCCCATCTATTCTAGTCCAGCGTGTCTTTTATTCTACTGCTCATTTTTATGCAGCATCATATAGTTCTTATCTCTGCAAGTGGAGAAAACTGAAAATGGAATTGATCATTGTTCAAGTGAGGGAAGTAGTTCCATTTTAGTGGCTTAAATGTTCAACTACCTGTTTGTTCTTTTCTAAACATAGTTTGGCAAGAAGCATCAGATTCTAAGAAAGTGCCATGACATAACTTCTTTTTGGAGATGAAACATGCAAAAGATTGTTGGTTTCAAACCAAGTTTGGTTTACTACACCTACAATCCACCACATTGTTTTGTGGCAATGAGGGATTACCAAAATAGGACCCCTCCTTCCGCCAGTACACTACGCAACTTCTTTTGTTGGCACTGATGCAACTTGAAACCATGGTAAACGCTTATCTGTAAGTGGACAAAAAAATCACTCTCTTTGTGTGCAAGAGCAGCAAAGGCACATGCTCAAATACATACGCATGGACAAAGTGCGTGCAAGCAGCAGATATGCATGTACAAATACATATGCATGCACGCATGACAATGCATGTATAGACATGCAAAAAGTGAAGCATGTGTTGTCCTTTACTTTTTTTAAGATAACATATCAACTTTCTGTGTTTATTTATCCAGGCCATTGAATTGAATGATGCTAATTCCTTCAGTGAAACTATTTTCTGGATGGCACCTGAGGTGTGCACCCTCTGCTGCGATTTTTTTAACATACCATCGTTGGCTTTAGAAGGCACGTTTCTTTAACATTTCTTGTTCATCCTCGTTGGTTGTAAAACTGCAGGTCATCAAAAATGGACACAATGGAAGCTGTGGGTTGGCAGCTGATATTTGGAGCCTTGGGTGCACTGTTTTAGAGATGTTAACAAGCAAGAGGCCATATTCTGAATTTGGAGATGTATGTAATTAAGTAACCTTCTTTTTATGTTTTATATCCTTGAGATCCATGTTATGCTTCAGTCATTAATAAGTTGAGCCCATGTTGTGATGAGTCCATTAGGCCGTCATTCTGAGAAAACAAAATGAGTAAGAGCACTACATAGAAAAGAAAGAGGACAGAGAATTCAATGACAATTATCAAGAGTATGGTGGTGTTAAAGGATGTGCATAGTATTTATGGTCGATAGTTGGTTGGAATTCTGGAGCAAATGGTTTACTAACATGGTATGAAACTTGGTTGAATATTTGAATCTTGACTCTCTTTTAAATAATTTGGCATTGCTGTCTAATACTTTAATTACTAGTACAAGTGTACGCTGAGTGAACGGTGGCATGTGTTTAGATAATCGCCTATTGTGTACATGTAAATAGTATCCCACCTATATATATTGGGTACACATATGACCCTACCATTCAGTCTCAAGAATCTCTCCATCTTCTCCTTCACTGTCACATGGTACTTGACTAACCAATAGAGATACAAATGCTAATATTGTCATCGCCATCTCTGCTCCAGTTCTGAGAGCAGCACTGACATAGATTGCTTTGTGTTCCCTTCTGCGTCCTTTCATTGTGTGGTTGTCCTCTGATCTGTCACTCGCCATTATCAACCTTGGTGATTCCCTCATTGCCTTTGGGTGTTGATTGTCCACTGCTCTTCTCTGAATCAATCGTTGACCTGGATGGTTGTCTTCTCTGCTTGGGTGGGTTACTTTGGATATGGAAGTTAGGTACTTTTCAATTTGGTTGGTAACTTTTGAATATTATGACAATCTTCATGTAATTTGTCAAGTTGGCAACTTAATACATGTAGTAAGTTTTCCATCGGGGATGGTAATTACCGGTCCAGCCAGTTAATTACCTACTGATGCAATTCCTTGTTAAAGCACAACAGCACAGAAACGCTCTTTTGTTGATAGAATGGCTGCTGTTTAAGTTTGGAGTGCTTTGGTCTTGTGAGTGAATTGTGAAGGTTGCACTGCCTAGTGCTTATCTTTGAATTTTATTTATTATAAAGGAGAAGAAGTAATACCATCCTACTCAAAGCCATCTTAAAACATGCAACTAATGCCCCCTTTCCCTTTATGTTTTTGTTAATTTAGGACACTTAAGAATTTTGAGCAAAAAGCAATAGATACTTACGTTTTATTGGCAGTAGTTGGAAAGCATTCATGCATCGGTCCCAGTGAACTGTTACATATCATCCACGTCTCCCACTTCTGCAATAACTGTGATTCCAGAATGATCATGGCAGATGATTGCTTGAAGCATGATGAGCTTAGATTTGTCAACAGATCTGATTGATTTATCCAACTGTCATATGTTAGTTTCCCCTGTTATTATGATTAACACTGGCCTCTGCTTTAATTTCTCTCCTATTGTGGCAGGAGCAAGCATTGGAGAAAATTTTCATGGGCGTACTTCCTGAAATTCCTGAATATTTGTCAAGAGATGCTCAAGACTTCATCCACAAATGCTTGCAAGTAGACCCGAAGGATCGGCCTTCTGCAGCACAGTTGCTAGGCCATCCTTTTGTAAGGAAGCCACCTACTTCTGCTGGTTCTGCTTCACCTCGTTAAAAAATCAAATTGTCATGTGGTTTTTCCATGCCATCCCTTTTGATCCATTGCTCTGAAGATCTTATTTGGGGCTAATGGGAAGATACCTCCATCCACTTACCACATTTGTACTATTTACTCCTAAAATCATAACATTTACAGTCTACTCTAAACTTTTAGATTGGAGCAAGTGTATTTATGGTGTCTACGGTCCGTTTCCCAATTCCCTAACGAACTCGTCACGATTACCGTTTTCTCCATAAGTTTTAATTAACTCATTAAGCTAGACATTAAGATAGTAATAACAGAATGGAGCAATATTCAGCTCTCTGCTGTTTTGTGTAAATCTTAGGAAAGCCAAAATGCCAAGGGTGTCGTCATAGTTTTTCCTAATTAAAATTATTTGTAGTGCGCTGGTATATCTGCTGCAATTCTTCGTACCACTCAATGGTCAGCGGCATATTTGATGACTTGCAACCACTCACAAGGCGTCGCCAAGCTTGTAATTTGATACTTTTTCTGCCAGGTAACATCTCTTTTGGCAGTGACTGCCAAAGATCGACTGCCCTTGAGAACGGCAGTCCTGGGCTACAACTGATTTTCTGGTGTCTTTATTCTGCTCGAGTTGAGCACGCGTTGTTCATCTGGGAACTGTAAATAGCTCACGTTGTGTATTTTCCGTTAGCAAGGAAGGAAGGAAACATGGATGTTGATGACGACACAGGCGTCTCCGATCATGGGTTTTCTGGTTTTCTGCCTCTAGGAAGCGTAGACAGGTGTGCGTAACTTCTACCGGGTTAGCAGTTGATCCAGATTGGATATAGTCGGGATTTGCAATGGAACACGTGTTTGCCTCGTTTTCTGCTTGTTTGATACTAGGCAATGTTTAGTAAATGTAGAGTGTTTTTACTAATGACACGTCGCTTCAAGATAAGCGCTTGTATCGTGCGGGAAAAGTTTTGTACCAACAAAAATCAAGCCTGTCGATGTAGGAGTGAGTAATGATTTAACAAACTTTTCTTTTTGTTTTGCGTTTTTCTTTCGCTTATTTCACGGGCTCCAATATGAAGAAAACGAAAAAAGCTCAACTCGCATCAACACCCGCCTAGCGCCTTGCCTTCGCCCCAGCAAAGCGATCACGTCGACTCATTGTTGGATATTGTGGAGTTTGATGAAATTAAATTAAAAAAGGCAACGGATTTAAAGTTTGGGTCAGACTTGATGAAATGAAAGCGAAGAGCAGTGGTAGAGTTGGGGCACCTTCGGCTTTTACATATCGTCACGCTAAGGAGTGACTGGAAGTGGGAGTGAATGCTGGGCAATTAAATGAATAAAGATTAAACGGAAAAGTGCTAAAAAAGTTCTAAGCCTTTTGTATTTGTGCTAATTTAGTCTTAAATCTTTTTTTTGTGCCAATTTAGTCATAAGTCTTTTTATGTTGTGCCAATTTAGTCATTTCCAGCCAATTTTGGCCGGATTTTGCTAACTAGACACCGGGCGACTAAAGTTGATAACTTTTAATAATATTTTAGTATTTTAGAATTTATTTTTATTTTTTTTTTATTTTCTTTTTCCTCTAGCCCTTCTCCTTCCTCTAGCCGGTTGCCGAGGTCCGGCTCGACCTCGCCGACCACCTCGCCAATGGCTTCGAAGGCGGCCTCGCTAGTGGCTGCGAGGCTGTGAGGCTCACCCTTGAGGCCTGGGCGGCAAGACGTGAGGGTGGCATTGCGCTAGGCTAGTGGAGCTCGCCCTTGCCGGATTTGGCGAGGGTCAAGCCTCGCCCATGGTCAGCGAGGGCAAGCCTCGCCAGCCTGGCGCGAGGCTAGCTCGAGGCTAGCTTTGCATCGGGTTGCCCTCGCTGCCTAGGCCTCGAGGGCGACCTCGCATCGGGCAGGCGAGGAGGTTGGTGAGGTCGACCTCAACCTCACCGGCCGTCGCCTTTGGCCGGTCGGCCGAGGTCCGGCGGCCCGCCGGAGGAAGAAGGAGGAGAAGGAAAAAAAAAAAAGAAAAAGAAAAAGAAAAAGAAAAAGAATAAAAAATAAAAAATAAAAAATAAAAAATAAAAAAAAGAAAAAGAAAAAGAAAAAAAAAGAAAAAAAAAAAAATTTAAAAATATTAAAATATTATTAAAATTTATCAACGTCGCACCAATGAGGTTATGTCGGTCGGCCGGCGTCTAGTTAGTTGGCCGGAAAGGACTAAATTGGCATAACGTAAAAATGTTTAGGACTAAATGAGTACTAAAAAAATGTTTAGAACTAAATTGGCACAAATACAAAATGTTTAGGACTTTTTTAACACTTTTCCCAAGATTAAACATTATGGGTTTAGATAGAACAGAGGTTTGAATAGCTCAAAGATAGGGTCTAAAATTTATATTTTGGCCTTCAGTTTTCAATACTTTATGCATTCATGCGAGATAGTACCTTCCTCAGATGCAAAACTAAGCATCATCTTGGAAGAGTCTGACATGATCCCAGGAATCATAACTGGCTGGTGGCAAAGTATCTCGTGGAATATATTTGCAGATATATCTGACGGATTACTATTGACCATCACTATTGCAAAGAAACAAAGCTAAAGAAGGAAAAAAAAAAAAGGCATCACAGATGCAAAGTCTAAAGGTAAAGAGAGGATTATTTCGACATCATTTCTTTTGTCTGCCGGTACTATATACAATATTTTTGCATGTATTATTAGGAGAAATTAACATGCGTCTAACTAATTAAAATCTCGAAAACATATTGATAATCATTTCAAAATTAACTAGAGTCAAATTAATCGAAATGCTGAAAAAAATCTATGAGATCATTTCATTAACTTTAGTCACATACGCATGCGACCTCCTATATTTCTATGCAAAAACTTTTTTCCATATTCTTGGAAGAGAAATATGCTTTCCCGGCTCTTTACCAAAAAAGATATGCTTTCCCGGCTAAGGAAATGATCATTGGCTGACCTAATAAATGATCATAGGTTATAGTGGTTATCTCTTTTGAGTTCGGTAAATTCAAGGGTTGTAGATGATGAGGCAACTACGAGTTGTTGATTTGGTTAGAGCGATGGTTATGCCATATTAGTTTCGCTTGAAGGAGTGAACACAACTTGGTGATTTAAATTGAGTAAGTCTATTAATGTTGAAGAGTGCATTGGGAATGCCCAAAAGTTTGAATTGGGTAAGTCTAAGTCATTCATATTTCTTTGTTACTTGTTAATTTCCTTTGTATATCTAATGAAATAATTTCTTTTTTAGGTATGAATTGTCTTACCAAGAAGATTACCATCGACATATAGAGTTTATATAGTGAATTTGAATGAATATAAGTGGTGAGAGGCTCTGTCAATTGAACTAAGAATAATTTCAATTTAAAACTATTATTAAGTATTAACTGTGTTTGTTGTTTGTTTTGTTTTTAGGTGTTAAAAATCTAAAGCAATTTTTTACGAATGAACAAGATATGAAGTTTTGTAATTCATGTTTTATGTTATGTATTTTGAACTTTTCATTATATATTTTATTTTTCGTGTTCGTCTTCCATGCTTTGCTCCTTTTAGTAAAGTGGAGATTTTAGTTGTTGCCTATTCTTAGATTTCTGTTTGATTTGTACTGATATTCACCGTAATATAATTTCAAAGAATACATTTGTCCTTCTAAAGAATACAAAACTAAAGAAAAAAAAAGAATTATATGGTTCTGGGTTGACCTTGGAACCGGACCAAACCTATAAGATTAGTCCAGTCCTTGATCCTAGACTTAATAGGGTTGGTTCGTGATCCCAAAAATTAGATACCAACACTATGCGGTTTGGTCTTTGGATCAGGAGTAGAATTGGCTCAATCCGACCATCCTAACCACTAAGCAGAATTGGGAAAGCTGAGAAAGCCCGAAGGAAAAGATCATTTTTGACCTTGGCGAAGAGAGAAAAAAGAAAGTAGATATATCCTCTCGATCCTGCAAAAGAAAAAGATCTCCTTGAAGCTTTCAAAGCATTTGTAGTGCCCTTTTAATTTTCCTCCCTTTGGTCTTTTTCGTCCACAAAGCGCTCGAGAGATACTCGCGCAAATGCGGACGCAGGGGCCCTTGTTCCATGTCCCTCCTCCTCCTCCTCCTCCTCCTCCTCCTCCTCCAGCAGGTTCATTTCGAAGTTCAGCGGGAGGTTTCTCCAGTCCCACCAGCCCCCTGCATTTATCGTCGCCCCTTCCATCAATCGGTCTAGATATCCGTTTTCTGCTGAAGCATGTCCAGTTTGTGAACATTGTAGTTTTCTTGTTAGATTGCCAGCTGAAGTGTTCTTCTTTCGGGCTAATGGGAAGATACTTTCGTCAACTTACCACATTTTTCCTGTTTACTCCAAACATAGATAACTTTCAATAGTCTACACTAAACTTTTAGATCAGAGCAAATAGTTCATGTATTGATTGGGTCAATGCTCAGTTCCCCAATTCGCTTACACACTTTTCAAGTTTTACTGTCTTCTCTAAAATTTCAACCGATCGTCCTGAAACTGTAAATTGAGTTATCCGTGGTAGTTAATTGGTACGCCATGGGTTAATTTGTTTTTGGCCAAGGGGAGAGGTATGTGCAATTGATTGTCATGCCATGAAAATAACCATAGTTGCAAGTTCCCTTAACATATATTATAATATAGGAATATCAACATGAAAGTTGAGATTTGTAAATGAAGAGAAAAATAATATTCTGTTCATTAACTAATGAATAGTACATGTGTCTATTTATAGGCTTTACATAACGACTATCTAAAGTAACAAACAAGAATAAATCAAGGAGAATATATAGAATCATAGAATCATAAATTATCCTAAATATATCTCTAACATCCGCCCTCAAACTCAAGATGATTTGAAAGAAGTAAACTTAAGTTTAAAAAATCATTCCAAAAAACTCCTGAGTGAATGTGTGTTTGTGAAAACATCAACAATTTGTTTAGTGGATGAAGTAGAGACAAGTTGAATGGTGTCATGAAGAACATGATTTCGGATTAAATGACAATCTATCTCAATGTGTTTGGTGCGTTCATGAAAAACATCATTATATGCAGATTGGATAGCACTCTGGTTGTCACAGTAGATGATTGTTCCGCTCTGATGAGGCACTCCCATATCTTCTAGTGACCATCGTAACCAAAACAACTCTCATATTGATTCAACAAGAATTTGATATTCTGTTTCTGTACTAGAGCGAGCGAAAATGGTCTGTTTCTTGCTATGCGATGATAAGTGAGTAGCCCAAAAAGACACAATAGCCCATAGTGGAGCGATAATTGTGAGGGTCATCAACCCAATCAGCATTAGGATAAACTGTTGACTCCAAGGTAGAATGAGTAGAAAAATGAAGATTGTCAAATAACGTACCCTTGACGTAGCAAAGAATTTGAAGAACTACAGCGAAATGAGTTGTATGAGTCATGGTCATATATTGACTAACAATGTGAATAGCATAAGCGATGTCGGAATGTGTAAAGTGAGATACATAAGACTGCTAACCAATTGCTGATAAAGTGTAGGATTTGAGTTCCATCCTTGTCATAGAATTTTGCATTCAACTCAATGGGTGTAGAACTTGTTCAAAAAAACTCAATGGGTGTAGAAGCAATCTTGTTATTAGTGAGCCTAGCTCGAGCAATAAGATTAGTTGCATATTTTGCTTATGAGAGATAATAATTGGAAGCATCAAATGCAACCTCCAAGACTAGAAAATCCGAGTCGCCCAAGATTTTTTATTTCGAATTAATTACTAAGATATTGTTGGAGTTTGGTAATGCCAGATTGATCATCTCCAGTAATAACTATATCATCCACATATAAGAGCAGCATAATGTATCCACGATGCGTGTGCTGAACAAATAGAGCGTGGTCATAAGGACTGGATTTAAAACCAAGAGATTGCATGATAGAACTAAATTGGAGTACCATGCATGGGAAGCTTGCTTCAATCCATACAATGCTCGACATAATTGGCACACTTTATCAAATGAATAAGTGTAGCCAAGAGGATATACCATATAAGCTTCCTCTATGAGATCGCCATTAAGAAAAGTATTTTTGACATCCATTTGAAAATAGAGGCCAACGCTTAATGGTGGCAACATCAAAAAGACTGCGAACATAAGTAAGACTAGCAACAAGGGCAAATGTCTTATTGTAATCAATGTTGTACTCCCGAAGAAAGCTTTTTGCTATTAACCGAGCTTTGTAGCAATCCACAATACCAACTACCTTGGTTTAATATTATATACCCATTTACTATCAACAACAGACTTACCAGGAGGCACTTCAACCAAATCCTATGTGTGAGAGTTTTCCAAGGCTTGCAACTCATCTACCATTGCTTGTTGCGAAAGAGGATTGATACTAGCTTCTCTATAGGAACGAGGTTAATGAAGAAATGCAATGGTGGAGTAACAATGATGATCCCGAAGATGAGTCGAAGGTTGACTTACTCTGGTGGAATGACGAATAGAAATAGATGGAATGACTAAAGGCATAGGATCCTCGGTTGAGGCAAACGTGTCAGAAGTTGGCGAAGTGGGATTGTAGACGAGCCTGCATTAAGATGAGAAGAAGACAATTGTGGAGAGGAAGATTCACCGGTGGATGGTAGTATAGGGTCTTTTGGGAATAAGTCCATTGAAGGATTGGTAGAGAAAGGGATATGAATAGAAGATTCGAAGGGACGAAGGGATGAGAACATCTTATGTTCCCAACATGAAACATGACAAGATACATGAAGACGATTAGAGATCGGGTCCAAACATCTATATCCCTTGTGCTCAATGCCATATCCAAGGAAGCAACATAAATGAGCATAGGGTTCTAACTTTGTGCGTCATGCGGAAGAAGATGCACAAAACAAGTACTGCCAAAATTTTAAGACAATTGTGAAAGGGAACCCTGCCATATAAGCGCTCATAAGGAGAAATGTTGTCCATGACGGGGGATGGGGTACGATTAATAGTATAAACAGCAGTAAGGCAAGCTTCCCCACAAAACTTTTCTAGACAAGAGGTAGATATTAAAAGAGTTTGAGTAACATCTAAGATATGCTTATGTTTACGTTTCGCACGACCATTTTGTTGGGAAGTGCCTAGACATGAATGGTGAATAATAGTGCCTTGTTGAGAGAGAAGTCTAAGAAATTCCGTGTCTCGATATTCCATGGCATTATCAGTACAAAAAACCTTGATGTCTTTCAAAAATTGTGTTTTAATCATGACAACAAAATCATGGTAGATACGAATAAGCTCATATCGATTTTTCATAAGATAAAGCCTGATATAATGAGAATAATCATTAATAAAAATGATAAAATAGCGAGAGCCTCCCATGGTGGGTGTTGGAGAAGGTCCCCAAATGCCAAAGTGAATTAAATCAAATGGAACATGAGAAATAGATTCACTAAGATCACATGACAAGGCATGATGTTTTCCTAATTCACAAAGCAAGCAATCAATATGTATGTCATCGACAAATCCTAAATTACCACTATAAATTAAATATTTTAATCTAGAAGAAGGATGACCTAACTGAAAAATGCCAAGTTTTAGAAGACACTTTGGTAGCACAACCAACAATAGAGTTGGGAATATTTAAGGAAACGAGCTCAAATATGCATCCTACTCTATGACTAGTTCCAATAGTTTGTCCCGTCCATGGATCTTGCACATGACAACCATGAGGAGAAAAGTGAACTTCAAAGCCAAGCTCACATAATTGTCCAATTGAAATTAAATTTAGAGAGAATTAGGAACAATAAAAGTGTTAGGCAATGACAAGGTAGATGTAGAAATTTGTCCTGTATGTATTGTGCATTAGAGAATTATCAGTTGTATGAATAGTGGGTTAAAGGAACCAAGACTCACCCAGACCGCTCGAAATTGGATCAGACCCGCCCGAAACCGGTAGTTCTTAAGGGAACTAGTCTGATTCTTGGTTCTAATTTATGGGAACTAGTGGGTACTGGTCTGGTTTCCGGTTTCATGGGCGGATCTATTCACCCGCCCACTTGGATCAGACCAGTTATATTATAATCATATATTAATTTTTACTATTAAAAAAATTCGAAATTAGTGAGTCTAAAATTTAGGGCTCATGTTATTCTCTTCTAGTTTTTCAGTTGCTTTGACTTGAATAAAAGAGATGAGCTTCTTATCAAGTCAAAGAAGCAATTGTCTAAATTTATTCGCTATGCTTTTGCTCTAGAGGGTTCCAAAGCTTCTTATCTCTAAATCAAAAACCTTTATCTTAGTCAAGAAAATGTTATTTTGGGTAAATCATGAATAAGATATGAGGATGACTTTTTTCTCGCGCATTCTCATTCCAGTACTAGAGTGCCAAATTTGCCCACTTGTTCCTTACAACATTATTAAGTGCATAGAATTTTTTCTCATTATATTGCCAATTTTGGTTTCCCTCATTTGGGTTGTGCAAGTCTAGATTGGCAATATTTGGTTGATTTGGTGAGACCGGTTCCATGGATCCACCCAAGAACCAGACTGGACCGATGGTCTGATTTTCAGTTGGATCCATGTAACCAACAGGCGGCTCTCGATTCTAATTTTTTGGAACCGGTCGATAGTGGGCGATTCCTGGTTCTAGGGTGGAAACCAGCCACTCGAACCTTGCACAGCCCGAATAATGGGTGCGTGTGAAAGGAGGGGAAGGAAATAGGAGATTGAGGCCTCTAGTTCTTTCCCGACCGCCAGTTAAGGTGCAGCCTTTTGCTAACAATTCCAGGCGGGATTTGTTGAACTCATTCGGTCCTCAAGAAGGTCTCGGAGGAGACGAGGATTCTCCTGTTCGCCATGATTTGGACTCTTCTTTGTCAACTCATGTTGAAGGTGAGGGGTCTGATGATCAGAATGATGTGGGAAACGCTTCAGAACCAGACCACAATGTTTCTCCCAACGGGAGTTTCAGACGAAGGATCACCTCATGGAAAAAGCGCAAGCTGTTGGGAAGTGGGTCGTGTGGACCTGTTTATGAAGCAATGGCGGAGTAAGATTCGTTTGTTTTTCTCTATTTGGAGTTTCCATGGCACTTGAGTGCTGGATTCTGTGGTTAGAATTAGGAGCACTTGGGCTAATCATACACGGAATTAGAGTTCCAGCATGATTAGTATGGAACTTATTCAAGAGCATTCTTGATTATCGAACGGATTGATGAAGTAAAGATCTAATATTCCAATAATCGTGTATTTTCAGTTGTTCTCCATTGTATTTCTGCAGCTTTACTAGCTTGAATAGCGTGCAATTCTTTCTCTGTGTGATAAGTCAGCGTGTACAGGAAATATGCTTTAGAAACTGTTAGTTGATTCTGATTGCAAATGCTGAAAGTTAAGGAGCTATTTTAGTGATATTGATGAAAACAACTCTTTTTTTGTTTTTTTCATTCTTTATATCATTTGGGGTGCAAGAATTATCTTAACTATACCTTATCAAAGCATCCTTTGCTAGAGAGTTCGCATTTAGGTTTCGTTTGTTTATTGAAAAATGAATAATTTAGAAAATATTTTCTTAAAAATATTTGCTTCGATCTCTTGAATTAATTAGTCAACAAAAAATATTTTCATTACTAACAACAATTTATGTCCATCTATTTTTATAGACAATGGAAATATTCTTGTTCTTTCATTTTTGTAAGAAATACAAGCTATCATTTAAAAAAAAATATTTTTTAAATTATTTATTTTCCACGAAACATTCACACCTCTTATATTTTCATCTTTTATCTCATGATTCTCTGTTTCCAAAGTGATGGATTCTTTTTCATAGTAAAGGAGGTTTCTTTGTTAGATCAAGGAAGCCAAGGCAGGAAGAGCCTATTGCAGCTTGAGCAGGTAACTCCTTGTTTCTTTCTGTCTCGTTAACTGGTCCTTCGGCATGACTAATTGACTCACCTCTTTCTAATAACTGCCAAGGTAATGCAAATAGAAAAATTATCAAGAAGACTGCCATATATGTAACCATAAATCTGGTGTGAGTTCAATAGATTTTCTTTTGACTCTTTCTTTTTAGTGATACTCTGCTTTCTTTTCAGGAAATCTTTTTGAGTCAGTTTGAACATGAGAACATAGTTCGATATCTCGGCACAGACAGGGTGTGTCCTTGTTCTTAAGTTGCATTCTGCTAAATATTTCACTTTGGCATCGATTATGATATCACCGGAACAGAGGAAAAAATTTAGGGGAACGTGGCTGTGGTTGCAGCCACAAGATAGTGGTAGCATCGTCATCACTGCATGTATTTGCGGCAATTATCCTGGGAGTAAGTGTTGGAAATTTTCTATAATATGGGCTTACATTAATTAATTGATTTTCTATTTTAAATAATCGGGTTAATGGATATTCCAATAATTGTTGAACCCTTCAATGATCGATTAAATTGGGATTGGCAGATATATTGATAACGAGCCTAGTTGAAGAAGAAAAGTGTAGGCAATGTGTTTAATCTCGTCGGGAATGGAAGGGCGGCTTGACACATTGTTGATTAGGGTTTGGCCCTCTAGCGTATAAAAATGGTAGGTTATACCTATCGATTCTTTAATCCATTGAAAATGCTATATCGAAATAGGTCATAGAGAGGAAGATCTAAGATCCCGATAGATCCCGATTATCGAGTGATCTACTTTTCTTCAAGCCGAAGAATTACCAAATACGACGCTTTAATTCCTATTGTATTTATTGATCTTGGTGTTGACAATCATATATGGATCTGTTATTTTCTTGATTGATTAGTTATTCATGGGAATAATTTTCTACATGTGGTATCAGAGCTAATCATATATGATTGTAGAACCCAAATTTTTTTTTTTCTATTATGGAAAAAATTCGAAATTTTCCTCTTTGAGTCGAATATAGGTATTATTTATTCGTATGGATTTTTTGCTCGATTGATCCTGAAACGATAGGGCTTTTGTTCTACATGTCAAGATCTTTTCAACCATATATAATTTGCATAATTTCGTTGAGAATTGAGAGAGAATTTTAGATTTGAAATTCTAGGGTTTATACGTGAAAAAGTTCTAGAATTTGCAAATTACTTGCAATCGATTGATGTATGATGTAAACCGTTGCATGGGTATTGTTATATATTTGTTTTAGTATCTTCTGTTGTATTAAATTGAGTTTTTAGGGTTTAAATTTAAGAAATTCGAAATTCGGCCATGGGAGCTTTAGTCCGAAACTTCGAAGCTTGCATGTGGTAGATTTAGTTGGTTTTTTCTCCGTTTAATACATTATAGTCAATCATATTGATGTTATATGCAATATCCATGGATAAATTTCATAAAAAAAATCAGTGTTTCTATGGTATTTTGGAGCTTCGGGTTGAAACCGGGTCGTGCGACCCGGTTTTCTGCAACTTCGGGACCCGGCTGGAGGTTGAAGAAGACCCTCCAGCCGGGCCGGACCAATGGATGGGCGTAAGCCCATCCTTTCTTTGTTTTTTTTTATGTTTAAGGTTCTGGGCGTAGCCCAGAACCTTTATTAAAGAAACATAAAGGTTCTGGGCTTACGCCCAGAACCCAAAGCCCAAAATTAATGGGCTTAGCTCTTTTTTTTAATTAATTTATATGTTTTGAATTTGTGGGCCAATTTTATTCGCGGCCCGCCCGTTTTAAGTGGCTTGCGTGCGGGCCGGGCACAGGTAAGGGCCCGCGGGTTGGGTCCGTATTATTAAAATAATATTAAAATAATAATAATAATAAATATTTTAAAAAAAAATTTTGTGGCAAAAATTGTTGTTTGATAGAATGCAATATAATCTTTGGAAACACATGTTGTGAAGTGTTTCATATTGTTTGATGAATTTTGGGCATAAATTTTGGAGTTCCCTATTGATAAAAGATTAATATATACAATTACTTGCCCAAAGGGAGTTATTGTGTATATTAATTTGGAAAATAGCATGAAGTTTAATTCCCATATTTAAAAGATTGGGATGTATAATTGAAAAATATTTATCTGCCCAAAGGGGATAAATGTTTTGAAAATTATATGTAATTCCCCTCTATGTTGATATTATGGAGATGTATGATTTAAAGGATTTGTCTCGCCCAAAGGGGATGGATTCTTGACAATTATATGTAATTCTCCTTGTTGTTGCTTTATAAACTTCATGTTGTAAAAAAATATTGGTGCTTTATATACTCGCCCAAAGGGGAGTTTATAATGTACTAATTATTTTGTTGAATTGCTTATTGCCCATAATTGATCTTATTGCATTATGTGTGTTAAACAGTTACCTTTGCTGTAAATAACAACAATGCCATGGTTGAAATGTTAACTGGATCAAACTTTAAGAGATGGAAGCAAGATATAGAGTTTGCTTTGGGCATCGTTGATATGGACTTGGCTTTGCGTGAGGATGAACCTGCCATGCCCAATGATCAAAGTACTGCCCATTATGCTAGATGGGAAAAATCTAATCGACTGAGCCTCATTGCCAGGAAGAGGTCCATTGCTGAGCATCTGATTAGTGGTTTGCCGGAAGATACGAATGCCAGACAGTTCCTTGAAGCAGTGGGAGAAAGATATAGAGTCTCGATAAGGTAAAGCGGGAATTTCTTTGAGTGAGTTAACGAACATGAGGTATGATGCTGCTATGGGTGTTAGAGAATTTATACTTGAAGATAGTCCACATTCAGTCCAAACTTAAGGCCCATGAAATTGTTCTTTCTGAAAATTAAATTGTGCATCACGCCTTAAATGTTTTGCCAGCTGAATTTAGCCAGATTAAGACTGCTTATAGTGCTCAGAATGAGACATGGAGCGTTAATGCCTTGATTTCTAAGTATGTGACTGAGGAAGAGAAGTTAAAGAAGGAAAATTATGAGTCTGCCCACTTAACTACCAATGCCATATTAAGGAGAAGACTGATGCTCTTGAAATGTTCAAAGTATTTCGAACTGAAGTTGAGAAACAATTGGGAAAAATTATCAAGATTGTCGTCGATCCTGGTGGTGAGTATTATGGGCGATATACTAAGGCTGGATAGCAAAAGGGACCGTTTGCAAAATATTTGCAGGACTGTGGTATTGTTGCTCAATATACAATGCCTGGGAGTCCTGAACAGAATGGTGTAGCTGAACGGCGCAATCGCACACTCATGGAGATGAAACGAAGTATGATGGGCAGTTCTAATTTTCCTGAATACTTATGGGGTGATGCGATTAAAACAACAACTTATATTTTGAATCGTGTACCTAGTAAATCGGTGCCAAAAACACCTTTTGAATTGTGGACAGGGAGGAAACCAAGCTTGAATCATTTACGAGTTTGGGGTTGTCCTGCAGAGGTGAAAATTTATGATCCTTCTCAGAAGAAGACCGAATCCAGGACTACTAGATGTTACTTTATTGGATATCCCGATCATTCTAAAGAGTATAGATTCTATTGTCCTACTCGAGGCACTAGAATCGTTGAATCTCAAACGCCAAATTCCCGGAATTAGATGTCATTTGAAAAGAGTTCTTCTCAATCTTTTGAAAGGGAAGAACTAAACAAAACGGTCTCTATTCCATTACCCATCTTGCATGATGATTCTATGCGAGATCCCAGAGAGTGGAAATTCAGCAAGAAGCTAATACCGAAAATATGACGGTAGATCCTCCCATTACAAATGAAATTCCCGATGAATGATACAGCTCCGAAATGCTTGTGCGAAGATCACAGCGACAAAGAAGACCAACACCTCTAAATGATTATCATGTCTATCTTGGAGAAGCTGATTTTGACATTGGAAGTATAGTTGATCCGACGACTTTCAAAGAAGCTCTTAATAGTGATCGTGAGATAAATGGTTAGGAGCGATGAATGACGAGATGATTTCTGTGTCAACTAATCAAGTATGGAAACTTATTGATTTACACGATGGGCATAAACCAATCGGCTGCAAATGGGTATTCAAAACCAAGAAAGACAATAAAGGCAACATAGAGAGATTCAAGGCAAGGTTAGTCGCAAAAGGGTACACACAAAGAGAAGGCATTGATTATACTGAAGTCTTTTCTCCAGTATCCACTAAAGATTCTTTTCGGATAATCATGGCATTGGTGGCTCATTTTGATTTAGAGCTTCACCAAATTGATGTCAAGACAGCTTTTCTAAATGGAGATCTGGATGAAGAAGTATATATGCAGCAACCTGAAGGGTTTAAAGAAGCTGGAAAGGAGCATATGGTGTGCAAACTTCAAAGGTCCATATATGGTCTCAAACAAGCATCACGTCAGTGGTACTTAAAATTTCACAAAGTTGTGAGATCATTTGGCTTTGAAGAAAACAAGTTTGATCAATGCATCTACATGAAAGTAAGTGGGAGTAAATATATTTTCTTAGTACTTTATGTAGATGACATTTTACTTGCTAGCAGTGATGTTGATCTATTAAATGACACCAAAAATTTTCTATCTACAAAGTTTGATATGAAAGATCTTGGGGAAGCCTCTTTTGTTCTAGGCATTGAGATTCATCGTGACAGATCTAAGAAGGTTCTGGGGTTATCTCAGAAAAGTTATATAGATCGTGTTTTGAAAAGATTCAACATGCAGACCTGCAAGTCAGGCGATGTTCCTGTTGTGAAAGGAGATAAATTGAGTATAGAACAATGCCCCAAGAATGATGTTGAAAAAGAAGTCATGAAAAATGTTCCATATGCTAGTGCGTTGTCGGGTCTTATGTATGCACAAGTATGTACTGAGACGATGTTGCTTTTGCTGTGAATACTCTTGGAAGATATCTGTCGAATCCGGGTCAAGAACATTGGGTTGCAGCTAAGAAGGTGATGAGATATCTACAATGAACAAAGGACTTCATGCTCGTGTATAGCAGAGTTGAGGACCTAAAAATGATTGGATATTCAGATGCTGATTTTGCTAGTTGTTCAGATGATAGAAAATTAACTTATGGATATATTTTTATGATGGCTGGAGGTGCTATTTCTTGGAAGAACACAAAGCAAACCTTGATTACGAACTCTACAATGTATGCTGAGTTTGTAGTGTGCTACGGCGTGTCAATTCAAGCGGTTTGGCTTAGAAATTTGATCTCAGAATTGCGAGTTGTGGACTCTATTGCTAGACCTATGGTAATCTACTGTGACAACACTGCAGTTGTGTTTTATTCCAAGCATGACAAGATCAGCAATGCGTCCAAACATATGGAGATCAAATATTATTCTGTTAAGAACTTGGTAAAAAAGGGAGACATTGTGATTGAAAATATCAAAACTGAGTCCATGTTGGCTGATCCTCTAACAAAAGGCTTACGACCCATTTTGTTTAAAGAACATGTAAAGAATATGGGTGTTTTAGATTCTTTTGATTTCTTTTGTTAGTGGGAGTTAATAATTTGTATTTCTGGATATTATAGTTATATGCGGATCGATAATGCTTTTATGATGTCTATTAAAGCATTTATTTTAATGATTGTTATTATTGACTCTATTGTTATCCTTTCTCCTGTTGACTGAGAAATAGAAGTATAAAACAGTATCTTTAAACAAATTTTAGTTTAAAGATGACTGGATGTCACTGATTATGAGATCTCATATTTGATTGTGACATAGTTGTGCAATTTCATGTTGTTTAGAAATTGCGTTAATGCAGTTTCATGTTGTTGAGAAATTGCATTGAGGACCGATAAGAAATAGTGTATATTTTGATCACATGTTGGCACTATTTCTTACTACACTACTAGGCTCATGATCCATGAAAATATAATACTTATTATATGTGATTATGGAAGGTCTTGTGTAATGATATTTTCTTTACACATTGATCTCCATAGTCCTATACTAAGGTTATATAGGATTGGATTGGTTTTGAGATGCCGTTATTGGAATATTATTTTTAAAATTGTGGCCACATAAAACAAAATTTCAGTTATTAACCCGATAGTGTCGTTTTCAATATAAAATCTTTTTCAAAATAAAATAAGTTAATTAATGTAGCCCAAGTGGGAGAATGTTGGAAATTTTCTATAATATGGGCTTACATTAATGAATTGATTTTCTATTTTAAATAATCGGGTTAATGGATATTCCAATAATTGTTGAACCCTTGATGATCGATTAAATTGGGTATTGGCATATATTGATAACGAGCCTAGTTGAGCAGCAAAGTGTAGGCAATTGTGTTTAACTGAAGCCCGTAATGGGAAGGGCCCAGTTGACACGCTGTTGATTAGGGTTTGCTAGGTCCCCTCTCTAGCCTATAAAAAGGGTAGGTTATACCTATCAGTTGCTTTAATCCCATTGAAAGCTGCTATACTGAAATAGGTCATAGAGAGGAAGATCTGGCATCCCGATAGTCCCTGATTATCAGAGTGATCTACTTTTCTTCAAGTGAAGCAATGGCTCAAATAGGTACGCTTTAATTCCGCTGTATTTATTGATCTTGGTGTTGTACAATCATATATGGATCCGTTATTTTCTTGATTGATTAGTTATTCATGGGAATAATTTTCTACAGTAAGATCATAGCGGTTGCGGCTTTTTAGCGGTAACAACCACTCATGACAGAGACATATATTAGGACCCCCTCCCGCCACAAGAAAAGTTTGTGATGAATTGACTATTACCCGAAATAGTAAATATATGAGCAAAGGAAATACGTGGAGTAGACGTCAGTTTCTGGAGTCTCTCTCACAATGAAAGCAAGTTTTTTCCCTCCTTATAAAGAGAGCCTGTCTTAAAATCAATAAACCCTTTGTTTTATAGTTGTAAATGATTTTACAAATTAGTTTTCTTGCAAACTGAAGATTCAGGTCAAACTCTCAGGACTAATAAAAAGGAATATGAGGCTTAGACAAATGGCAGCCCCCCCAAATAAAATATAAATTGGGGAAAAGACTAGAAAATGAAGTGATTTAATTCTTCAGGTATCCTCTAATTGACCATCGATGGTCCCCATGACTAATGTGCCAACCTTTTCTCCCTCAGTCAATAATTGATCGTTGCTTTAGCAACAACAATGGATTTCCTCTTTATCTGTTTTTAGGGCACGGCGAAGCCCAAGTCCGAGCCTATCAATATATCCAATTGAACTTACATTCACTTAAAAAGTTTAAGCCAATAAGTTATTGGTCAACTTAGATATATTAACTTCTATATACTACACTGATTCTCCGATATAAGATTTCTCTAACATAACTCACTCCCACGTGCATCTTAACAATCTCATTGGTATGCAACATCATATAGTTCTTAGCCTTTACAAGTAGAGAAAACTAAAAATGGAATTGATCATTGTTCAAGTGAGGGAAGTAGTTTCTCTCTTAGTGGCTTAAATGTTCAAGTACCTCCCAGTTAATTTGCTCTAAACATAGTTTGGCAAGAACATCAGATTCTAAGAAAGTGCCATGACATAATTTCTTTGTGGGGATGAAACACGCAAAATATTGTTGCTGTCAAACAAAATTTGGTTTGCTACACCCACAATCCACAGCATTGTTTCGTGGCAATGAGGGATTAATGGAATAGGACCTCTCCTTCTTCTGCCAGTGCACTTTGCAACTTTTTTTGTTGGCACTGCTGCAACACGAAACGTGGTGAACGCTTGTAACTTACATTGTGTTGTACAAGGAAACCAACATAAGAAGACCTTGGTCCCATGCATTCTTGCCTTATTTTTTCTTTTCAAGTTCACAAAATTGCTTTTATATTGTCATCTGATTTGAACTTTACTAAACTAACGCCGACTGAGCAGATTCTCACTCAATACTGATCGGTTATTGAGGAGGTCCTCAAAACTAAAGTGCACTTCAGGAAGCGTCGTGATTTCTTGTTCCTGTTCGTCATGGCCTTGTCTAGGGGCCTCTTGCCTTCGTACACCTGATTGCTGTAGGAAGAGTGTTGCCATGTTTTGATGATTAGATAGCTGCTATAAGAGGCTTAGACATCGAGCATCATTAGGATCAACAAAATGTAAACATCACCAATGTTTGTTTTGCTTTCTGGTATGGTTGTCTATGTATCTAGTTAAAATATCTTATATTGTTTGTTTATGGGGTTTTGATGGGCCTTATTTACATATAGCCTTCTTTTACTTAATAGCCTAATCTTTTGGGTCCTGACATAGATTGGGAATTAGTTTCTACCCAATTTGTTTTCGTGCTTTGTTCTCTTTTCATTGATTCCATGTGCCGTTGTTTGTCCGGTTTACACATGAGAGAGGGTGTTAAAGTATTCCACATGCTTGTCTATATGGTTTCAATGTGCCCTATGTACTTTTAGTCTTCCTATACTTAATAGCTTAATTTTTTTAGTTGGATATTCTAACATATATATTTTCTTTACTCTCTTCCAGGATGTTTAAGAAGCTTTACGTATTCCTTGAGCTCATGAGCAAAGGTTCACTTGCAACCCTTTATCGCAAATGCAAGTTGAAAGATTCCCAAGTCTCCGCATTCACTAGGCAAATTCTAAATGGTTTAAAGTATCTTCATGACCAGAAAGTGGTACACAGGTATAAGAAAGATGCTTGACTTTGCCTTAGTAGTTTTGACTAATTGAAATAGTGATTTACACTTCTCATTCCTGATGGAAGGTTGATTTTGGTAAGGAAAGAGATCATAACCAAACAAAGAGCACACTGAAATTTATATAATTTGTTTATGGCACACTCCCTCGGTGCTTTTTGATGATACTTCTTTACCTTATCGAAATACTTTTCTGGATCTAAGGGAGCTGTCAAATCTTTGAATAAAAAATGAAGTGTTATGAGAAGTAGATTTCTCGTGATAATCAGCAAACAACAAAGTACACTACGAGCCTTTACAGCAATGTTTAGCATAGACAAGATTATTTACTATCTGAATGCTTCAAGTCGTTTATATATTTTACACAAAATTATGCTGTTTTCTCATGATTCCAGTTCATTCTGTAGGGATATTAAATGTGCTAACATATTGGTTAATGTGAGTGGATCTGTGAAACTTGCAGACTTTGGACTGGCAAAGGTATGTCTCATTGTCGAAAGTGAATTTGTGCGCACGTGTGCGAGCAACGAAGACACATGCGCAAAGCACATACAAGAGCAATAAAAGGTGATGTACAAATACATACGCGTGCAGGAATATGCGCGGGCATTGAAATTGTGCAGCACACATACAAATGGATGAGCGCATGACAAACACACGCATAGACATGTGTTGTCCTTTACTTTTCCAAAATGACATATCAACTTTCTGTGTTTATTCATACAGGCCACCGAAACAAATGATGCTAAAACATTCGTAGGAAGTTTGTTTTGGATGGCACCTGAGGTTCGCACCCTCTGCTGCTATTTTTTTAACATACTATCATTAAGCTGTAGTAGGCGGATATCTTTTCCATTTTTTGTCTTCCTTGTTGGTTGTGACTGCAGGTGGTCAATCCAAAGGGAAGAAGCTCTCAGTCAAATGGATGCTATGGGTTGCAAGTTGATATTTGGAGCCTAGGGTGCACTTTGTTAGAGATGTTAACACGCCAGCATCCCTATCCTAAATTAAATACAGTATGTAATTGGGTAACCTTCTTTTTATGTTTCATCTCTTTGAGATCTGTGGAATGCCAGGATTACTATCTAGTCTCAACTTTTTTGTTACTGCTACTTATTATCTGAGTTAAAGCTAAGTTGACTGCATATTTTGATGAGTCCGTTGGGCCGGCATTCTGAGAAAATAAAATTAGTAAGAGTAATTAGTAAGAGTACTGTGTAGAAAAGAGAGAGGACAGAGAATTATTGACATTTATCAAGAGTATGGTCATGTCAAGGGATATGCATAGTATTTATGGTCAACGGTTGGTTGAGATCCCAGAGCAAATGGTTATCGAACATGGTACCCAAACTCAGTTGAATATTCAAATCTTGACTCTCTTTTTAAGTAATTTGACATTGTTGTCTAATACTTTTAATTACCGGTATAAGTGTACATCGAGTGTATGGTAGCATGCATCAAGATAATCGCATATTGTATATATGTAAATAGTATCCCCATTAGATGTGGCGTACACATATAACCCCACCATTCAGTCTCATGAATCTCTTTATCTTCGCCTTCACTGTCACATGGTACTTGAGCAACCAAGAGAGATTGAAATCCTAATATCGTCAATACCATCTCTGCTCCAGTCCTGAGAGCAGCACTGACATTGATTGCTTCGTGTTCGTTGCTGCATCCTTTATTGTGTGGTTGTCCTCTGATCTGTTACTTGCCATTATCGCTCTTGGTGTTTCCCTTATTGCCTTTGAGGGTCGATCCTCTGCTGCTCTTGTTTGAATCAATTGTTGACCAGGGTGGTTTTCCCCTCTGCTAGAGTTAGCAACTTCTCGATGTGGTTGGTTACTTTTGAATACTATGACAATTTTCATGTCCTATGTCAAGTTGGCAAATTCTCCATGCACGTAATAAGGATTCCATCAAGGATGGTAATTACTGGCTCTAGTCAGTAAATGACCTACTGATGTTATCCCTTGTTAAGCCATGACAGCATAGAAATGCCTTTGTTGACAGAATGACTGCCGCTGAAGTTTGGATCGCTCTGGTATTGTGAGTGAACTGTGAAGGTTGTACTGCTTTTGTTTTTAATCTTAGGAATTTATTAAAAGAGGGGAGTGAACATGCAACTAATGCCCCCTCTCTTTTACTTTTTCGTTAAATTTAGGACACTTTAGAATTTTGAGCAAAAAGAATAGATACTTGTGTTACATTTGGAGTAGTTAAAAGACATTCACATTGTTGGTCCCTGTGAACTGTTACATATCATCCAAGTCTCCCACTCTGCAATAACTGTGATTCCAGAATGATCATGACAGATGATTGCTTGAAGCATGATGTGCTTAGATTTGCCTACAGATCTTATTGATTTATCCAGCTGTCAGGATTTAATATTACCCTGGCCTCTGCTACATTTTTGTACTTATCATGGCAGGCGCAAGCATTGTGCAGAATTGGCAAGGGTAAACATCCTCATGTTCCCCGATCTTTATCAAGCGACGCTCGAGACTTCATCCTCACATGCTTGCAGAAAAACCCAGAGGATCGGCCTTCTGCAGCGCAGTTGCTAGACCATCCCTTTGTGAGGTAGCCACCTACTATTTCTGGTTTTGCTTCACCTCTCTTCAACGACTGATAGTCACAATGTTCTGCCAGGCCGTCCCTTTTCAAATCATCGCTCTGAATGTAATTTTATACTTTCCGTTTGTCACTTTGTCATTGCATTGCTAGTGGGAGTATTCTTCTTTTGGGCTAGTGAAGAGATACGTTCATTGACTTATCACATTTCTTCTGTTTACTCCAAATATTTCAAATTGGAGCAAACAGTCCATGTATTTATAGTGTCTATGGTCCGTTTCCAATTCCTTTACAAACATGTCACGTTCTACACTTTTCACCATAAGCTTTAATTATTCCCCAGATCGTCCTGAAGCTTTGAATCGAGTGAGTTGTGTATCGCGGTCAATTGATACGCCACAGGTTAATTAGCCTTTCCATAGGGGAGGGGTGTACGCAATTGATTGTCACACGCCAAGAAAACAACCATAGCTGCAGTTGTCCCTCAGAATAAATTGGAATATAGAAATATCAACATGGAAGTTTCGGTAGGGTGACAGTAGCGACGACAATTTGAGAAACGAAAGTGGATATATGCGCTTTGTACTTCCTGCAATTGTTGAATTTCCTCGCAAAGTTGACTCATGTCCTAAGAGCTTTTATCGGACCCAGGACGAAAGGCCCAGACTACTTCAGGGACCAACTTAATTGAATGGCCTGGTCTACTTTCGTGGGTTGGCCTCTTGTGGCAGATGTTATGGCTAAAATATCACCTAGAGGGAGGGGTGAATAGTCATTCTGCGGAAATGAAGTAATTTAAACTGATATTGAGTAATCAGATCTTACTAGTGCACAATTTTATTAGAAAATTAAAAGAGTAAGGATAGAGTATTGCACACTCAAGATTATAGTGGTTCGGCTTTTGTAAGTCTATGTCCACTCTCTCATGCTACAACGAATTTGCTAGAATCCACTTATAAGAACCAATTAGAGGTTACAAGATCTGAGTACCAAACACTCAAAGCTCGTGTATAAAACACCTCACACCCTTCGACCTCTAAAAGGTTACACAATTTTACTGACTGAATCAATTGTAAATGATCACAAACACCCTTCAAACTTTAGAATTAAAAGCTCTAATATTTGTGAAAGTGAATTATTTTCCTTTTGCTTGGAGACCTCTTATTTTCCTCCTAGTCCAAGCTAACCATTGGACATATCTCCAAGAGGATCATCCAGCCAATCCACTCGTTGGTCCTGGATCTGGTTGAAAAGATATGATGGTGTGAGGATCGTCGAGATTGAAGCTTCCCGTAAGATTTGTTGCTCATACAGTAAGTCAAGTTTCAAAAAATCGAGTGTCTATCTCTATAAAGAATAGCTCGCCTTCGAAGTTCGAGGAAAGTTTAGAAACTTGAAGATTTTTATGAAAACTTCCCTTTTAAAGCTCCTCCAGAATGTAGCAAGTAATCCAGTCAATTTTCCACTAGCCATTGCATGAGAGATTTATTCCTTCATAGCCGGTTGATTATCCGAATAAGAAAGTATCATCCACAACTTTGATTCTGATTGCAATCATCAGACTTTCCTTCCTAAAAAATACTTTTTATCAAAATTAAATGGTCTCCTGTTGTAAAGCATCGGGATGGGCATGATGGTTATTAGGTAACTCTCACGTTGTGCATGACTTTTCATTCGCCACCTTTATTGTGTCAAAATTTCTTCATTTTTAGATTCCTCCTGCGATGTTTGGATTGCCAAGTGAGTCTTTTCGGCCAACTGAAATGGGATGGAGCAAATATCTAGTTTTCTCCGGTGTTTGTGTAATCTAGCCAAAATGCAAGGGGTCAATATAGTTTCTCCTACTTAAATTGTTGGTAGTGCACTCGAAATGCTGCTGCAATTCTTTGAACCACTCTAGGTCGGCGGCATATTGATGACTTGGAAACACTCCCAAGGCATTGCTAACTTATAATGTGATACTTTTCTTGTCAGGTAACATCTCTTTCGCAGTGAGGGGCATCTATTATATTGGAGCTTCTCAAAAGATCGATGGTCCTTGCGAATGGTCTTGGGGCTGCAACTGATTTTCTGGTGTCTTGCTGTTCATCTGAAAATTGTAAATAGCTTGTATATTTTCCGTTAAAAAGGAAAGAAGGAAACAGATATGTTGACAACGACACAGGTTTTCTGCTTCTAGGAAAAGCTTAGATAGGTGAGTGCAACTTCTAGAGGATAAGCAAACAATAGAGAAATGCTACCTTGAGTTCCGTGATGGAACGAGCATTTGCTTCATTTTTGGTTGTTTGATACTTTGACATTAGGCCATGTCAGTTGCAGATCTTTTTCCTTATGCTGGCCAGGCTCTCAAAACAGTCCTTGAGTCATGGGATTATCCTCTTCCAACCCCTACTCAAGTAGCGGATTGCTGTTGTTGGCGGGAGAACCCGTCGGGCCGGTTCATAGTAGAAAATGCTTGGGAAACCATCAAGAGCAAGCGGGACATTGTTTTTTGGCATGATTTCATCTGGAATAATGCAATCACGCCAATGTATCAGCTTAACCTTTGGATTATGGCAAGCGCAGATTGCCCACACAATCTCTGTTATTGGCTCATGGTAGAATAGATAGGGGATCATGCGCGTTTTGCAATGGGTTGCCTAATTCCATAAATCATTTGTTTTTTGATTTGTCTGTCACGGCCGGTGTTGCTTTCTTTTGGGCGGTGAGATGCAATCTACCTTGGCGAAACAGGTCTTGGGGAGAGAATCTCTGGTGGGCCACCTCTTTCTTGAAGGGTAAGGACTTCTCTAGATGCATCGCTCACTTTTTCCTTGGGGCTCTTTGTCACATTATTTGGAAAAATAGGAATAGCATCCTATTCAGAGAACAACCCTTACCATCCCGGTTATGAAGAACCATCTTCTTAAGGTGGTTAGGGATAGAGCTAGCACCTTCAGAAACGTTGAGGATATCTTTAGAAACAGAAGGTTGCAAAGGAGTTGGGGCATTGATTCCATTATCTTCTCGGGAGACCCATAATCGGCCTTGGTTTCAATAGATGCTTCAAGGAAATGCTAGTGCTCTAGTGCTCTAGAGCCGACGTCTCTCCTCCTGCGTTGAGGTGTTTGTTTCTTTGCCGGTTGTTCATGCCGTGCCTTTCTAGTTTGCTATTTGCCTTCTTTTAGGCATTGCCTTGTGTTTTACATCATGGCATATTTTCACTCATTATGTTTATTCATTTTGAGTGTAAGTTTTTGGTGCTGTGTTTTTTGTACTTTTGACATTTCCTCTTTATATTATTACTTTTTACCCAAAAAAAGAAGAAGATATTAGGTCATGTTGGGAAAATTCAAGTGTTTTTATTGACAGCATGTCGCTTTAAAATGAGTGCTTGCATCGAAGGATGAAAATTTTGTACTGACAACAATAATGTCGTCAACGGAAGGAGCAAAGACTGAATTTGCAATGTGGTAGGGAATGTTCTTGGAAACCTCGTGGTGCTTCCCAAGTCCTTCCATACCCATTTTTTTCTTTTTTCTTTTTTGTGAATTTCGCAAACACCAAAATGAAGAAATAATTATGCCTCGCCAAAAGAAAAAGGCTCGACTTAACCATAACCTGACACTAATTACACCTCTCTCTCACGCTCGCATCACCATCCGCTACTTCGTCGCCGTGACCCTCGCCTAGCGATTATGTCGCCTCACTTGAACTTTAGAGTAGTGACCCTCGCCTAGCGATTATGTCGCCTCACTTGAACTTTAGAGTAGTCATTTCCAGTGTTTCACCGTCAAATATTGCAATAAATGCAATAAATTGACCAAGCAAAGTTTTGACTGGGTTGATAAATTCATTTCCAAATTGAGTGCAAGAAGACATCGACTAATAAACGAGACTAAATAACACACCGCTTGTTTCAAGTACAAAATGGCATGTTACCAGATTGGACGAAATCGCGTTACCCAAATCATAGAGAAACCGGTCGGGTGAGAAGCAAGAGCAGTAAGTCAGTCGCTTGAGCAAAAAACAAAAAAGACCGAGGAAGCGAGGATTTACGATGGTATTACTTAATTTCCTGTTTTCGATGATTCGCATGCTTCCCTTCATCAAGCTCACTTGTGCAAACAAGGAGGAGACTCCATAGTCCAGCTGATCTTGGACGCAAAACGTGCAACCTTAAGATCTCCATAACCAGAATAAGAGCATAGATGATTAAGTAGAAAGATGAACGCACCTATTTTGGAATCCATCGTTCTTGAAGCGGAAGCGAAAAGCGATAGTCCTTGCTCTCCATATCACTAGTTCAATGAGACGACCCCTCACATTTTAACGCTAGGTTAACGCTCCTTATGTGAGGATAAATGTGAGAATTAGGGTTAGAGGAGAGATTTCAGCATTATTTATAGAGTTTCCAACCAGGTCCTCTCATTACGAGCCAAACTCAACTCGGCCCACACTAACCAGCCCCATATTAGACTAATTAAGAAACCTTTTATCTCACCTTAGACCAATCCCGTAAAATGGTAACCGTAAAACAATAACTTACAATATCAATAATGTAGTCCACATTAGGAAAACTCTTACATTCTCCCACTTGGACTATATTAATTGAGATTGTACTGTATGTGCGTACCTTGGTCTAGAGATAATTCTTAATAGTCAATCCCATCCCATCCCATAAAGTCTCAAACACCAAATCATGGCGGTAACTACATGTATACACATAGAGCCTTCCATGGTCACGAGTGCTTTCAACTTTATTGATATGGATTTAATATGGTAGTGTGGCAAAATGATAACATCTCTCATAGAGAGATCCCATTTGTCAATTATCATTCTTTTACCTTAAGCGTCACAAAAAACTTGTACCACTAGAGAATGTCTTTTATGGTTTTAATGAACTCACACATGCCTTGTTTTTACGGTTAATATTTCGTTATATATAACAAGACATATGTACAAAGCTAATAACCGGATGCCCCTAATCTTCACTCAAGGTTTATATAATATCTTGAGACTTTTATCAATATGTATTCAACATGATGACAACACATTCAAAAATATATTATTGAATGCAAAATTGATACATATCAAACCGTTACTAAGTGTAACGAACATAGATTTAAACTTTATTAGAGTAAAACCAAAATAGCTCCCATTAAATAACAACATCTCATGAGACTCTTAAACTCATATTAATGGCATGTCATTCAAGAACAAAAGAATAAAGTCCTTTAGTTAGTGGATCTGCAATCATATCATTTGTGGATATATGCTATATTATAACATCATATTTCTGTACTGTTTCTTTTGGTCAAAACTTTGACTGCCAAATATTTAGACTCCTTGAGATTTATGTTATTAATACTACAAATTTATTATCTCAATACAACCGTATGGGTCAATTCATAAAGTTAAAAATGGTCAACTCCTTAATGAGGTTCTAGAGCCTAATAGCCCAAGTAACAGTGTAAAAGAATATTACAAACTCTACTTACATAGTAGAAGATAACATAGAACTTTATTATTGCACTTTCTGCTAATATAAATATGTATTACGTTATTGATCTTAAGTCATCCTAATAGCCAGCAAAGTTTACATCTAAATACCTTACTAGTTGCAAGAATTAAATATGTTTGTAAATCATCATATATTCTCTTGTCCAATTTAATAAGTACCTTAAAACCTTTTTGGCAGCATATATTATATTTTTAAGTGCATTGACACAATGTATACCATTTAACTAGATTTTCTCAATATCTAAATAAGGACAATGTAATAGATTCAGTCCATCACTCTTAATGACAAGAACAATTCTTGGTTTATAGTGATGTATATTGAATATTTCCAGCAAATATCCTCTAAGATAAATCCAATACATATGGCGAGAACAATCCTTACGGATCTCAGTACAAAAAATAAAAGATGCCTCAAGGTCACTACTTGCAAACGAAATATCATGTGAGTATGAGAAAAATAAATTTTCTCCCACTGATCTCATAGTATATATAGACTGAATTACTTTGTTCCCAACTGAACGAAATGACAACACTATGAAACTTGCTTAAGACCATGAATAATACTTTTCAGTCTACACACAAGTTTACTTAAATCATTTGCTGCAAAATCGTCCGATTGCACTACATAGATTTTGTTACTTTGTTATGTACATGTCCATTTGAAAAGATAGTATTTATTTGTCGTAACTCCATATCAAAAATAAACTATTAATGACATGTTCACTCTAAAAGAATCTTTAAAAATGCTAATTATTTCTTTACTATTAACTATTCACCCTTATTTTAGAGTGAAAACTTTAGCTACTAGTTTAGCTTTAAACTCCACAGTCTTTAAAATTCTTTTAGTTTTGTACATCTATTTGCAACTAATGAGCTTGTGTTCTTTAGGCAAATCAGCAAATTTCCAAATACTACAATATTTCATAGATTGCATATCGTCTTTTATGACATCTAAGCATATACCTGATTGAGGATAAGAAACAATATTTATATATAAGTGGTTAAATCAATTATGCAATAGATATTGCAGTCATGCTCTTACAAATAAACTATATAGTCTAATGGTATAACTCTAAAAATTTTACTGTCTGTGATTGCAAAATTCTTGTACCTTCATTAATGCCATAAAATTGATACCCCTTTGAACAATTTGGGCAAGATACAAAATAATTCCAAGTGGATCTAAATTCCAATGCACTTAATATTTGATTATATAACCTCACTTCTGCATGACATCTCTAAATTTTAATATGATTCAAGTCAAAATTTACGTCTGGTCCATAACTCAAAAGAAGTTTAGGGAATAATTTTGGCAAGAAACATGTTTTGTATGTGAAAATGTTTGCTTTCAAAATATCAACCCATAGAAGACTGGATAAATTAGTCTTCCTCATCATACTCATCACCATGTTGATTATGGTGCAAATATACCTTTCGGTCAAATCATTTTGTTAGGATTTTCAAGCATAGTAAATTACGTTACCACCCGGAATTTACATAATATTTGACAAATGACCCTTTAAGCTATTCAACATTGCCATACTTGCCAAAATATTCACCGCTACTGTTAGGCCTGACAACTTTTAAGACTAATTCTAACTGTTTTATTCTTTATCTCGGTCATTTTACTTCCACAATAATCAATAGAAGTCTTTAAATAACCGTAAATAGTAAACAGAATATCAACATTATCACATATTCTACTCTTTCTTTAAACATGTGTGAGATTATTCCTTAAATAGAAAACTTTTGGAAACAACCTTTGCAACTGTATACGAGACGTAAGATATAATCTCAAGCCACTAAGGCTTCCATCATCTTTTAGTAGTGCAATTAGTTGGTAAACTACTTTTCAAGTGTTCCATTGGAACACTTTATGTATAGTAAGCAAATTCTATTGCTATTTTCCCAAGCAGCAAATTATATGTCTACAACTTAAAATTTGAATAAATAAAAACCTCAATAATAATGGAATTATTAATTATAGAAAATGTGACTGAAGAACAAGCAATGTATATAATTAGTATCATGTAAGCACTGTGTAACTTGACGTACAAGTACACATCTAAAGAGTTATATGCAAAATCATATAATCACCTTTGAGCAGAATACATGACATGCAATTATACACTCCCCACATGATAGCGGTTAGGAGAATATATTCTAATCTTCGTGAATTCATCAATTTTGGGCATATGAACTACTAAAATCAGTCACTCCCCTACCATACCATCATGTATTCCTCCATAAACTAATACACAATTACCTCTTTTGAGAGTATGACTACGCATTAGACTAAGAGACATCTCAATCATTATACAAGACAATATTCCTTTAATCCAATCAATTGTGCTATTTTGGTGGTCACTACTTAATTAAATTCTTGAAACTCTCTCATTCGAGGATATAAATGTTACTTCTCACATATACCATATACATGTGATTTTAACTTTAGTGATAGAGGTAGTAAATAACTAAAATCACATATCATGCTAATTACACTATTTTATTCATTAATAAAAGTTAAACTTTATACATGTAATCAATGAATTACATTTTTATAATATTTATGTGATAACATACTTGTAAACCAACGCATATATTTCCAAAATCACAGAAAAATACAAGAAAAATATGCGAAAATATACTAAAAATACACGTATTTAAGGTTTCCTATGTATTTTCACATCCATAAAATCATCAAACATGTAAAATAAATACACTACAAGATAGATGATGACCATACGAACCAGACGCCACCACTCGCATGCGCCGCCTGAGCGCATGGCACGTGGAGCTCCCGCGAGGGCGTAAAAGGCCGGTCAAAACCGGTCCGACCGGTTCCCGGCTCGATCGACCGATTGACCAGTCTGGTCAACAGTTGGTTGGGTCGGGTTGATCAATGAGTTGGGTTGGATCCTCGGGTCGGGTCGGGTGTGTATCGGGTTGGGTCGAGCCTGGGTCGCTGACGTCATCGTGACATCAGCACCCGCGTTCGTTCGCACACGCAAGCCGCGACCCACGCGTGGGGCGCGTCTCCGACACCCTTAGGTCACGTGACCTAGGCAAATATCACCCCTCATTGATAATCATGTTTTTCTCTTTTGCCCTAAAAAAACACTATTCATTGTTTCTTCCTTGGACTTGTTGCTCAACCGGCCTGTGGTTATGTGACCCAAGCGAGCTCAGGCGAGCCGCCTCTCTACCACCACCACCAACTGCCCCTAGCTCGAGCCGCCTCCCCCATGATTTTGCCCCCTCCGACGCATCTACATCTCCTCCGCTATTTTTCTTCTCTTTTCTTTTCCTTTCCTTTTTCTTTTCTCCTCAAAGTTGCTTTACAAAATATACACCAAAATGAGTATCCAAACACTCTTACTTTCACTAAATGCCATTCATTCAAAGATACTTAGGAAGATTTGGGGAAACGCAAAGGTCTTTGCCCAAAGTAGAACCAAACGGGCCATTACAAATATACATGGACTGTTTGCTCTAACTTAAAAGTTTAATCTAGAAATGTCAATACTTAGAAGTTTAGAGTAGAAATGCCATAAGTTGACGAAGGTATCTTCCCATTAGCCCCGTATAAGACATTCTGAGCAATGAACCCGAAAGGGATGGCATGGCAAAACCTCACGACAATTTGTTTTTGTAACGAGGTCAAGCAAAACCAAAAGCCGGTGGCTTCATCACAAAGGGATGGTCTAGCAACAGCGCCGCAGAAGGCCGATTCTTCGGATTTCGTCGCAAGCATCGGCGGATGAAGTCTCGGGCGTCTTTCGATAAATATTTCGGAAGTGAAGGAGGTTCGCCCTTGCGAATTTTCTCCAACGCTTGCTCCTGCTGCAATAAGAATGAAAACATAGCAGACACTAGTCTTAATCACAAATCTAGCAGGAACGAACATATAACAACGAACATATAACGGCTGGATAAATCAACAAGATCTATAGACAAATCTAAGCGCATCATGCTTTGGGCAATCATCTGCATTGATCATTCTGGAATCATGGTTACTGCAGAAGTGGGAGACGTGGATGATATGTAACAGTTCACAGGGATCAATGCGTGAATCCTTTCCAACTACTGCCAATAAAGCAAAATTATTTATTGCTTTTTGCTCAAAATTCATAAGTGCCGATATTTCACCAAAAAGCAAAAGAAATGGGGCATCAGTTGCATGATTTACTATGGCTTTGAGTAGAATGGTATTACTTTTTCTCCTTTATAATAAGTAAAATTCATAAATAAGCACAAAACAGTGCAACCTTCACAATTCACTCGCAAGACCAGAGCACTCCCAACTTCAGCAGCGGTCATTCTATCAACAAAAGAGTGTTTTTGTGCTGTCATGCCCTAAAAAGGAATAACATCAGTAGGTAATTTACTGGCTAAAGCCAGTAATTACCATCCCTGTTGGAAAACTGACTATGTGTATGAAGAAGATGCCAACTTGACCTAGAACATCAAAATTGTCATAATATTCAAAAGTCAACAACCAAATTGAAAATACCTTCCATATCCAAATAACTAACCCTAGAAGAGAATCCAGGACAATGATTGATTCAGAGAAGAGAAGTGGAAAACCAACACTCGAAATCAATGAGGGAATCACCAAGGTTGATGATGACGAGTGACAGATTAGAGGACAACCACATGTTGAAAGGATGCAGAAAGGAACATGAAGCAATCAATGTCGGTGCTGCTTCCAGAACTGGAGCAGAGATGATGATATCAATATTAGGATTTGAATCTCTCTTGGCTGCTTGAGTACCACATGACAGTGAAGGAGCAGATGGAAAGATTCTTGAGACTGCATGGTAGGATTATATGTGTTCCCAATATCCATAGATGGGATACTATTTACATATATAGATTTGTGATTACCTACACGCATGCCACCATACACTCAGTGTACACTTGTAGTAGTAATTTAAAGTATTAGACAACTATGCCAAATTGCTTAAAAGAGAAAACCAAGATTCAAGTATCAACAGAGTTTTCATACCATGTTAGCTAACCATTTGCTCCAGAATCCCAACAATCGGCCCTAAATACTATGCATATCCTTTAACACGACCATACTCTTGACAATTGTCATTGAATTCACTGTCCTCTCTATTTTCTATGCAGTGGCCTTACTCAATTTGTTTTCTCAGAATGACGGCCTAATGGACTCATCACAACATGTGCTCAACTTCTTTGCTAACTCCGGCATAACATGGATCTCGAGGATATAAAACATGAAAGGAAGGTTAATTAAATACCGGTTCAAAGTCAGAACATTGACCCCTGCGTGTTAACATCTCTAAAACAGTGCAGCCAAGGCTCCAAATATCAGCTGCCAACCCATAGCTTCCGTTGTTTACATTTTTGAAGACCTGCAGTTACAACCAATGAGGATGAAAAGGAAATGTAAATGATATGCGCCTTCTACAGCCAATGATAGTATGTTAAAAAAATGGCAGTGATAGGTGCAAACCTCAGGCGCGGTCCACAAAAGTGTTCCTTTTAAGGATTTACCAGCATTCATATTGGTGGCCTGTACAAAAAAATAGAAATTTTTTTATGTTATATAGGAAAAGTAAAGGACAACACATGCTTCACTTTGTGCAGTCTACAGGTATGTTTGTCATGCGCGCACACATACATATTTGTACATGCATCTTTATTCCTTGCCCACACTTTGTGAATGCATATGCATTTGGGTACGTGACTTTGCTGCTTGTGCACGCTTGCAGGCACAGAGAAAGAGAGAGAGAGAGAGAGAGACAGACAGACAGACAGAGAGTTTGATTTCGCTGATGGGACATACCTTTGCCCGTCCAAAGTCTGCAAGTTTCACAGATCCACTTGCATCAACCAGTATGTTAGCACATTTAATATCCCTACAGAATAAAGGAACTGGAAGCATGAGAAACCAGCACATATGCAAGTAGGATATCTAGAAGGTTAAAGTTTTCATCCCTCACAGTTAACAGTATTGCAATTTTATATTTCCACCCTCAAGCATTCACATAGTAAAAGAATCTTGTCTATGCCAAATATTGCTGAACGAGCTCGTAATGTTAGTTCGTTGTTTCCTGATTATGACGAGAAATCTACTTCTGATAACATTATATTTTGGTTTAAGGATTTGACAGCTTCCTCAAATCCACAGAAAGTATTTAAGTAAGTAAAAGAAGTATCATCAAAAGGCTCCATGGGATGCCATGGAACAAGATATACAAATTTCAATGTGCTCTTTGTTTGGTTATGAACTCTTTCCTTAACAAAATCAACCTTACATCAGAAATGATAAATGTGAATCACTATTTCAATTAGTCAAAACTACTAATGCAAAGTCAAGCATCTTTCTTCTACCTGTGTATCACCTTCTTGTCATGAAGATACTTTAAACCATTTAAAATTTGCCTAGTGTAAGCAGAGACTTGGGATTCTATCAAGCTGTGGTTGTGATAAAGAGTTGCAAGTGAGCCTTTGGTCATGATCTCAAGGAATACGTAAAGCTTCTCATTATCCTAGAAGAGAGTGAAATTCATATATGTTAGAATATCCAACTCAAAGTTCTAAGCTATTGAGTGGAACAAGACAAAATATATGACACGCTGAATCTACATAAACAAGCAATGTGGAATACTAAAACAGCCCCTCTTGTGTGCAAACGGATTATAAACAGCACATGGAATTGCGGAAAAGGAAGTCATGTACGGAAATAAATTGTGGCATTACCTGGTACTGAAATTATGTCAGAATCCAGAAGATTATGCTTTTAGGTGGAAGGGGGCCACATTTATATAAGACACATCTAAACCCCATAAACAAACTATATGGGATATTATAACAAGTTTTGCTAGAGACAATCATACCAGATAGAAATTAAAATGAAACAAACATCAGCAACATTTTACTTTTTCTCATCCTAATGATGCTGGACGTACGGGCCTCTTATAACACCTAACCAATCATTGGATCAAGACAACACCCTTCCCACAGAAATCAGGTGTACAAAGACAAGAGGCTCCTAGAAAAGGCCCTGAGGAAATTACTTTCACAGGGACTAGAAATCATTGTTAGATTCGTTATGGTTCCTCAATTGCACTTTGGTAATGAGGACCTCCTCAATAAATGATCAATGTCTAGTGAGAATCTGCCTGATGAGGGTTTAATTAGTAAAAGTTTACATCAGATGACAATTTGACAGTAATTTTGTGGACTTAAGTAGGAAAATAAGGCAAAAATGCATGGGGCTGAGCTATTCTTTTCTTAATTTCCTCGAATACCACAAATATCCAAGTTCTAAGTGTTTACCATGGTTTCAAGTTGCATCAGTGCCAAGAAAAAAAAGTTGCATTGGTCCTATTTCATTAATCCCCCATTGCCACAAAACAATGTGGCGGATTGTAGGTGTAGTAAACCAATTTGGTTCAAAATCAACAATCTTTCGCATATTTCATCTCCAAAAATTTAAGTCATGGCACTTTCTTAGAATCTGATGCTTCTTGCCAAACCATGTTTAGAAAAGAACAAAAATACGGGTACTCGAACATTTAAGCCACTAAGATGGGAACTACTTCCCTCACTTGAACAATGATCAATTCCATATTCAGTTTCTCTACTTGCAGAACTAAGAACTATATGATATTGCATAAAAATGAATAGCGGAATAAAAGACACGCTGAACTAGAATAGATGGAAAAAATCAGCTTGTGGAGGAACATCATTGTTATTGCTACAGCCAAGACCAGTTATAGTTGAGGAAGAAAAGGTGGGCGTGTTAGTCATGTGGACCATCAGATGGTCAATTAAAGGACCCATGAAGAATTAAATGACTTCAAATTCTCATCTTCGATTCCTTTTTATCAGTCCTGAGAGTTTGACCTGAATCTTCAGTTTGCAAGATACTGTAAATCATTCACCACCAGAAAACAAAGGGTTAATTGATTACAAGACAGGCACTTTTTAGAAGGGAGAAAAAAAAATTACTTTTATTGCGAGAGAGAGACTCCATAAAATGACATCTACTCTGCGTATTTTCTTTCTCGTATAATTACTAATACAGGTAATGGTAAATTCATCACAAGCTTTTCTTGTGGTGGAGGGGACCTAAAAATGATCATCTCTGTCATGAGTTACTGTTACTCCTAAAAAGCCGCCACTGCTGTGATCTTATTCACAGGATAATTGCAGCTAATACATGCAGAGATGGTGATGCCCCTATCTCGCGGCTGCTATAACATGCCTAAATATTTTTGCTGAGTTCCGGTGATATCACAATTGATGCCAAAGTGAAAGACACTGCAGAAAGCAACTTAGCAAGAAGGAACCACACCTTGTCTGTGCCGATATATTGAACAATGTTCTCATGTTCAAACTGACATAAAAGAGAAATTTCCTGAAAAGAAAGCAGAGTATCACTAGAAAGAAAGAGTCAAAAGAAAAAATTATTGAACACACACCTGATCTATGGTTGTATATATGGCAGCCTTATAAATAGTTGTGCATATACAGAAAGATACAGAAAGACACAAGCAGTTACCTGCTCAAGCTGCACTAAGCTCTGATCGGTATGATCTGACAAAGAAATCTCCTTTACAGCGAAATAGGATCCATCACTGTGGAAATAAAGCAAGGATTCAATAAGTTCCATAGCACTCAACTAGAACAACGATGTGAAGATCCTTTAAGCAATTGGAAATGCCAAGCGTTTGGCATACATCTCTGCGAACTAAAAAATTACATGATTTGGGCCCCAATGTTCCTAATTCTAAGGACAGAATTGCAGCAAGACATTAAACGATAATCAAAAAGAGAAAGAGGGAACGTTACTCAGTGATGACTTCGGAGACGTCTCCGTACGAACCCTTTCCCAACATCCGGCACTTCTTCCATGAGTTGATTCTTCGTTTGAACTTCCCCGCGACAGAAACAAGGCGCCATGGTTCTAAATCGCCGGCAGAAGGGATGTTCCCCGCACCATCTTCATCCTTAGGCTCCTCATCCTCAACTGACTCCTCGTCTTCGACAGCAGATAATAAAGAACAGTCCGAATCATCTCCATCCGACCAATGCAATTCATTCGAAGGGGAGCAGGTGGGGGAGGTCGTGGCGGACATATACTCGGAGCTTCCCTCCGCCATCGCGCGATCAAAAGAGGAGGAGAAAGCTTTGAGAAAGAGCGAAAAGACAACCTAATACGTTTCATCCTCTACGTGTTGACTTGTGTGTTGAAGGAGGGACCCACACAAAATAATCGCAACATTTTGGGAAAATATTGGCTGCAGCTCTGATTCCACTGTGTCATCATACTAGTCCAATCATCACACGACGCGTGTCGTTCGGGCCCCACTATGCAGAGCCCTCTTACACACCCTCTCTCTTCTCGTCTCTCTCTTCCCTCTGTTTTTCTTTCCTTTCTTTTTCCCTCTGTTCGCGGTTTCCTCAGTCTACTCTCTTCCGCCTACCTCGCGGGGACAACAGCAGAGTTCGTTCACCACCACATCTGGGTATCGGAACTCTTGATTTCTTGTTGATGACGGGACCGGATGTCGGCGCCGTCGTCGTCTTCCTCCTCCGCGAAACTGGAGTCCATTCTCTCGTACACGTTTCTCCTCTCCTCCAAATCGAGACCCCCATCTTTCTCACCAACCCCGACTCCCATCTCCCTCCCTCTCTCTCCTTCAAAGATTGTTCCTTAATTGATTTTACTCGTCTGGTCGTGCTTCTCTCTCCTCGCCTTTGTCCGGACGAGGGAGGGAGATAGAGAATTGGCACGCAAAGTTCAGATTCAGACCGAGGAGAGAGACAGGACAGAGGGAAGAAGAAGGAGGAACATGGGGCCTGGCGGAGGCATAGACGAGGTGACGTGCCGGAGGCAGGGCTGAGGTTGGAGAAGGAACATGAGGCAGGTGGAGGAGAGAAAAAAAGAGAGGAGGAAACCGTGAGCAGAGGGAAGAAGAAAAGAAGAGATGAAGGAGAGAAGAACAGAAGGAAGAGAGAGACGAGAGGAGAGAGGGTGTGTCAGAGGGTTTCGCACGGTGGGGCCCGGAAGACACGCGTTGCGTGATGAGTGGACTAGTATGATGATACAGTGGAATCAGAGTGCAGCCAATATTTTCTCCAATTTTTTTGGGGGCGTTCCAGCCAAATTAGGGTACCAAAGCTCCGCGCTTTGCCGCGTATCTATTTAACTAAATCTAAAAAAAAAAATTTTTAAAATTTTTAAAAATAATATTACTAAAACACTTTCACGAGAGTGTTTAGTATTTTGTTTTATCCGTCAATTATTTGGTGAATCGTAATAATATATCGGAAATTTTTATATTTTATATTCTATTATTTTAATTGTTTGGTATTTTACATTATATTGGTATAATAAACATAAAAATGCACAAATGGAGATCATAAAAATCTCCTACAATAATGAGGGAAGTGTTTTTTTAAGAAAATTACAATATTTTCTATTGTTTGCTTGAAATCTAAAAATAAATTAAAAAATATTTTTCATTGTTTGATATGAAAAATATGATTAAATTTTCCTCCATGCATTTCTTTTAATAATTTTTATTTTTTTAAAAAATCGAATTCATAATTATAATTATTTTCTTTTTTTAATTCAAAAATGTAATTACTTTTTATTTTTTTAAATAATAGAATTTTTAATTTTTCCTTTTTCTCTTTTCTTTTTTTCCCTTCTTCTCCAACCGGTCGCTAGCCATGAAGACGGCATGACGACTACTAATGATTGGCCACAAGCGAGCTCAAGCTTGCTCGATTCTGATGAGCCAAGCTAAGCTGAGCCAAGCCAGCCTCGAGCGAGGCTCCGACCTTACTAGATCTAGCAAGGTTGAGCTTGCCTAAGGCCAGCGAGCTCAAGCTTCTTCGGCCTACCACGAGCTCATCCCTCGCCTAGCTGCTCATCGACCGTCGTCGTGTTGGCTACCGGCTAAGGAACTAAAAAAAAAAAAAAAAAAAGAGATATAAAAATAATTATAATTACAATTTTTTTTATAAAAATTATTTTTATAAGGCTAAAGAAGGAAAGAGAGTGTGTAATCTTGGGTTGGAAATGGGTTCTAGGTCAACCCACTTAGACAGTGTTGGCGCTCAAAATCGGCTTATTGGGCTTTAGAAGTGGATTAGAGTAAAGCAGGCCCAATGCGCAAGAACTCGTGAATAATGGGCCGGAAAGCCAACGGTTGCAATGAAGATTTCGAACAATGACATCAAAACTTGTCAAAATGAGTGAGATAAGAGCGGAAGCAGTTATGGGAATCAGCACTAGCGAGAGTATTAGTAAGGCAAAGCCGTTATCGATAAGGAGCCGAAGCTTTCATAAGATTTTAAACATTGAAATGGTAACCGCCGAAGAGCAATTATCCACAAAGTACCACTATATATAACTTAGGTGGCATTGATGTAAAGGAACTTTTGCCAAAATTGACAATCGAACACCTATTTTCATTTGCTATCTTTTCTTTTATTGCACTTTTACATTCAACTATATCTTTAATTTTCTTTTGTTTTCTTGCATTTACGTTTACCTGTAGTTTAGACAAGTTGCTTCCTTTCCGGAATGACGCAAAGCCCATTTCAAATAATAAAGCAGAAGCTTTGGCCCTTCAATGAAAGATATTTGTCAAGGGAACTCTCCTCGACAAACATCTTTTTGGCATGCCTGGTGGGATCATTATGTTCCATTCCTAGGAGGTGTCAATAGCAAAAACAAGGAACCAACAGAGTTGTTCCTCTGCTGGCGAAGATAATTCGTCCCGCTGCTCGTCGGAGAAAGAACCATCCATTCTAACATTTCTGGTCAGAATGTAGACCTTGTTGATGGCGTCAACATGGGCGACCATTTTGGAGATATTTCATGAGAATTGTCTAAACATTAGAGAAGAGAATTAGCCCTGAATTCAACAGTAATGGCCACAATGAGAAGGATGTTCGAGGAGCAGCAAAATGATTTGGCCAATCATATGGCCAATCATTTTTCTGACGTTTTAACTCCTCTGCTTACTAATTTGGTCACTGATTTATCTTAGAGAATGGAAGTGCCAAATCAAGTGAACGTGGCCCATGGTGGTCAAGCTAATGCGATTCCACCGCCCATGCAAGTTCCAACCCAACCTACGGTTGTAGGCGGTTCAAATCCCGTACCGCCGGTTAGGATCTTACAAAGGGTCGACGGTGTGAATGACTAGATTCAGAGTAGTCAAGGAAATCGGATTGGAGTGCTTAAAACCATATTCCCGCTCGGACCGATAGTGATTGGTGATACCTCAAATATGGGGAATGAGGCGCCGGTGGGCGTACCACAATAGTTGCCTCCCAATGTTAATCGACCGAGGGAAAATAATGTAGTGTCGCCTCCAGGGGTAGTGAACATTGGATCGATTCTAGTACCAATTGTAGGGTACCAGCCTTACCTATGGCAAGGAGGACCTGGAGATGTCACTGCTTGATCTCCTTCGTCGCCTAGGGTACAAATGATTTAGGGAATTGGGCACTATGTCTTGTAAGGGATCAGCGAGTGATGGAGCAGGATGCTTGTTTATCGAATTCATAATTATAATTATTGTTTTTTTTTTTAAAATTCAAAATTGTAATTACTTTCTATTTTTTAAATAATAGAATTTTAAATTTTAAATTTTAAAATTTTCATTTTTCTCTTTTCCTTTTTTCCTTCTTCTTCAGTCGGTCGCTAGCCACGATGATGGCACAACGACTACTGATGATTGGCCACAAGTGAGCTCAAGCTTGCTCGATTCTGATGAGCCAAGCTAAGCTGAGCCGAGCCAGCCTCGAGTAGGGCTCCGACCTTACTAGATCTAGCAAGGTTCAGCTCGCCCAAAGCCAGCGAGCTCAAGCTTATTTAGCCTACCATGAGCTCATCCCTCGCCTAGCTGCTCATCGACCGTCGTCGTGTTGGCTACCGGTTGAGGAACTAAAAAAATGAAAAAGAAAAAAGAAATATAAAAATAATTATAATTTCAATTTTTTTATAAAAATTATTTTTATAAGGCTAAAGAAGGAAAGAGAGTGTGTAACCTTGGGTTGGAAATGGGTTCTAAGCTCAACCCACTTAGACAGTGTTGGTGCTCAAAATCGGCTAATTGGGCTTTAGAAGTGGATCAGAGTAAAGCAGGCCCAATGCGCAAGAACTCGTGAATAATGGACCAGAAAGCCAACATTTGCAATGAAGATTTAAAACAATGACATCAAAACTTGTTGAAATGAGTGAGATAAGAGTGGAAGCAGTTATGGAATCAGCACTAGCGAGAGTATTAGTAAGGCAAAGCAGTTATCGATAAGGAGCCGAAGCTTTCATAAGATTTTAAACATTGAAATGGTAACTGCCGAAGAGCAGTTATCCGCAAACTACCACTATATATAACTTAGGAGGCATCGATGTAAAGGAACTTTTGCCAAAATTGACAATCCCAGGCTGGACTTCAGCAGGTGCAGCTGCAGCAGCATCGGAAACTTTTTTGGCATTTGACCTTTTTTGGTGGGGAAAAATATATTCTTACAAGCAATTCTTGATAAGTACAATCCATTGTATCGTATAACCCCTATTCTGTATCGTGGTCCCTCATTTCCTTTCAAGAAACAAAATTTCTTAATTTTCATACCTCACTCAATTATAGATCTCATTCAATTATAGATGGCATTAACCAGCCATCCGTCAAGAAAGTTGACCTGATAATAGCATGTGAAGAAGTCAACTTTAGGATAATACCATCATTAGAACAATGCCACGTCATGAGATAGGTGTGGTAAAAAAAAGTTGAAATTTTCACTGTAATTCATTCTTATTTAATTAAATGTTTTACATAAATGTAAAAAAGAAAAAAAGCAAAAAAATGGGGGAAAGTGGTGAAAAGTGACGGAAACCCACTATCACCACCGGGGAGTGGCAGTGACCTACAATAAATATTTCCTTTAATTGCTTTGAGAGAGAGAGAGAGAGAGAGAGAGAGAGAGAGAGAGAGGATCTCACCTTTCTAGCGGGCAACTCCAAAAGGCAGAAACTTTCTCCTTCCTTCTTCCCCCCCGCGACCAGCTTCGGTCTCTCTGCCATCCGCACAACAATGGCCGCTTTCGCTGCGTCCCCCCTCCTCGCTCGCCTCCCCTCCTCCGCTCCTCCGCCACTCTCCTCCCCGGAGGGCCTGTTTGGCCGCTGATTCTCGGAGCAACGGTGAACCTATTCTCTTTCCCTCCCCTCCTTCCTTCCTTCATTGTGCTCGCTTTGTCTCGCTTCTTCTTCCGCTGCTTTCCCTCACTGGGCGGGCTTGCCGTCCAGAACCAAGCCGCCGCTACCGCCGCTGCCACTGTTGCCGCCAATGCCGCTGCCGCTGTTGCAACCGTACCTGCTGAAGTCCAGCCTGGGATTGTGGTTAGGGAGAGGCCGATGCACAAGCTGGTAGAGCAATTCCTGAAGCTGAATCTGCCGAGGTTCACAAGAGCAGGCGATCCTGAGGCTGCAACCCTTTGGATCCAACAGTTGGAGAAGGCCTTCACGCTGCTGAGGTGCACGGAGGAAGATATGGTGGTCCTTGCAGTCTATTAGTTGTAGGGAAATGCAAGTACCTGGTGGAGGGCCACCAGAGTAAGAGTCTTCCCTAAAGGCGTGGTTCCGGTGTGGAACGCCTTTGTTGAGGTGTTTAATGGCAAGTCTCTGACTATGCTAGGGAATAGAAGATGGTGAAATTCCAACGCCTTTGTCAAGGTCTAATGTTTTTGGACCAGTACAAGGCGAAGTTTGCCGAGTTGTCTCGTATGCACCAAGACTGATCGAGGATTCGGTAGACCGAGCAAGGAGATTCCAAAAATGGACTCAAACGGGAGCTAAAAGACCCGCTAGTGACGTTCAATCTGAAGGACTACAATGACTTGTATGAGTCGGCTTAGCTGATAGAGAGAAATTTGAACGAACGAGCTACTGCATTTGGATCGCGGTTCAGGTCAAGTAGAGACGGTAATCGATTTGGGAAGAAACCGATGATTGGAGGAAGGTACCCCATTCCACCTAACAGGAAAGGTGGGATAGGAAAGTCAGCACCGAGCCATAATGGAGTATGTCGTTTCTGGGAGACGACATGGATCGGCCCCGTGCCACTCTAGGATGGGTGCTTGCTATGGATGTGGCCAATAGGGTTACCAGGTCAAGGACTGTCCCCAAAGGCTGATGGGATCACAGCTGCCGCTACCGCCACCAATGGGTTAGAATAGAGGAGGTACAATGCATAATGCACTGCAGGGTGGATTTAACAGGCCTCCAGTACAGGGAATGGTGTATGCTGTCACTCGACGACAAGCAGAGGACTCACCTGACGTGGTCACAGGTATGGTCTTGCTGAACGACCATGCTACTTATGCTTTATTTGATCCTAGAGCTACTCATTCATTTATTGTTGAATATTATGTTAAGTTGGTAGGGTTGAGTCCTAAATCGTTGGGGTCAGTTGTTAGTATATCTACCCCGTTAAAGGATAATATGTTGTCTGCAGTAGGCTGTCCTGGTTACAAGTTAGTTATTAGTGAGCGAGAGGGAAATATAGATTTGATTGTTCTAGCTATGTATGATTTTGATGTGATAATTAGCATGTACTGGCTCACCAAGCAACAAGCTACTGTAGACTGTTATCGTAAAGCGATTCAGTTTAACCCGTTAATGGGTGAAAGTTTCGAGTTTATTGGAAGTCGAGAATGACCCTCGATTACCTTAATCTCGTCACTTAAGACAACCCGTTTGTTAGACAAGGGTTGTCTGGGTTGCCAAGATTACTTGGCGACTGTGGTAGATACGACAGTTGAGGAGCCGAAGATGGAGGACATTGCAGTAGTAGAAGAGTTTGCTAATGTGTTTCCGAAGGAATTACCTAGTCCGCCCCCAGAAAGGGAGATCGAGTTCGTGATTGAGTTGGTCCTCGAGATGGAGCCAATCTTTAAGGCTCCTTATCGCATGGCGTTGTTAGAGTTGAAAGAACTAAAGGTGCAGATGTAGGGATAAGGGATTCATATGTCCTAGTGCATCACCTTAGGGAGTACCAGTTCTGTTCGTGAAGAAGAAAGATGGTTCGTTGCATCTTTGCATTGACTATCGGTAACTCAACCAGGTGACGATCAAGAATAAGTACCGTTACCGAGGATCGACGGCTTGTTTGACCAGTTGCAAGAAGCGTCGATATTTTCCAAGATCGACCTGATGATAGGTTATCATCAGCTGATGATTAGGAAGGAAGATATACCGAAGACGGTGTTTTGTACGCGTTACGATCATTATAAGTTTACCGTAATGCCGTTTGGTTTGACTAACACTCCGGCTGCTTTCATGGATCTGATGAACCGGGTGTTCAAGGAGTATTTGGATCAGTTCGTGATCGTTTTCATCGACGACATCCTAGTGACTCGAGAAGTCCTGAGAAGCACGAAAGACAATTGAGGACAGTGCTTCAGACTCTACAAAATCATGGACTGTACGCTAAGTTCAGTAAGTGCGAGTTTTGGTTAACTCGTGTAGCTTTCCTAGGTCACGTGATTTCTAGTGAAGGGATTTCCGTGGACCCGACCGAGGTTGAAGCAATGATCAACTGACCCAGACCGACTACCATGACAAAGATCAGAAGTTCTTTGGGATTGGCAGGTTATTACAGACGGTTCGTGGAAGGATTTTCAACAATAGCCACGCCGTTGACTCGATTGTTGAAGAAAGAAGAAAAGTTTGTATGGACAGATAAGTGCGAGCGTAGTTTCCAAGAGCTTAAGTAGAAACTGACTACCGCACCAGTGTTGACAATTCCATATGGTCTTGGAGGATATGAGATTTATAGTGATGCGTCATTTAGAGGATTGGGTAACATGTTAATGCAACATGGCAGAGTCATTGCATACGCGTCCCAGCTAATAGACTAGTTATCCTATGAGTAGCCAATTCAAGGAAAAGAACTATAGGCCCGTTGATAAAAAGCTCACCTTATTCAATCGAAGACAAGCCTAAAAATCAAGATGTCACAGAGATGCTTCATGAATAATAAGCATATTCGATTGCTCTTTTACCAAATAGAAAATCCAATTTCTATTACTTAAAATTTGAACCAGTAAAAACTTCAATAATAGTGAAGTTATAAATTACAAAAAATGTGACTGAAAAACAAACAATGCTCATGTGAGCATTGTGTAATTTGATGTACATACATCAAGAGAGTTACATGCAAAATCATATAATCACCTTTAGGCATAATACATGACATGCAGTTGTACACTCCCCACATGATAGCAGTTATGAGAATATATTCTAACTTTCGTGAATTCATCATCTTTGGGCATATGAACCACTAGGATTAGTTACTCCACCACCACACTATCACGTATCCCTCCATGAACTAATACACAATCATTTCATTTGGGAGTGTGACCATGCATTAGATTAGGAGACATTCCAATAATTATACGATATCGATATTTCTCAAATCCAATCAAGTGTGCCACTTTGGCAGTTACTACTCAATTGAATCCTTGAAACTCTCTTGTACTAGGGATATAAATTTATTATTCACATATACCATATACATGTGATTTTAACTTTAGTGATAGGAACAATATATCACTAAAATCACATATCATGCTAATTACACTGCTTTATTCATCTAGGAAAAACAATCATACATATATATTTTATATTTTCAATAAATAGGACGTGACATCATCCTACAAGAAATAAAAGGTGAAATTGGAATAAAGAACCTAAAAGGCAGACTCCAATGAAATCAATGATCACATCAACACAAGAAACTTATCATAATATAGAAGAAAGCATCTCTTGTGTGCCCATATTACTAATTACTAGAATAACATAAAGAAGAATGCTGATTCAGAGGATCTCTTACAAGTTAACATCAATAGCAATATAGGGTACCATAGATTGACAAGCCGGACAGCTGATTTATTAGTCAATTTTAAGTAACGGATTATTATTGCATCAACCAGTGACCGATTAATTAAGTCAAACCACAAAACCAAATATTTAAACTATAATAGTAGATATGATCGCTCTGTGTAAATGTCATCATACTTCTTAACCATAAACAAATATGTTCAACTTGATAGACATTAACAAGTGACCATATGAGTTTAGATATAGTATCCAATAATTTAACCAATATGCATTACCCACATTCAGTAGATGTGTTAAGTAGTACAATCAGTTTAGTTATAAGTTCTTAAGACGTCCATCGTTCAGAGGTTACCAAAAGAAACAAAAATACATCAAGATGCGTGTAAAGGAGTATGCTTGAGTAACAAAAGTTTCATAACATTTTACTGTTTCTCACCACCTCAATACATAGTTCAAATGCTATCCCATAATGGTCGTATCTCATTAAGCCAGCTTCAGTTCACAATAAAGTTTAATTTTTATTAATGAATCACACTTTTATAATGTTTATGTGATCACATACCTATAAACCAACACCTATATTTCCAAAATCATAGAAAAATACAAGAAAAATACGTAAAATATACTAAAAATACATGTATTTAGGGTTCTATATGTATTTTCACATCCATAAAATCATCAAACATGTAAAAGAAACACACCACAAGATAGAGAATGGTCATATGAACCAGAAGCTGCTAGCCATGCGTTGATCGAAGTCTCCACGTGCCTGCATGTGCCGCATGAGTGCATGGTGTGTGGAGCTCACGCGCAAGCATAGAATTAGGTCAAAATCGGTCCGACTGGTAGCGGTCTGATTGGTTCTCGGCTCGACCGTTCGATCTGACTGATTGATCGGTTTGGGTCGGGTCAACGGGTCTGGTCGGGTCGGGCCCCGGTTGTCGATGTCATCGTGACGTTAGCCTCCGCGTGTGGGAGTGTGTGAGGGTGCGTGATCACATGTGGGGCACGTACTTGACGCCCCGGCGTTACGTGGCCGCGCGTGGGGCCTCCCCCGGCAATGCGCCGCCCATGGATTTGCTTGTCTCACCAAGCCCAGTCCCAATTTATAATTTAATTTGATTTTTATTGAACGAAAAATCTCGAAAATCTCAAAATTAGGGCAAAAATTCTATGCCTTTAAGTTCTAGGTTATGGTTGCTCTGATATCACATGTATGGTGCAAAACGTGCAACCCCAAGATTTCCATAATCAGAACAAGAGCATATATGATTGAGTAGAAAGACGAACGTACCTGTTTTGAAATCCATCGTTTTTGATGCGGAAGCGAAAAGCGACGATCCATGCACAAGTTTTTCTCCTCTAGTGCTCTCCGTATCACCAGCTTAATGAGATGACCCCCTCACCCTTTAGCGCTAAGTAAACGCTTCTTATGTGAGGATACTTGTGAGAATTAAGGTTAGAGAAGAGACTTGAACACTATTTATAGAATTTCCAACCAGGCCCTCTCATTACGGGCCAGACTCAACTCGGCCTACACTAGCCAATCCCATATTAGACTAATTAAGAAACATTCTATCTCACTTTAGACCAACCCCGTAAAACGGTAAATTACAATATCAATTAATGTAGTCCACATTAGAAAAACTCTTACAGGAGCCACATAGTTCTGGTTTCACTCGACCTTGATACAGAAAAGAATTGTCGTGAGGTGTTGCCTTTGTGTTTAATTGCTCTAACGGTCTTCGGTTGGGCTCTTCATTAAGTTATCACATTTGTACCATTCACTCAAAAAATTTATGACATTAACGGTCTACTCTAAACTTTTAAATTGGAGGGAACAGTCCATACATTTATAATGTATGTGGTCTTTAAACTTGTTAGCAATGTACAAATTGCAAACTCTGCTAGATTTGAAATGGTGGTCCGAAGGAAAATATTGAGAAGTCAAAGATTGATGGACAATTGAATCCTCTCCGTCTCGAAAGCGAATCTCAATTGCTACAGTAACTACTTCCGCGGGAAAACTCCGAAGGCTACCTTACAACGCCGACACTCTTCGACTCGTGCTCTGCATCCTCCTCAAGTAGGAGTTGGATATGGGGAAGAACCGTTGATTGGTGACGTGTTGATGTTGACTTCGCGCGCCCTGCTTCGTGGGGATGACAAAGCCCAAGAGGAGAGGAGAAGAAAGCGGACGTGTGTCTTGTTCTTATTTGTTGATAGCGTTCGACTATTTTCCACTTTGTTCCAGCGCTTGATCATGGCCAGATGCTACTTGATGATACTTATCAGGTTGAGTGCAACACGATCATGCCTTCCTCACTTTTGTTATGTTTTTAATCCCTTTAACCATGGAGTGAAATTAAGTGAGATATCATGCGGACATACCCAAGATTTGTAGATACCCGACCCATTTTCTTTTCCTTCTAATTGTAAGTTATTAAGCACAGACACTTTGGAGCCTCTGCATTGTATAGGAATGTTCAACATGTGGTCAACAGGTTTTAAAAAATCTGACATGTGGTCAACTTTTCTTGACACACTCCAACATGTGAGTCCTGAATTGCAAGAGGTAGGTACGTTTTTGGGGCGGGTCTGCAAATGCGAAGGGACAAAGAATCCTTAAAAAAGGCAAGGCCACAATTGCAAGGGAGGGTTAGAGGAAGAGCAGAGATCGAGGTGATTGAGAGGGCTGTGATTGCGATGCCGCAATAGAGGCCAGAGGCGAGGCTATGATTGCAAAGGGCAAGAGGCGAGGCAGAAAACAACTACGATAAGGTGACTGAGAGAGAGCAGAGATTAGAAGGAAGAGGATTGTGTAAGGAGGAGGAGGAGGAGGTGGCTAGGGTTTTTGGTTTTCAAAGGTTCCTCTTTTAATTTTAGGAAGAAGAGTAGAAAAAAAATTAAAAATGCGGCTACTAGTCTGACTTGGCGGGGTGGAGGGTGATTTGCAGAAAGTAAGTGACAAGTGGTGTTGGGGAAGAAAGGAGAAGGTGAAATAAATGGGTGGGACAAAAAATGACTTTGGGAAATAAAAGTACTGAATGTTGAATAATGATAAATTTTGGTCATTATAGAAGATCATAGATTTATTTAAATAAGTGGACTCTAGTTTCTACTTTTGTTAAAATTAGAAACATGTCCCTAAACATAGGTATACATTTCCTATAAATGTCTTTCAAATTTCCTACAAATAAATTTATTAATGCTATTATTGTAAATTTATTTTAGGCTCTTTATTATTTATTTATTTATTTATGAATTTGAAATGATAATTTATCATGTATATGTATTAAAATATTCATTGAATATATAACGTGTTTTAATGTATTGAAATTCTTTAAAATATTCATGTTATATGGTGTCGCATGTTATATGTTAGTGTCGGTGCTATATAAATTGGAGGTAGATATTGAAGAAACGAAGGATACTAAAAAGTGTAACTCCCTATGGATAAGATGGTCTCAATACTTTATTTGTGAGTATTCTAGCGGGATAAAATGTACACAAGCCTTTACTAAGGAGTGTTAGCCAAACTATAAGCCCACATACTATCGGCATAGGAATATTTGACTGTATTTGATTGGACTTTTGTGGAAAATTTTTGGGAAAACACAAAGGATTTTGATTTAAGAGAGTTTTTAAAAATGCAAATTATATTTGGTAAATTATATTTGCAAAAAACTTTTGTTATTAAAAAAAGAAAAGAAAAAGAGTTGACTAGTTAAGGGCAGGTCGTCGTTGGCCAAGGGTAGGCAGTTGTCATATGAGATTGCAAGACCTCAAGGGGCATCTAGAGATCATTGTTTGGGGCCGCCTAGGATCGCGTGACCCCCCGGCAAAGATTGCTCGTGTCGTCGTGATCATGCCGACCTCTCTCTAGCCCCTCGTCGACCCCTCACAGCTACTCACAGCCACACTGGTTGATGTTAATGGAGAAGAAGATGAATAGTCATTGAGGTAAAATTGGAGAAGAAGCTGAACAGTTATCAATGGCAAAATTGAAAAAATAAAAAGTTCATGAGCATAGTTTTGGAACTAACCCTAATTGAAGGTATGCTAAGAATATTAACAACACAAGGTAATTAAGCCGTTGGCCAGTTTCTTGGCCAAGCCTCTTCATGTCCCTGTATCATGCTCGGGATTGGTTATCCGAAGAAGGTGTCGCGGGGATCCAAGGTGGCGCCCTTTAACCCCCTTAAAGGGGGTGTGGACGGAGTGACTAATGGAGAGGGTATATTTTTCGAGACTCTATCTGCCTCTACCAGGATTTTCCCTATGATTAGAGCCTTTTAAGGACATATTCAGGTCCAAACCCTAACTGAAGGTATGCTAAGAATATTAACAGCACAAGGTAATTAAGGCCTATCTTGGGCTTTTAGCCTTTAGAGCCTAAGGGGCTTTGGACGCCCAAGAGCTTTGGGAAACGCACGTCGTACTTGGAGTGGAAATAGTCGTCCCTTCGAAGTCGTCATACAAAATCCGCCACCATTATTATCCAGGTAGCCATCTTGAACCCACTGCAATGCCCTTCTTCCCTTCCCTGAGTTTCTCGTCTGCACGTCTTTGATTTTTTTCGTCTGCGAAGCGCGCATGAGGGAGACTCGCGCAAATGACGGAGGAAAGCGCTGGCTCGATTGGCACTTCTTCGACGATCTTCTACAGCTGCCTTTGGACGATCTTTAACACCCGCCCTTCGATTGAAGTGAATTGGTCAGATACAGATGATTCCGACGATTCTTTGTCAACTGCTGCTGAAAATGAGGAGTCTGAGGATGAGGATGATGTGGGAAACACCTCTACTGAAGATGAGGAGTCTGCGGATGAGGATGAAGTGGGGAACACCTCTCCTGTCACCAGTTTAGAACCATCGCGCCTTATTTCTCCTGTCGGGAGTTTCAAACAAAAAATCACCTCATGGCAAAAGTGGGGGCCGTTGGGAAATGGGGCATCTGTTTATGAAGTTAACACTGAGTAATTTGTTCTCTTTGATAATCGTTTAGTCATTCTTGGTATAAGCAATCTTTAGGGCGAAGTACAATTGCGTTCTCCCATCATAATGTTTCTGTGCTTCATGTTGGGAATGGGGTCACATGTTGGGAATTGGTTCTAGCCTGACCGATGTGGAATTTATGGAATACCTTTCTTTATTATTGAACATATTGATGAAGTAAAGATAAATGTATTGAATAGCATGCAATTTTTTTACCCCTTTATTTTTTTTTTTTGAAGAATGGATAGTGTGATAAATCAGTGTTTTGCGGGAAACATGCTTTAGAAACTGTGAAATGTTTGTAAATTCAAATCCTGAAAGATAAGGAGCTATCTTTATCTTAGTGATATTAATAAGAACAACTTTTTTTTTTTTGCTTTTTTTCTTTATATCATCAGGAGTGGATGAATTATGTTAACAAGTTCTGGTCAGAGCATCATTCATGAAAGAATTCGCATTATTTATATTCTCTCTCTTCCTTCTCTATTTCCACAGTAATGGATCCTTTTTCGCTGTAAAGGAGGTTCCTTTGTTAGATCAAGGAAGCCAAGGCAATCAGATCTCGTTGCAGCTTGAGCAGGTAACTGTTCGTTTCTTTTTGTATCTTGTGAACTGGCCCTTAGGCAAGACTACTTTACTAACCTCGATCTTGTAATTGCCAAGCTGACGTATATGCAAAACTATTTATAAGGCTGCCATCTACAACCATAGATCAGGTGTGTGTTCAATAGGTTTTCTTTTGACTCTTTCTTCCTAGTGATACTCTGCTTTCATTTCAGGAAATTAAGCTTTATAGACAGCTTGAACATGAGAACATAGTTCAATATATCGGCACAGACAAGGTGTGGTTGCTTCTTGCTAAGTTGCTTTCTGCAGTATCTTTCACATTAGCATCAATTATGATATCACTGGAACTGAGCAAAATATTTAGGACTGTTATAGCAGCCACAATACAGTGGTGGCATCATCATCATCACTGCATGTATTAGCTGCAATTATCCTGTGAATAAGATCATGGCAGTTTCGGCTTTTTAGCAGTAACGGCGACTCATGACAGAGACGGTCATTTTTAGGTCCCCTCCACCGCAAGAAAAGTTTGTGATGAATTGACCATTACCCGTAATAGTAATTATATGAGAAAGAAAATACGTAGAGTAGACGTCAGTTTATGGAGTCTCTCTCTCTCCCCCTCTCAATGAAAGCAATTTTTTTTCTCCGTTCTTTAAAGTGCTTGCTTTGTAATTAATTAAGCCTTTGTTTTCTGGTGGTGAATGATTTGCAATATGTTGCAAACTGAAGATTCAGGTCAAACTCTCAGGACTGATAAAAAGGAATCAAAAGATGAGAAAGTGAAGTCATTTAATTCTTCGTGGGTCCTTTAATTGACCATCTGATGGTCCACGTGACTAATGGGCCGACCTTTCCCCCCTCAACTATAACTGGTCATGGCTTTAGCAATAAAAATGAAGTTCCTCCATGAGCTGATTTTTTTTCATCTATTCTAGTCCAGCATGTCTTTTATAACACTACTCATTTTTATGCAGCATCATATAGTTCTTACCTCCCCAAGTAGAGAAAACTGAATATGGAATTGATCATTGTTCAAGTGTGGGAAATAGTTCCCATCGTGGTGGCTTAAATGTTCAAGTACCTGTTTTTTTGTTCTTTTCTAAACATGACATAACTTCTTTTTGGAGATGAAACATACAAAAGAGCATTGCTTTCAAACCAAATTTGGTTTACTACACCTACAATCCACCACATTGTTTTGTGGCAATGAGGGATTAATGAAATAGGACTCCTACTTCTTCCGCCAGTTCACTGAACAACCTTTTCTGTTCGCACTGATGCAACTTGAAACCGTGGTGAATGCTTGTATTTGTGTTGTAGAAGGAAACCAATGAACGAAGAGCTCGGTCACATTCATTCTTGCCTTATTTTCCTATTTAAGTTCACAGAGTTACTTTTAAATTGTCATCTGATGTAAACTCCTACTAAATTAACTCCCATCAAGCAGTTCTCCCTGGACACTGATCGTTTATTGAGGAGGTTGTTGGTACCAAAGTGCAATTCAGGAAGCTTAACCAACTTAACAATGATTTCTAGTCCCTGTGAAAGTAATTTCCTCAGGGCCTTGTATTGGAGCCTGTTGTCTTTGTACACTTGATTGCTGTGGGAAGGGTGTTGTCTTGATCCAATGATTGGTTAGGTGTTATAAGAGGCCCAGACGTCTGGCATCATTAGGATGAGAATAAGTTAAATGTCACTGATGTTTGTTTCATTTTATTTGCTATCTGCTATGGTTGTCTCCAATGTACCTTGTTAGAATATCCCATATAGTTTGTTTATGGGGGTTTCAGTGGGCCTTGTATACATGTAGACCCCTTTCACGTAATAGTATAATCTTTTGAGTTTTGACATAATTTTGGAACCAAGTTCTGCCACAATTTATTGACGACCTTTCAGCAATTCCATATGCTGTTCTCAATCCATTTGCACACAAGAGGGGGTTTTACAGTATTCCTCATCGCTTGTCTATGTAGTTTTAGTGTGCCTTATATACTTTGTCTTGTTCCACTTAATAGCTTAAACTTTTGAGTTGGATATTCTAACGTATGTGATTTTCACTCCCTCCCTTCCAGGATGACGAGAAGCTTTACATATTCCTTGAGCTCATGCCCAGAGGTTCACTTTCAACTTTTTACCGCAAATGCATCTTGAGAGAATCCCAAGTCTCCGCATACACTAGGCAAATTCTAGAGGGTTTAAAGTATCTTCATGGCCAGAATGTGATACACAGGTAGAAGAAAGATGCTTAACTTTGCATTAGTAGTTTTGTCTAATTGAAATAGTGATTCACACTTCTCATTTCTGATGGAAGGTTGATTTTGTCAAGGAAATATATCATAGTCAAACAAAAAGAGCACATTGAGATTCATATATTTGTTCGATGGCACACCTCCAAGTTGCCTTTTGATGATACCTCGTTTACTTGTCCGAATGCTTTTTGTTGATTTAAGGGAGTTGTCAAATCTTTTAACCAAAATGTAGTGTTATGAGAATTAGAATTCTTGTGATAATCAGGAAACAATGAAGTAGCATTACGAGCTTGTTCAGCAATATTTAGCATTGACAAGATTCTTTTACTATTTGAATGCTTGAAGATGGAAATATAAATTTGCAATACTGTTAACTGTGAGTGATGAAAATTTTAACCTTCTATATATCTTACTAGCATATGTGCTGGTTTCTCATGCTTCCAGTTCCTTCATTCTGTAGGGATATTAGATGTGCTAAAATACTGGTTGGCACAAGTGGATCTGTGAAACTTGCTGGCTTTGGAATAGCAAATGTATGTCCAGTCAGTGAAAGCAAACTCTCTCTCTTGCTCTCTCTTTCTCTCTCGCAATGAAAGTAATTTTTTTCTCCCTTCTAAAAGGTGCCTGTCTTGCAATTGATTAACCCTTTGTTTTCTGGTGGTGAATGATTTACAATATCTTGCAAACTGAAGATTCAGGTCGAACTCTCAGGACTAATAAAAAGGAATCAAAGGATGAGAAAATGAAGTCATTTAATTCTTCACGGGCCCATTAATTGAGCATCCCATAGTCTGCATGACTAATGTGCCGACCTTTCCTTCCCCAACCATAACTGGTCATGGCTGTAGCAATAACAATGAAGTTTCTCCATGAGTTGATTTTTTTCCATCTATTCTAGTCCAGCATGTCTTTTATTGCACTATTCATTTTTATGCAGCATCATATACTTCTTATCTCTGCAAGTAGAGAAAAATGAAAATGGATTTGATCATTGTTCAAGTGAGGGAAGTAGTTCCATCTTAGCGGCTTAGATGTGTGACTACCTGTTTGTTCTTTTCTAAACATAGTTTGGCAAGAAGCATTAGATTCTAAGAAAGTGCCATGACATAACTTCTTTTTGGAGATGAAACATGCAAAAGATTGGTGCTTTCAAACCAAATTTGGTTTACTACATTTACAATCCACCACATTGTTTTGTGGCAATGAGGGATCAATGAAATAGGACCCCTCCTTCTTCCGCCAGTACACCACGCAACTTTTTTTGTTGGCACTGATGCAACTTGAAACTGTGGTAAATGTTTATCTGTAAGTGGACAAAAAAATCACTCTCACTTTGCATGCGAGAGCAGCAAAGGCACATGCTCAAATACATATGCATGGACAAAGTGCGTGCAAGCAACAGATACACATGTACAAATACATACGCATGCATGCATGACAAACGCATGTAAAGACATGCGCAAAGTGAAGCATGTGTTGTCCTTTACTTTTCCAAGATAACATATCAACTTCCTGTGTTTATTTATCCAGGCCATTGAATCGAATGATGCTAATTCCTTCAGAGGAACTATTTTCTGGATGGCACCTGAGGTGTGCACTCTCTGCTGCCATCTTTCTAACATACTATCATTGGCTGTAGAAGACGCATTTCTTTAACATTTCTTTTTCATCCTCGTTGGTTGTAAAACTGCAGGTCATCAACAGTGGAAGGAACGGAAGCTATGGGTTGGCAGCTGATATTTGGAGCCTTGGGTGCACTGTTTTAGAGATGTTAACAAGAAAGAGGCCATATGCTGAATTCGGAGATGTATGTAATTAAGTAACCTTCTTTTTATGTTTTATATCCGTGAGATCCATGTTATGCTTCAGTCACTAAATAAGTTGAGCACATGTTGTGACGAGTCCATTAGGCCATCATTCTGAGAAAACAAAATGAGTAAGAGCACACATAGAAAAGAGAGAGGACAGAGAATTCAATGAGAATTATCAAGAGTGTGGCGGTATTAAAGGATATGCATGGTATTTATGGTCGATGGTTGGGATTCTGGAGCAAATGGTTTACTAAAATGGTATGAAACTTGGTTGAATATTTGAATCTCGACTCTCTCTTTTAAGTAATTTGGCATTGCTGTCTAATACTTTCAATTACTAGTACAAGTGTACACTGAGTGTACGGTGGCATACGTTTAGATAATCGCCTATTGTATATATGTAAATAGTAAATCACCTATATATATATCGGGTACACATGTGACCCTACGATTCAGTCTCAAGAATCCATTAATCTTCTCCTTCACTGTCACGTGGTACTTGACTAGCCAAGAGAGCAAATGCTAATATTGTCATTGCCATCTCTGCTCCAGTTCTGAGAGCAGCACTGACATTGATTGCTTCATGTTCCCTTCTGCGTCCTTTCATTGTGTGGTTGTCCTCCGATCTGTCACTCACCATTATCAACCTTGGCAATTCCCTTATTTGCTTTGAGTGTTGATTGTCCGCTACTCTTCTATGAATCAATCATTGACCTGGATAGTTGTCCTCTCTGCTTGGGTGGGTTACTTCGTATGTGGAAGTTAGGTACTTTTCAATTTGGTTGGTAACTTTTGAAAATTATGACGATCTTCATGTGATATGTCAAGTTGGCACCTTAATATAAGTAGTGAGTTTTCCATCGGGGATGGTAATTACCGGCTCCAGCCAGTTAATTACCTACTGGTACAATTCCTTTGTAGGGCACGACAGCACAGTAGTGCTCTTTTGTTGATAGAATGGGTGCTGCTTAAGTTTGGAGTGCTCTGGTCTTGTGAGTGAATTGTGAAGGTTGCACGGCTTTGTGCTTATCTTTGAATTTTATTTATTATAAAGGAGAAAGAGTAATGCCGTCCTAATGAAAGCCATCTTAAACATGCAACTAACTCCTCCTTTCCCTTTACGTTTTTGTTAATGTTGGACACTTGAGAATTTTGAGCAAAAAGCGATAGATACTTATGTTTTATTGGCAGTAGTTGGAAAAGGCTTCACACATTGGTCCCAGTGAACTGTTAAATATCATCCACGTCTTCCACTTCTGCAATAACTGTGATTCCAGAATGATCATGGTAGATGATTGCCTGAAGCATGATGAGCTTAGATTTGTCAACAGATCTTATTGATTTATCCAGCTGTCATATGTTAGTTTCCCCTGTATTTATGATTAACACTAGCCTCTGCTTCCTTTTCTCCCCTGTTGTGGCAGGAGCAAGTGTTGGAGAAAATTTTCACTGGTGTACTTCCTGAAATTCCTGAATATTTGTCAAGAGACGCTCAAGACTTCATCCGCAAATGCTTGAAAGTAGACCCGAAGGATCGGCCTTCTGCAGTACAGTTGCTAGGCCATCCTTTTGTGAGGAAGCCACCTACTTCTGCCGGTTCTGCTTCACCTGGTTAAAAAATCAAATTGTCGTAAGGTTTTTAAATGTCATCCCTTTTAGATTCATTTCTCTGAAGATCTTCTGGGGCTAATGGGAAGATAGCTCCATCCACTTACCACATTTGTACTATTTACTCCAAAAAATCATAACATTAACAGTCGAAACTTTTAAATTGGAGCAACTGTATTTGTAGTGTCTATGGCCCGTTTCCCAATTCCCTAACAAACTTGTCACGTTCTACCGTTTTCTCCATAAGTTTTAATTAACTCATTACGCTAGACATTCAGATAGCAATAACAGAATGGAGCAATATTCTGCTTTCTCTGGTGTTTGTGTAAATCTTATGAAAGCCAAAATGCTGGGGTGTCGTCATGGTTTTTCCTACTTAAAATTGTTTGTAGTGCGCTGGTATAGCTGCTGCAGTTCTTCGAACCACCTAATGGTCAGCGGCATATTGATGACTTGCAAACACTCCCAAGGCGTGGCCAAGCTTATAATATGATACTTTTTCTGCTAGGTAACATCTCTTTGGCAGCGACTGCCGAAGATTGACTGCCCTAGAGAACGGCAGTCCCGGGCTGCAACTGATTTCCTGGTGTCTTTATTCTGCTCGAGTTGAGCATGCGTGGTTCATCTGGAAATTGTAAATAGCATATAATGTTGTGTATTTTCTGTTAGCAAGGAAGGAAGGAAACATGGATGTTGACGATGACACGGGCGTCTCCAATGATGGGTTTTCTGCCTCTAGGAAGCGTAGGTAGGTTTGCGTAACTTCTACCGGATAAGCAGTTGATCAAGATTGGATATGGTCATGGTTCACAATGGAACACGCGTTTGTGTCGTTTTCTGCTCGTTCGATACTAGGCAATGTTTGGTAAACGTTAAAGTGTTTTGACTAATGACACGTCGCTTCAAGATAAGCGCTTGTATCGTGCGAGAAAGGTTCTGTACCAACAACAATGGAGCCTGTCGATGCAGGAGTGAATAATGATTTTACAAACTTTTCTCTTTGTTTTGCGCTTTTCTTTAGTTTATTTCACGGGCTCCAATATGAAGAAGACGAAAAAGGCTCAACTCAGTCAGAATCTGACCCTAATTACACTTCTCTCTCTCTCTCTTAAGCTTTCTCTATCTCACACTCGCATCAACACCCGCTAGCACCTTACCGTCGCTCCTGCCTCGCGATCACGTCGACTTGCTGGATATTGCGAAGTTTGATGAAATTAAATAAAAAAGGCAATGGAATTAAAGTTTGGGTCAGACTTGATGAAATGGAAGCGAAGAGGAGCGGTAGGGTGTGGGCACCTTCGGCTTTTACATATCGTCACGCTGAGGATTGACCGGGAGTGGGTGTGAATGCTGGGTAATTAAATGAATAAAGATTAAACATTACGGGTTTAGATAGAACAGAAGTTTGAATAGTTCAAAGCATCTAAAATTTATATTTTGGCCTTCAGTTTTCATTACTTTATGCATTCATGCGTGATGGTACCTTCCTCAGATGCAAAACTAAGCAGCATCTTGGAAGAGTCTGACATGATCCCAGGAATCATAATTGGCTGGTGGCCAAGTATCTCGTAGAATATTTTTGCAGATATATCTGACGGATTACTTTTGACTATTACTATTGCGAAGAAACAAAGCTAAAGAAGAACAAAATAAATAAATAAATAATAAAAAAAAAGGCATCACAGATGCAAGAGCAAAAGGTAAAGAGAGAATTATTTCGACATCATTTATTTTGTCTACTGGTACTATATAAAATATTTTTGCATGTATTATTAGGAGAAATTAACATGTGTCTAACTAATTAAAATCTCAAAAAAATATTGATAATCATTTTCAAATTAACACGTGTCAAATTAATCGAAATGCCGAAAAAATCTATAAGATCGTTTCATTAACTCCTAGTCACGTACGCATGTCGACCTCCTATATGTCTATGCAAAGACTTCTTTCCATCTTCTTGGAAGAGAAATATCTTCCCGGCTAAGGAAATGATCATTGGCTGACCTAATAAATGATCATAGGTAATAGTGGTTTTCTCTTTTTGAGTTCGGTAAATTCAAGGGTTGCAGATGACGAGGCAACTACGAGTTGTTGATTTGGTTATAACGATGATTACGCCATATTAGTTTCGCTTGAAAGAGTGAGCACAACTCAGTGATTTAACTTGGGTAAGTCTATTAATGTTTAAGAGTGCATTGAAAATGCCCAAAAGTTTGAATTGGGTAAATCTAAGTCATTCATATTTCATTTTTACTTGTTAATTTCCTTTATATAACTAATGAAAAAAATTCTTTTCTTTTAGATATGAATTGTCTTATCGAGAAGATTACCATTGATATATAGAGTTCATACAGTGAATTTGAATGAATATAAGTGGCGAGATGCTCTATCAATTGAACTAGCAATAATTTCAATTTAAAACTATTATTAAGTATTGTTGTGTTTGTTGTTTGTTTTGTTTTTAGGTGTTCAAAATCTAGAGCAATTTTTTTTTTTTTTTTTTTTTTTTTTTTTTTTATGAATGAAAAAGAGATGAAGTTTTGTAATTCATGTTTTATGCTATGTATTTTGAACTTTTCATTATATATTTTACGTTCGTCTTCCATGGTTTGTTTCTTTTGGTAAGTGGAGAGTTTAGTTGTTGCCTATTCTTAGATTTTCATTTGATTTGTACTGATATTCACCGTTTGGTTGCTCAATATCACAATGTTGATGGAAATATAATTTCAAAAAGTATGTTTGTCCTTTTAAAGAATACAAAACTGAAAAAAGAAGAAGAAGAATCGGATGGTCACGAGTTGACCTTGGAATCGGACCGAATCCAAAAGATCAATCTAGTCCTTGATCCTAGACTTAATATGGTCGGTCCCTCATCCTAACAATTGGATACCGACACTATATGGGTTGGTTCTTGGGTCAAGAGTGGAATCGGCTCAATTCGAGCCATGCTAACCCCTAAACAAAATTGGGAAAGCTGAGAAAGCCCGAAGGAAAAGATTATTTTTGACCTTGGTGAAGAGAGAAAAAAAGAAAGAATATATCCTCCTGCAAAAGAAAAAGATCTCCTTGAAGCTTTCTATAGAAATTGAGAGGAGAGTGTATGGAACAAAAGAGGAGAGCATAAAAACGGATTAGGGTATGCCGCTCCTCACTCTTTTATTATTGATCACATAATATTTAATGACCATAATAACCCTCTCAATGTTGATAACCATAATAACCCTTTTCACATTTTAACACTCCCCTCAAACTGAAGCATAGATGTCAAGCATGCCTAGCTTGTTACAAATATATTCAACCCTACTACTCCCTAAGGACTTGGTGAAAATATCAGCTAGTTGTTCATCAATCCTATCATAACCAGTAGAAATAACTCCAGCCTGAAGCTTCTGATGAACAAAGTGACAATCAACTTCAATATATTTGGTACATTCATGGACAACTGGATTTGAAGCAATATGGATTGTTGACTAATTATCACACCACAACTCCATTGGTGCATGATCTTTGAGTTCGAGTTCAACTAATAGTTGACGCATCTAGATTAACTCACAAATAGCTTGAGCCATAGCTCTCTATTCCAATTCTGCACTGGATCTAGCCACAACACTTTGCTTCTTACTTTTCTAAGATACTAGGTTTCCTTCTACAAAAGTGTAGTAACTCGATGTAGACCTTCTATCTTTAGGAGACCCAGCCCAATCAGCATCCGAAAATGCTTCCACTTTTATGTGACCATGATCACTATAATAGAGACCACGACTTGGAGCTTTCTTCAAGTATATCAAAATTCTGACTACATCATCCCAATGAGAGGTATAGGGGGAAGACATAAACTGACTCGCAACACTCATAGAAAAGGAAATATCGGGTCAAGTGATAGATAATTCAATTTTCCAATAAGTCTTTGATACCTTTCCGAATCATCCAACAATGTACCGTCCTCTGCCATCAATTTCGAGCCAGCTTCCATTGGTGTATCTAGTGGATTAGCTCCTAGCATACTTGGTTCTTTTAGCAAATCCAAAACAAACTTGCGTTGTGAGATATAAATACCTTTCTTTGCCTATGCCACTTCAATACCCAAAAAATATCTTAGTCACCCCAAATCTTTTATTTGAAACTTCTATTGCAACTACAGTTTCAATTCACCAATCCTTATAGAATCTTCTCCAATTATAATGATATATCATACACAAAAACTACAAGAAATATTCGACCAGCTTCATAAACATGATAAAACATAAAATGATCTCCATTACATCTAAACAGTCCAAACTAGAGCACCACCTTAGTAAACCTCTCAAATCAAGCTCTAGGAGACTACTTCAAACCATATAAAGATTTCTTCAAACGACAGACATAACCAGACTCCCTTTGATTAACAAACCTGAGTAGTTGCTCCATATAGACCTCTTCATGTAAATCACCATAAAGAAAGGCATTTTTAACATCAAGTTGAAAAAGAGGCCAACAAGCAGAAGCAGCCAAAGAAAGTAAAAGGCAAACAGAGGCCATCATAGCCACTAGAGAGAAAGTATCACCATAATTGACCCTATAAACTTGTGCATAACCTTTTGCAACCAATTTGGCCTTAAGGTGAGCAAGAGAACTATCGGGATTAATTTTGACAGTAAACACCCATTTACATCAAATAGTAGTCTTCCCTATAGGTAGAGGAACAAGATCCCAAGTTTGATTTTGGTCCAGTGCCAATAGTTCCTCCTCCATAACTGTCCTCCAACTTAGACTAGATAATGCTTCGGCAACAATTTTAAGAATAAGATGTTTATCAAAGGTGTCCAAACTAGCCTGAAAAGAGGTAGACAGACTAGAATAGGTGACAAATTGTGCAGGAAGGTGCTAAGTACAACTACAAACTCCTTTACGATGTGCAATAGTGATATTAAGGTCAATATGTGACATGCTTACCTTAGACTTAGAGGACGAAGAAGATGAAGAAGACGAAATGGGCGGAGGTACATGTGTAGGAGGGTCCACATGTTGACGAGAATGTCTACTGTATAACATGCTAGACTGGTGAAGGAACTGGTGGAGAATTCGAAGTGGATTCCACAATAACATATGTAAATGAATCATCATCTACTATAGGAGGCACCATTGGTTCATTAGAATAAATAGTAGACTCAAAGAAGGAAACATCTGCAGTGGAAAGATACTTATGCAAAGTGAAAGGGCTAGTATGAACACTTAGAGGGGGGTGAATAGGTGTGAAAAAAGATTTTGCGAAATGCAGTAAAAATGCTTTACTTTTAAATTGAGTCTAATGAACTACAGACTATGCAAAAGGATTTAGACTTTAGCAACTATTTCAAATCACAGAAATATATTACAGCAAAGAAAGTAAAGGAGTTTAGGGAAGAGAAAAATGAACACAAGATTTATAGTGGTTTGACTTAGATTAAGCCTACGTCCACTCTCCACGCTGACAGCCTTCTAGCTGGATTCGACTATGAATCGAAAGAGAATGTTATAGCCTTGTGATCTCAACTTCTCAGTGAGGAGTCTCTACTGGTCTCACAAGATCACTTTCTAGAGTTTCTCACTTTCAAATACAAGTTTAAGCACTAAATGATGAAGGACAAATGATTTTGAAGCTTCAGACTCTGGAATTCTTCTTTCACGCTCTTCTCGAATGACTTGAAAAATCCCCTTAAATACTCCTCCATGCCTTGTCGATCGTTGGCACTTTCCAGAGGAATTCTTCAAATCAACTCGTTGGACAGAATCAATCAAGGAGATCTCGAGCTGTTTGAAGATTGAGATGAAAGCCCATCAATTTTGTTTGCCCATACAATAAGGATCTTGGTTTCCATAAGTAGATTCTTTCCAAATAAGCTTGCCTTCCAAAATGATTTACTTCTTCGAAATTGATTCCAATTAAGATAACCAATATGGTAAGCGATATTTCCAACTAGAAAGCCTGATATATCTTGTAAATACTGAAACCTTGAAGAAGATAATCCTGAGTCTGATTAAGTCTTCATTCTTGTGTTCAGTCTACAACTTGTCAGAGTGGACAGACTTCTGATATAAGATAGACTTTGACACAGGATTTTGGCAATCTTCAGAATAGAACTTAGATAAGTTTTTTCTACTTCAAAACATCGTAGGAATTTTCTCCAACAATTTCCCCCTTTTTTTTATGGTGACAAAACTTTTCTGTAGATTTAACACTCATATCCTGCAAAACAACACTTTAGCAGTACATGATAACTTATAAAAACAGATTCTTATAGTTCTGGATAACATCGATTCTGCAACCACTGAAAACACATTAATCTGGACAATTAAGACAGATTCAACCCAAATCCATAATCACAACCACAAAAGGTTACTGCAGAATATAAATATTCAACATAATTAGTTCAAACAAACAAATTAAATCTGCTCTCATTCTCCCCATTTTTTTCAATAGCAAAAAGAAAGAGAAAGTCAAAATAGAAAGATAGAATTAAAAGATAAATGCAATCAGGGTTGTCTAGGAACTCGAACGAGTCGGAAATCCCCCAACGACTGCACTGCCTCCTCAAGCTTCTCCTAGCACTGATGATAAACATTATTGACCTTGGCTATAGTCTATGAAACTTGTTTATTCAAGGTCTGAACTTGAGTGTCTAGAGATTGTACCTTGCCAATGAGAAAATCTGAAGTAGATCTCAAGGCAGTGTGAAGCTTCCAGATCTCAACCTCCATCACATATTGCTGAGCTTTAACCTCCAAAAGGAGCTCTACTATCCTTGGATAGTTTGCATCAGGTTCTGTCTGAGCACTATCTTCAGCAAATTGAATTTGTGGAGAATTGAGAGATGAGGGAACATCAACTTGATCGAGGACAGTTTGTTTGGCACCCTGACTTGGAGTAGACTCTTTAACCTTAGCTTTAGGGAACTGAGATACAAAAACATCTTCAGGGTCTGCAGGAGATTTACTTATACCATCACTCGCATTAGGTGGAGAAGAAGTCTATGTTTTCTCATGAGCTCCCCCTGTTTCTGTGCCTCCAGGTGGAGAAGAAATTCCTTATTCTTTGTACCTTTTCGTTTTCAGAACGAGAGTGATGTTCTATGTCAGTTCGTACTCCTTCAGGGTCATCCCTGGTTTCTTCAGAGTCCTCTAATAATGTTATTTCAACAGTCTCTCCATCAGAGTCATTGTCATTGTCCTTACCCTTCTCTTCAGAATCACATTCTTCTTCTTTATCTTCATCTTCTTCAACTTCTGCTCCTGCTTTTTTTTCTTCTTCTTCTTCTTCTTCTTCTTCTTCTTCTTCTTCTTCTTCTTCTTCTTCTTCTTCTTCTTCTTCTTCTTCTTCTTCTTCTTCTTCTTCTTCTTCTTCTGCTTCTTCTTCCTCTTCTTCATCTTCTCTTTCTCCTCCTTCTCTTTCCTTTGATTTCTCAAAAGCAACAAAGCCTTGAAGATTTCTTAAGGCAATGATAGAAATGGTTAGATCATCTTCATCCTCTTCATCCTGCAAGATAAGTGATCTCCTTTTCTTTCCAGTTTCTTGCACAACTTCCTTGCCTTTGCGCTTTCTTGCAGCAGCAGATCCTTCTTTGATTTTGCTTGAGGATTCCTTCTTCAAAAGCTTAATGGCCTTAGTCAGATCCTTCAGCCTCATTTTGGAGATCATTTTCATTCCTATCTCCATAGAAGCAACAGTTCTTGAACAAAGCGAAGAGGGAAACTGGATTTGAAAATGGCGGAACAATTTTGTAACCAAGGCAGAGTAGGGCAATTGGCCTTTTTATTTCATGACAGTCTTGTACATAGGCAGCAGGATTGTATGAGGAAGTGAGAAATGAATCCTATTGCAGATTGCCCACATGATTCTTGCCTCAAATCTGGAAACATCAGTTTTGGAGGCTGCCTTGGGTCTGATGCAGTTGATGACAATTTTGTGCAACAAAATGTTGGAGGCTGGCAATCGAGAGTATGTGATACCTCCACTTGGCAGTCTATCCTTTACTAGAAATCTAGTGGCTTCACCGATGAAAATATTGATTGGTTGAAAACCACTTCTTTCAACTCCCAGAATATCAGCCAGAATGTCAACATCCACAACAAAGGCTTTGTCACAAACAGTGAACTGAATGCGATTCTGATCAAGGAAAGAAAGATTTGAGTAGAAGTATACTGTCAATTCAAGATAAGCCACGACTGTCTCAGCACAAAACTTTTCAAGTTGAAGGATTGCCAACTTTTCCCTCAAGTTAACTTTTATCGAGTCCATGAAGTCAAAATCTACTGTTCGAGGGTTTATCACTCCTCTGTTCAGCATTTGGGCATAAACCCTTTTATGCTCCTTGGAACGAAACAGTTTCGTTCTTTCACCAGGGACGTCAGCAGCCACACCCATCATGGGTTGAAAATTCGTAAAGATTCACTTGTCATCATCCTTATTTTCAGGCTGATTCTCAGAACTAAATCTAAGATCAGAAGGAAAATGCAAAAAAGCCTTTTCTTTTGAACCTTTCAATGCCACTCCTATTCTTTTCATGGCTCTTAAGAACAGAGTTTTGTTCCCATGCCCATGGCCTTTTAGAAAACTAGTGATAAAGGACATTGGAGAACCACCTTGTTTTAGATAACAATAATGCTTGTAAAGAACCTGGGGTGTCAAAACTCTGAGAGGAACCGCATCTTGTTCAACTTCTTCTTCCAAAGGTTGACGAGGAGAGTCCTGAGGAGAAACTTCACCAGTAAGATCAAAGTGTGTCGGTCCTTCTGGCATGTTCCGAGGCCCCTAACTTGCGATCTGAGAAGATTTCCTTTGGTGTGACATGGATGCAGTCTTGGAAGATTTCGTAGACATGTTCGAGTGAAGAAAAGATGGAAACTTGCAGAGAAAGTTTGAGAGTAAGAGTTGAGGGAGAGAGAGAGAGATTCGACATTAGGGTTTGGGGAATGCTTGTGCTTTGAAAAAGAGTGTTTTGAGGTATTTTAAGCAAATTGAAACGAGGTAACCGAATTGTCACAAGGAAAATACTTTTTCAAAATAAAAAATAAAAAAAGGTAAATCGCTAAAAATTTGAAATCGTATTTCAGCAAGAAAATAGTAACTTCCAAAAATAAAATAGGCAAGCATCGATTAAGATAAAATCATACCTGTTCAGAATTTACATTCTAAAAATAAAAAACCCGGATTTGAGGAAATGTACATACTGAAGTGGCTTCCTCAAGTTGAAGTTCTGAGTCTGAGCAATTTCAGACTTTAATCGATAGGAGAGATAATCTTCAGCTTGTTGCGAATAGACTCAAATAAGTTTTTCTCCAATGGTTTTGTGAAGATGTCTGACAGCTGATTCTTTGAATCAATAAATTGAACCATAATCTCGCCATTCTGGACATGATCTCTTATAAAATGATGTTGAATTTCTATATGCTTCGCCCTTGAATGAAGAATGGGATTTTTGGTGAGATTGATAGCACTATTGTTGTCACATCTAATCTTTGTGTAGGATTCTTCTATTCCAAAGTCTCTTAGTTGTTGTCTTATCCAAAGAATTTGATAACAACAACTCCCAAGAGCAACATATTCTGCTTCTGCTATTGATAATGCCATCATACTTTGCTTCCTTGAGAACCAAGATACCAACATTTGTCCTAATAGTTGACAAGTGCCAGATGTGCTCTTTCTGTCGACTCTACAACCGGTTAAATCAACATCAGAATAACCAAGAAGGGTAAAGTCTCATTCTTTTGGATACCAAAGACCCAGCTTTGGGAAAGTCGCACTAAGATGATGCATTTAATAGCACTAAGATGAGATTCCTTTGTATCAGACTGAAATCTAGCACAGATGCACACATTGAATAAAATATTAGGTCTAGAGGCAGTGAGATAAAGAAGAGAGCTAATCATGCTTCTGTATAATTTATGATCTACTTTCTTCCCTCCTTCATCCTTGTCTAGTTTTGATGAACTCGACATAGGAGTTCATGTCCTCTTGCAATTCTCCAATCCAAATTTCTTGATGAGATCTTTGGCATATTTCTTATGGTGAATGAATATATCTTTCTTTGATTGTCTAACTTGCAATCCCAGAAAGAAGGTCAATTCACCCATCATGCTTATTTCGAATTCATCTTGCATAGATCTTGAAAATTTCATGCAAAGGCTTTCGTTAGGAGAACCAAAGATTATATCATTTACATAAATTTGTACAAGTAGAAAATCTTTTCCTTCCCTTTTTATAAATAGAGTAGTATCAACCTTTCCTTTTTCTAAACCATTCTAAGTTAGAAACTTACTCAACCTTTCATTCCAGGCTTGTGGAGCTTGCTTCAGACCATACAATGCATTTTTCAGTCTGTAGACAGAGTCTGGTTTTCTTGGATCTTCAAATCCTAGTGGTTGTTCCACATAGACTTCTTCTTGAATGAGTCCATTGAGGAAAGCACTTTTGATATCCATCTGGAGTAACCTGAAATTTTGGAAACAAGCAAAAGCAAGCAATAATCTAATTGCTTCTAACCTTGCTACTGGTACATATGTCTCGTCATAGTCTATCCCTTCTTCCTATGTGTATCCTTTTGCCATGAGTCTTGCTTTGTTTCTGATCACTTTTCCTTTTTCATCCATCTTGTTTTTGAAAACCCACTTCGTTCCAATAACATATTTGCCTTTGGGTTTTGGAATCAGCTCCCACACGTCATTGATGCTAAATTGTCTGAGTTCTTCCTGCACAGCTTCTATCCAGCTTTCATCAGACAATGCTTCTTCTACACTTTTTGATTATATCTCAGAAACAAGTGCTAAAGCACTGGAGTCTTCTCTTCCTTTGGATCCGGTGCGAATTCCTTTATCAATGTTGCCAATGATGAGTTCTTTGGGATGGCTTGACTTGTGCTTCTAGTTGTTATTTGGCTTGAGAGTCTGTTGATACTCTGTTCCAATTGAATCTTCTTGTTCTACTTGTTGCTATACTTTAGAAGTCTGAACTTTGCTATGGGAGACGACTTTGTTAAGTCCGGAACTAGTTCGACTCTTCAAGTTGAACCTGATCTGGTTGAATCTGCATATTTTCCTGAAATATGACGTTCATAGATTCTTTCACAGATTGAGTCTTCTTGTTAAAGACCCTGTAAGCTTTGCTTGAAGTTGAATAGCCAAGAAAAATTCATTCGTCTGATTTTTCTTCAAACTTTCCAGATCGATCATTCGCATTCTTCAAAATAAAGCATTTACGACCAAAGACATGAAAGTAGGAAACATTTGGCTTCTTCCCTTTATATACTTCATAGGGAGTCTTCTCTAGGATAGACCTTAAAAACACCATGTTGATAGTATAACATGTAGTAGAAACTGCTTCTGCCCAAAAACGAGAGGGTATTTTGCTTTCTATCAATAGAGTTTTGGCCATCTCCTATAGAGATCTATTTTTCCTTTCAACAACCCTATTTTGGTCTGGAGTATATGGAGAGGAGAAAATATGCTGAAAACCGGATTCATTACAGAAGTTTGCAAAATCTTGATTTTCAAATTCACCTCTATGGTATGTTCTTATACTCGAAATTGCATAACCTTTCTCATTCTAAACTTTCTTGGCAAACTTTGAAAAATATGAAAAAGTTTCATATTTATTTGCCAAAAAGAATACCCAAGTAAAACATGAATAATCATCCATGATTACTAGACAATACTTCTTTCCACCAATACTTTGAGTTCTTGTTGGCCCAAAGAGATCCATACGAAGAAGCTGCAATATTCGATTGGTAGAAACCTGATCTACTGGTTTAAAAGAATTTTTGACCTATTTTCCCAAGACACATGGAGTGCATAACTTAGTCTTCTAATAACTTAGATTAGGAAGCCCTTGAACCAGCTTCTTAGAAGAAATCTTGGCAATCTGCTTCATATTTACGTGACCGAGCTTTTGATGCCAAAGACTTACTTCATCTTAAATAGACACTGTGAACTTTCTGGATTTACATCTAGAAGGTAAATATTGCCATGCCTTCGCCTAGTAAAGGATTGAGAGAAGTCTTGACTTATTCCAGAACAAATGCCTTCTTGGAAGTTTATTCTGAAACTAGTATCACAAAGTTGACTTATGTTCAGAAGATTGTAGTTTAAACCTTTCACTAGGGAAACATTGTTGATAGTGAAACTTTCAATTTTCATAGTTCCACAGCCTATAATCTTTCATTTACTATTTCCTCCAAAAGAAACTTTTCCTCTTTTTAGCCTGTCAAGCTTTTTGAAATAGCTTGAGTCTCTTGTCATATGCCTCGAACAACCACTATTCAAATATCATTTAACTTTTCTTTTAATAATGACCTACAATCAAAAGAAAAACTCAAACTTTCTTTGGTACCTAGATTTTCTTGGGTTCTAGAGTGTTAGTATTAAAAACAGTTTTTGCCCAATCTTTCTTAATCGGTCTCCAAACCTTGGGACATTCTTTCTTGAAATGTTCTAAGCTGTTATACTTAGAACATCTGAGAGCACTTCGGCCAACATGTTTGACAAATACTTTATGAAAATGATTTTTGTAAAAGGTCTTTGCAGGCCTTTGCTTAAGTCTCTCTTTTACTTTAGGAAAATCAATTAAAGGAATAGTTTCGTAATTCATACCTGCACTGCATTCGTTAAAATATGGTATTTGAGCCGTAAGAATTTTTTTCCAGTTTTTATGAACCTTTTGAAAATTTCCTTGTGATGTCTAAGATTTCCCTCTTCAAAACAACATTTTCTTTTGAAAGAGAATCGGAATTTTGTTTCAAATCATCAAAACTTCTTTTCAAATTATCAAACTTTTCTTTCCAAGAAACTTCTTGTTGCCTGAACTTAGAATTCTCATTCTTCAGTTTGGAGATCCTTTTAAGAGAAAATTTAAGATTGAGGCATAGTTCATTTATATACATTGAGACTTTAACAGGAATTTCGGAGTTGCTAACCTCGATTTCTTTGTCGGAGTATGAATCAGTGTCTGCTTCTGATTTTGAGTCTGAATCTAAGTGAGCCATCGACATATGTTTGTAAATTCTTCTTCGCTTTCTTCACATTCGGTGTCACTCCAAGTTTCTGCTTTAAGAGCCTTTTTATATTTTTCAGACTTCCCTTTCTTCTTTTTCAGCAAAGGACAGTTTGGTCTGATATGCCATTTTTTCTTACACTCGAAGCATATTACATCCCTGCTAGTTTCAATTTCTTCTGTAGATTTCTTCTGGGAATTCTGCAATACTTACTTCTTCCAATTGAACCTTCTACCTTTTTTGTTCAGTCTTCTAAATTTCTTTATCATAAGGGCTAGTTATTCATCATCCATATCATCTTTTGAATCGTATTGTCGAATCAATGTTAGACTTTAATGCAATCGATTTCTTACATTTTGGATCTTCCTCATCATTGATCTTCTCCACTTCGTTTGATTGAAGTGTGCCTATTAGTTCATCTACTGATAGAGGCATAATCCTTCGAGTCTCTCTAATTGAAGTCTTCTTATGATTCCAGTCCTTTGAAGGTCCACGCAGTAGTTTGTTGACTTTCATTGGTCTAGAAATTGGTTGTCCTTGATAAGCCAGGCCATTCACAACTTCTGTAAAGCGATTAAACATATCAGAGATAGATTCTCCAAGCTTCATTTTGAATGCTTCGTATTGTCCAAGCAGAATGTTTATTTTTGTTTCCTTCACACGGTCAGTCCCCTCATAGGTAACATGAAGTCTGTCCCAAACTTCTTTTGCTATTTCACAAGAAGAAATTCGGTTATATTCTGTGGGAGACAAAGCACAATATAAAGAATAAATTGCTTTTGCGTCAAGAGTCTATCTCTTGGTAATTTCAGCTTGTATAGATTCATCAGCATCAATCACTTCTTTCCCTTTGTCTGAAGCTGATGTTGCTTTAGGATTGATTCCTTTTTCAACAACATCCCATTCTAGGGGATCTCTAGATATGAGAAATGCCTTTATCTTGCTTTTCCACACATTATACTCCTTTCCATCGAAATAAGGAGGTCTGGTGTTGCTTTGTCCCTCAACCAATCTTGGAGCCAGAATATTAGCCATAGAAGATCTTTAGCTTCGAAGTAAACACTTCAATAAAATAAGCACACGAGCTTTGATACCAATTGAAAATGCTAATATGAACACCTAGAGGGGGGTGAATAGGTGTGAAAATAGATTTTGCGAAATGCAGTAAAAATGCTTTACTTTTAAATTGAGTTTGATGAACTACAAACTATGAAGAAGGATTCAGACTTTAGCAACTATTTCAAATCACAGAAATATATTACAGCAAATAAAGTAAAGGAGTTCAGGGAAGAGAAAAATAAACACAATATTTATAGTGGTTCGGCTTAGATTAAGCCTATGTCCACTCTCCAAGCTGACAGCCTTCTGGCTGGATTCGACTATGAATCGAAAGACAATGTTACAGCCCTATGATCTCAACTTCTTAGTGAGGAGTCTCTACTGTTCTCACAAGATCACTCTCTAGAGTTTCTCACTTTCGAATACAAGTTTAAGCACTAAATGATGAACGACAAATGATTTGGAAGCTTCAGACTTTGGAATTCTTCTTTCACGCTCTTTTCGAATGACTTGAAAAATCCCCTTAAATACTCCTCCATGCCTTGTCGACCGTTGGCACTTTCTAGAGGAATTCTTCTAATCAATCTGTTGGATAGAATCAATCAAGGAGATCTTGAGCCATTTGAAGATTGAGATGAAAGCTCATCAATCCTGTTCGCCCATACAATCAGGATCTTGATTTCCATAAGTAGATTCTTTCCAAATAAGCTTGCCTTCCAAAATGATTTGCTTCTTCGAAATTGATTCTAATTAAGATAACCAATATGGTAAGCGATATTTCCAACCAGAAAGCCTGATATATCTTGTGCATACTGAAACCTTGAAGAAAATGATCCTGAGTCTGATTAAGTCATCATTCTTGCGTTCAGTCTGGAACTTGTCAGAGTGGACAAACTTCTGATGTAAGATAGACTTTGACACATAAGTCTGGCAATCTTCAGAATAGAACTTAGATAAGTTTTGTTAGCTTCAAAACATCATAGGAGTTTTCTCCAACATAAAGAAGGACAATAACAATGATAGCCCTTCTGCATATGAAAATACCCCATAAAAATGCATGTAAGAGACAGAGGACCTAATTTGGAAAGCTATGGATGATGGTCATGAATATAGTAGACACAACCAAATATACGATATGGCAAGTGAAACAAGGATTTCGAAGGAAAAAGAAGAGAGTGTGGAGTGGTATCCTTAAGAATAGAAGACAGCATACAGTTGATAAGATAACATGCAATCATGATCGTGTCAGACCAATTATCTACCTTCATTTCAAACATCAATGATCGAGCTATTTGTAACATGTGACAGTTCTTCCTTTCGGCAATACCATTTTGTTGTGGTGTATTCGAACAAGAAGATTGATGAAGAATGCCCTATTGAGACATGAATTTAGAAAAAAAGGATAAGAAAAATATTCTTTGACATTATCACTTCGAATAATACGAACATGAACTAAATATTGAGTACGTACTTCATTAACAAATGCACAAAACACAAAAAATAACTTAGAATGACTTTTCATTAGATATAACCAAGTAGCTCTTGAATAATCATCTACAAAAGTAATGAAATACTTGAAACCCAACTTAGAAGGAGTAGGACATGGACCCCATACATCATAATGAACTAACACAAATGGCAGGGAAGCCTGTTTATTGACTTTTGGACGATAACTACTATTGTGCAATTCCCCAAACTGACACGACTCATTCTCAATACTAGATAAAAAATGAAACTGGGATCCAACTTCTTTAAAATTTTGAAGGAGGGGTGGCCCAAACGACAATGGATCTAATGTGGGGAAGCCACAAAACAAGCAACACCGGTAGTATCATCAAACAAGTATAGCCCCTCGACACATGTCCTTTACCAATCGTCTTCCTCGTCTTCAACTCCTAAAAAACATAGGAATTGAGATAGAAAGTTACAGAACAATTATATGTTTTGGTAAGATGACTGACAGACATAAGGTTGAATAGAAAACTTGGGAAATACATGACTAAAGATAAAGAAATGGAGGATGTCAGGGAAACTGTGCCTATCCCCTTTACTATGGATAGAGAACCATAAGCTAATGGAACATTGGACATAGACTTGTGAAAGCCATAAAAGATACCTGAAACTCCAGTTATATGATTGATAGCACCTGAATCAATGACCTTAGGATGAGAGGTAGAAGAAAGACATGCTGTTGCATAACTTGTCTGGACAGTAGTAGCTGTGGAAGAGGATTGTGAAACTGGCTGGGAAATCTGGAATTAATTGTACCTAGCAAATTTCTCCTCCGTCATTCTGATAAACTTTCCTCCTTCGGAGGACTGTGAAGATGTACTAGACTCTACTACATTGGTTGCATTAGCTACAGCCTATTGAGGGGGCCTTCCATGAAGCTTATAACAAAATCTTTGAATATGTCTAGGTAAACCACAGTAATGACAAGTCCGAATAAATCCAGTATTACCCCCCGCGTCATTAGAAGTGTCACTAGATGAGGGTGGTTAGCTTCTACCAAAACCACAGCCGCCCCCACCACTTTGGCCACCACTACAACCTTGACCACCATTATGATTTCCTTGGGCTACCAAGGCTGAGCTATCACCTGTAGAAAATGCATTCTTAGGTGCTTCATGTGAGACCCTCTGGACATGAGCAAACGTCTCAATGAGTGAAATCACCCTATCTCCTCCAAGAATTTGGGAACGGACTGCATCTACTTTGGTCCTAGTCCTCCCGAAAAACCCATAACAGCTAATTGCTCTTGTTGCTCACGTATTTCCCTAACATTAGAGGTAATGAGTAGTAGAGAATTAAGCTCCTCATACATCTGTTTAAAATCAACAAAATACTGGGTAAGTGGCCAACCCTTTCTATCAGCCTTATAAAATTCCTAGGATATTTCATAAATCCTTGAAAGATTATTTTGTCTAGAATAAAGGACATTCAAGTAGTCCCACAACTCTTTCACTATATTTATATGTGAAACCAAATCCGCAACTTGGGATTCCAAAAAGTTTAACATTTGACCAAGAATTCTGGCATCCACACTATCCCAATTTGTATCGGAGACAGATTTGTTACCTACTAGATGATTCTATTGCTCTCTCCCAGTCAACATGAACAACACGATTTTCCCCCATTGTTGGAAATTGGCGATACCTTCTAACTTCTTCTCTATCAAACGATTAGAGGATGTAGACCTCAACTACTACACCTTTATTCTCCGCCATTACCCGATGTGTACCAATATAACACAAGATTTTTTTTCTTTAGCACAATAATCAAATTCAAATCCCACCAACTAAAATTCAATTCGACAAACTACCATGATTTGTTTCAATCAATCCAAATCTCCACAACATTTCAATCATATTCATTGATTTCATCTAAACATATGCCGAAATCATAGATTATGCCCAAACATAAACCACCTCATCCAACATCAATTTCGAGGCGAACAAAATCAGCAATCCTATCAAACAAATTGTTGTGATTTTTTTTTTCTTTTTCAGAACATAGAGAACAACATACGATCGAACCTTAGAAGACCACATAGCTTAGATTTGCTCGCATGGAGGATTGCGAGCTCGACCGATGTCAGATCTTGGATGGATGAACAAGACCACATAACGCCATCTGACATCAGATTTGAGCTGATGACGCTTGGTGTCGAATTTGGATTGGCGTCAGATCTAGACTCAATGAGGCTAGGCCATACCAGAATGGGTTGGATGACACTCCCCGATGTTGGATCAAAAGTCGCAACAACTATATATATATATATTCTGACTTTAGCACCATATAGAAATAGATATAGAAGAAGAGAGGAGAATGTATGGAACAAAAGAAGAAAGCGTAAAAATTGATTAAGGTTTGCCACTCCTCACTCTTTTATTATTAATCAAATAATATTTGATGACCATAATAACCCTCACACACTTTAACACTTTCCAAGCATTTGCAGTGCCCTTTTTATTTTCCTCCCTTTGGTGTCTTTTGTCCACAGAGCGCTCGAGAGATATTTGTGCAAATGCGGATGTCGGGGCCCTTGTTCCATGTATATTCCTCCTCCTCCAGCAGGTTCATTTCGAAGTTTAGCGGGATGTTTCTCCAGTCCCAACAGCCCCCTACATTTATCGTCGCCCTTCTATCAATCGATCTAGATATCTGTTTTTTGCTGAAGCATGTCCAGTTTGTGAACATTGTAGTTTTGCTGTTAGATTGATAGCTAGAGTGTTCTTCTTTTGGGCTAATAGGAAGATGCTTTCGTCAACTTGCCACATTTCTCCTATTTACTACAAACATATATAACTTTCAACAGTCCACACTAAAATTCTAGATGGGAGCAAATAGTTCACGTATTGCTTGGGTCAATGCTTAGTTCCGCAATTTGCTTACACATTTTTCAAGTTTTTACTGTCTTCTCTAATATTTTGCACTAGATTGTCCTGAAACTGTAAATTGAGTTACCCATTGTCATTAATTGGTATGCCATAAGTCAATTTGTTTTTGGCTAAGGGGAGAGGTATGTGCAATTGATTGTCACGCCAAGAAAACAACCGTAGTTGCAATTATCAACATGAAAGTTGAGATATGTGAATGAAGAGAAAAATAATATTTTGTTCATTAACTAATGAATAGTACAGGTGCCCATTTATAGACTTTACACAACGACTATCTAAATTAACGGATAAGAATAAATTAAGGAGAATATACAAAATCATATAATAATAGATTATCCTAAATAAATCTCTAACATCCCCCTTCAAACTCAAGATGATTTGAAAGAAGTCAGTTTGAGTTTGAAAAATAAATCCAGAGAACACCTGGGTGAATGTGTCTTGGTGAAAACATCAGCAATTTGTTCAGTCGATAAAGTAGAGACAAGTCGAACGGTTCCATGAAGAATATGATATTAGATGAAATGACAATCTATCTCAATGTGCTTGGGGCGTTCATGAAAAACATCATCATGTGCAATTTGGATAGCACTCTAATTATCACAATAAATTACTGTTTCGCTATGATGATGCACTCCCATATTTTCTACTAGCCATCGTAACCATAACAACTCTAATGTTGTATCAGCAAGAGCTCAATATTCTGCTTCTGTACTAGAACGAGCGATAGTGGTTTGTTTCTTGTTATGCCATGAGATAAGTGAGTCGCCCAAAAAGACATAATAGCCCGTACTGGAGCGATGATAATGAGGAGTCTAGTCAGAACTAGAATAAGCTATCAACTCCTAGGTAGAATAAGTAGAAAAATGAAGACCGTGGAATAATGTATCATTGACGTAGTGAAGAATTCAAAGAACTGCAACAAAATGAGTCATACGAGGTGCAATCATATATTAACTAACAATGCGAATGGCATAAGTGATGTTGGGATGTGTAATAGTGAGATATATAAGATTACCCACCAACTGCCAATAAAGTATAGGATTTGGAAGAAGAGTTCCGTCCTTGTCATTAAATTTTGCATTCAACTCAATGGAGTAGAAGCAATCTTGTTATCAGTGAGCCCAGCCCGGGAAATAAGATTAGTGGTATATTTTGCTTGTGAGAGAATAACTAGAAGCATTAAACATAACCTCCAAGCTTAGAAGATAGTTGAGTGACCCAAGATTATTCATTTCGAACTGATTACTAAGATACTACTGGAGTTTGGTAATGCTAGACTGATCATCTCCAGTAATATCTATATCCTAGTTGAGAAAACTCCTACCAAGTTTTGAAGTTGACAAAACTTTCTAGTTCTTCCTATTATTTTGAAGAATAGAATGCTTGTGAAGTTATATCGAAGACTTTTTCCAAAGTCTATTCATTCGAGAAGTATTTACCACTCTAACGCAATCTAGACTGAAATCATGTCTAGAACGAGGATGAAATCAGACTCAGATTTATTGATCTTGCGACAAGGATTCATAATGAACTTATTAGGAATTTATTCTACAACATCTAGCTCTCTAGCGAAGAATCTCACTTTCCTTCTATAAATATATTGATGGAATCAATTACAAATTGATGAAATCAATCTTGAAGATGAGTTCACTTTTCAGAAGCATTTACTTATGGAAACGTAGATTCCGATTGTATAGGCGACTAGAATCAATGTTATTTCTTCTCAATCTTCAAACGACTATGAGATCTTCTTAGTCAATTTTGTTCAACGGATTGATTGGAAGAAATTACTTTGGAAAATGCCAACGGCTAGTGAGGCATGGAGGAGTATTTAAGGAGTTCATTAAGTCTATTTGAAGAGTGGATGTGAAAATTGAAATTCCGAAGTCTAAAGTCTTCCCAACTACTTGTTCTTTATCGGTGGTCCTTATAAATTGTATTCAAGAGAGAAAATCACAAAAAGAGTGACTTAGTGAGTGAGAATGGATCTTCCATTGAGTGTTTGCACTCATAAATTGTACTTCTTTGTTGATGCCATAGTGAATTACAGCAGAAGGCTGTTAGCGTTGGAAAGTGAGCGTAGGCTTGATCTAAGCCGAACCACTATAAATTTCATGTGCAATCTTCTCTTCCTTTAACTCTTCTTATTTAAATATGTTACATTCTTATAGGTTTCGTAAAAATCAATTCTATCTCTTATATGATTATGAACATTCATCAAAAGTCCGGTGGCTTGTTTATCAGACTCTGTTCGTTACTCAAACTTTATTTGAAATTTATTTTATTTATGAAAATTTCTTTAAAACACCTATTTACCCATTCCCTAGGTGTTCGTACTAGCATTATCAATTGGTATCAGAGCCCTGTGCTCATTTGTTAAAGTGTTTTTACTTTTGAGCTAAAGATCTTCTATGGCTAGTATTTTAGCACAAAGACTTGTGGAAGGGCAGAGCAATACCAGGCCACCTTATTTTGATGGAAAAAAAAAATACAATGTGGGGAAGAATAAAATGAAGGCATTTATGAGATCTAGAGATCATTTGGAATGGGATGTTGTGGAAAAATGAATTAACCCAAATGCAACTTCTGCATTTGACAAGGGAAAAGAAGTCTTAGACAAGGATGCTGAGAAAATCAATTAAGTAGAAATTACCAAGAGATAGGCTCTTGATACAAAGGCCATCCATTCTTTATATTGTGTTTTGTCCCCTGCTAATTATAACATAATTTTTTCATGTGAAATAGCTAAAGAAGTCTGGATAGACTTCATGTTACCTATGAAGGAACGAATCGTGTAAATGAGACAAAAGTAAATATTTGGCTTGGCAAATATGAATACTTTAAGATGAAGCCTGGAGAATGTATTAGAGATATGTTTAGTCGATTTACAGAAATTGTAAATGGTTTGACATATCACGGTCAACCAATTTTTGCCCTAATGAAGGTCAACAAACTTCTGTGAGGACTTTCAAAGGTTTGAAACCATGTGAAAACATCAATCCGAGAGACAAAGAGAACTATGCGCCTCTCTGTTGATGGACTGATATGCACTCTTCAATCTTATGAATTAGAACATATCAATGACGAAGAGGATCCAAAAGGTAAGAAGTTGATTGCACTTAAGTCTAATGCTGATTCTAATGATGCAAACACAGATGATAACATGGACAGGGATGAGCTTGCTCTGTTAATAAAGAAATTTGGGAAGCTGAATAAGAAAGGAAGAAGATTCAACTGGAAAAAAAAAAAAAGAAGCAAAATTTCGAGAAAAGATCAAGGTAAGATGTTGAATCTAGCAAGGATGTGATATGTTAGAAGAAAAGACACATCAAGCCTAACTATCCCTTGCCGAAAAAGAAGAAAGGTAAGTATGAAAAATACAAGAAAGCTCTAAAAGCAGAAACCTAGAGTGACACAGAGTGTGAGGAAAGTGAAGAGGAGTTTGCAAATATCTGTCTAATGACTCACTCGGAATCATAATCTGACTCGACATAGACTCAAAATCCAACAAAGAAATCAAGGTAAGTCATTTAGAAATTCCTATTAAAGTTTCTAAATATATAAACGAGTTTTGTTTAAATCTCAAATCTTCTCTTAAAATGAACTCCGAATTAAACAAGGAAAATACTAAACTAAGACAACAGGATAATTCTTGTAAAGAAAAATTTAAAAGTTTAATAATTTTGATAATTTAAAGGAAAGTTCTAATTCTCTTTCAAAAGAAAATAAAATTTTGAAAAAGGAAATTTCAGGCATTACTACAAGATTCTTAAAAGGCTCAAAAACTTTAGGACAAATTTTTTTAACTCAAATACCTTATTATAACAAATCCGACTTGGGTCCGAATGGAGAAAGTGATCTTTTGGTTGATTTTCCTAAGGTCAATGAGAGACTTAGACAAAGACCTCCTAAACTTGCTTACAAAAATCACTTTCAAAGAGTTTTTATAAAACTTGTTGGTCGGAGTGCTCTTAAATATTCTTAGTGTGATAGCTTAGAATATTTGATAATGAATGTCCTAAAGTTTGGAAACTTGTTAAGAAGGCTTTGGCAAAAACTATCTTTATAACTAACTCCTCAGGCCTAAGAAAATTTAGGTATTAAAGAAAGTTTGAGATTTATTTTTGACTGCAGGTTATTGTTAAAAGGAAAAGCAAATGGCACTTGGATAGTAGCTGTTCTAGATATATGACTGGAGATTCAAGCGGTTTCATAACATTAGAAAACAAAGAGGAAGAAATGTTTCTTTTGGTGGAAACAACAAAGGAAAAATTATTGGACATGGAACAGTGAGGATTGGCAGTTTGATCATCAATAATGTTTCCCTAGTAAAAGGTTTGAACTATTATCTTATTGAGCATAAGCCAATTATGTGATATAGGGTTCAGCATCAATTTTCAAGAAAATGTTTGTTCTGGAGTTAGTCAAGACTTCTTTCAAACCTTAATCGGTCGAAGACATGGCAACATTTACCTTGTGGACATAAGTCCAGAGAGTTCTCAATGTCTTATCTCAATTCAAGATGAAGCAAATCTCTAGTACCCTGAGCTAGGACAAGTTAGTATGAAACAGATTGCTAAACTATCTTCTAGGAAGCTTGTCCGCAGTCTCCCTAGAATAGTGTACCAAAAGTTTGAGTTGTGTACTCCATGCATCTTGGGAAAATAGGTCAAAAGTTCATTTAAATCCATAAATCATGTCTCCACTAATCGTGTCTTGCATCGATGATAAGAAATATTGTTTAGTAGTTGTAGACGACTACTCAAGATTCACTTGAGTTTTCTTTTTGGCAAATAAAGTAGAAATCATCTCATATTTTTCAAAGTTAGTTAAAAATGTTCAAAATAAGAAAGGTTATGCTTTTTTGAGTATTGAGACTAATCATGGGGGAGAATTTAAAAATCAAAACTTTGCAAATTTTTGTGATGAAAATGGTTTTCAACATGTTTTCTCCTCTCCTTACACTTTAGAACAAAATTGAGTTGTAGAAAGGAAAAATTGGTCTTTACAAGAGATGGCCAGAACTCTGTTAATTGAAAGTAGAGTCTCTTCTCGTTTTTGGGCAGAAACAGTCTCCACTGCTTGTTATGTAATTAACAGAGTATTTCTAAGACCCATCTTAGAGAAAACCCCTATAAAGTTTACAAAGGGAAAAAGCTAAATATTTCTTATTTTTATGTGTTTGGTTGCAAGTGCTTTATTTTGAAAGATGGAAATGATTGGCCAGGCAAATTTAAAGAAATATTGGATGATGGAATATTTCTTGGATATTCTACTTCAAGCAAAGCTTACAAGGTCTTCAACATGAATATACAGACTGTTGAAGAATCAATGATTGTTAGGTTTCAAGAAGCTGTCCAGAACCAACAAGACCAGACTCAACTTGAAGAGTCTGAGTTAGTTTCAGGCTTAATGAAGTCTAAATCCCTTGAGCAAACTCCACCTGCTGGTGAACAAAGTCAAGTTGAAGAAAAGTCAGAAGATTCAAAGGAAACAGAGGTTCAACAAACTCTTGTAGATAATGATAGATTCAACAATAACTGGAAGCACAAATCAAGCCATCATAAAGATCTCATTATTGGCAATATAAAAAGAGGGATTTGTACCAGATCCAAAGTTAGAGGAGACTTAAGCGCTCTAACTCTTATTTTTGAGATAGAACCAAAGGGAGTAGAAGAAACTTTAACTGATAAAAGTTGGATAGAGGTAATGCAAGAAGAACTCAAGCAATTCAAAATCAATTACGTCTTGGAATTGGTTCCAAAACCAAAAGGAAAATCTATAATTGGAACAAAATGGGTGTTCAGGAACAAGATGGATGAAAATGGTAAAGTGACTAGAAACAAAGCAAGACTTGTTGCAAAAGGATATACGCAAGAGGAATGAAGAGACTATGATGAGACATACACACTAGTAGCCAGATTAGAAGCTATAAGATTATTACTTGCATATGCACGTTTTCATAATTTTAGGTTATTTCAAATGGATGTCAAAAGTGCATTTCTAAATAGTTTCATCTAAGAAAAAGTCTATGATGAACAACCACCAGAATTTGAAGACCCTAGAAAAACATCTTTTTCTACATATTGAAGAAAGCTTTGTATGATCTGAAATAGGCACTTTGAGCTTGGTATAAGAGACTGAGTAAGTTTATGGTAAGTAATAGTTTTAAGAAATGAATAGTTGACACAACTTTGTTTATCAAAAGGGAAGAAAAAGACTTTCCACTTGTTCAAATATATGTAGATGACATCATTTTTGGCTTTTCTAATGAAAGTCTGTGTGGAACGCACCCTCACGATGATTAACCCAACAATGTCGTGTAATTTGAGTAGGGAGATGCGAAAAGAGATCAGTTAGTCTTGCTAGTGGTGGATTGCCAGTCACTCACACACCCATGGCCAGCAAACCAAAAGCATCTATTATGGGGTTATAAGATTGTTGGGACATTCTATTGTTTAGTTACGGGGAGTAACCTGTCACGGTCTTGGTCTATTTATAATTACATATGGGGTCTTCCTTGTATATTTGTTACCGGAAGGAATAATGTGGTGTTATAAAGTTGCCTAGTAGGCAGTATATAGGTTAAAGTTCCCCACTGATTTTTCACTGATTCAGACAAAAGCTGGGTGTTGGTTTGTACGGTTGTAAGTTTCTTTGTATCCAAGTTTTGCTTCTCTGCGAGTAACATATTTGGTTGTTGCCATTGCCATTGCTCATACCAAACTGTCTTGCTCTGCTCTGTTTATTTTTGGGCATTCTCGCTTTGATCCAAGTTACTAATATTGAAGAACTCAAGCAAAGTACAGAGACAAAGAAAAAACCTAGCTTCAAGCATTGCCAACAAATGAACAACTCATAATTGGTTCACTTTATTGTTTGTGTTAATGTGATTTCTGTGTCAAATAAGCCAAAATCTGAAAATTACTAATGGAGAATTGATGCCACGGATGTGATGAAAAATGATTAGAATGTTCCTCAGGTAAATAGGCATAGGGAACTTTACTAATTGCACCACTAATTCACAAGGTGGAAGATAGGTAAACATCAACAGATAGAGCTTCGCCTGTATTATATCACTTCTCCAAATCCAAAAGATACATCTTGATTTATGACACTTACAGTAAATATTCTCTTCACCGACTTGTCATTCTTATCAGCCTCAGCTCTCTTCCTTAACTCCTCCATGATTCCATTGTCGAGATTAATCTCCATAGTCCTCTTGCTAGACATGTAGGGGCTCATGCAATTGTCCCTGAGGGCCTTAGCCTTCACGATTCTTCTTACGTTTCCGTCCCTTACTCTCAAGTCACCAGGCAAGAAGGCGAGACCACAATTCTGTCAGAGACGACAAGCTTTTCCACCTTGTCCCCAAGAATGTCCTTAATGGTCCTGCACAAGTTCTTAAAGGACTTCTTTTTCTTCTCCTTTTCGGTCTTGTCATCAAGTTTCAGTCCCTCCTTCGTGAATGAGACTAGCTTCTTCCCATCATATTCCTTCAATTGTCCCATGGCATATTCATAAACGGGGTAACTGATGAATTCAAAATGCTTCTTCACAAGGTTCTTGATTTTTCTCTTCTCCAAGTACTCCAACTGTCAACAAAAAGCCAAACATCAACAACTATACTCAGTGACCAGTCGAGTCCACTAAGTTTGTAAATTCAACACCTACACTAGACTCTGCTAGAAGCACACAAATGCTGCATAATCAATTGGAGATTGGAAAGTATCCTACCTCATCCTCCTTGAGGAGCAGTGTGACTTTTGTTCCTCTGCCAAGTTGCTCTCCATTGACGTCCCTTGTGATAGTGAAGGAACATCTAACCAGCGATTCCCAGATGTATGTTGGTCATCATTGTGCTTCATGGTCACAACAACTTTCTCAGCCACGAGGTAAGCTGAGAGGGTGCATGATAACCCAAAATTTTTGTTCCAGAAATAGTTTTTCTGTTCCAGACCTATTTCTGGAAGAGAAATCCGTTTGATAAATTGTCTCCGTTTTTTTATTTATGGAATAGATTTCTATTCCAAAAATAGGTTTGGAAGAGAAATCAGAAGTAGAAAAAAATCCACTTCTCTATTTCTGAAATAGAAATCAGAAATAAAAAATTTTCTCATTGTTCGTCAACCGGTCCTTCATCCGTTGCCACCGACCACCGTCCATTGGTCGTCGGTCGCCCACCGCATGATCGTCGCCGCCGCCGCCGCGCGGCCGCCGGCCGTTGCCATAAATCCGTCGGTCCGCCGTCGTCCAAAAGGAAGAAATTTTGTGTCATTATCAAACGAATTTCTATTTTTAGAGTAGAAATTTTGTGTCGTTATTAAACGGTTATTTTTGCTTAGAAACTCTTCTAGAAATAGAAATAGAAAGATCTATTTCTGTTCCAGAAACTATTTCTGTTCCAGAAACTATTTCTGGAACATAATGGTTTTCATGCACCCTTGAGTAAAATCCAACACCACATTATCCAGTCATGCTAAAATTAGCATCGTTTTGCAATGATTCCATGAATTCCTTGGTCCTAGACCCTGTGATCTCAGGTTATTCACAAGATTTGCTTAAAACAAAGAGCCAAAGCACTAGTTGACAGCTATACACCAAGTCAAACGTTCGTTCAAGGGCTTGAAGACGAAGGAGACAACTGGGTCTCGTTCTATGACTGAATATTAAGGACTCCCATTATAACTGACTAATTCTTCCCTAAGTCAATGCAAGTGATTCAAAACAATAGTAAAATTGACGAATCTACAAGTTGTTGACTTTTAACATGACTTTTTCCTAATCTTTTAACCTTCAAACTCATTTCACACCAGGTGTCCCATTCACTAAGCTAGCTCAATGCGATGCAGGGCACGGATACAATCATGGACAGGCACTCGCAAATAAACAGAAGGAAGCAGAGAGACGTACATGAGCTCAGTTGTAGATTAGTTCGCAAAGCAACTCCTTCTTGTTGAAGAAAGTGTTGCTAATCAAGCTTAGGGGATAGTGATCTTCGGCTGGAACGCGAAGGTCTTTGCTTCGGCCATCTGCCACATCCTTGAAGATTGAGAAAGGCTGGTGAGGGTCTCGTGCGTGAAGTTTCGAGGAGGTTGAAGGAGAGCCAGTTGCACTTCAGTGACCTTATCCCTGGAAGCTACCTGGAGAAATTTGACAGTGAATTCGACGCCAGTCAAGAAGCATCTGAAGAGATCCGGCGGTGATGGTGAACCAAGTCGGGTGTAAGGCGTCGAAGGTCATGGGTGATATCCGAAGGTAACGAAGAAGATGGGAAGAAAAGAAGAAGACAAAATAATTTGTTGTTTTCCTGAATTTTAGGGATTACATTTTCCATTCTTATATTTCTTAAATGATAAAAATACCATGTTCCGATTGCCGGAAAAATCACATTTGGCCCGCTGGCAATGTGAGGTCTTTATTTGAGACAAATGTGGTCACTCTAAGTCTTTATTTGACATAAGATTTACTCTCTTTTGAGAAAATGATTTCGCTTTAGACCTTTATTCGGAATTTTCCGTAAATAAAACTATTTGCAATGCACTGAAATGCTGCTATGATTCTTTAAACTGCTCAATGATGGGCTATGAAGCATCGACACTTGGTGAGAGCTTTTGTGTCATGTGGACATTCCGTCATGTGTCCAACACCTCGACATTCGATCAACACTTGTTGGAAAATCAGATACCTAGTCAACTCTTCTAACATTTTTCGATGCTTGAGTCAGGAATTCCAATATGTAAGTTTGGAATTTTGACTTGTAATTTCAACAAGCGCAGGGTCCATTCTAAAATTTCCGTGACACATAATTCACCCTCCAATTTTTTTTTTGTCTTCTTTTTTGACTCTCTTTGACAAGCAAATCCAGAATGTGGAGTGCTTGTTTTTTTTTTATAAAAGTTTTAAGGATTATTAGAATGTAATTGAATTTGTCAAATTGAAATATTGATTGGTATTAACAAATAGTGGATTCATATTTTTAGTGTAAATTCATTCTAGATTCTTTTTATTATTATTTAGGATCTAATTAATTTAATTAAAATATAAAAATATATATTTAATATTTTTTGAAAATTATGTGTTAGCATATTATATCGTATTGTGTTGCACTATGCAACACCTATTACAGCTTTTTTAAGTTTAGTTAAATGGGTCGGGTTGGGTATGGATTCGGAAAATTTATATTAGATATAAATGGGTTAATGGGTCAATTTGAGTCGGATCATTAATGACCCGACCGGACCCGACCCACCCATACCCGACCCATTATGCAACACCTATTACTTTTGGGAAATGAGGCTTGACCCATTAATGACCCATTTAACTAGAAATGGGCCATAAATGGGTCATTGACCCATTTAACACCTCTAGTTGCATATCACGTGTGGATTTCAGATGCCGCCTAAATGATGGGCCGCAAATAGAAAAATGCTCAACTCAGTCAAGACAGAATCTGAACCTTATTAAACTTCTGTCTCTCTCTGCGTAAGCTTTTCCATTTCGCACTCGCACAGTGTGACTGGATCAGTAGGTCCATTTTCAAGTGAGTGTAACAGGACATTGACCAATGAAAGAAGAAGTCAATCTCGCCGGCGGGACATCGCTGTTGACCTTGCTTGCTGCCGTAGGACTTCTTCCCCATGTTTTCTTCTATAGAAGCTTCATAGAAGAAAATCAGATACATCCTCCCTGTCCTGCAGAAGAGAAGCTTTGCACAGCCTTTGCAAGTCCCTTTCGTTTACTTCTCTGACCCTTTTTGGTTTGCACAGCGCATGGCAGGGATTCGCGCAAAATGGGGAACAGAAGCTCCAAGGTCGTCGATGGTGACTCCTCCTCTTCCTCCAAGCGCATCGATCCTCGCCCTCGTAGAAATTGGCTTAGACTTCTGTTTTGCGCTTTAAATTGGAGAATAAAGAAGGCTGGGGAAGGAATCAGGAGATTGAGGCCTTTTTCCCGGCCGCCGGTTAAGGTGCAGCCTGTTGCGGACAATTCCAGGCGGGATTTGTTCAACTCATTCGGTCCTCAAGAATGTCTCGGAGGAGACGAGGATTCTCCTGTTCGCCATGTTGAAGATCAGGGGTCTGACGATCAGAATGATGTGGCGAACGCTTCAGAACCAGACCACAATGTTTCTCCCAACGGGAGTTTCAGACGAGGGATCACCTCATGGAAAAAGCGCAAGCTGTTGGGAAGTGGGTCGTGTGGATCTGTGTATGAAGCAATGGCGGAGTAAGATTCCTTCGCTTTTTTTTCTATTTGGAGTTTCCATGGCACTTGAGTGCTGCATTCTGTGGTTAGAATTAGGAACACTTGGGCTAATCATACATGGAATTAGAGTTCCAGCATGATTGGTATGGAAATTATTAAAGACCGTGATTATCAAACAGATTGATGAAGTAAAGATCTAATATTCCAAAAATTGTGTATTTTTAGCTGTTCTTCGTTGTATTTCTGCAGCTTTACTAGCTTGAATAGTGTGCAATTCTTTCTCTGTGTGATAAATCAGCGTGTACAGGAAACATGCTTTAGAAACTGTTTAGTTGATTCTGAATGCAAATGCTAATAGCTAAGCAACTATTTTAGTGATATTGATGAAAACAATTCTTTTTCTTTTCTTTTATTCTTTATATCATTTGGGGTGCAAGAATTATCTTAACTATGCCTTATCAAAGCATCCTTTGCCAAAGAATTTGCATTTAGGTTTCATTTGTGTCATGGAAAATGAATGATTTGAAAAATATTTTCTTAAAGATAATTACTACGATCTCTTGAATTAATTAGTCAATAAAAAATATTTTCATTACCAACAACAATTTATGTTCAAATATTTTTGTAGACAATGAAAATATTTTCATTCTTTCATTTTTGTAAGTGATAAATCATTTTTAAGAAAATGTTTTTCAAATTATTTATTTTCCACGAAACAGTCACACTCTTATATTTATTTATTTTCCATGAAACAATCACACCTCTTATATTTTCATCTTTAACTCACGATTCTCTGTTTCCACAGTGATGGATTCTTTTTCGCTGTAAAGGAGGTTTCTTTGTTAGATCAAGGAAGCCAAGGCAGAAAGAGCCAATTGCAGCTTGAGCAGGTAACTCCTTGTTTCTTTCTGTCTCTGGTTAACTGGTCCTTAGGCATGACTAATAGATTCGCCTCTTTCTAATAACTGCCAAGGTAATGTATATAGCAAAATTATTGAGAAGACTGCCATATATGCAATCATAAATCTGGTGTGAGTTCAATAGATTTTCTTTTGACTCTTTCTTTCTAGTGATACTCTGCTTTCTTTTCAGGAAATTTCTCTTTTAAGTCAGTTTGAACATGAGAGCATAGTTCAATATCTCGGCACAGACAAGGTGCGTCCTTCTTATTAAGTTGCATTCTGCTCTATATTTCACTTTGGCATCGATTATGATATCACCAGAATTGAGGAAAATATTTAGGGGAACATGGCCGCGGTTGCAGCCACAAGATAGTGGTGGCATCATCATCACTGCATGTATTTGCGGCAATTATCCTGGGACTAAGATCACAACAGCTGGGGCTTTTTAGCAGTAACGGCCACTCATGACAGAGACATATATTAGGTCCCCCTCCCTCCACAAGAAAAGTTTGTGATGAATTGACTCTTACCAAAATAGTGAATGAGTAAAGGAAATATGTGGAGTAGATATCAGTTTATGGAGTCTCTCTCGCAATGAAAGTAAATTTTTTCCATCCCTTCTAAAGAGAGCCTGTCTTAAAACCCTTGTTTTATAGCTGTAAATGATTTTGCAAATTAGTTTTCTTGCAAACTGAAGATTCAGGTCAAACTCTCAGGACTAATAAAAAGGAATCTGAGGCTTAGACAAATGGCTGCCCCCTCAAATAAAACGTAAAGTGGGGAAAAGACAAGAAAATGAAGTGATTTAGTTCTTCGCGTATCCTCTAATTGACCATCAATGGTTCCCATGACTAATGTGCCAACGTTTTCTCCCTCAGTCAATAATGGATTTCCTCTCCATCTGTTCTAATTCAGTGTATCTTTTAGTTCCACTCTGTTGGGAGTGCACAAGAAGCCTTTCTTCCGAGGAGATCACGGAGCCCAAGTCCGAGCCTGTTAATATATCTAGTTAGACCTTCCTTCACTTAAAAAGCTTAAGCCAATGAGTTATGGGCCAACTTGGATATATTAATTGCTCTACACTACACCGATTCTCCAATGTGGGATTTCCTTAACACAACTCATTCACATGTGCATCCTAACGCACTCAATGGTAAGTAGCATCATGTGGTTCTTAACCTTTACAAGTAGAGAAAACTAAAAATGGAATTGATCAGTGTTCAAGTGAGGGAAGTAGTTCCTATCTTAGTGGCTTAAGTGTTCAAGTAACTCCCAGTTATTTTTCTCTAAACATAGTTTGGCAAGAAGCATCAGATTCTAAGAAAGTGCCATAACATAACTTATTTTTGGAGATGAAACATGCAAAAGATTGTTGCTGTCAAACAAAATTTGGTTTGCTACACCTACAATCCACCGCATTGCTTGGTGGCAATGACGGATTAATGGAATAGGACCTATCCTTCTTCTGCCAGTGCACTATGCAACTGTTTTTGTTGGCACTACTGCAACACGAAATGTGGTGAACACTTATATTGTGTTGTACAAGGAAACCAACAAAAGAAGACGTTGGTCCCATGCATTCTTGCCTTACTTTTTCTTTTCAAGTTCACAAAATTGCTTTTATATTGTCATCTGATTTGAACTTTTACTAAACTAATGCTGATTGAGCAGATTCTCACTCAATACTGATCTGTTATTGAGGAGGTCCTCAAAACCAAAGTGCACTTCAGGAAGCGCAGTGATTTCTTGTCCCTGTTCGTCATGGCCTTGTCTAGGGGTCTCTTGCCTTCATACACGTGATTGCTGTAGGAAGTGTTGTCATGTTTTAATGATTAGATAGCCGCTATAAGAGGCTTATACATCGAGCATCATTAGGATCAGCAAAATGTAAACATTACCGAATGTTTTTTTAGCTATCTGGTATGGTTGTCTATGTATCTGGTTAAAATATCTTATATTGTTTGTTTATGGGGTTTTGATGGGCCTTATATACATATAGCCTTCCTCCACTTAATAGCCTAATCTTTTAGGTTCTTACATAGATTGGGAATTAGTTTCTACGCAATTTATTTTCGTGCTTTGTTCCCTTTTTATCAATTCGATGTGCCATTGTTTGTTAGGTTTACTCATGAGAGAGGGTATTAAAGTATTCCACATGCTTGTCTATGTGGTTTCAATGTGCCCTATGTACTTTTAGTCTTCCTCTACTTAATAGCTTAATTTTTTTAGTTGGATATTCTAACATATATGTTTTCTTTGTTCTCTTCCAGGATGGTAAGAAGCTTTACGTATTCCTTGAGCTCATGAGCAAAGGTTCACTTGCAACCCTTTATCGCAAACACAAGTTGAAAGATTCCCAAGTCTCCGCATTCACTAGGCAAATTCTAAATGGTTTAAAGTACCTTCATGACCAGAAAGTGGTACACAGGTATAAGAAAGATGCTTGACTTTGCATTAGCAGTTTTGACTAATTGAAATAGTGATTTGCACTTATCATTCCTGCTGGAAGTTTGATTTTGGTAAGGAAAGAGATCCTACCCAAACAAAGAGCACACTGAAATTTATATAATTTGTTTCATGGCACACTCCCTCGGTGCCTTTTGATGATACTTATTTTCCTTATCCAAATACTTTTCTGGATTTAAGGGAGCTGTCAAATCTTTGAATAAAAAATGAAGTGTTATGAGAAGTAGATTTCTCGTGATAATCAGCAAACAGCAAAGTACACTATGAGCCTTTACAGCAATGTTTAGCATAGACAAGATTATTTACTATCTGAATGCTTCAAGTCGTTTATATATTTTACCCAAAATTATGCTGTTTTCTCATGCTTCCAGTTCATTCTGTAGGGATATTAAATGTGCTAACATATTGGTAAATGCGAGTGGATCTGTGAAACTTGCAGACTTTGGACTGGCAAAGGCATGTCTCATCGTTTAAAGTGAACTCTCTCTATCTCTCTCTCTCCCTCTCTCTCTACAAAGACACATGCACAAAGCACACAGAAGAGCAATAAAAGGTGATGTACAAATGCATTAGCGCGCAGGAATATGCATGGGCATTGTAATTGTGCAGCACACATACAAATGGATGAGTGCATGACAAACACACGTGTTGACATGTGTTGTCCTTTACTTTTCCAAAATGACATATCAACTTTCTGTGTTCATTCATACAGGCCACCGAAATGAATGGTGCTAAAACATTCGTAGGAAGTTGGTTTTGGATGGCACCTGAGGTTTGCACCCTCCGCTGCCATTTTTTTAATATAATTTCATTAAGCTGTAGTAGGCAGATATCTTTTCCATTTTTTGTCTTCCTTGGTTGTAACTGCAGGTGGTCAATCCAAAGGGAAGAAGCTCTCAGTCGGACAGATGCTATGGGTTGGAAGTTGATATTTGGAGCCTAGGGTGCACTGTGTTAGAGATGTTAACACGTCAGCGTCCATATCCTAAATTAAATATAGTATGTAATTGGGTAACCTTCTTTTTATGTTTCATCTCTTCGAGATCTGTGGAATGCCAGGATTACTATCTAGTCTCAACTTTTTTGTTACTGCTACTTATTATCTGAGTTAAAGCTAACTTGACTGCATATTTTGATGAGTCCGTTAGGCCGGCATTCTGAGAAAATAAAATGAGTAAGAGTACTGTGTAGAAAGAGAGAGGACAGAGAATTATTGACATTTATCAAGAGTATGGTCATGTGAAGGGATATGCAAAGTATTTATGGCCAACAGTTGGTTTAGATCCCAGAGCAAATGGTTATCTAACATGGTGTCAAAACTCAGTTGAATATATAAATCTTAACTCTCTTTTCAGGCAATTTGGCATTGTTGTCTAATGCTTTTAATTACCAGTATAAGTGTACATTGAGTGTATGGTGGCATGCATTAAGATAATTGCATATTGTATATATGTAAATAGTATCCCCATTAAATGTGGCGTACACATATAACCCCACCATTCAGTCTCAAGAATCTCTTTGTCTTCTCCTTCACTGTCACATGGTACTTGAGCAACCAAGATAGATTGAAATTTTGATATCATCATTACTATCTCTGCTCCAGTCCTGAGAGCAGCACTGACATTGATTGCTTCGTGTTAGTCACTGCATCTTTTATTGTGTGGTTGTCCTATGATCTGTCACTTGCCATTATCACTTTTGGTGTTTCCCTCATTGCCTTTGAGTATTGATCCTCCGCTGCTCTTGTCTGAATCAATTGTTGACCTGGATGGCTGTCCTCTCTGCTAGAGTTAGCAACTTCTCGATTTGGTTGGTTACTTTCGAATACAATGGCAATTTTCATGTCCTCTGTCAAGTTGGCAAATTCTCCATACATGTAGTAAGTTTCCATCAACAATGGTAATTAGTGGCTCTAGTCAATAAATGACCCACTGATGTTATCCCTTGTTAGGCCATGACAGCCTAGAAATGCCCTTGTTGACAGAATGACTGCTGCTGAAGTTTGGATTGCTTTGGTGTTGTGAGTGAACTGTGAAGTTTGTACTGCTTTTGTTATTTATCTTAGGATTTTATACAAGAGGGGAGTGAACATGCAACTACGCCCCCCTTCTTTTACTTTTTTTGTTAAATTTAGGTCACTTCGGAATTTTGGGCAAAAAGAGTAAACACTTATGTTACATTGGGAATAGTTGGAAGACATTCACATTGTTGGTCCTTGTAACTGTTACATATCATCCATGTCTCCCACTCTGCAACAACTGGGATTCCAGAATGATCATGACATATGATTGCTTGATGCATGATGTGCTTAGATTTGCCTACAGATCTTATTGATTTATCCAGCTGTCAGGATTTAATATTAACCCTAGCCTCTGCTACATTTTCATTCTTATCATGGCAGGCGCAAGCATTGTGCAGAATTGGCAAGGGTAAACGTCCTCATGTTCCCCAATCTTTATCAAGCGATGCTCAAGACTTCATCCTTACATGCTTGCAGAAAAACCCGAAGGATCGGCCTTCCGCAGCGCAGTTGCTAGACCATCCCTTTGTGAGGTAGCCACCTACTACTTTTGGTTTTGCTTCACCTGTCTTCAACGACTGATGGTCATAATATTCTGCTGGGCCATCCCTTTTCAAATCATTGCTCTGAATGTAATATAATACTTTCCGTTTGTTACTTTGTCATTGCATTGCTAGTGGGAGTACTCTTCTTTTGGGCTAGTGAAAAGATACCTTCATCGACTTGCTTCATTTCTTCTGTTTACTTCAAAAAATTTTAAATTGGAGCAAACAGTCCATGTATTTAGAGTGTCTATGGTCCGTTTCCCAATTCCCTTACAAACATGTCACGTTCTATGGTTTTCACCATAAGCTTTAATTATTCCCCAGATCGTCCTGAAGCTTTGAATTGAGTGAGTTGTCCATAGCGGTTCATTGATACACCATAGTTTAATCGGCCTTTCCATAGGGGAGTGGTGTACGCAATTGATCGCACGCTGAGAAAACAACCATAGCTGCAGTTGTCTCTTAGAATATATTAGAATATAGGAATATCAACATGGAAGTTTACAGTGGCAACGACAATTTGAGAAACGAAAGTGGATCTATGCGCTTTGTACTTCCTGCAATTGTTGAATTTCCTTGCAAAGTTGACTCATGTCCTAAGAGCTTTTATTGGACCCAGGACAGAAGCCCCAGACTGCTTCAGGGACCAACTTAATTGAATGGCCTGGTCTTCTTTCGTGGGTTGGCGTCTTGTGGAAGTCCTGTCCCCTAAAACAAAAGGTCTCGTGTTGTAAAGCATTGGGATGGTCATGATGGTTATTAGGTAATACTCATGTTGTGTATGACTTTTCTTAGCCACCTTTATGGTGTCAAAATTTCTTCATTTCGATTCCTCCTTCGATGTTTGGATTGCCAAGTGAGTCCTTCCGGCTAACTGAAGTGGGATGGAGTAAATACCTAGCTTTCTCCAGTGTTTGTGTGATCTAGCCAAAATGCTAGGGGGTCATCATAGTTTCTCCTACATAAATTGTTGGTAGTGCACTTGAAATGTAGCTGCAATTCTTTGAACCATTCAATGGTCGGCGCCATATTGATGACCTGCAAACACTCCCAAGGCATCGCTAAGCTTATAATGTGATACTTTTCTTGCCAGGTAACATCTCTTGGGCTTTGAGGGGCATCTATTATATTGGAGTGTCTCAAAAGATCGGTGGGCGTTGCGAATGGTCTTGGGGCTGTAACTGGTTATCTGGTTGTTCATCTGAGAAATGTAAATAGCACGTCATGTTGTATATTTTCCGTTAGAAAGGAAAGAAGGAAACAGATTTGTTGATGACAACGCAGGTTTTAAAGCTTAGATCGGTTAGTGCAACTTCTAGAGGATAAGCAATCAATCAAGAATTGCTATCCTTTGGATCCGTGATGGAACGAGCATTTGCTTCGTTTTTGCTTGTTTGAAACTTTGATATTAGGCCATGTTGGGTAAATTCAAGTGTTTTTATCGACAGAATGTCGCTTTAAAATGAGTGCTTGCATCAAAGGATGAAAATTTTGTACCGACAATAATAATGTCGTCAATGCGAGGAGCAAAGACTAATTTTACAAAGTGGTAGGGAATGTTCTTGGGAACCTCGTGGTGCTTCCCCAGTCCTTCCATACCTTTTTTGTTTTTTTTGTTGTTCCTGTTTTTTTTTTTTTGGCCGTTTGTCCATTCTCATGAATTTTGCAAACACCAAAATGAATAAATAATTATGCCTCACCAAAAGAAAAAGGCTCAACTTAATCATGACCTGACCCTACTTACACTTCTCTCTCTCACGCTCGCATTACCATCCGCTGCTGCCTCGCTGTGACCCTCGCCTCACGATTACGTCACCTCACTTTAACTTTAGAGTCATTTCCAGTGAACTTTTTTTTTTGGTAAAGTTAAGAAAGTCATTTCCAGTATTTCACCGTCAAATATTGCAATAAATCGACCTAGCAAAGTTTTGACTGGATTGATAAATTCATTTCCAAATTGAGCGCAAGAAGACATCAACTAATAAACGAGACTAGATGACACACCGTTTGTTTCAAGTACAAAATGGCATGTCAACTGGTTGGACGAAATCGTGGTTTACTCAGATCATACAGAGACCGGTCAGGTGAGAAGCAAAAGCAGTAAGACAGGCAGTAGCTTGAGCAGAAAACAAAAAAGACCGAGGAAGCTAAAATTTACGATCGTATTGCCTAACTTCTTGTTTTCGACAACTCGCATGCTTCCCTTCATCAAGCTTGTTTGCGCAAACAAGGAGGAGACTCCATACTCTGGCCGAAATAGCATCTGCAGTCTCCGAGAGATGGGTCTTCATCCCCCATACCTTGATACGGTGAAGCTGAGCAAGGACCATGGTTTGGAGGTAGAGATGGTAGTGGATCCAGCAAAACTGCCGGCAAAGGAGAGGAACAGGAGGGAGCTAAAGAGAGGGGGGTTTGAGACCCTAGTGAGGGAGCTCAAGCAGTGAAATCTGGATATCACGAGAAATTATGCCGGACAAACGAGATTTTTGAAGATTTCTCATCCTATTTTGGATTGTACTCGTGGTGCGATTATCTATGGATGTTTGGAGGATTTCTAATCCGATCTTGTCCTATCCTATTCCAATACAAATCCAAATCCGGATGACCAAGCCTTTGTGCTTCTACGCCATATCGACAGGCCAAAAGAGCTCGAAAGTGCACTTCTGGGATTTATACTTCGCATTCTTTTGATGGCTTCCTGCTGCTGCTTCATTTTAAGATGTCTGCGAAGAAAACCAAAGTCGTGAAAAACGAATCTTGCTCCCTCTGCGGGAAGAATAATCTTTGAACCCGAAGAAGAAGAAGATGAATCGGTCACGTTCCAAAAGGAGGGATCCTACTAATTCAGATCGTGTGGCCTGACTCAAATTCTGTCTACCTACGTCCCGAAAGATGTCAGGTTCAAAAGATGTCACCGCCCCCTGAACTCAATCCGAGAGGAGTTTGTTTGGCTGTTGATTTCTAGTAACTTTTTGGTCTAGTATCGGTTGCGTTCGGTCTTGTCCCGCTACCTCAGGTGGGATTTGTTGATACATTTTCTTTTTATCATGATCGTTTTCCTGCTTTCATGATTCAAGCTTAATTCATCAACTTTTCGATCAAGATAGAGTTATAGTTTGGTTTCTTAGCTCATTTTGAAATTATTCGCATTTTCAGTGGAGAAGATGATGAATGCAGTAAAATCCAGAAGCGTACTGATGAAGTTGTCGTCCCTTCTGATAGCTTGGTGCGCGCTCCCGAGGGTAGAAACTTTACCTGCCCATGATCCACTCATTCGATTTGCATGACATTGCAAACATGGACTTTGGTTCCCATGCGGTGTTTCCCAATCTTGTGGTCGCCATGATCTTATTCTTTTTCTTTGCTGCCAAGATATTGATTCATAAAATTGTGCAGATCCAGCGGCGACCAAGAGTCTTTGATCTGTTGAACACCCCTTCTACCAACCATTCAGAAACGAGGCATTATGTTGTTGTGTTGAACACCCTTCTGCCAATAATTTAGACCAAGCCACCAAGGCTCTTTGTTGTGTTGAACACCTCCTCTGCCAACAATTTAGACCCAAGCCACCATGTCGACTTGTTGAACACCCTTTCTGCCAATAATTCCATTCTGCCAATAATTTAGACCCAAGGCGCTATGTTGCTATAATATTTGGCTGGTGGGGCCAAAAGAAGAAAAAGAAAAAGAAGTTGAAAAGTCAATAAAGCAAAAAGGAGAGGGGAAGGGGCTCGGCTAAATAGAAGCTAAGAGCTCCCTCGACCAAAAAGAAAGAAAAGAAGAAGAAGAAAAGAAATGGGAAGAAAGGAAAAGGGTTTTGGCACATGCACGCTGTGGATGCCTCGCCCAGCCGACTCAACTCCATAACAAGGTGCCGGTAAGAGATTAGGCCCCTCGTTTGTCCAATCGAAGTAATTTACTGGTTTAGGGCTCAAATTCGGAATTTTTGGAAAATCGAGCAGCGAAGTCCGATTTTGGAGTCGTTGAGCCACGTATTTTTATAAAAATCATAGTTTAGGATGTTGTGGAGCCATAAGATTTTACAGATTGTGATTTGAGCTTATAGTTTGTCCGAAACAAAATTTCAAAATTTCCTGCGCACAGTGAATAGTACGCGTCCAGCAGCTTTGGGCCCGCATTTTGTCATTTTTCAGCTTGATTTTGGGATGGTCAAATTGGGATTCTTGTAGTATGTTTGAAGGGATTTCTTTTGACTATAAATACGTTTAGAACGAGGTTCGGAGGAGGAAGTTATAGCGTAACTAAGTTTTGAGCTTAAACTCCGCGTTGTGAATGGCTTGAACAATCACTTTGGTTATGCGATTTGTTAGCGCATAGGAGTCCTTGTGTTAGAGTTAAGGTGTAGTTTAGTTGTTTCGTAGTTGAGATAGAGTTTTATTTGATTTTAACATTATTCCTTAATTATTTGATAGGACCGTGAGTTCGACGATACGAGTATCATTTGTTGTTTGGTCACAGACAACGAGATGAGTGGTACTATATCTTTTTTGATTTTGTAAAACCATGTCTTGAAGTGTGTGTGTTGAATTGAGGAGCATTTTTATTGCATAAAAGCCGGATCGAGCACTTGTTACTTTTTGGTTAATTATGAATGTTTGAAAAGCGTGTTATATAAAGTTGGTGGAGTAATATATATGAAATTACTTTGCGAGTGATTTATGGAAATATTCATGATGATTTGAGTAATAGATAGGAAATGGATGATGGGCCATGTTGCAAATGTTATATACTTGGTTTATGAGGTTGATTATTGATTTTGTTGGTATTGGAGGATGGATATTTATACTCAATATGACCGTGAACTCAGTTAGGGGCTTTTGGGGGTATATATATCAGGTTTGGGATATCTTTTTGGGCCGAGCCACCGGCTTTGTAGGTGGAGACCTTGCCAAGAGGGGAATCTTGGTCGCTTTGTCACCAAACGTTGCGTCGTGACCATAGTAGAGTATTGAGCAATAGAATAGTCAATGGATGGACAATTGATGTGTGATATTTGATGGAGATTATTCAATGGACTTGACCATTGAAACTTGACTTGTGTTGGTGATTTAAATGAGTTTTTCATATTAGTATAAAGTTGTGATGATAAAAAATAACTCTTATGTGATTCGATATGTATTTTATATAATAAGTTCGAGTTATAAAGTTTGGCATTACTTTGTATATATGCATAGTGGTTGCTTGATCTGCTTAGAAGATATGTACTATTCATTAAGCTGTTGTTGCTCATTTGACTCATCCTTTAATCTTTTCAGGTTCCTTGGTTAGCGGTGAATAGAGCAAGAGCACCGTTGTGCGAAACTTTCGGGAGTTCTATTTTTGGATATGATTTAAGGAAGTTGTGCACATAGTTATTGCTAGTTGTTGGGTTGGCTGAGTTCTAACTATAAATATTATTTTTTGGTTGAGTTATAGAAACTCTGATGTTGTGACCAACCCATTAGTTAATTTGATATGTATCTGTGTTTAGATATATATTTAAGGCTGCGTCCTTCGTGTGAAAGGGCGGCCGTGTCATCCCCATTATTTTTGTGGTTTTGAGGTGTGATAGTTGCTGTGTTGAACAATTTAGACCTAAAGTGTTATGTTGCTGTCTTTTTTTAGGTGAAAGGTAATAAATATATTGAGGAAATGCCAAATGTACAAAAGAACACCCCTTCTGCCAATAATTTAGAAACATGGTCCTATTTTTTCTCGCAATGGCATCTCATCAAACGAAAAAGTAACTCATGGAAAGATTGCAGGCTGTTGGGAAGCTGATCATTTGGAGGTGTAGAGGAAAAGTGTTGGAAAAGTTCTAAATTTATTGTATTTGTGCCAATTTAGTTATAGATCTTTAAATATGCCAATTTAGTCATAAACATTTTGACCTAATACCTATTTAGTCATAAATCTTTTGATTTGGTACCAATTCAGTCATTCCGGCTAATTTTGGCTGGATATTGCTGACCTGGATGCCTGTAGGCTTACGTGGTATCGCTAATGCTAATGTAAATAATTCTTAATGATATTTTGATAATTTTTCAATTTTTTTTTCTTTCTCTCTCCTTTCTTCTTCCCTTTGTCGGAGAATGGTCACCAGCCATGGCCGAGCAAGTTGGCCTCACTAGATCTAGTCTCGACAAGGTTGGCCCTCGTCCACCTCACTAGATTTGGTGAGGAGAGCCCCCACCGAGACTTGCCCTCGACTAGGCAAGCCCGGCAAGGGTTGGCCTCGCCAGGTTGGATCTGTCAAGGGGAGCCCTCACCAGGGCTACCCTAACAAGGTTGATCCTCACTAGGGCTTGGCCAGGCGAGGCAATCTTGCTTAGTCATGGCTAGTGGCTAGTCATCGACAAAAGGAAGAAGAAATGAGAGAAATAATTAAAAATAAAAAATAAAAAATAATTAAAAATTTTCCATGTTATCGCAGGTGATACCACATAAGTCACCTTGCCTTTATGTCAATAATATTTGGCTAAAATTAATTGGAAGGACTGAATTTGCACCAAATCCAAAGAACTAAATTATCATTAGTAAAATGTTTATGACTAAATTGACACAAATGTAACTGATTTAAGACTTTTCTGATGCTTTTTTGAAGGTGTATAATTTCTTTGCTTCTATTTGATAATCATATAGTTATTCTTTGTATTAGTAATTTGTGGGGCGAAGTACAATCGGTATTCTCCCATTATGATGTTTCATTTGAAGTTGTGATTCACTTCTAAGTGCCGCAAATCTGTGCTTAGAATTAGGAACACCTAGGCCAATCATACGTTTGCAGCGGAACATGTAATTGTTTGACTGATATAAGATGCAATTAAAGAGACATGAAACGCGTAAATTGCTTAATGTGCTGGATCTTCACGTTGGGAGTTGAAGTTCTAGCATTGACTGTTATAGTACTTATTGAAGACCATTCTTTATTATCTAACAGATTGATGAAATCAAGATCTTGTATTTTAAAAAATCACATGAATTTACTTGTTCTCCATCTTTTTTTTGGGTAACTCTACTAGCTTGAATAGCATATAACTTTTTTCTTCTTTCTTGAAGAATGGATGGATAAATCAGTGTGTGTGGAAAATATGCTCTAGAAGCTGTTAATTGATTGTAAATTGCAGCTGTTAATTGGCTGTAGAAGCCAGAAGGCACATTTCTTTTTCATCCTCGTCGGTTGTGACTGCAGGTCGTCAACAATGGAATGAACAGTAGCTATGGAGTTGAAAGCTGATATTTGGAGGTTGGGTACGCTGTTTTTTCGTAACTTTACGAGCTATGGGCGCACTGTTTTAGAGATGTTAACGCACAAGCGTCCGTGTTCTGAATTAGAACCGGTATGTAATTAACCATCGTTTTATGTTTTATGTCCTCGAGATCCATGTTATGACAGATTAACTAAATAAGTTGAGCACATGTTGTGATGAGTCCATTAGGCCACTGTTATAAGAAAACAAAATGAGTAAAGTGCACTACATAGAAAAGAGTGAAGACAGAGAATATGGTCATGTTAAAGGATATGCATAGTATTATGGTTGACGGTTGGGATTCTGGAGCAAATGGTTAGCTAACATGGTCTGAAAACTCGGTTGAATATATGAATCTTGACTTTCTCCTTTAAGTAATTTGGTTTGGTTGTTTGTCGAAAAATTAGGAGAAAATCTCAGCACAAGAAATTATTTTGTTTCCTTTTAATTTTGAACACAATTTCACAATTTTATTTTCTTTTATTTCTAAATCCTTAGAATTAGGAGGTAGATCACTAGAATTAGCAAGTAGGAAGTCTGATGTTAGTTTTCTTGCTATTTTCTAGCTGTCCCACGCCATATATATGTTATCTTCTCTGAAAGTATGATATGCAATAAGAAATAGATAAATCACTTTTCTTCTTTGAAATCCGCATTATCTAATACCTTTAATTACTAGTACAACTGTACACTGAGTGTACGGTGGCTTGCCTTCGGATGATCGCCCATTGTATATATCTTCTCTAAAAGCATGATATGTAATATCTCGCTTTGGTCCTGTGAACTGTTACATATCATCCACATCTGCCACTTTTGCAATTACTGTGATTCCAAAATGATCATGGCAAATGTGTCAGAGCCCTGAGGTTTCCCATGCATAAAGGATCATGCATGATTGAAAAAGACTGACCAAGTCGCCTAGTATTTCCAAAGTTCTCTAGAGCATTCCCATGGATGGGCAATACGGTAAATGTACCGAATCTAGAGCTTTATGGGCATAAATGCCAATAGTTGGAAGATGGGGAGATGCAATTTCCAACATTAGATCAAATGTCAATCAATAGTTGTAATGAGAGAGACTCTTGTATAAATAGGGGAGAGCTCTACCTCATTTGTATCTATCCAATCAGTTGAGTAATAGGGAGTATTTTCTCTAAGATATTCTCCAACGAAAAAATCTCCTTTACAGATTGCCTAGGTTTTTGTGAATGATGCCTTGACTAGACATAGTTAAGAGAATTCATGCACATATGATAAAAGAAAGAAGGAAAGAAAAAATTGCACTCTAGAGCTAGTTAAGTTACAGAAAAATGATGGAGAGAACAACTAAATTTAGTTGATTTTTGAAATATAATATATTTACTTCATCAATCTATTCAATAATTGTTGTAATATAATTTACAAAAATGACAAGATCTTGCAATTTATGTCAATGCAAAATTACTAGAGAAGTAAACAAGGAATAATAAAGACACAAAAGATTTACGTGATTTGGTTCGAGTATTGGTATCTATGTTCATGGGGAGAGTTGACAGCAAATAATCCACTATAATCCGAGAATTAAAGTTTACAATCTCTCATAAGCTTGAGTGTTTTCTGTACCTAAATTTAAAAACAAATTCAAAGTATTTATAAATAAATATGTAAACTCAAAGTACAAAAAACCTTTCAAGTGCTTAAGCCCTCCGCATACGCCTAAGATAGAACTCAACGCACTCGTCTTTTTCTTCTTCTTTTTTCTTGCATACGGTGGCGTCTTGAAAGTGTTCGAGGCTTGTGCGGCCTATGGCATCTTCTGGACGTACGACTTCTCTCTTCTTCTTTTCAACAAAAGGAACCCACGCCTTTCATATTGTGCCCAAAGTCAACAACTTTGACTCTAGGCCCCACCATGTACAGTCTGTTGAAGGATGCAGCTGCTGTAGGTATATGAAGAAACCTAGTTATTGTCCTTCTATCACAATTATCCGTTTTTTATCCCACAAAACAAATATATTTAAATTTGTAATAGATGAGCCCAGATCTTTTATCTTGTAGCGTCCAATATTTAACCTCTTGTTGAAGATGTCTTCCACGCATGAGATTTAAATCCATCTGGGAACATTTTTCTCAACAATTTGGCTAAAAAATTAATATTGTAATTCAAACTCGCGACATTAATTTAACAATTCTCCACCTTGGCTCGACGTCTGAAGCCAAGTTATAGTGCTTATCATCCATGCTACTCTCATAATGTCTCGATAGGCGCTCACTCTTTACAGACGCTAATAGAGCTCAAACAAAGTTTGAGTTTTGCCAAACGAATAGACTTAGTCATAATGTCTGTCGAGTTATCTACTATAACAATCTTTTCACAATAACATTACCCTTAATTAAGACATCTCGGATGAAGTGGTACTTAATGTTGATATGCTTTGTTTGCTCGTGATAAACTAGATTATACGCCTAATATATCGTGTCTTGGTTATCACAATGTATATCAACACTTTTATGATCTAATTCAAAATCCAAGAGCAAACTTCATAACCATATCGTCTCCTTCGCTACAAAGGTTAATACCTTGTACTTTGCTTCAATCGAAGATAATGCAACATGATCTTGTAAGGACGATTTTTAACTAACTGTACCACCTGTTAACATAAATATGTACCCATGCTAAAGATCTGTAATCATCTAAGTCACTAGCGTGATCCGAATCCACAAAAACAATGGTCTTATTACCATTACTATCCGTCCCTACATTATACCCACATTTGTTGCCTCCTTTAAATATCTGAGGATCCACTTCATAACTTCCTAATAAGCTTTATCATGACGCTTCATATAACGGCTAACTACGCTCAGGCTTAGTGTATACCATAGCATAAATAATACTATCCACGGCACTAGAAGAAGGACACGTGACATATGCTCCTCCTTTTCCTTAGTCTATAATGATAATTTATCTAAATTAAAGTACTTCGTTAAATGTGTACTTACAAATTTCGCCGATTCCATATTAAAATGTGCCACAATATTTTTAATATATTTATTTTGTGATAGACGTAAAACTCTTGTAGCCTTGTCACACAAAATCTCCATACCCAATATTTTCTTTGCAACACCTAAATCTTTTATCTCAAATTTAGCATTTAACTACCTCTTTAGCTCATTAATATCAGATATATTCTTGGCTGCTATCAGCATATCATCAACATATAGTAATAGATAAATTAAAGAACCATTCTCCAATCTCCTAAAGTAAACACAACTATCTATTTGACTTTTTGAATAGTCTTGACCAGCCATGAATGCATCAAAATGCCTATACCACTATCTAAGAGACTTTTTCAACCCATACAAAGATTTTTTTGACAAGCAAACATAACCTTCCTTACCTAGAATAGCAAATCCTCTAGCTATCTCATGTAAATTTGCTTCTCCAACTCACTGTGAAGAAACATAGTTTTCATATCTAGCTGCTCTAACTCGACATCCTGCGAAGGAATTAAGACAAGTAAAACACAAATGGAAATATATCTTACCACAGGAGACAACACCTCATTATAGTCAATGCCCTCCCGTCATGCATACCCCTTCATCACGAGTTTCACCTTATACATCTGTGGCTTGACACTGGGAATGCCTTCCTTTCGTTTAAAGACTCATTTACTTCCAACAATCTTTTGACTCTTGGGTATTTTGACCAACTCCCATGTTTGATTCCGATGGAGTGATTCCATCTCTTCACTTATAAACCTTAGCCACTGTAACAACTCCGAACCAGCCATCGTCTCAAAGTAAGACGAATGCTCATCTATCTCTACCTTATCATCTACAGTCAATGCATAAATAATATCTATATAACCATATAAACATAATGTACCGGTGATTTAATCTGTCTTCTCTGTCTGTTTGTGGCTATAATGTGCTTTGGCTATGCTGGTTGTCCGCTATTACTGACTTTAGGAATCACGATTTCATCTATAGTCTCAACTACTGTTACCTTCAAGGTCTCCGAAGTCTCCACCTAAAACTCCACCTCACTAATGACACCATAATCTGTCTTCTCTGCCGGTTGTGTCTTAAAACTCATCTATTGAAGTATTGTAGTCTCGTCAAAGATTACATTTTTGTTGATTAGAAAACTGGGTGATCTAGGATCGATGCACCATAGCCGGTAGCTTTTCACCCCTTGTGCATGACCTAGAAATACACTCTTTTTGGCCCTTAGCTCAAGCTTACTATCACTCGCATGAGCATACACAAGACATTTGAATATATGTAATCTAGAGTAATCAACAGGTTTCCTCGACCATACTTCTTTAGGAGTCTTCCACTCGATAGTAGATGATGAAGATCCATTAACCAAGTAACATGCCATGTTTATTGCTTTGGCCCAAAATTCTTTACCAAGTCTAGCATGCGAAAGCATGCATCGAACTCACTCAAGCAAAGTTTTATTCTTCTATTCTGTCACACCATTTTGTTGTAATGTCTTAGAAATAGTGTAGTGTCTCACAATCCATTCTTTCACATAGAACTTGGTAAAATCTTTATCAAAGAACTTCATGCCATTATCGGTTCTCAAGCACTTGGTTTGTTTTTCTGAAAATTTTTCAATCAATGTCTTAAAATTCTTGAACCAATTGAACACATCATATTTATGATTTAGAAAGTATACACATATCTTCCTTGAATAGTTGTTGATAAATGTCAGAATATATCGAGCACCTTCTTTCGAAAGAACCGAAAACGGGCTCCAAACGTCTGAATAAATGTATTCAATTGGTCACTTGATCGAATGAACAGCTGTAGTAAACTTAATTTGGTGCTATTTCCTAAGATGTAGTGCTCACATAAGTCCAGCTTCCTTGTCTTCTGTCCTTTCAAACCCCCTTTTACTTAGCATCGTCACACCTACCTCACTCATATGCCATATACACATATACTATAATTAAGTCAAGTTAAAGTCTGACTCACTTGATGAAACTGCAGTGGTTGTAGTCACGATCTCTTTTAATAGATGATAGAGAATATTTACTTTCTTTCCCTTCATCATTATCATGGCACCTTAAGAGATCTTCAATACTCCATCTTCAGCAGTGTACCTACACCTGATGTCATCGAGTGTCCCTAGAGAAATAAGATTCTTCTTGAGCTCCGATATATGCCTCATGTCTGTCAATGTTGTCGTGACCTCTCTTTTTCCGTTCGAGGGAAAAGGAAGAAGGTTTAGGGGTATTTGTCTAAAGAGGCGGACCAATGGCCCTGAATTAGGCACAAGCTCTCCCAAGCCCATACCTCACGTAACGTTGGATTTTGTTTTTTTAGTTTTGAACAACCTATTTAATTCTAGGAGTCGCTACTAGCCTATTGGGGTCGGCTAGAAACCAATCAAGACGTGGGAGTATTGTCTAGATTCCTACGCAACCAGAGATTTCTAGGAACAGGAACTTGTTTACACCAATGTTTTTATTAGTGCCCTTGCGGTACCACTAACTTGGAAGGTTGTTTATCTAAATGACCACACAATCTTGATTACCAATTATAATTATTATAAAACTGCTAAGTGTCCATGCAAATATTTTTGTAGAGTTGTTTTCCTTAATGTCTAGACTAATCCTAACATAATTTATAAGAGAAATTTACACTCAAATTAATGAAAAGCGGTGTGTAAGTAAACATCCAAGAAATTGAGATGACTTGAAAATAAATGCGGAAAAGGAAAACCCGATACAAGTCGGGTAAATAATATTACATGGCCTTGTTATCACGCCCCGGGACAGGACCCCCATGAGAAAAATGGGAATTTAAATGTGCATGATATTACTCTAAATGCATGAAACTGTTCTAAATAATTTTAATTTATGGAAAATGGATTATTTACAAAAATGATTATAAAATATCAAAATAGCATTAAATTAGGAAAAATGACCTTATAAAATTGATAAAATTTCATAGATGTCATTTTTGCCTTAATTTGATAAAATTGATCAAATCTATCACTTTTATATTTTTTTTTTTGAAATTTTTGAAATTTTGGATTTTTTTTTTTTTTTAAAATAATAATAATTCCCTAAACCAATATATGCTAACATTGAACAACACAACACATGAATATCACAATAATCGAGTTTAAATCAACCATTTCAAGGTTGAAACTTGGTTTGTGCATTTCGTCGAATACTTGGCGTGCATTAAATCACCCCAAAACAACTTCTCTGGGTCATGTTTGCGGCCTTCAATCTTAACCCATAAGCAATCTCATGTGGAACTAAAGTATCAAGGTTATACTATCACATGCAAAGAGCGATATTAAATAGAAATCATAGCTTAAAATACACAAGAACCAAGCTGAAATCGGTCTCAAATATGTTGCATATCTAGGTTTGAATCCAAGTCAAGCAAATAGGTTGCATGCCCATATTCAAGCCCCGACACTTATCACATAGGAGATCTAAGGAAAATATTACTTGATCCGAGTGAAACTAAATAACATAGACTTTCAAATGCAACAAACATCACAGAAAATGATCAATCGAACACATCGAAACGACCTCTTCAAGAAGCATATATGCATGGTCCACACTAACCAGCCATGGATCAATATTGATGGGCTTGGTTTTGGCTCAAGTTGTGGATGATTTCATGGTTTACCTAGATATTTAAAGACCAAGCCAAGCTAACCTTAGCATTATTGATACTCCAATATAACATTCATCAAGCTCATGAAGACAAGTAATGCATGAAAATAGACATAACAAATCAAACATGCAAGATTCTTGAAGAGATTTCAACATAGAAAAATTCTAGCCTCAAAATCAGTTTTCTGGACCGATTTTTCTCTTGATTTTTCATGGTTGAAACATGTTCAAACTAGAACAAAAAAACATCTAGGATACTTACCTTGCTTCGTAGTTTCTTTTTCAAGTGGTTATTGGCCAAGGAAACCAAGAAATGATCCTCGAGGGGCCGTGGAAGTTGGCTTCTTCAACTGGAAAATGAGATCTGCAGAGAAAAAAAAACTGACAACGAAAGTTTTCGTTGACCTCTAAAATTATACTTTGGAACCTATTTTGTTGGCCAAATTAAAACCAACCCAAACTATATGTATTATAGTTTTGTTTTTAAGTCATGGCTTCCTCATTTGTGTCTCACTTTCTCAAAAACACTCTTTTTTCCTCACTCGTGACCAACTGGGCTCAACACCTAGAAAAATCTTAGGACTCCCATGGTTCGCTAGGAGGGTATTTTTTGGGGGGGCTTTAGGAGGACTTCCTGATCTCCATTTTGGACTTGTGACCTATGGTTGGAAAGATCTTTGAGTGTAGTTTCACTCTCTAGTTGAAAGTTTTAGCTAATTTTGACTGCAAGTTTGTGAAAAATTCACTTTTCTCTTTAAAGGTTTATTTGGAATTTTGGGGTTTTTTTTTTTTTTCCTTCTGGAATTGCTTTTGAGGGTGTTTTTTGGGCACGATTGTGAGCTCCCCCCTCTGCTTCTCGTCACCTCACTTTCATTCCTTGAAAGAGATTGCTTCATAGATCTTATCTTCTGAATTAAGAGATTTTTGGTCGGTCTTTTGTCCACCTACCAAGCCTGTCAATAGGCCTACTTCAACAACTTTTTGACTTGCTCAAAATTTTCATCTTCTGCAGCTGTTGAATATGCAGGTTTTGCTATGATTTTCCCGTGCTTTCATCAGCTTATTCCTAACCAATTTCTGTCCACATGTACTACCAATAATGGTCTTCCATCATGTGCAGAGATCATGCTGGTTGGGTAGTTGAGGAGGATATGGTGGGGCCGCCAAGTTGCTTACTTAGCAGCTCCGAGTTGAGACCAACTTGTGGACTGAGATTTGGCAGCTGGTTTGGGTGCTTTAATCCATCAATTTGGCTGCAGTTTTTGATTAGTTAGCAAGCTAATGTATAATCGTTTATGATCTTGACCATTTTTTGCAATTTTCTCCACTCAATTTTGCAAGAGAGTCCCTCAAAGTTGGTCATTTTCTTACCCAAAATGCCCAATTCAATGTAATTTGGTCTTTTTTGCTCGATTCGATTAATTAGACTTGACTCAAGTTCAATTTCAACTCAATTAAGGGCCAATATGATTTAAGGGCTCAGATGAAATTTTGCAAAATTTGTGAATTGGTCCCTCAACTTTTAGAAATTACATTTTGACCCTAATTTACCATTTTAATTCCAATCTGACCTCCTAGGCTTGGCTAGTCACATTTAGGTCATTGGCCTCAACTTTTTTTTTCTTTTTTTAATATATATATATTTTTAATTTTTTAGTTTTTTAATTTTTTAGGAAAAACATCTTCCATTTAAAAAAAAAACTATACTAAACGCCTAGATGATTTGTATGCAAGAATTTGATATGAAATATTTTTTTTGGAAAAACAAGTTCCCAGTTTTTTGGAAATGAGTTTTGGGCAAAAATTAAGGTGTTAACAAATGTGCACATCACTTCATCGTGCATTCAAATTCAAATGGACTCTATCCCCATAGCCTTACAGGCTACCTTATTCCCTAAAAGAACTCTATCACCATCTGTAGCCTAATAAGTAGTAAACCAGTTCTTATGAAGCATTATATGATAAGAACGCCTTAAATTTAGCACCCATTCGTTTCTTGACAAACTAATAGTCACACATAAAACAGCTTCTACATCACTAATGCTCCTTTCGGCTACATTTAGCACATTGCTTGTGGCATTTTACCTATCACTTGTATTCCTTTGCTTCAGACAATCTCTTATGATATGGCCGTCCTCCTGACACCCAAAGCACTTCACGTGTCCCTTAGACTTTCTATGACTTGATTTCAACTTGCTTTTACCTCTACTACTACTAGGCCCTTGATGTTGTTCTCTACCTTGAATCATTAGTTCTTGCACTACCCTTTGCGTCATACCATCATCTCATAACTTTCTCTGTCACTTCTTAGAGAATAGAGCGGACTTTACCTCTTCCAAGGTAATTGTAGTACGCCCCTGTAACAATGAACTAGTAAAGTGCTCCCATGACTCTAGTAAAAAAGCTAACAATATCATGTCATATTCTTCATCATCAAGTATCTTACTGATATTCTTCAAATCCATCGTGGGTTTATTAAACTCATCCAGGTGGGATTTGATAGATGTACTTTCATTATATCTAAATTAAAACATCATCTTCAACATGTACAAATGATTGTTCAAACCCTTCTTTACATAAATTGTCTGAAGTTTTGCCCATGATGCTGCAGCATCCTTCTCCTTGGTCACCTCTATTAAAACATCATCCGACAAGATTGTGCTCTTTGCTCTTTCCATTAACTATACCCTCTCGGAGGCTTTCATTATAATCGGCGACTCATCTTCACCACCTAGTGCCTTGGCTAAATCTTGAGTTCTCAATAACGCCCGTATCTTGATGCTCCAACTCAAAGTTGTTCTTCCCATGAAATTTCTCAATTTCAACTTTTGCATCGGACATAATTGCAATAATAGAATTTCCAGATAGTAATCAAATAAGCAAAAACCCCAAATCACAATTAAGAAATCCAATCCCAAGCTCTAATACCAATTGTTGTAATATAATACATGGAAATGAGAGGATCTTGCAATTTACATCAACGCGAAATCACCAGAGAAATAAGAAAAAGAATAATAAGGACACTAGAGATTTACGTGGTTCGAAGTATCGGTATCTACGTCCATGGAGAGAGCTAGTAGCATACAATTGACTATAATTGGAGAATCAGAGTTTACAATCTCTCACATGCTCAAGTGTTTCCCGCACCTCGATTTAAGCCAAAACCCAAAAAATTTATAAATAAATATGTAAACTCACGGCACAAAAAAATTTCAAGCGCTTAAAGCCTTCACGTACACCCAAGATAGAACTCAGCGCATTCATTTTTTTTTTTTTGGTATGGCAGTTTCTTGAAAGTGTCCGAGGCTTGTGCGGTGTGCGGCTTCTTTTGGTATGGCTTCTCTCTTCTTCTTTTCGGCTAAAGGAAGCCACGCCTTTTATATTGTGCCCAAAGTCAACAACTTCGACTCTAGGCCCCACCGCGTACAATTTGTTGAAGGATGCGGCTGCTGCAGGTTAAAGAAGAAACCTAACTATCGTCCTCTTGTCACAATTAACTTTTTTTTACCCTACAAAACAAATATATTTAAATTTGTAATAGATGAGCCCAAATCTTTTGTCTTGTAGCGTCCAATATCTAACCTCTTGTTGAAGACGTCTTACATGCATGAGATTTAAATTTGTCTGGGAAAATCTTTTTCAACAAATCCGACTAACAAATCAATATCCGAATTCAAACTCGAGACATTAATTTAACAAACAAAGAGAGACCTTCAATAAGTTCCATACCCGTCAAGCTAGAACTCCAATTCCCAACATGAATATCAAGCACTTTAAGCAATTGAAAAAGTGTTTGCCATGTCTCAATCCTCTTATGTCAACCAAAATATTACATGCTCTTGCATATGCATGATTGGCTAGGTGTTCCTAATTAATTCTAAACACAGAATTGCAGCACTTAGAATTGCCATCCAAACTTCAAAGGAAACATCGGAAAATATTTTGCCAATAGATTGCTTGATCATAGCAAGAATAACTAGGCAATTATCAAAGAGAAGCAAAGGAATCTTACTCAGTCATGACTTCATCGACATCTTTGTATGATCCTCTTTCCCTACCTCCAACACTTTCTCCATGAGGTGATTTTTCGTTTGAAACACCCCTGGGGAGAAACAATGCGCCATGGTTCTAAATTGCTGGCAAAAGAACGTCATCCTCTTCCATAGACTCCTCATCTTCAGCAGGAGTTGACAAAGAATGGTCGTAATCATCTCCAACCAACCGGTCCACTTCAGTCGAAGCGTAGGTGGGAAAGATCGTGGAAGTAGTGGGAGAAATGGCCATCGAATTGGGCTTCCCTCCGGTATTTGTGCTTTGCGAACGAAAAAAATCAAAGAGAGGGGAAAAAGGAGAATTGCAAAGGGATAAAAAGAAGAAGAAGAAGTTATAATATGGTACTTTCCTTTTGCAGAGGGTTGAAAGGATAATCCTTCTTTTCTTTTCTCTCTCTTTGCGAAGGTAGACAAACATGTAAAGCGGGGAGATATGAACTGTAATGTGGTTGATCTTGTATTTAATCCTATATGCATGTTGACTTTGGCTAAAACACTCCCAATAAGAGTCGTGGCCATTTTATCCATTTTGGGTTTCACTTTTCAACATCCCGTTCGTTCGCTTAATGTTTCTTACTTTTGTTTATTCTTTTGCGGATATGTAGTAACAAGGTCGACATTAATTATGACAGAAATGGGCAGGAAGATCATACTGAGAATCGATGTCCACCTCCAATCCGGAAGAAAATAAAATGGGTTAGTTGGGTTGGGTTGGTCCTCAAGTATGATGTGTCACTCATTTTCACTCCACCATTAAGGCTGTGTTTGGCAATTAGAATAAAGTTTGGGATATGATAAAATTTATTATATCATGTGTTTACTACCTGCTCATGATAGGATGCAGTTTTATATAAAAGGGATGTATGCCGAATAAAATTATCTCATGGGAGAGGTGTAATAAAGGTAGATAAGAATTCTAATATCTATAATAGAAAAATCATTTTTCTCGAATAACAAATTTATTAAATTAAAAAAAATTGAAATTATATTTCAATATATAAAATATTTGAATTCTAACATAAGAAACTCGAAAAAAAAAACAACATAAGAAATTCAAAATAACAAAAAATAAAATTTTATTTATTTAATTATATTGCTTAACCTAATTACAACCTACAGACTTTTCAGAATCATATTCATTTATTTACTTGCATAGCATCTTTGTGCCTATTTTTACAGGAAAGCCAGATCTCCTATCATGGTCAGTTAGAATGAAGATAATGAATTACGAAGACTAGTTATAAGCACTAGGTCAATTATCTTTATTTATATATTGGAAGTTAATTCTATCTTATAATATAAATTCAATATATAAATGTAAATATATATATATTTTTATTACATATTTTAGGTAATTTTGTATTTTAGGTATATTAGTATAGTTTACTACTTAATAAAATCTTATTAGAGAATATTGGAAGGGAAAAAAGAAAGAAAAAAATAATTAAAAAGAAAGGAAAAATACAATTTAAAAAGAAAATAAAAATAAATTAAGCAATAATATCGTGAGAAATTTTTATTATCTCCGTTTAAAAGTTCATTTATACTTGATATGCCATTTTATATTAAAAAATGTACATCATATTATCTGAATATAACCAACTTTATGATTGTGATTTATCAAATAGTAGATAAGATATAGTAAAATTTCTGAATTTCATATCATATTCTATACAATCATATCATGACTAGAAATCTAGACAATTAGATGTGATCCAAATGGATTAAGAAAAGGACAAAATTGAGGAAAGCATGATTAGATAAGATAAATATCATCGAAGAGCATCTTGGCCATGATCAAGCTGGACCAAATTGGATAAAGTTGCACACTATCAACAAATAAGAACAAGACATGTGTTGGCTTTCTTCGCATTGATCTCCTCTCCTTTTGGGCTTTGTCATCCTTGCAGAAAGCACGTAGTCAATGTCAACGCGTCACCATCAACAGTTCTTCAACCAAATCCAACTCCTACTTGACGAGGATGCAAAGCACGAGAGATGGAGAGAGGGTCGGGGTTGCGAGGCAGACCTTCAAGCAGAGGTTTCTCGTGAAAAGTAATTATTGGAGCAATTGAGATTCGCTTCCGAGACAGAGTCGACCCATTTGTCCATCAAACTCCATCAATCTTAACTCCTCAATTTTTCCTTCGAACCCATCATTTCAAATCTGGCGGAGTTTGCAATTTGTTCATTTAGTAACTAGTTTAAAAACCATAGACTTTAAATACATGGACCGCTCACTCCAATTTAAAAGTTTAGATTAGACTGTTTGTCATAAATTTTTGAAGTACACAGTACAAATGTGGTAAGTTGACGGAGGTGTCCCTCCTATTCTCCCCAAAGAAGACATTCAAGGTAAATTTGGCCTCTAAATATTGATATATTTTATTATATTCTGTGTTTGGTAGCTGTCCATGATAGAATAAAGAGGGATATAGCCTATATAAAAAATCCTAAGGGGAGATGGGATGGTCTTGGATAGGATTTCTCTTATTCATAAGTGGTAGGGGCGGGTGATTTCAAATTCCATACAAGTTCAACCTGCAACCTACCCATTAGAACGTATTTCTCATTTTCTGAAACTTAGAACCTACTTTATATACCCTGGAACTTGGAGCTTACCCAATCACAAATTTCAAAAATGGATTTCATGGTCTACCCAAATTCTGCATTTATTATTAATTGTATGATTATAATAAATTATCACTTTTAATAACCACTACTTGCTGCTACAATTCATTGACCATAACTTATATTTAGACACATGAAAAAAATGAAATATTTACAAAATAAAAGTCTTAGTTACAAAATGGAAACTCAAGCTAATGGTTTTAGATTATATATTTATCATAGAACGCCATAAAATACCGCAAGATAGTGTGAAGAAATAGACGTAGAAAAATACAAACACTTATTTTAGATTCTAGGTTACATGTTCTAGGTTCTACTGACCAGAACCAAGAACTTGTTAAAACATGTCTTTCAATTTTTGAAACTTGAAACTTATTCTGCATATCTTGGAACCTGCTATGTGACAAGTTCCTTTGGTCTGGTTATCAGGTTTTAGGTTTTACTATAAATCCATGCTCATTCCTAGTAAGTCGATAAAAAAATCACTCTCTTTGCCCATGAGTATAGCAAAGGCATATGCTCAAATACATACACATGCACAAAGTGCATGCGAGCTACAAAGATGCAAGTACAAATACATAGGTGTGTGCGCATGACAAATACACGTATGGACATGCACAAGCATGTGTTGTCCTTTGCTTTGCCAAGATAACATATCAACCTCCCGTTGATATGTTATCTTTGCCAAGCATGTGTTGATATGACAAATACACGGATAGGTTCGTGCAGGTCACCGAAATGAATGTCGCTAAATCCTTCAATGGAACTCTTTTGTGGGTGACGCCTGAAGTTTGCACCTTTCGTTTCTAATTTTTTAACATACTATCGTTGGCTGTAGAACGCGCATATCTTTTCCATTTCTTTTTCATCCTCGTTGGTTGTAACTGCAAGTCTTCAGAAAAAAAAAAAAAAAAGAGCAAAAGCTACGGGTCAAAAGATGATATTTGGAGCCTTGGGTGCACTGTTGTAGAGATGACAGATGTTAACATGCAAGCCTCCATGTTCTGACTTACATATGGTAGTAATTTAAGTAACCTTCTTTTCATGTTTCATGTCTCGAGATCAATGTTAAGCAGGAATTACTAAATAAGTTGAGCGCATGTTGTGACGATTCCATTATGCCGTCATTCTTAGAAAACAAAATGAGTAAGCGCACCTCACAGAAAAGAGAGAGGACATAGAATTCAATGATAACTATTTAAGAGGGGAAAAGTACCAAAAAAGTCATAAACCTACTGCATTGATATCAATTCAGTCTTATAATTGGACTAATTCAACTCTAAACTTGTTCATATTATATCAATTCACTCCATCAGGCGAATTTTAGCCTGCCGACGCCAACATGGATGCCAATCGTTTGGCCAATGCCACCATGGCTATTTTTTTGAATTTTTTATTATTATTTTTTTCTCTCTTTATTTTTTTTCTTTTTTCTTTTCTTTTTCCCTCTTCTTCCTCCTTGGATCCCCGTAGTGGCTAGGGTGAGGGCCTTAAAGCCCTCACCGGCCACCGGCGAGGGTCATGGCCTCGCTTGGCCTCACCTAGGGTTGCAGGCAAGGTGGCTTCGCCCAAATTTGGATAAGGCTAGCTTGCCCTGGCCTTGCCGCAAGCAAAGGTGGCCTCGCCTGTGGCCGAAAAGGCCGTAGCGGCCTTCGCCCAAGCCTCAGCTAAGGCTGCCATGGCCTTGCTAGTTGCAAGCAAGGGCTAGACCCATGCCAACCACTACAGGGATCCAAGGAGGAAGGAGAGGGAAAAAGAAAAAAAAATAATAAGAAAATTCGAAAAAAATAAAAAATTGTTTAAAATATTGCCATGTTAGCGTTAGCCAGATGGTTTGCATCCACATCAGCGCCAATCGGCCAAAATTAGTTAAATTCACTAAATTGATACCACTGTGAAAATGTTTAGAATTAAATTGATCTAATTAAAAAGTTTAGGATTAAATTGGAATTAATACAATAGATTTATGACTTTTTTTGGTACTTTTCCCCTATTAAGAGTATGGTCATGTTAAAAGATATGCATAGTATCTATGGCTGATGGTTGGTTGGGATTCTAGAGTAAAACATTGATAATATGGTTTGAAAACTCGGTTGAATATTTGAATTTTGGCTCTCTTATAAGCTATCACGCTCCGATCCCCAATCGCATGCTCATCCCTCACTTGGCCGATTAATAGCGACGCCCCAGGATGCATCGCTGACCCCTTAAATTTTAATACGCATACGGAAACAGATAATAATCTCCAGACAATAAAACATTGGGATAGAAAAGTAGGCCAAAATTTTCACAACATGAAAACACATAACCACACTTTTATATACGGCAAACAATAGTATCATATAATACTATTCACAAGTCTAATCTATTATATATCCGATCAAAATCCAAAGTCCAAAGTTTGCAAAATAGGATGGGATTTCAGTCCTCATTCGGGTTGTACTTGGGATCCTCCTCTAGATCATCTTCTTCTTTAAAATCTCCCTCCTCTTCAGGTTTCACATCAAGGTTCTCCTCTTCAGATTCCTCCTCCTCAGGTTCCTCATTAGGGTCATGAAATGGTTATACAATAACCATTGAGACCACATTTTAGCAAGTTCTACCTCCTAAGACTCGATTAGTAAACCAATACGCTAATCGGGCTGCCTATACATGCACGGGTTAGAGGACTTACTTTGGCCTCAGATTCCACCTACATATTCGCATAGTTCAATAGGCACTCAAGCAATCACATCACAGATCGATATCTCGATTAATTGACCTAGTCGATTACATGTTAATCGGACCATCTTAAGGTCATTTCCATTCAATAAGTAAATTCACAACATCATATCAAAGCAATGATCAATCGACCTAGTTGATTACATGTCAGTCGGACCATTCTCTGGTCATTTCCAATCACTAAATCACATGTACTCTCTCGGGCGCCGTTTTCACCAAGGTGATGTATACAATGAACAACACTCATGCGTTCTTTAAGGCGCCGTTTTCACCAGTGATTTCCTTATTACCAAACCACGTATGTTTATACTGATGCAAGTAATAAACAACACTCGTGTGTTCTATAAGGTGCCGTTTTCACCAGTGATTTCCTTATCACCGAACCACGTATGTCTATACCTTGTACCTGATTGTTCTTAGCCAATAGTACTCCTAGTTCAATTTCACGATTCTCTCCGCTTTACAACTCATCAGGGCATTAACATTGCTAAATAACCATACTCGGCCATCTACCAATCAATCGTTCAATTTCACTCAATTTCAATTAATTTAGGAATAATTCCTCAAATTACGTAATCAATTCAATTCAGCACAACGTAGAGCCCAAATAAATAAACGGATTGCACCATGACAATCAACATAAAATTTCGGTCGTTGGCTATCCCTGCCTAATTTCCGAAAAATAAATAAATAAATAAATAAATTTTGAAAATTAATAAATAAATACTAAAAAATCCAATTTAGGCCCGTAATGCCTAATTGAAGCCCGATAAGGGTCGGGAAAAATCCCGAGATGCATTCAATAAATAATATAAGCTATACTCTAGCTAATTACACTAGTCAAAAGCCTAACATGCATCATAATTAATTAATAATCGCCAATCTACTATAATCTAACCACATAATTGCACTTAATTAAATCTAATCAACCCTTAAACATAATTAGCAAACTAAGGAAGCATTAGTGAGCAAAACTCACTTGATTAAAAGTGGAGACCGGATCACCACGACGGCGGCCAAAACCCGAACTTTCGGCGGTGTCGACGGACACTCGGGCCGGGCCCAAAAGGTCTTGCAAGCCCACAGAAATTTCTGGGCTTAGACTTGGGCTTGGGCCTGCTGAAAATGGACCGAACTAAATGGGCTTCGCTGAACTGGGCTGCTGTAATTTTTGCGGGCTTCAAATAGCCCAACTGCTGGACTAAAATGCAATTGAACTGGGTTGAGAACTTAGGCTGCTGCAAGGCTTGGCTCCAACTGGAAATGGGCTGAGCTTGATGGAGATGCTGGGCCGAAATTGCTAGCTGAACTTCACGTGGATTGCTGAAGATGGGCTGAGCTCCACGTGGGCTGAAGACGTGCGAACGTGCTGGGCTAAATTTTGGTGGATCACATGGGTGCGGAGCTGGGCTGCTGAACCGGCTGTGCCGGGCCCGAATTCGCTGGAGGTGCTACTTCGGTTGATCGATGCTGGACGAGGGAGCAGCGAACGAAGGAGATGCTGAGGACGTGTGGGTTGCCGCTGTCGATTGGGGTTGCTTCAGTCTTCATGGAATGGAGTCGCACGAGAGGATGGTAGCTGGCGTGTCAACAAACCTGCTGGAGCTGATCGAAATTTCGGTGGTGGGATTCAGTGAAGTCTTGGGCAGCTGGCATGAGGAAATTCACGAATGCGGGGTCAATGAAGGGCTTCTGCTGGGTTCGTTCGTTGTCCAGGCGTGGGGACACGGGCATGTTGGCGACACAATTTTGTGGAGAGAAGAATCGGGGGCTTCGTGCAGCTGATGGTCTTTGTTGAAGATGATTGACTGAAGAAGCTGTAGACTTGGACTTGGTAGCGAGACTTTGAGGCTGCGTGAAGCAGCTGCTGGGGGGAAATCGTGGGCTGCTGCGGTGGTTCAAGCAAGAGAAGGACACGGGGAATGAAGCAACTCGCTGGTGGGGATTGACGGTGAAGACATGGACCACAATGGGGCGGCTGTCTTCGAAGGAAAAGGCTGGATTTCATGGAAAGAAAATGAAAGCAAAAGCGGAAGCAAAGCAGCTGGTTCGTCCAAGAGAAAAAGGAGATGGACGGGTGAAGGAGGAGGTCGGTGAGGCGTGCGATTGAAGATGGAGGTGGCATGCGTAAGAATTTTGAGAGTGGGGGACCCAAAATCATCAAACCTATCATTTTCATTCAATGCTTGGTTCCCCCAAATGTCCCCATAATTATCTTCTTGTCCTCAATTCTTTCTTGCTCAAATTCCCACAAGGATATGCAATTTAAATGTCCAAAATGCAGCCTTCAAGCCTAGATCCGAATTTCACTCAATTTAGACTTCAATTTCATCCTCAAATTCTCCCAATTTCGAAGTCCAAAATTGATGAAGAAAAGCCTACAAAATTTCCACACTTTCCTGTCGTCAAATAGCTCGGTCTAGAAATCCAAATTCCCTTCAATTAAGCCCATTTGAATTTCCGTTAATTTTCCGAATTGTCCGAAACAATTTTCCATAAAAATCTCGGAATCCCTAAAAAATCTTCTAAGACTGAGTTGACGTTCCTAGAATTTATTGTGACATGGCAAAATCTTTAATTTCTGAAATCGGACTCGAATTCGTTGTTAATTTCCATTTGGCGCGTTTTTAGTGTGACCTAGGCTATTAAGTAGTTTTCAGAACTTTTTAAGGCAAATGACTCGTGGTCGATTTTCTTCGAGCCACAACGAACCCACTCAACTCATTGGCGACTCTTGGTTATCGTGAAAATCTCGAGGATCCAAATACGGACACATGGTACCAAAACGACAGTAAAATCAAACTAGTGCCGGTCGATGAGAATTTTCCAATTTGGTGGAGTCACCCACGATCGGCCACACATCTCACTCGAACCGACCTATCTCTGATCTCAAATCGGTTTTATACTGTGCTGTAATGACCTCTAAAGATGAGCACGGTCGAGAAGCCGATTCTTGGTCGAATTCTCAAGTCTATTGACTTAAATTTCCTTAATGGCTTTCCTAGATAGTCTAGTTATCTCGAGAGTGATCAGCTCAGAGAACAGCCTTATAGATGCGTTGATGAAATGCCCGATTTATTCAGTAGAAATCATGATTGAAAATTCGGGATGTCACATAAGCAATTTGGCATTGTTGTCTAATTGAATCCAAGAGTGTTTGCAAATAAATAACTCAGATGGATATAATACTCATAGCACAAATCCACATGTGTAGCTTCCATTCACGAACAAGTGAAGTGCACCACCCACTTATTTTTTTGTCAGTCTTACTCTACTCCTATTCTATCGACTCACTTTTAGACTTTTGTCATGCCTCCTTATAGGATGTAAGAGTCAAAACTCATATGTGAAGCTAAATCGTCCCACCCTAACCCCTAAGAATGTAGGGATTCGAACTTCCCACCTCCTCATTCTCATGTAAAAAGGTTGACTACTGGAGCAAACCTAAGTGGTTAGTTCAATCCACTTAGACTCACTTATTTGAGGCTTTCAATTTTTAAATCCATTTAAGTAGAATTCTTCCTTTTGTTCTTCGTGCGGGAAATCACTATGGGGCCATTAAACTCTCTTTCTTCTTGTGTGGCTACATTCGCTGAAGGAACCCACTCCACGCTTCTCAAAGAAAGAAGCCACTAGCGGCCATTCGCGCAATGAGGAACTCACTGGTAGCTAGCTCAAGAGAGGCCAAAGTAAAACCTTGTATTTTACTTTGTTCTTGTCTTCTTTCATAAAGACCTTTTCACCCCTGCAGTGGAATAAATAATTTAATGCGCAGAAGATAAGAACATAGAATTTCTATATATTCTGACACATTTAAGGAAAAATATATCAACTTATTTATTTATAGAATTTATGAGATGATTATCTAAGATATTAAAATAAATATAATATTAAATATGATCAATAAAGGATATGTTCAATCAAAGGATATATATGCCTAATCATAAGAGTTATGCGGAATTAAGTAATTATCTTAATATTACTAACATCCCCTCGAATACAAATTGGGTTGAAACAAATAAATTTTAATTTGAAAAATAATTTGAACAATGTCACAAAAATCTTCTATTAAAAGTAAAGAAGGATGATCCTTCCGATCCTCTGCAAAAAGAAAGCACCGTAAGTTCTTTGAACACTTTGCAATTCTTTTTTTTCTCGCTGTCTTTGATTTTTTCATCCGTAAAGCGCGGCACTCACGCACCTGCTGGAGGGAAGTGCCGAGTCCATTGCCACTTCTACTTCCACGATCTTCCCCGCCTGCCCTTCCACTCAAGTGGATCGGTCGGATGGGGCTGAACATTCATTGTCAACTGCTGCTGAAGATGACGATAATGTGGGGAATACCCATTTTGCCAGCAATTTAGAACCATGGCGCCGTGTTTCTCCCAAAGGGAGGTTCAAATGAAAGATCACCTCATGGAAAAAGTGTCGGCAATTGGGAAGTTGTCATACAGAGATGTCTATGAAGTCATGACTGAGTAAGTTTCTATGCTTCTCTGTGAAAATCGTTTGCTTATCTTGGTATAAACAAACAATCTTTGGGGCAAAGTACGAACGCTGTTCTCCCATGTTTCCTTGTTTCGTATGAAGTTTGGATGTCATGCTGCAATTTTGTATTTAGAATTAGGAACACTTAGGCATTTAAAGAGATGGCAAACGCTTTTCCAATTGCACTGCTTTTCCAATTGCAAGTGCCTGGAGTTCTAGCTTGACTGCTATGGAACTCTTTGGAGACTTCTTTTCTTATCAAATAGATCGACAAAATAATCTTTGTAATTCAAAAATCACTTTTTCTACATGAGGATGCAATTTTATCTTTCCTTCCTTCTTTATATCATCACTTTTTCTACATGAGGATGCAATTTTATCTTTCCTTCCTTCTTTATATCATCTGAAGTGCATGAACTTTCTTAACTATGTATGGAGTTCACCAAAGATTTGGCACTTATATTCTCTCTCATGCTTCTCTATTTCCACCGATAGTCAATGCAAAGACGTAACGAACCATATTTGCTCCTTACAAACAAAACTAGTGCTCCTCAAAGTGATGCACTAGGACGAATAAATCCCTTATCTAACAACTTTTGCATCTGCACCTTCAATTCATTTAGCTTCAATAACGCCATAGGGTAAGATGCCGTAGAAATTGGCTCCGTTCTTGGGGCTAACTTAATCACAAATTCTATTTCCCTTTCTAGGGTTAACTCTGGACATCAGAAAATTCTCGCACTATGGCGATGCCTTCTTTCCTTGGTTGTTCAACCAATGTATCAACATGGTCACCAAATAACCTTAGCAACCATCATCCAACAATCGAGTAACCTCAATAGACGAAATTAAAAGGATCGAGGGTCCTCCTTGATTTTCGACAAACTTGAAACTAACACCCCCTAAGGGGTTAAATTGGATTGCTTTATAATAACAATCCATCGTAACTCATTACTTAGTGAGCCAATCCATACCAATGATAACATCAAAATCATACATTGCCAGCACAATCAAATCTATACTTTCCTCTCGACCACAAATGATTAACTTACAGCTTGAACATCCTATCGCAGATAATACTTTATCCTTGAATGGGGTAGAAATACTAAGGACCACTTCCAATGGTTTCGAACTGAACCCCACCAACTTAACAAGCTGCTTAATAATAAATGGATGTGTGGTTCTTGGGTCAAATAAGGCATAAGTAGTATGGTTGTGCAACGAAACCGTACCTATAATCATAGCCTATGAATCCTCCGCCTTCTTCCTAGTGACAGCATATACCCTTCCTTGCACTTGGGGCTTGTTCAGATTACCCTGTAGTGCGTTCTATAGTGCATTCCTTGCCAACCGTCCTCTTTGCAATAGTGACGTTTGCGCTCCCATGAACCTATGTGGGCAAAACTTCACTCAGTGACCGTGCTAACCACATCTATAATGGGCTCCCATCCTAATAGGACATGGGGCTGTTCCATGCTTTTTTTTGCAGAATCAGCACGCGCTATTTGTATTGGGTGCCGGCTTTCCTCCACCACCCTTTTAGTTGGAAGGGATGGGATGCTTTCCTCCTATCATCGACTTCTTCCCACGTTGATGGTTGTCCCTATTCGGCACAAACTGCTACCAAGACGTGGCTGCCCATTCAGCTATATTCCTCTCAATCAGCTAGGCCCTCTCATACAATTTGTCGTAGTCCTTGAGATTCAAGGGTACCGGCTAGTCCTTAATTTCTGGTTTCAGACCATCTTTGAACCTCTTCACCCTATCCACTGAGTCCTCAATCAACCTCAATGCATACTTTGATAGCTTGGCGAACTTCACCTTATATTGATCTACCGACAATTGGTTTTAATGGAGGCACTAGAACTTAGCCATCTTATATTCCTAATTGTAGTCTAAAAAGTACTTCCCATGAAAAGTTTTAACAAAGACATCCCACACCGGAATCGTACCTTCCAAAAATACTCTTCCCTCGTTGACTTCCCACCACATGCCGACATTACTTTGCAATTGGTATACAGTTAGCGTCACCTTTTCTTCCTAAAAGTACCTCAGCAGTGCGAATGCCTTCTCCAATTTTTGACCTAGAGGATTATAGCTTTAGGATCACCCGCTCTAGTGAACATTGGCAACTTCAACTTTAGGAACTGCTTCACCAAATTATGCATGGGCCAGTCACCATTCCCATTCGTCATCAATGGAACTTCAGTAGGGGTAGCAGTAGCAGCAGCAACGGCATTGCATTGGTGGCAGCAACGGCATTGGTGGGCGGTAGCAGCAACGGCTTGGTTATGAACTCACTGCCCAATCATGTTCCGTAGAGTCTCTAGTGCTTGTAGGATCCCATCTAACTTGGGATCACCTAGTGCCTTTCCTCTAGCACCAGCCTACATGGGTGCTCTCTCTCTAATACCAGCTCGAGTCGGTGCCCTTCTTTTGGCACCGGGTAGAGTTGACACCACCCTTCTCCGAGGGGCCCTCTAATCAAGATTGCTCATCTTGTATGATTCTCAAGAAAACCTGCTTTCGAATTCCAACAAAGAATTAGAAATCTAAGCAACCCGCACAAAGTAAAGAATCAATCACAACCACAAATATAAGAAAATATTTTTCCTAGCCAACTATCTCAAAACCCTCGCACCTTATCACTCTAAACATTGACCAGGCTCTAATACCACTTAAACGGGGATGTCATAACCCAAACCCCCAAGCATGCAAACATCCCTCTACAGTCGACTAGTTGTGATGTCTCAGGATGTGTCGCTGACCCATTCTTTTTATCTTTTGAGTAAACTTAAGTGGAAGCATTATATAAACACCAAGTCAAACATAATAACAAGGATATCATAAACACAACAGACATTTCCCAAAAGCAGTACCTTTATTATAGATTATTAACCCTAGGAAGCTTAACATTTATAGCCCATCATCAAAGGATGACTTCCTAAGCGACCAACATACAAATACGGTTGGGAAGGTTAGGGTTAACCTAACTCCTCTATCACGAGGGCCATCAAAAAGTGATTCCCACACTGGCACTGGTTCACTATGGTAGGCCATCAATCCTTGGAAAAGGACCAATGAGATCCCTATTGAACTTAATGAACCAGGCCACAAAATGATGGGAAATCAACTTATCTGCTCCCTCATGAACCCAAAAGGTGGTAGTGTGCTAAAGAAAGGGCGCCTCAACCCCTGCCACTACATACTCTACCATGGCCCATTGAAAGGACATGGGGAACCCAAAACGAATAGGGTGCACATCCATAACTATGGGCTTGAAAACATTTTAACAACTACGGGTGAGATAAAAATCTCAGCGAGTCAACAATCTAATCCTTGATTAGGACACCAATTCATCTCAGAAGTAGCCTGTACATGCATCGTTATATACCTTTATCTTGCCTTGACACACCCTTGCGTAATATTAATTAACACAGGCCAATAGCAATGCAACAGATCTAACTTATAATCAAAACAAATCACATAACTTTCCATGCACAATGCATTCACACGTATTTCAATTATTACGACACCTCAACCCACGGTAAACATAAGAGTTGGTGGTCTATCTTGCCCCATTGGGCATGAAATCGTTCTAGTATCCTTGCCATAGACCACATTCCTTAAGGCGTATCGGTCCAACCTCAATTGTGACTCGACATTCAGACCTTCGTCAAGCATTCGATAAAAATCGAGTATCGTCCACAAGCTCCCATTAGGTGATGGGTTCCATTAAGTAACCACCCAAGCACACCACTACTCAATGCCAATTTCATTTGCCATAAATTAGCCCAATGTAGACAGGGCTCATGCTCATACAACAAACTATAGCAATTTTCACAAATAAAATTGCAGTAAAATAATCACATGTGATCACATATGAAAAATTAACCAATCAAACTTTGCACACTTTCATTTTAAAAACTCATTGCTCCATTTAACAAGTAAAACATGGCATCGAAACATGACTCCTCATGATTTGCCATGTACATGCCAATTAAACCTTTCTTTAAAATAGGTTCATTGATTGGGCAATCATTTTCATAGCATAACAAGCTTCAAACAACATGAATTATGCATAAATTCATCCAATAATTCAAGCATAAATTGCATATAAATTCTGCTTATCGACTAAACCGTCATTAATTAGCACTAACTATAGTTAATTAAGACTAACTGTAATTAATTAAGGCTAATTGTAATTAATTAAGACTAACTGTCATTAATTAAGATAGCTACAATTAGACTTGATCTAAACTACCCTTAAGCACAATTAATACTAAAACATTGATAATTAGCACTAGTCGCAATTAATTAAGACTAAATACCATTAGCCTCAATCTAACCATCCTTAAACGCGATTAACACTAAACCGTCAATAATCAACACTAACTACCATTAACCATAATTTAATCCTACCCCTAAATATTATTAACATCCTAATTAAGGATTAGGAGGTTAACTCACAATTAATGGCAACAACAAGCTCACGGAAACGAGAACATAATGCTCGTGGCTTGAACGGCGGCACAAAAGGCAGCACTCAACAAGCTTGAGGCTCATTGCTTACTTGGGGGGCATATGGCTTGGTGGTTTGACGATGGCTCGGCTTGGCAGCACGGACAGACGAGCGGTGACGTGAGGAATAGCGAACGATGGTGGCACGAGCGACAATGGTGGTGTGGGAAAGAGGGAAGGCAATGGTGGTGGTTTAGTGGTGATCAAGCGAATGAGGAAAGGAAGAAAAATGAGAGAGAATGGAGGTTGGTGGTGGTTGGCCGAATGGAGGAATGGGGAGAGAATGAGGGGCAGAGAGAGATTTGAAACATTTCTTTCCAAAATCTTCCATACTCTAAGTGCCCTTCCCCAAAACTCCCTTAGTTACCTCTCGTCCATGCTTGTTGTCCCCTTTTGTCTTTATGCTAAACCTTCAAGAAGGGGCAAAATGGTCATTTCACAACTTTTAACAAAATTTCTGTTTTTTTCCCTTAAGTCTAATTACTTTAAATGGGCTTAGATGGGCTTGGTGGGCTTGGCTTGGGCCCAATTGGCCGAATCCCTCATGCGTGAAACCCATTAGGCCTTCGTTTGGCCCGACTTCCTTTTTTCGGCTTCTAATTCTCAACCCGTTAAGCCTCATCCGACAATTTAAAGCTTACCGATAAATCAACGTGTGACATCCTCGATTAGGGACCCCAATCAGCCTAGGAAAGTGGCCATTGAACTAGTTTTGAGCCCAGCCATGAATTAGTCGCAAACCTTGACCCAAATAGGATAGTCGATTGTGGATGAACGCGAAAAATTCTCATCCAATAGTAGAAGCATCCACATTAGCTTAACTATTAGGATTGCCATAATGACTTTTGGAAGTATGTAATTTTTTGAAGGAGACGCCTAGACTTTGGATTAGTCAAATCTTCAAAGATAATGAGTGTAAACAAGTGAGAACACATGTGAACGCATTAAATAGAGATAATGAGTGTGGAGATTTATGTGCTCCAAGTAATTAATGAAGGAAGATGACTCATAAGATTAGGTGTTGTGGTCATCATTACAAGCCATTAATGAAAGAGAAGACTATAGAAGGCTTGGCTTAGCTTGGATAGTAAGTTAAAGATAAAAACAAATCCAAACCTCATGATGACCATATCTTGAGCATTAAATGGAAAAGGTGACTCGCCATCTAAGGTGGTAAGGATATATTTAGTAATCATTACACCAAGATTTTTCTTGAAGAGCAAGCCAAGCCAAGTCATCATTATAGGATGACTTATGGGTATAAATGGACCAATAAGAAGAAGACACAAAAGCCCTTAATCATTCCCCTAGAACCTTAGGACACCCCTCCGTCAAACTAGCCATGCCACTCCAAGAAAGCTCATTAGACCACTTGTTAAGGCCATTAAATGAAGCTTGGCCTATAAATAGGGAACCACCTCCTCCATTCGCTTCGATCTTGAGCTCACTTCTTCTCCTCCTCTTTTATTGCATACTCTCTTCCTATCTTGACCTTACTCGCCCACCACCTCATTGGGCGGTTCTATTTCTCGGTAAAATTATTTCTGGTTCATTAAAAGTAAGTAAAATCTCTAACTCTTGGCTAGGGCGATAGCTTACATCATCAAATTTAGTGGTATGCTCACCCGTGTAAGCCATATGTATGTTGTAATGTTCTTTTGTATGGTTTACTCATGTTTGCATGCTTGAGTGCATTCATGCCCTAGAGGTCAAGGTTCGTTTGGCTTGGAATCGATGTCAAATCGCGATGGCCTAAGCATGCGGTTCAAGCCACAAACTAAGAATTGTGCCCGACATATTATATAATATGATGTTAAGAGCCATGGCACACTCACTTGAATGAGCACGCCTTCAGGCTATGTATGAGTGGACTAAGAAGAAAAGTAAAAGCTGACTTGTATGATACACTTTATGATGCACTTAAAGAGGAAAAAGTGTCTGTTGCCATATAGCATTGGCGGCGATACCTCGTTCATTGAACGTGATGCCTTGGTTGAGCCACAATGCTTGGGTTTGAGCTCGGATGCCTCAAGTAAGCTAGCCCCAAGATGCCCTAGTTGAGCCAGGAAGCCTAGTATGACGATGGAAGCCTTGATTGAGTTGAGAGGGCCTATTTGACCTAGGACGATGATAAAAAAATCATGTTACGAGTGTTAGTATATGCATAAGCATGATATGTTGATGTGTTCATTGATATGCTGAAGGTAAGCATGCATTGAAGTAGGCGGTAATGGATATCTGCATGTAGTCAAGGTGTAGCAATAAATTTGCTATTAATCTGCCATCGACATTACATTGCGAGTGTTGTATTTACTAGATTTTGATTATGAGATATCCTCCTAATAGAGAATTAGGGGTTTTACTTACTGAATCCATGACTCACCCCATTACTTTTCAAAATTGTAGGCATGGTGGAGTTGTAGTCTCGCTAGAGGAGCGAAGGTTTACCCCAGCCTTTTTAGTATAGAGTATGTAGTGGTTGTAAATATAATGGCCTGTGATAAAATGGCTTGTAAATGTAACTGATGTAATTATGTGTTTATAATTGGTTGTTTTCCTAGGTGCTTGTTGTTGTTTAAGTGTTGTTTATAACGCTTCCACATATGCTTAATGAAAAGATAAAAAGAAATGGAACGAGTGACAAGCCTAGGACATTGCGAAAATAACTCCCGTCACTCGTGACCCTAGGGATGGAGTTGGGGCTGTGATATGACAGATAAATGAGACGATGCTTAATAGATTAGTCTTGAAATCCTTCAAAGCTTGATACCCAAAATTGAATCAAATTTCATTGTTAAAATCGATCAAATTTGACTTTAGTACGACTTAAACTATCAGGTGGCTTTTAAGGATTATCATGCTTGTGACCCGTGATCGATAATTTTCGATAAACATTTTTACCTTTTTAAATCATGTATAACCCTTAATTGTCATGTAATTATGAGAATTCAATTATTTACTCTGAGTACAAGATCAATCTAAAATTAGTTTACTGTCATTCACAGTGAGTATTATAATCGTGCAAAATCACTCACGAACTAATTACGTACTCCTGTCGAATCAATTTATATCCATTTACTAATTGACTTATAATAGCGTAATATTGATCTTTGTTGATCTTTATGGTCGAGCGATCTATCCCTGATTGAACTCTCTGGTCATTCACATTTTAGTCCTTTATGGCCTCTTCCATTAGATTAGTTAACTCATGAGTAATCAATTCAGAGTAATTTAACTATCAGTGCATTGATAAAATAAACATTTTATATATTTCAAAAATGGTCGAATTTTGGGATATCACACGTATAATCAGAAACTTTTGCTAGGCCATCCCTTTTTAGTTCATTGCTGTGAAGATAATTTTACTCTTTCTGTTTGTAGTTTTGTTGTTAGATTGCTAGTTGGAGTATATTTCTTACTTTGGGTTAATGGCAAGATACCTTCATCAACTCACCGCATTTCTACTATTTACTGCGAAACTACCTATTTAACTTTTAACAGTCTATACTAAACTTTAAAATTTGGAGCAAATAGTCCACGCATTTATAGGGTCTATACTCAGTTTCCCAATTCCCTTGCACACTTTACACGTTTTTATTGTCTTCTCTAATATTTCCACTAGATCATCCTGAAATATTTAATTGAGTGAGTTACCCATAGTGGTTATTTTGTCTTTTGCTAGCGAGAGAGGTATGTGCAATTGATCGTCATGCCATGGAAACAAGCGTAATGGTAATTTCCTTTGGGATATATAAGAATAGAGGAATATCAATATGAAGGTTTTGGTATTGCGATAGTGACAACGACACTCTGAGAAACCCCTCAAGGAGCAACTTAATTGAATGGCCTCGTCTTCTTTGCGGGTGGTGTTGATACCCGATTTTTAGTCGATGCGTCATTAAAAGGTAAAATCAAGATTTGGGTTTTTAATTGCGATGGAGCCTCAATTTCTCGGTCAAAAAGTGCCGTTTTTCATTCTTTCTTTTGTAGTATCATTTTAAAGTAATTTCTAGTTCATTTTCAAGGAAAAACCCGATAATTCAAATAATTGACTTTCGAGTTAACTTTTTGGTCAACCCTTAAATCAAAAGTCAACCATGTGTCAAAAATTGACTTTTTGCCCAAAAGATACCATTTAGCTTTAGTTTCACTTTTGTCGAATCAATTTATCAAAAATTCAAAGAAATAACCAAAAAAATCATCCTTTTAGAAAAAGTCAACTAAACTGTTGACTTTTGGTCAAACTTTTAACCAAAAAAATAAAAATAAAATAAAACAATGCACAAATACATTTCTTTTAATGCCGAATTGACTTTTGTGTCGAAAATTTCATAAAATTCGATCAAGGACCTTGAATTCTGAATTTTTCAGTTTTAGGTTCTAAATTGACCAAAAATAAAATTACTTTTATTTTAGCCATAATTAGGCGTAGTTCCTTCTTCGACATTTGGTTTATGGACTATTTTAAATGCGCCGTGCATTCAATTTCGTGAATTGCTAGGCCAAAATGCGAATTGTCGTTTTGAGCCCTAATTAGAGGACTAAAATCGATCATTCATAACTTACGAATAGAAGATTGTTTCTCACTTATTTCCTTAAAATAAGTCCAAATTCAAAATTGATTTTGAGAAATTCACACTAGAAATTATCAATTTGAAGAATTTTATTCCCCCAAGCATAAGAAAATCAAGCAATTAAGCTTCAATCATCAAAATTCGAATTGACCAATTTATGGCTATGGTTTAATTTCATAATTCTAGGTCCAATTTTGACATTAGGCCTAGATTCATTTTTGGCATATGCTCGACTGCTTCAATTTAAGGTCAATTTGAAGGTGATGAGTGATCTTGCACGTGGGTAGTTCATTAGATAGGACAATTGTGATATTAATTGAACTCAATTTTGGTTAATTTGCAATTTAACCCATTGAATTGCAAATTTGACCATTTTAACCCTTTAAGCCCAATTTAGAGCACCTATGATTTTGACCCGTTGTTTTTCCTGATAAACATTCAATTAGGTCAATAAAAAACCCTAGATCACATTCATAAGGTTTGATTAGCTTAATTATATCTCAATTGGCCAATTTCTTCTTAAATATGATAAAATTTCTTTTCAATTTGGTCATTTAGGAACTAAATTGCATAAATTTTAGACCCACAAGGCTCTTAAGTGGACGAAACAGCAAGAACCGGACCAAACCAGTCAAAATTCGGCCGAATCGGACCGAATCGGTTCCTGGCCGCCGGTGGGGCTTTCCGGTTCAGCCCTTTACCGGCTGATTCCTAACCTCTGGCAATCGGTTCCTGGATCTTCTCAATGTCAATTTCATTTCTGCACCTTTAATTTCCCAAAATTTTACAAATCGATCCTTGAATTTCATCAAATTGCAAATTAACTCATAATTGGACATTTCGACCCAATTCTCAATTTTGACTCAGGTTTTTGCAAATCAAATCCACTAAATCAAGTACCCGGCATCTCGAGATCATGATAGAGCATTTGAAATCTATTTTAGACAGTTGGATCAAAATTTTGACTATCGGATTGAACCGACGGCTGAAATCGCTTTACTTGAGAAATATATAAGTCAAATTTTCCCTCTATTTTTAGGGGGGGCTTTCAATTTACACGAATCTCTCTTTCTAGAGGTCTCTCTCTCTCTCTCTCTCTCTCTCTCTCTCTCTCTATTCTCTTTATTTTTGCGCCAAAAATCATATCTCCATTTCTCTCTCTAGTTCGGTTCGACTGGATCTTTCTCCGACGGGCTTTTTGCCGTCGATTCTAGCCCCCGCCAACGGTCTTTATCGCCGCACTATCATCCTGCTCCTTCATCCCTCACTCCCAATGGTGATTGGAGCAAGATCCATCTCCAGCCAGATCTATTCCAGTGTCAAAATCTCTATCGGTGCACCTAAACCAGTTCATTCTTGAACCGGTCTTGTTCCAGATCTAAGCAACAGCTACTGGAGGTTCTGCAAAGCTTTAACCCTCTTTTTAGCTTGTCCATGAGCCCAAGGTGATTAGAGCTTCATTGTCCAATAGCTAGAAGGGATCCAGTTAGCTCGATCTCACTAACGCTTGAAGATCGATTTAGCTAAACCGATTCCTTTGGTAGTTACAAACTGGTGTCGCGACCCGATCTCGCCGCGCTCGAAGTCAAAGGGGGAAAGGTCGAGTTTAGGGGTACTTTGATCACAAGATGATGAGCTCTCCCAAGCTCGTACCCTGCGTGACAACGAATTTTATACGGTCTAGTTGTTTATGACAACCTAAAAATATACGAGAGTCGCCACTAGCCTCATTTTGGGGGTTGGCTAGAAACCCAATCGAGGATCAGGAGTATTCCCTCGATTCCTACGCAACCAGATATCTAGGTTCAAGGACTTGGGTTACGCTAATATTGCTATTAGCGCCCTTTCGGTACCTAAACAGTATGTTGTGTTTTTCCTAACATGTCCATGGTTTCTTTTTACATTTTCGGGATCACCAATTCTATACTAAGTGATCATGCATGGTGGATTACTTTCATTCTATTATATTCCTAAAAAATGAAAGGAAAACAATCAATGAAATTGAAATTGCAAGACATGAAGTAAACAATCAAGAAAAGCAGTAAATCTATCATGCAATCCTAAAAATATAAAAGAGAAAACAATTAGGAAAGAAAGGAAACCCGCAACTCGTCGGGTTTTATACAATGCATGGAACCCAAGACATATGTTGGGAAAAACGAATATTACATAATAAATGGTGGGAATGGACATCGACCTCCACCATCTTTACGCTCTCTCCATCTACGGGGTCTAATCTAATCCTAGCTTAGGAAACTTCTAGCTAAATGCATACAATGGAAAGAGACAAGCAAACATATCAAAACAACCAAACAAAACATGACATCTTTTGTGTTCACAAATGGTGACTAAAGTCATGAAGTTTAAACTAGAATACTTCTCTATTTCACAAGTATTCAAAGCAAATGCATCACAGTTGCTAACTTTAATACAGTGAGAGCTAATCATCCAAGGCTTCTTGACAAATTTCCAACTATGCAAATTTCGTCATGGGAGAAAATAACAGGTACATGAATTATCAGCAGAACAGGTTACATGTCTACCACATATGCCGCCATCAGAGACAAGACCAGAACCCAAAGTATTGCAAGTTTCTTCTAGTCTAAAATTCTGACAATGAAGTTTAGCATATCCCAAACAAATCTCATAGAGACACTATCATCATATCAACACATGAATTTCCAGAAATACTAGAACATGAACTAGTTAGTCTATAATAGAACAGGGCAACATGGAATATCATCATTTCTTATATGTTTCAAGCCTTGAATTGCCCCAATTTGATGGAAAACAAATGTGACATCAATGCGGCATCTCTCTATATATCCACACAACTAGAACACTACCAAAATGACATTGAAATCCTCGCATTCTCCATGAGAACAAAGTGGCCAGCAAACACTCTTATTATATTCAAAGTTGGAAACGATGACAATTTGATGAGCAATCCATATCCATACATGCCCATCTCACCATGCATATTTATGCACCTCAAGAACTACATAACATCAGTCTCAGGTCATTCATATCAGAACTTCTCATGTCCAGCAGCTTAGAGGACTAATATTATGTACATCTTCAACATCAGTTAACATAACAAATGCACGCATGAATAGCGAACAGCACATCAATGATACAACTAAACAATTCCACACACCAGGACGTATGAACAGCAAGCACACAAAGAATAGACACAATCCGTAACAATTTGATATATCTAGTGGTCCTATGGAGCCTAAAAATGACTATAATCTCTTTAGGAATCCAAAACACATCAAAAGGGTTTTCCAGAACAACCATTCAATCCCACAATATTCCACTATCATGAAGCACCGACCCATGAATCTAAACATAACCTCCAGCAGGAAATCAGAAAAAAAGCAAACAAGGTTGAACAATGTATGATTTTATAAAGATCAGGGACTTCATGTATGTTAGTCATCAAAAGTAGATTCTCAGTGCAGAACAATGACTATTCATGGACGATCACCCTAGCCAAATGAAATTATATTTTTATGAAAATTTTATATGTTGTAGTTCTACATGTCCTGATCAACTTTGATGAGACGCTAACTTAGAAAATCTGAACAGAGATCGATTAAAACAGAACATCAGAGCAGAACAACTGCAACACCAGATTAATGCTCGATCTTTCCAAGAAGCGTTAGGCAGGGCAAACGATGGTCAAATCGCACATATAATATGTCTATGGAAAACTTGAGAAGTATATTACAAATATCCAGAAGACATTAAGTCCTAATAACATCATCTACCAGCTCAGTCCAGTTAAAACAGAACATCAGTAAGTCAGAATAGCAAATCAACCTAAAAAAACTACTGCAGAATCAACAGACTTTGTAGCTGTTTTTCAGTGACCAAACGACATCCATTATGGGCGTGCAACATATCAAATCGAAGCTCTAGAAGTGTATTTTTTATGTCTAGAAGGGCTCGAGGTCAAAAAACCTCATCTAACACTTCGTTTCAGCCAAAACAGAGAGTGACATATCAGGTATACGAAATTGCAGATCAAGGCAAATCAAGTTCAATCAACTTCAAGTTCATGATCATTGATCGTCAATCCACAAAAATTCATTAACCTCAGTAGGTTATATCAATATATTCAAGACAACATATGATTAGAGAACAAACACAGATCATGCCAGAAACTATCATTGAAGAATTGAAGTCAAAATTTCCAGATTCAGCTCCTAGATTTAGTGGCTTGTTTCTCACAGCAAATGAACTTCAATTTTAACAGGCAACCTACTGATTCGAAGCTTTAAGAAGTCAGAATTATTTTCCTAGCTGATTTCTTCCCTTAATTTCTACGTTTAATTGTCCAAATCAGACCATTAATCACATTGACTCATTAACCTCTGAAATTCTAGAACAGATTAACATAGGACGATCTATCGCCAGTCAACTCCTACTCATGGATTGCTGAACATATGCTGCTCAAAACTTTCATTCGTGTCACACATCATCATTGCTGGCCATCATCTAAGCTATATATGCAAATTGGCCATGTCATTCATCCTAATCTATGTTTCGTTTACTAACCTTGTTTGTGACACTTTGACGTTTGATTGAGTAATCTGGCCTTCGTGAACACTTAGCCAAGGATGCTCGGGAACTCACGGGTAGTAGATGACGAACAGAAGAGGTTGAGTCGAGCTTCACCGCCACTGCCGTTGCTATCACCGCCTCCGATCGGTTTCAGAAATCGGATCTCCAAGCAAACTCTCAGCCGAGTAGAGGAAACACCTCCAATCGCGCACCAACGGAAGAAAACCCTAGCCTTCGACGAGATCCAGAGAGAGAACGTTTGATCGAACGAGAGAAAGTCCGCTCGAGATTCAGATCCAGAGAGGAAGAGTGCTCAACCGAACGAGAGCGAGTCTACAACTTTCGACCGCGAATGAAGACAGCGAAGAGCCTTGTCTACGTGAGCACTGCGGGGTTCCTGATGCTATTCATCGGAGCAACAATTGCGAGAATGTCTCTGCTCGGGGATGTGGAAACAGAGAAGATGCAGAGCTCGAAGAACTCGTCAACGGCCGTGAGCGAATCGAGGCACCGGTCTTGGTTTCGGCGAACAGCGGGATGGCGAAGGCTCACCGGAGATCGGGGATTTCCGGCCTAGGGTTTCTGGTGCGAGGAAGGAGAAGCGAGAGAGATCGACGGATCTCGCAAGAGAGAGCTCCCAAGAGAGAAGCCCTCCCGCCGTTTTAGAGAGAGCCCAGAGAGTTTTCGAGCGAGCACGGGAGAGAGAGAGAGAGAAACGGTTGTCAAGAGAGAGAAAAATGGATCTCGAGAATGGCCTTCCCCCCATTTTTCTTTTCTTTTTTTCTCTTGATATATTTTCAGGCAAGATCAAATCTTAGCCCTTGGATTGAACTAAGGGCTAGAATTTGATCTTCCTAGTTAAGAGTTCCCCTAATTGAGCACATGCCTATTTCAACGGCCATGATGCATTATTGATGAACGGCGACGATTAATTGTGAACTAATTGGGTTTTCTCTCTACTTATTATTATTTTTTTATTTTAATGATGTATCGACTAAAAATCAGGTGTCAACAACTGGTGATGATTCGGCTCGATTGGATTTCAATCCAGCCCCTAGACGTTCCATATAGACCTACTTACGATCCTCGAGGAGCTTGATTCGATCGATCATGGTTATAATCAACAAAAATTGCGATAAAAGGTAATTTCTCGGATCTTGAACCCCATGAAGCGAGGCCGGATTAACCAGCCGGAGCTAGGGTTCAATTTTAAGTAAATACATGATGACTAGATATAAGATGATGGATTTGATGATTTGCTGCAACTGAGTGTTTTTAAATGATGAACTTGAATGTTTGTGGTTGATTTAGATTGAATCTACAATATTGTAGCTATAGGACTGATCTACTGTTTTGGCCAAAACGAAATCCGAAATGACCTTGTTTTAACTCGAGTCCTCTTAGGCTTAGATAATACACATCCCAAGCTTCGAAATGATGCACACCTCAATCAAGTGTCATTTGACCCTCAAAAAACACATTTGAAAATGAGCGATTCTGCAGTAGTTTAAGAGGATTTTTGGTTCTATTCTTGTTCCGAAATGAGATCTTACTATTTTTTTGTAGCCTCCTATGATGATTTTTTGGAAAATCTTACCTTCATGAGTTTTGTTTCAAATCGTCTTGTACATGTCCTGTAATTTTTTTGCGATTTTTGGATATGTTTAATTAGGTCAAATCTACTCAGATCCAAGCCTAGGTCAGTCTATTTCATGTTGATCTTTGATTTTGTGATTTTTTTTACTGATCAATGTGTTAGTTTATGGAGGAAATTTCCTTCATGATAGTTGCTGTACTAGTGTGAAGAATGTTCATATTTTTTTCGGAATTTTTAGGCATGTTTAACTAGGTCAAAATCGCTTAGATCTAAACATAGGACAATCGACCTTACATTGATCTGAATTATGTTTTGGTAAAATTGAGTCCACAAATGAGCTTGTTTGGTCTCAAATCCTAAAGTTGAAATACATGATACATTTGTTCAATTGATGAATGCTTCGCAAAGTCTTGACGTTGGCAAGTGAGTCAATTGCATGAGTTTAGGTGAAAGTGTGTTGCAGCAATACAAAGCTTAGATATGCATCTCTGTTTTGTCATTTTTTCTTTGATTCGTGTGATCACATTTAGGTTTGAAACTGTTAATGAGAAACGTTCATCATTGCATGCTCTGTATGTAGGATTTTTTGTAGGTTTTTTGCACGTCTTAAGATGGCTGAAATTGTGTGCGTTTTGTGAGCTTAATGCTGAAATGAAATCTTGCCATCTATGCATCTTACCATGCTTGTTTGAGACATTTAGTGACTAAATTTTGAGATAATGTCTTCTTGACACTTAAACCACATGTTACAAGGTTTGAGTACATATTGACGTCATTGTATTTGAGTGTCATTTTGCATGATTAATGTGTGCCGTAACAGCGCATGTTTACCTAGAAACCCTCAAGTATTTCATCATGAATCTTGAATTATCTCCTACTATCATCAAATTGTATGACATTTTCTCATACCGATCAAGAGTTAGGTTATAACCCCAATTATTTGTCGCATCTAATTCTATGTCGCATGCGAATTTTTCATGCCATTTGTGTATTATTTGAATGGTTTTGAGATTTATTAATGCATGTTTGTGTTTTGGTTTTTAGTTACCACTATGCACACCTTTAGAGATCTTGATCCTAGACTACCAATTTGACCTAGTTCGGACTCGAGCCTTTCTAGGAAGTCGTAAGGCATGCTTAGAGGTTTCCAATGCCACTAATTTTGATATAGATTGCTCATTTCTGGGACCACTTTCCTTTTTTTCAAAACTATAATAAAATTTGGACATGGGATCAAATTCGAACCCCTGTTCTAACTCCTATTTGAACAGATCTTTGATATTTTTGTTCCATTTTTCTATTAGGATTCTATACTTGGCCTCTTAATAAAACTTGTTTGTCGTCATGTTGGCTATGTTGTGTATAAATTTGGCAATTTTCAGACCTGTTTTTATAGGACAAATCCTTGTGATATTGGCTGAGTATCCTGCTGTTTTGACAATTTTCTGACCTGTTATTGCTTGTTGTTTGATTTTTGTAAAATACTGTGTAGCTCCATTAGGAAAATTTTCTTCACAAAAGTTGTTTGTTATCTCGTTGTGCATGTTAGGGAATTTTTTCATTGTCAAATTGTCATTAAGCATTGCCCAATTTTGCTGTCTTTACATACTTGTTCTGAAATTTTCTGATATAAACACAATTGTGATTGTTTAGATAAACTTTCTAAGTTAGTTTGTACATGAACCTAGGTCATTCCATCTTCATAAAAGTCACTTTAAATACCTCAATATTCATTGTTAAATGATTTTTGATGATTCTCCTTTCCAAATCAAAATTTTTAAAAAATACTTTGGTACAGGTGATGTTTCCCAAAAACAATTTCTAAGAAATTCTTTAATTTAGCTTAAAGAAAAACCATGGTTTGAACCATATTCAAAATGTCTGCGACGCTTGTAAGTGCATTTATGCGAGCCCCGAGCTAGCCCTGGTAATTGAATATATTCCATAACCTAGATATGCCTTAATCCTAAATATTTTCAAACCTTTTTAAAAATCCTGATTTGACATTGTGAAAGTTAGAATTTGAATTGTATTTGAAATGCTTGCGACGGTTATGAGTGCATTTATGCGAGCCCCGAGCTAGCCTTGGCAATTTAATGCCTTTCATTGCCGAGACATCACTTTATCCCAAAATTTTTTGTATATAATTTTAAAAGATGTCTTTGAAACATCACGTGTGCCCTCTATGCATACAATCAGATCATTCATTTAGAAGTGCCCATATTTGCAATTGGCGCATGCTTTTGGTAATAAGTGACCCGTCAACGATTCACTTTCTTGCTTGATTGGTTGGGAAACGAGGTCCAAAAGATCTGCATGCATGTTTAATTTCTGCGATGCATGTGACTTCTAGATGAATGATAGGATCGATGCATGATATCAAGGGAAAACCTTGGGATCACATAGATCATCTGGTTATGAGACTTATAAATGTTATTAGCCATGCGAGAATACAATTGGTCAATAATGGCCATAAGTCACAAAAATGGATTGAGTAGGTGTCTTAGTGGTACCCACGCATGAAAGACAAAGGCCGTCCCCGAGACCCCAAAATTTGATTTTCGCATTGAACTTTCTTTAAGTAATTGATCTTAACATGATGTGTTTTTGATTTTTTTTTTTTTATGTGTATGCTTGTTTCTTTCCATTTTATGTACCCAGTTGTAGATTTCTAGGTTACGTTTACATTAGGATCCCGAAGATGGAGAAAACGCGAAGATGGTGGGGGTCAATGTCCATTTCAATTGTCATTATGTACTATTCATTTCCCCAACATTTGTCTTGGGTTCTTTTTGTTGTATAAAGCCCAATGAGTTGTGGGTTCTATTTTTTTCTTATTTTTTTTCAATTGTATTTCTCTTTTATATTTTCTAGGATTAGATAATAGATTTACAGCTTTCCTTGATTGTTTACTTACTGCTTTGCAATTTTCAATATAATTGAATGTTTTCTTTTCATTTTCTTTAGAGATAAAATAAAATGAAAACGACCAACTACGCATGATCATTTAGTTTAGAACTAATGATTTTAAAAGTGTAAGAAGAAACGCATGGACACATTAGGTAAACACAACATATTGTTTAGGTTTCGAAAGGGTGCTAATAGAAATATTGGCGTAACCCAAGTCCCCGGACATAAATATCTGGTTGCGTATGAATCGAGGGAATGCTCTCAACCCTCGATTGGGTTTCTAGCCGACCCCCAAAAATGAGGTTAGTGGCAACTCCCATCTTATTTTTAGATTGTCATGAATAACTAGATTGTATAAATGAACCCGTCGCACGAGGTATGAGTTTCAATGAAACTCACCATGGTTTAGCATACTCGATGTGGCAGTTTCCCAATAAATGAAGTGATGCCATCCTTATGGGCAAAGTGTACTATCGAGAGAGCTACCATGGTAAAGGTACCCTTAAATCTAATATTCACACCCAAACTCCTTTCCCGAGATGTGTCGCCTGTTTGGGTATGGGTTGTGACACTCTACTATCACGTGAGGTACGAGTTTGGGAGAACTCATGATCTCGTGGAGGGAGCTCACTAGAGGCTTGACCCGAAAGGCGAGGTGATGACTTCTTTCGGAACACAAGCCATGAGGGAACTCTCGTGATCAAGTACTCCTAAATCCAACATTTCCCCCTTTCCTCTTCTCATGATGGAGGATTGGTGGCGGCAAGATCGGGTCGTGATAGGCTTGGCGACTCCACTGGGGATTAGTTACTAGATTAAGAGGACGTGAAGCCGTTTAAAAATGGTTGATGTGTTTAATTAACGTGTCTTGTATAGGATCACCTGCATGTCAAAGTCATGTGGAAAATCAGGTTAGTCGTTAATATCATGTTAAATGGTTTTGTAGGTGGGAGTTATAAGGGGAGGCATGCTTGTAAACCCTCTGTTTTGCAAGTGGAGTATGAATGTATGAATGTATGAGGGTTTATATTGAAGTGCTGGATGTTTAAGTTTAAACGCATGTTTACGAGCTTTAGCACAACATCGCACACACAACCACAGTCTAAAACCCCGATCACCCAATTTAGGACCTTAGGAGGATTTATAGGTGGAATATGTGAGTGAATACTCCTGGTAATCTATTACCTACATAAACCCGCTCATCCCAACTGATAAAAATAGTACTGACCGACGATAGTAGAGATGGGTAAACTATTTTTATCCTTTGGAATGGGGACCTTAAGCCTTTAACACCTTTGCCTTAGGTATCGAAACCTCGCAGTTTAATGCGACATATTATTTGTACTTGCCATGTGTTTGGTGGGTAAGATATCGTTCCTTTCTTATCATTATTATATTCTTACTTTCTGCATTTCGGTTATGCATTTCATATTTCAACGACGAAACGTTTTAATCATGAATGCCCTTTTAGGTTTAGACTTCGATGGGTGAACTTGAATTGGACATTGTTCCCTTGCTGAGGAATCTCAAGACTCTATGGGAGAATCTTAACCCAAGACATCAAGATTATGTGGAAAAACGTATAGGCTTCCTCCCGACTTTATTACAAGTCGAACCATGTATTGCGATGGTAAAAGCATTGGCTCATTTTTGGAATTTCATGACTTCTACCTTCGTGTTTAATCGCTATGAATTGAACCCTACAATTGAGGAGTTCCAAAAAGCCATTGGGTTAAATAAAGCTTCTTTAGGTTTCGTCACTCCTCCTATTGATCAAGATCCAAAATCTATTAAAATTTAATTCCTAAATATCCCTACTGACAAAATTAGGGCTATTCTTAAGGGAAACTCAAATTTCGTGCCTTATACCTTCCTTGAACAACACTTCCTTAGCCTAGAACCTAAAGTTGGGAATCAAATTCCTTGTGTCTTCCTACCCATGTTCTTTGGCTTTGTGGTATTCCCACATACCCAAAAAACAATGGATCCTTTAGTCAGTCACATTGTTAATCAAGTGCGCGCCTTTAATTGTTTTACACACATGATTCTTGCCAAAACTTTCGTGTCTCTTAATTATTTCAAAGCAAATGGCCGAGGAACTCTTAGAGCCCCATTAGGACTTCTCTAAATTTGACTTTTCTCGCATATCAAAGAATTTGCCCTTCACATGAAGATTGTCGATGTCACGAAATATCATCATCCCATTCGTAGATTTCACCAAAGAAATGAATTCTTTCCATCATGGTCTTTCTCTATATGGTTTCATTTCTCCAAAAACCTCAACACTAGCTTAATCCAATGGCATGTTCGGTGGCTTGGGAATCCTAAGGTGCGCCTTGTTAGTGGAGTTGATGACCCACTCCCCCTAATGGGATTGATGGGTTTAACGTTGTATTACCCTTTAAAGGTGCTCCGCCAATATCGCGCGCTTCAAACAATCCTACCAATCCTTTAGCTGGGGTTATATCGTATTGATTATCACAATGAAGTCATCGAGGAAAACCAAATTGACCATATCAATAACGCGATTCGAGCCACTACCGGAATTTGGTACTCCCATTCCTCGCATTACGTGGTTGCCATTGATGAAGCCGACTTGGAATGAGAGATGATGACTCATCATGCTACCATCGATCTCATCTACTGTTAAGTAGAACCTGAGCTTGATGTTTAGTTGCCTGATATTGCTGAGCCTCAAGGTTTTCGGTGAGCTTGTATTGAGGAGCAAGAAGACAATGCCTTGATTGATGAGGAACGCTTGGCCCATGATAACAAGCGTTTCCACATGATCCCACCTAGTCCTTATGTCACGCCCCAAACCTTGAGCGTGTGTCTATCCCTCAGTAGTTGATAAAATTTGCAACGTCCCAGGACGCGTTGCCAACCCATTCATTTTAATGCGCGTGTGGAAGCGAACTAATACCCCTGACAACAACCAACACGGGATAGAAAAGTAGGAAACAAATTCACAACCAAAACACTTTTATAAACACCTCGGTTTATATACAGACTAGTCTATAAATAGGAGTCTACAAAAGACAGGCTCTCAAAACGAAGCTGTCCTATGACCAGCTAGCCAGACATGTTCGCCGATCCTTCGGTCTCCACAAGCTCCAGGGGCATCGTGTCCTCCACCACACCATCAGGAGGGTCAGTTGCACTCTCGCCTAGAGTGGCATCGACTACCACAACGGGGATTTCAAATCCCCGGAGGGCACCCACCCTGAATCCATTGGGTCCATAGCGAAACCATGCTTTGAATCGATGAGGCACCCTCTGGGATAAGTCATCTTCGACCCAGACGGTGGTCACCACAAGTTCATAGACCCAATGACTTTCGGGATCGAGGTAGTTAAAAACCCACTCGGTAACCTCATAGGCCGGCCAAAACATTCCAGAGGAACTGCCATTTAAGGACCTGAAAAGGTTGAGCCCACGATGGGGTGAGACAACGTTTCAGCAAGTTAACCCCCTAAACTCCGACTAGGAAGGAAATACGCCTAGAGGCAGCTATACACACAAGTCAGAAGACTTACCTTGCCTCAGTTCCCTCCTGCACGTCAGTACCGTTCATAATATAAACTAATCAATTCAACCCAAACCACCAATCCATCGATCCATTCAATCAATCGACTCAATTCGATCACTGCTCACCCAAGTTGAGATTTATTGTTATTGCTCACTAAAGCTGATATATGTATTATTGCTCACCAAAGCCAATATATATATTATTGCTCACCAAAGCTGATATACATATTATTGCTCACCAAAGCTGATATACATATTATTGCTCACCAAAGCCGATATACATATTATTGCTCACCAAAGCTGATACATATATATCATTGCTCACCAAAGCTGATATATATATTATTGCTCACCAAAATTGATACATGTATATTATTGCTCACCAAAGCCGATACATATATATTATTGCTCACCAAAGTTGATATATGTATTATTGCTCACCAAAGCTGATATAAATATATTATTGCTCACCCAAGCTGACGATTTACCGTGTTGAAAATACCCGATAAAAATAATCATGTGTGTGTACACGGTCGGCCTGAGCAAAAATGCAATATCTTTCTTCTCGAAAATCTCACTATTTATATAGTGCGTAAACACATTTTTAGCGTTGAAAACTGACGCCTAGTATTTTCTAATTAAAATACCAAAATTCCACAATTTTGGAATAAAAATCCAAAATTACAATTACAACTCAATTTGCACAAATTAGCACTCAATTAAATAAACAAAGCACACCATTGTAATCAGCACAAAATTCTGGTTACCGGCTATCCTAGTATAATTTCCGGAAAATAATAAATAATTAAATAAATGCCAAAAATAATTAAAGAGATGCAATTAATTACCAAAAATGCAAACTTAGGCCAGAAATGCTTAATTAAACACCGAAATGGGCCCAGAAAATTCCCGAACCAATTTAGATAAATAGCATGATCTATCTAGTCCCTAATTAAGTTGTTCTATCCATCTAACATGCATAAACGAATAATTAAATTGCTAATCCATTCTAACTAACCACATAAACCTTAATTAGCCTAATCTAAACACCCCTTAAGCATCATTAACTCCCTAAGCAGAGTTTAGGGAGTAAACTCATCGGTTTTGTGATCCGGTGAGTCCACGATGACGGCGATGTGGAGACGGACGACAAACCTCCAGGCGGTGACACCAAATAAGGACCGGACGGGCCTGAAAATGGGCCTTGAAGTCCAAGGAACCTTGTTTGTCTTTGGTTCTGGTTGCTGGGCCGAGCAAGCTGGAACGAGCTCGGCTTGAGCTAGAAACGGCGAGGACGAGCAGACGGTGGCTACAGTAGGCGACGGTGGGCGATGGCGGCGATTTTGGCGGCCTGAACGGTGGCCTGGCAACTCAAGAAACGACTAGGGGTCGCAAGATAGGCGACACGAACGGTTGGGCTAGCGCGACGGCGAGTGACGGACGTGCGATGGAGCTGGGCAGCAGCTAGGGGTGTCGACGGGCAAGGGGGGGCTTTCCTCTAGTTTCTCTCTAGTTTTGGGGCTTCAAAAGTTGATCAACCATGGAGAAAGCAAGCCCTTTGAAGAAGAAGGAGCCCTCTTAGGGTCCCTCCAAGCCTCCAAAGTCTTCTATTCTATCTCTATCTCCATTGGCAAGGCCCTACCACAATTGGCTGTCATCCAAGGCCAATTTGGTGCACAAAATTGCCCCTAGAAGCAATCCCAAGTGGTCCAAAATGTTGATGGACCCTTGGCCTACGAATTTTGGCCAAGCTTCCCTAAATTGAACCAATTCTCCTTAAATTGAATTGAATGTGGTCCCCATAAATCCAACCAAGTTGTCCTCGACCAAATTAACATTTTTCCTTACCAATTGAACCCACTTGAATGCCAAAAACGCGACAAAAATGGCCCTATTTTGAATTTTCGCCAAAAATCCCAGTTTGCAGAAAAATCTTTGGAGGATGAGTTGATGTTCCTAAAATGAATCATGGCATGAAAGAACTTTCAATTTCTAAAATTAAGTTCAAATTCGCGATTAATTTCAATCCAACGTGATTTCAACGTGACCTAGCCTGCCGGGTAGCTTTTAGAAATTTTTAGTGCAATTAACCCGTGGTCGATTAATTTCGAGCCACATTGTACATCTTTGACACATTAATGACTCTCGGTTGTCGTGAAAATTTCGAGGTTTCAAATACGGACACAAGGTACCAAAACGACAGAAAAATCGGTCTAGTGCCGATCGATGAGAATTTTGCAATTAGGTGGAATCACTCACACTTAATCACATGGCTCAGTCGAGTCGACCTATCTCCAATCCCTAATCAATTTTTAATTATGCCGCAATGACCCTTTGCAGACTAGCACAGTTGAGCAGTCGATTTCTAGTTGAATTCTTAAATCTATTGTGTTAAAATCCCTTAACGGCTTCGCCAGATGGACTAGGTATCTCATGAGTGATCTGCTTAGAGAATAGAACTATAGGCGCGTTGATTAAAAAAACCCGATTCATTCAATAGAAAATAGAATTGGAAATTCAAGATGTCACACCTTAGGCTTTTTAGCTTGTATTATTTTCTTGTAATGGTGTCCACTTAGCGTTTCTCTCCTTTCTATCAAGATTTCCCTGTATTCATTTTTCATATTACATGTAAAATCGAACCGCCTTCTAACTTGCAAGAGTGCCAGGTCATGTTTCCCTTGTATTGTTCGATGTAATCAATAAAAGTCATGAATATTTTCATGTAATTTTTAGAAAATGGGCATTATGATTAAAAATTTGTTATCGTTCCTTCTCAATTGTATAATTTCTTTTGAAGAAATATTGATGAGAGGATGCCATATGATACTAGGATCATATACACTTATTATCATTATTTCATCTCAAGAAAATATAAAATTGACTAGGTTTTGTATTTTCTTGATTTCTTTTAACTTGTACTAATTTGAACAATCTTCTTTTAAAAGGTACTAAAAGACAGCTGAGAAGCGGTCTATTATACGTATTCGCCATCAAGCAAGAATGGAGAACGAAGATACCCGTGTTCATGTTATTAACATGGAGAATCAAATGGCACAGATGATGGCACTGTTAGCTAATCTCTCCAACCAAGTCAAAAACTTAACTCTTGTAGCTCCCGCTACTCCTACCGTGAATCCTTCTATCGTGCCCTTTAACATGTCAGTAGTTGAACTCGTGGAGAAAGGGCCTACTAAAGAGTTTCAAACTGCTACCCCAATGGTTATTGATCTAGAGGTTCTATTTAAGGCGACCCCAACTCCATATTTTGATGAAGAAAGTTCGAGACACCTCGTGAAGATCGAGGAGCGCCTATGCATATTACAAGGCTATCAATTGTAGGGGTTCGATAAGTTGTCGCCCTTCGCTAAGGTTAAGGCTCTTGAATTCTACAAGGAGCCCGAGTTTACAAGGGAGTATGACGGCATTGGATGCCCCAAGACCCACTTAAAATACTATATGGGCAAGATGGCTTGCTACTCAGACAATCCTTCGCTCCTGATTAATTCCTTTCAAGATAGCTTGGTTGGTCCTGCGTTGACGTGGTTTAAAGAGTTGGACTTGGAGAAGATCCATACTTAGGAGGATCTCGCTGATGAATTCCTCCAACAATATAAGTTCAACACCGAGATCACCCAAACTCAAGAGAAATTGGTTATGGTCGAGAAAAGGAGAACTGGAATGTTCAGAGCTTATGCTTAAAGGTGGAGAGCCACTGCATCTCAAGGAAAGCCACTCCTGTCTGAGAAGGAGGCCGTGAAATTGCTACTTCAAGTTATGCCTCGGGACTTCTTCGAGAAAATGTACAACCACACTTGTACCAACTTATCTGCATTGGTGGAGTTAGGTGAACGCATTGAGGGGATCATGCGTGAAGGAAGGTTGACCAAGACCACAAACTATTGATATGCCTCGAAGAAAGATAATGAGTCAACTGTGAAAATTGCTTATATACAAAACTCATTTTCTCAGAGAATGTACAACCCTCAGGCTCATAAACTTGCTGTGGAGATAGAGAGCTCTACCCAAAACTTTGATCGCAAGGGAAAAGCCTCACAAATGCAATTTACTCCATTGCCTAGACCCATGTCTCAGTTACTTCCGATGCTAATTGAAAGTCATCTCGTGGATAATCCGCCAAAATTCCCTGGGTTCGACCTTAATAAGACACGCGAGTATCACATGGGAGAGAAGGGTCACCATGTGGATAGCTACTTGGTGCTCCGTTCCATGATTTAGAACTTGCTGGATAAGAAATTGCTCGCCTTTAAGGATTCAATGTCGAATGTCCAACAAAATCCCCTTGTGAAACACTTTGAAGATGTCAATATGATTTTTGGGGATGATGACAAGCATATACTTCTGATAGATATCCAGAGGTTGGAACAGATCACGCCCTTCGCTAATCGCCAACTGGAAGGTGACATCACTCGTGATGAGAAGATAGCTTGCTTGGTAAAGCTTGCTGAGCTAGGAGTTCTTCAATATGAAGATAGTGAGCCCGCTCTGAGACAAATGTCTCTAGTTGAGGTTGATTTGTTTGGCGAGGACATAATTTCAAAAGTCATAAAGAATGTTAGGAATCCAAGTCAGGATGACACTCGAAAGGAGGATCATCAAACCTTGAAAAGCAAAGCCCTTATGTACCAAGACTCTGATATTGGAAGTGAGGATGAATATGAAGCTTCCCGCATGAACCGTGAGTTTGTTCGAAAAGCTTGCGAAAGTGATGAAGTTGTTGATATCATTGGCCAACCAAGTGGCAAATATGACTTTAAGGTGAAGTTTACACCACCACCAAGTTTTTTCATTGACGTAAAAGGTATTATCCCAAGTGGATGGGATGATGAAGAAGACTTTACTCTAACTTTGCCGAAAGATAAATAGGTCCACTCTGATGACAAGGATGAGGATGAATAGAAAACTTCCCATTTGGATTGTGAGTTCATAAGGAAAGCCCATGAGAGAGGTGAAGAGGTGGACACCTTGAGACAACCAAGTGGGAAGTATGACTTTATGGTCAAGTATACTCCTCCTCCAAATTATTTCCAAAATCCCAAAGGCATTATCCCTAGTGGATGGGGAGATGAATTCCGGGGATGACTTCGTGGTTATGATTGAGCCTATTGTGATTGATCTGACTAAGGAGAAAATTCCCCATGGGGCTGGTGCAATCGACAAGAGTGTCATTGAGGTCGGCTCATTAATTGACAATATTGAAGCCATGAAGATCTCAAGCGCGGGTTTTGGACCTATCGTCATTGAATTGCCACCAGAAGTTGGTGAATGCTCTAATACCAAGGTATCTCCTACTTAAGATACCAAAGCGGTCTCTTGGAACTAAAATACAAATGAAATCGACGCCGTCATTCGATCGCGTCGAATCTACCCACTACATGAAGGTGTGGAAAAGAAGGCCGTAACTGATGAGGAAGCTAAACAACCCCTCAAAATACTCAAGACAAGTGAGGCAAAAGTGGTAGATCAATTATGCAAATTTTCTACTCATATTTCCTTGTTGGAGCTTTTTAAGACCTTTGAAAAGTATAGAAATGCCCGCCTCAAAATCTTGAATGAAGTCCATATGCCCGAGACCATTGGAGAGGTATAATTGGAGGATTTTGTGGGTATTATACTTCTTAAAGATCAAATAACCTTCTCTAAGAAAGACCTCCCTCTTGAAGGCCAAGCACACACTAAGCCACTATATGTGTCTGCTTAACATTTTGGGACTAGGATTTCGAGGGTCCTGGTCGATAAGGGGGATAGGAATAGAAAATGCCTGCCCTTTAAAGATTCTCGTTTGAGCCTTCAACAGGATGAGAAAGGAATCGATAGGGAAATCGACCCGCCATTGATGGTCAGCCCTGTTACCATTATTCAGAAATTCCAAGTGTTAGATATCTTAAGCAACTTTAGTCTGCTGTTGGGACAGCTTTGAATCCACGCTGCGGGGATCATTCCTTCTAGTCTTCATCATATGATGAAACTTCCCATCAATGGAAAGATAGTGACTATCCGATGCGAAAGAGACGTGGAGACTTTCCATAAAACTGATATACCTTTCATCGAGTCTGAGGTCAAAAGAGAGTTGAGCTACCACTTGTTTGAGTTGGTGTTTGTCACTCATGTGCCTGTTGGGTCGATCATCAGGAAACCTCAGTTCTCAAAGGCATCCTTAATGTCAAGTAAAGAACTACTCAAGAACGGTTTTGCCATTGAAAAAGGTCTAGGTAAGCTTGCCCAAAGCATGCCAAATCCCATTGAGGTGGTCAAGATCAACAAACGCGAAAGCCTAGGTTATCGGGCGACCATAAGGGTCAAAGTAATCATAAAGGCATGGAAGCTACCAACGCCTCCTGCCTTCACCATTGAAGAATTTATTTCTTGGCCCACTAAAGTTCTTACAAGAAGAGGAGGCCAATGTCTACCACTTCGCTGAGTTGTTCGATGATGGGTTGGTTGGCACCGTTAGTGAAGATGAAGAGCTTGCAGTTCCCGCTGTGTAAGGGATGTTTCTAATTCTTACATTTCATTTTAGTCGTATTCCATTCATTTCTCCCTTGCGAGGGAATTCCATTAATTTCATTCATTTACACTTGTAATAATCTGGATCAAAAACTTTATGGATCCAAGATGATATACGTTGTAATGCAGTTTTAGATATTAATAAAATTCACATTTTGTTGATAGACATGTGAAGTTTTCCAAACTAGTCCTATGATAATGCCTTGAGGCCTGGGCCTCTACACGATCTATAGTTTTAAAATATTTTAGTGGAACAAGGACGTTCGGTGACATGAGGGCTAGTTCCCTAATAAATTTTTCAAAAACCCGAATTCGAAAATAAAATTTTCATAACATTTGCATACATTGCATTCATTTATAATTATATACTAACCATTTTTTATTGCATTTCAGGCATGGCATTTCACACCATGATAGTCATTTGCATGGCTTGGATTCGCATTCAAGAGACTTTAGCAAACCTGATTATTCTGACTCAGAGAATGAGGATGATCCTCGAGTTATTGAAATGGAATGACTCAAACATGAAGAGTCCAAACCTCCTACCACCAAGCAACCAATCATTGTGAACTTAGGAGATTCAAATAACCCCAAAGAAACCAAAATTGGGGCAGGTCTCTCTCAAGCAGATGCTGATAGATTAATCGGACTTTTGAAAGAATACCAAGATATTTTTGCTTGGTTGTATGCTGATATGCCTGGTTTAGACCCTAAGATAGTGGAACATACCTTACCACTTGATCCTAATATTTTGCCCACAAAGTAAAAGCTTAGAAGGACGAAACCTGAGTTATCGAAAAAGATTGAAGAAGAAGTCATGAAGCTCTTAAATGTTGGTTTCATTGAAGTCACCCATTATGTTGATTGGATTGCTTATATAGTCCTAGTTATGAAGAATGATAGACGAGTCCAAGTCTGCGTTGATTAACGTGACCTGAAAAAGGCAAGCCCTAAGGATAATTTTCCTTTGTCACACATTGATGTCTTAGTTGACAGTACTACTAGATTCAAATTGTTCTCCTTCATGGATGTATTCTCCAGTTATAACTAAATCCGGATGAAAGAGGAAGACAAGACTAAAAATTCTTTCATCACCCCGTGGGGAACATTTTGCAACAAAGTTATGCCCTTTGGCTTGAAGAATGGAGGGGCAACATATCAATGAGTCATGGTGACCCTATTCCATAACATGATGCATTATGAGATTGACGTCTATGTCGATGACATGATTGCAAAGTCAAGACAAGGTGAAGACCATGTTGAAGTCTTAAGGAAATTATTTGACCGATTGAAGAAATTCAAGTTGAGGCTTAACCCCGCGAAATGCATATTTGGGACAAAGTCTATGAAGTTTCTTGGATTTATGGTTTGTAACAAAGGCATCGAAATAGATCCCTCTAAGGTAAAGGCCATATGTGAGCTAAAACCTCCTTCAACTATTAAGGAAGTGTGAAGCCTACTAGGAAGATTGAATTATGTTGCAAGATTCATTTCCCAATTGTCGGAAACCACTAAACCATTCTTCAAGTTGATGAAGAAGAATGCCAAGGTCAACTAGGATAAAGAATGTCAGAAATCATTTGAAGAGCTTAAGCAATATCTTTCGCGATCTCTTGTACTGGTATCGCTTATTCAAGGTGTGCCTTTGATATTGTATTTCACTATTCACAAAGAGCCTTTAGGAGCCATGTTGACCTAAAAAAGACCAAAGGATGGAATGGAACGTTTTATATACTACATCACTAAGAAATTCACTATCTTCGAGATCCGATATCCTGAAGTGGAAAAGACCTCTGTAGCCTTGATTTGGGTTTTATACCAACTAAGGCAATATACTCTTCACCACCGCATCCTGCTGGTGATAGAGAATGATCCGATTAAATACCTTTTGAAGAAGCCTACATTGGTTGGAAGGCTCGCTAAATGGCATATATTACTCTCAGAGTTTGATATCCAAAGCATGGCACAAGTCTGTCAAAGGAAAAGCGATAGCCGATATGTTAGCTTAAAATCCCGGGAAGTCTGATGATTGGGATGAAGTTGATGAATAGATTCATTTGGTCTCGCATGACAAGTGGACCATGTATTTTAATGGTGCTGTTAACCTTTCTAGTTCTGACACTGGGGCAATGTTAATATCCCCATAAGGTCAACATTACTTAGTAGTTGCAAAGTTGTTATTCCCTTGTACCAACAATATTTCTAAATACGAAACTTGCATCAGTAGTCTGCAATTAGCCATCAATATGAAAGTTAGAAAGCTTCGGGTTTATGATGATTCTGCACTCATCATCCTTCAGACGGGAGGCGAATGGCAAATGCGAGACGTAAAGTTGATTCCTTACCATGAATATCTTGAAGACTTGATCAAGGAATTTGACGAAATCTCTTTTGATTATCTGCCAAGATCACAAATCAATTTGCTGACGCCCTAGCAACCTTATAATTAATGTTATACGTAAGCAATGGTTTGAGCATTGATCCTTTGCAAATCGATGTCTTGAAGAAGCCTACTTATTACCTGATGATTGAAGAAGACCTAATGGTCAACCCTAGTATTATGGTATCATGAACTACCTTCGAGAAAGCAAATTTCTCTAAGGGAGTCAAGCCAATGATTGAAAATACCTGATGAAGTTAGCATCCAAATTCTTCCTTAGTGGAAGAGCCATTTATAAAAGGTCTATCTATTTAATTTTATTGAAGTGTGTGGATGCATAAGAAGCTAAACTCATGATGAAAGAGATACATGAAGGAGAGTATGACTCTCATATGAATGGTCATCTCTTAACAAGAAAAAATCATAAGGTTTGGTTACTTTTGGTTGACCATGGAATCCGATTGTATTCAACATGTGAGGTGTTGTCACCAATGCCAAGTCTATGGAGACAAAATCAACGCTTCTCCTAGTGAACTGCATCAAATGTCCGAGTCCTGGCCTTTTTCAATGTGGGGCATCAACATCATCAGACCAATTAATCCTAAAGCATCGAATGGACACCGTTTTATTTTAGTGGCCATTGATTACTTCACAAAATGGATTAAAAACAATTATTATGCCCACATCACTGCAAAGAACGTGGCAAAGTTCATCCATCATGATATCATCGCTCGATATGGAGTTCATAAAGCGATCATCATAGACAATAGATCAAACTTGAACAACAAGATAGTGGATGAATTATTTTGAGAGTTCCACATTCGCCACTTAAATTCTTCTCCTTACCATCCACAAATGAAAGGAGTTGTGGAAGCGGTATATAAAAACATCAAGAAGATTTTAGTCAAAATGGTTGAAAACTATTGTGATTGGCATGATTAGTTGCCAAATGATTTGCTTGTTTATCAAACTCCAATTCGTACTTCAATTGGGGTAACATCATTCTCTTTGGTTTATGGGATGGAAGTTGTGCTACCTATAGAAGTGGAAAGTCCTTCACTGAGGGTACTTTCTCAACTCAAGCTCTCTGAAACTAAATGGGTTCAACAAACGTTTGAACAACTCAATATGATTGATGAAAAAAGGGTAAAGGCCCTATGCCATGGACAAAGCTATTAGAAAAAAGTAGCTAAGTCGTTTAATCACAAGGTTAGACCAAGACATTTTGAGATCAATGATCTTGTCTTAAGAAAAGTCCTACCTATCATTCCAAATCCTTGTGGGAAGTTTACTCTGAACTACGAAGGTCCATATATTGTAAGAAAAGTGTTACCTGGAGGAGCATTGATCCTTGTACAAATGGATGGCCAAGAATTGCCAAGACCTATAAATGCTGACGCTGTCAAGAAATATTATCCATGAATAAAGTGAAAGACCATTGAGCCACTTTTAGATTGAATCCGAGCCACTTTAGGATATTTGCATCATGCATCTCATGCATACATATCGCATCTGCATGTTTGTTCATTTTGCAGGATCTCTGAAGAAGATTCCACTTGCTCAGGGGAGATCAATCTCAGAAATGCAAAACTTTCAAAAAAGGTGACAATCTTCTTTAGAACTTAGAAGTGGCCCTATCCTTTAGAATGCCGATAGAGTCAGTTAGAACTCTAGAAGTGAATCCTTGTGCCAAGTAAAGCTTGTTTTGTCCATAAATTTTATTCAACTTTGTTTCCAAAAGTCTCCCTAGTAAGGTCAAGGGAACATTTCTTTTCAAAAAAATTCGGTACATTTTCATTCCCTAGGGAGTTGAATTTAACCATAGTGTGCTTTGGAAAACCCAAAAAGGATTGTTAAATATACCAAGTGATAGTGCCTAAAATGATGAGAGGCAACCCCTTTACCAAACACGTCCTTATACATTCTTTGAGAGAATTGAGTGAAAAGAACCATGTCTTAAGACATGGGGTTCATTCATAGTGAATACATGGTTTGAGATGATAAAGACATTTTCTTTCTCAATCCCAAACACTACTGATATCCCTTGTAAGCTACTTTGAACCAAACAGAGAGCATTTCTAAAATAACTCTGTCAAGAACAACCCCACATTGGGGACAAAAAAGGGGGTCTTGGTTGAAAATTATAAAGCAAAAGATCAAGAAATATTTTATTGCTTTCACTTGCATCAATCTTCTTGTGCTAGCTTCAAGAGATTTCTTATCAAAACTTGAAGCATTCTAAAGTGACGAAAAACTTTTTGTCCACTATCCCAAATACAATTATCCTTGGCTTAGCAAAATTAAGCCTTATGAAATTCCTTTATAATCTCAGGTGATGATTATCTCCCCACACTAGGGCAAGGCATGTGATTTACCAACAAAATTAAAAATGTTGGTCGTGTTTGTAAATACCACTCTAGAGTCCTAGATACTCAAAAGAAAATGAAACTATGGGGCATGAAATAGTAGTGTGTCTGATAAAAGTAAGGCCAATGCCCATGGAAAATGCAAAGAAAAGCCAAAATGCAAAGAAAAGCAGAATTAATGGTCATGCAAAAGACCATTTGGAAAAAAAAAAAAGGCTTTGTAAAACATATATTGCAAGCAATGTAATTAGAAAAGAGAGCGAAGCTCTCATTTCTCAAGACAAATAGTCAAAAGGACTCTCGATATAGGTTAAATTTCAAGAGTCAGATTTCTGAAAAATTGTGTGATAGTAATGATGTCAAGATAATCACTCATTTTTAACCCCATGATATCTAAAAAATTTTCAGGCCTTTCTAAGCCTCACCTGAACCAAAATTACAACCCATATCCAAAGTCTCTTTCGATTGGGATGGTTCAAGTTGAAATGAGTGTATCACACGGGAGCTTTTGCTAGAAGGAGTAGAAGCAATCTTATCTTATCTTCAAGATTCTTGACTTGTAAACCTGATGAAGATATTGATTGAATATTCATTTCATGTCCTCAAAGTGTAAACCCTTTGTGTAAGCCCATGACCAAGCCATCATTATGGTCCTTTCAAAAGACCTTTTGAACAATGAATTATATTCATTGTGAACGTTTATGAAAATCTTAGACATAGGTTGAATGAGACCTCTCCAATGAGATTTAAGTAGTTTTCCCACATCAATGATTGGGAATAAAAGCCCTTTTTGAGAACTAGTGTGAAATACCTCTTGTGATTATGATATTTCCACTTGGCATATTTGATTTAACTCTTAGGTGGTTAATCAAATCTCATTTTGTTAAAATCCTCTCCCAAGGGATTTGACAATCGGTATCGTTTCGCAAGATTGGCTCTCAAGTAATCTCAAATCCCCTTTTCAAAATATGTGTTCCCTAATGAACCGGTTTTTGGTAATCCTAAACCATACACTTTGTCTTTTAGGTTCTTGGTCAACCTTAAACCTCGTCTTCTAGGTTCCTGATCAACCTTAAACCTTGTCCCTTAGGTTATAGGTTATCCTTAAACCTTGTCCTTAGGTTCCTGGTTATCCATAAAGCTTGTCCTTTAGATTCTAGGTTATCCATAAACCTTGTCTTTTAGGTTTTAGGTTATCCTCAAACCTTGTCTTTTAGGTTCTAAGTTATCCATAAACCTTGTTCTTTAGGTTATAGGTTATCCATAAATCTTATCTTTTAGGTTTTAGGTTATCCTTAAACCTTGTCTTTAGATTCTAGGTTATCCTCAAACCTTGTCTTTTAGGTTATAGGTTATCCATAAACCTTATTCTTAGGGTTTTAGGTGATCCTTAAACCTTGTCATTAGGTTAGTGGTTATCCTTAAACCATTCATTTTCCTTAATAACCTCATTTCCTTTATTCCATTCCACAAGAGAGAGACAGAGTGAAGAAACCCTAACAAGAGTTTAGATACACCAATGAATAAAGGTAAGTGTTAGGCACATCCCAAACCAAATATCATACCTTTTGTCATTTTCTATTCCCAAAGTAGAGTCGACTAAAAATTATAGGTATCAATTTTATCTTTGAGTGAAATCTCTTCGAACTCCCACTCAAAGAGGGTAGTTGTTGATACTTAATTTTTAGTCAACGTGTCATTCGAAGGTAAAAATCGAAATTTAGGTTTCTAATTGCGATTGAGCCCTAATTTTTCGGCAAAAAAGTGTTGGTTTTCATTTCTTTTTTTTACAATGTCGTTCTAGTTCATTTTCAAGAAAAACTCGAGAAGTCAAATGGTTGACTTTCGGGTTGACTTTTTTGTCAACCCTTTGACCAAAAGTCAATCTTAGGTCAAAAATTGATTTTTTACTCAAAAAGATGTCATTTAGCCTTAATTTCACTTTTGTCAAATCAATTTCTTAAAATTCAAATAATTGACCAAAAAAATCAACATTTTAGGAAAAATCAACTAAATGGTTGATTTTTGGTCAAACATTTGAAAAAAAAAATCAAAAAAATAAAAAATGCACAAATTCATTTCTTTTAATGTCAATTTAACTCTTTTTCTTTTTTGGTAAAGTTAATGCCAATTTAATTTTTGTATCGAAAATTTCACAGAATTCGATTAAAGACCTTGAATTTTGAATTTTTCAGTTTTAGGTTCTAAATCGACCAAAAATAAAATTACTTTTATTTTAGTCATAATTAGGCGTAGTTCATTTTTTGACATTTGGTTTAGGGACTATCTTAAATCTGCTTGTGCATTCAATTTCATGAATTGACGGGTCAAAATGCGAAATATCGTTTTAAGACCTAATTAGAGGACCAAAATCAATCATTCATAATTTGTGAACGGACGATTGTTTTTCACTTATTTCCTTAAGATAAGTCCAAATTTGAAATCGATTTTGAGAAATTCATACCAAAACTTATCAATTTAAAGAATTTTATCCTCCCGAGTATAAGAAAATCAAGCAATTAAGTTTTAATTATCAAAATTTGAATTGACACATTCATGGTTACGGTTTAATTTCATAATTCTAGGTCAAATTTTGACATTAGGCCTAGATTCATTTTTGGCATAAGCCCAAGTGCTTTAATTTAAAGTGAATTTGAAGGTGATGAGTGATCTTGCACATGGGTAGTTCATTAGAAAAGATAATTGTGATATTAATTGAACTCAATTTTGATTAATTTGCAATTTTGGCCATTGAAATGCAAATTTGGCCATTTTAGCCATTTAAGCCCAATTTAAAGCACCTATGATTTTGACCCATTGTCTTTCAAGATAAACATTTAATTAGGTCAATAAAAGGCTCCTAAATCATGTTCATAAGGTTTGATTAGCTTAATTGTAATTCAATTTGCCAATTTCTTCTTAAATATGGTAAAATTCATTTTCAGTTTGGTCATTCAGGGACCAAATTGCATAAATTTTAGACCCAAGGGTCCCAAGTGGACGAAATAGTAAGAACCAGACCAAACTGGTCAAGAACCATTCAAAATCTAGCCAAACTAGTTTAACCAGTCTAACTAGCCACTGGCGGGGCTAGCACCCCTTGCTAGCTGATTCTTGACCTCTAGCGATCAATTCCTAGATCCTCTTAATGTCAATTTCACTTCTACACCTTCAATTTCCCAAAATTTCACATATTGATCCTTGAATTTCATCAAATTGTAATTTAACCCCTAATTTGACATTTTGACTCAATTTTTGATTTTGGCTCGGGTTTTTGCAAATCAAATCTACTAGATCAATTATCCGACACCTCGAGATCATGATAAAGCCTTCGAAATCGATTTTGACCATTGGATCAAAATTGCTTAACTTGGGGAATATATAAGTCAAATTTTCCCTCCATTTTAGGGGGGCTTTCATTATGCACGAAATTTTCTCTTTCTAGAGGTCTGTCTCTCTATTCTCTCTATTTTGGTGCCAAAAATCATATCTCCATTTCTCTCTCTAGTTTGGTTCGACCAAATCTCTTTTCGATGGGCTTTTTGCAGCCGGTTCTAGCCCCCGTTGGCGGTCTTCATCCCTACACCATCATCCTTCTCCTTCATCCCTCACTCCCAATGGTGATTGGAGCAAGATCCAACTCCCCTAGATCAATTCTGGTGTCCAAATCTCCATCGGTGCAACTAAACCAATTCATTCTTGAACCGGTCTTGTTCCAAATCTAAGCAGCGACGACTGGAGGTTCTGCAAAGCTTTGATCCTCTTTTTAGCTTGTCCACAAGCCCAAGGTGACTGGAGCTTGAAGATCAGTTTAGCTGAACCGGTTCCATTGGTAGTTACAAACCGATGATGATTCAGCTTGATTGGATATCAATCCAGCCCCTAGACGTTCCACGTTGACCTACTTACAATCCTTGAGGAGCTTGATTGATCGACAGTGGTTATAATCAACGAAAATCATGATAAAAGGTAATTTCTTGGTCTTGAACCCCATGAAGTGAGGCCGGTTAGTCGGCCGGGGTTATAATTCAATTTTAAGTAAATACATGATGATTAGATGTTAGATGATGGATTTGAATAATGATTTGCTGCAATTGAGTGTTTTTAAATTATGAACTTGAATATTTGTGGTTGATTTAGATTGAATTGGCAATTTCGTAGCTATAGAACTAATCTACTGTTCTAACCAAAACGAGGTCCGAAATGATCTTGTTTCAAATCGAATCCTCTTAGGCTTAAATAATAAACATCTCAAGCTTCGAAACAATAGGTCACATGCCTCAATCGAGTGTTGTTTGACTCAAAAAACATCTCGAAAAATGAGTGATTTTGCAGTAGTTTATGAGGATTTTCGGTTTTGTTCTTGTTTCAAAATGAGATTTTACTATTTTTGTGTAGTTTCCTGTGATGATTTCTAGACAATCCTACCTCATGAGTTTTGTTTCAAATCTTCTTGTGCATGCCTTGTAATTTTTTCATGATTTTTGGACGTCTTTAACTAGGTCAAATCTACTCAAATCCATCTTGGGTCAGTTTGTTCCATGTTGATCTTTGATTTTGTCATTTTTGTACTAATCTATGTGTTGACTTCTAGAGAAACTTTCCTTCATAAAAGTTGCTCGTACTAGTGTGATGCATGTTCTATATTTTTTTTTTTCGCAATTTTTAGACATGTTAAACTAGGTCAAAATCACTTAGATCTGAACATAGGATGATCTACCTTACATTAATTCGAATTATGTTTTGGTAAAATTGAGTTCACAAATGAGCTTGTTTGGTCTCAAATCATTCATGAAAGTTGAAATACATGATGTATATGTTCAATTGATGAATGCTTTGTAAAGTCTTGATGCTGGCAAGTGAGTCAATTGCATGGGTTTAGGTGAAAGTGTGTTGCAGCAATACATAACTTAGATATGCATTTCTATTTTGTCATTTTTTCTATAATTCGTGTGATCACAGTTAGGTTTTGAACTCTTAACAAGAAACGTTCATAATTGCATGCTCTATATGTAGGATTTTTGTAAGATTTCCCACGTCTTGAGATGGCTGAAATTGTACACATTCTATGAGGTTAATGCTAAAATGAAATCTTGCCATATATGCATCTTACCTTGCTTATTTGAGACATTTAAAGACTAAATTTTAAGATAATGTCTTCTTAACACTTAAACTACATGTTACAAGATTTGAGTACATGTTTAGGTCATTGTATTTGAGTGCCATTTTGCATGATTAATGCATGCTATAAGAGCGCATGTTTACCTAAAAAACCCTCAAGTATTTCATCATGAATCTTGAATCATCTCCTATTGTCATCGAATTGTATGACATTTTCTCATGCCGATTTAGGGTTAGGTAATCACCCCAATTGTTTGCCGTATATAATTCTATGTCGCGATTTTTTCATGCCATTTGTGCATTTCTTGAATGGTTTTGAGATTCATTGATGCATGTTTGTGTTATGGTTTGTAGTTACCAACATGTGTACCTTTAGAGATCTTGATCTTAGAGTACCAATTTGACCTAGTTCGGACTCGAGCCCTTCTAGGAAGTCATAAGGCATGCTTAGAAATTTCCAATGCCACTAACTTCACATAGATCGCTCATCATTTAGACCACTTTCCATTTTTTCAAAACTAGATCAAAATTTGGATATGAGATCAAATTCAAACCCCTGTTCTAACCCTTGTTTGAACAGACCTTTAATATTCCTATTTCATTTTTTCTATTAGGATTATGTACTTGGCCTCTTAATGAAACTTGTTTGTTGTCATGTTTGCTATGTTTTGTATAAATTTAGTGATTTTCAAACTTGTTTTGATAAGACAAATCCCTGTGATATTGGCAGAGTATTCTGCTGTTTTGACAATTTTCTGACATGATGTTGCTTATTGTTTGATTTTTGTAACATCATGTGTAGCTCCATTAAGAAATTTTTCTTCACAAAAGTTGTTTGTTATCCTATTGTGCATGTTAAGAATTTTGTCATTGCCTAATTTTGCTATCTTTACATACTTGTTCTGAAATTTTCTAATATGAACATGATTGTGATTGTATAGATAAACTTTCTAGGTTAGTTTGTGCATGAACCTAGGTCATTCTATCTTCATAAAAGTTGCTCTAAATACCTCGATATTCGTTGTTAAATGATTTTCAACGAATCATTTTTTCAAATCAAATTTTAAAATAATACTTTGGTACATGTGATGTTCTCCAATCCAAAGCTCGATTTGGCTTAAGGAAAAATTGTGGTTTGGACCATATTCAATGCTTGCGACGCTTGCGAGTTCATTTATGCGAGCCCTAGGTTAGACTTGGCAATTGAATGTATTCCATAACCTAGATATTCCTTAACTATAAATATTTTCAAAACTTTTTAAAAATCATAATTTGACATCATGAAAGTTACGATTTAAATTATATTTGAAATGTCTGCGACGCTTGTGAGTACATTTATATGAGCCTCGAGCTAGCCTTGGCAATTGAATGCCTTTCATAATCGAGACATCACTTTGTCTCAAAACATTTCATATATGATTTCAAAAGATATTTTTGAGATATCACATGTACCCTCCATACATACAATCAAGTCATTCATTTAGAATTGCCTGTGTTTACAATTGGTGCATGCTTTTAGTAATAAGTGACCCACTAGCGGTTCACTTTCTTGCTTCATTGGTTGGGAAACAAGGTCCAAAAGATCTGCATGCATGTGACTTCTAGATGAATGGTAGGGTTGATGCATGATATCGAAGGAAAACCCAAGGATCACATAGATCGCTTGGTTAGGAAACTTATAAATGTTATTGGCCATGCAATAGTACAATTAATCGATAATGGCTATAAGTCACAAAATGGATTGGGTATGTGTCTTAATGGGACCCAGCATGAAAGACAAAGGCTGACCCCGCTCTCACCAAGAAGTGTCCATTCATATGGGGGCCGCACTCCCCTTCATGTATCTCTTTCATCAAACGGTCTACTTCTTTAAGCATCGACACACCTCGGCAATGTCGAGTCGAATGACCTTTTGTAGAGGACATCTCCACCGGCGAAGAATTTTGATGCTAACTTCATCAAATACTTTACGTTTGCTGCTTCACTTCCTTCGGGGAATTCGCCCTTTTGCGAGTACTTCAAGATGTCGTGATACCAAGGCTATCCATCCGGTTCTCTTCGACTGTCATGCAATAAACCGAGCGCCTAAGGATCTCAATTCTCAACGGTTCAATGTCCATGCCTCCAACTACTTGTAACATTGAAGACAGGGTAGCCAGGGCATCAACGAACTAAGTTTGAGACCTTGGTAAGTATTTGAATGGTATTTCTTGGAATTCCTCCATTAACTCCCCAGGAACTCATGATACTGAATCAATTTAGAATCTCGTGTTCGCCATTCGCCTTTGGTTTGAAAGATGATAATGGCCGTATCACCATAAGCTTGCAGCTTCTGAATTTTCATATCGATGGTGGCCTGGAGGCCGAGAATGCATGCTTCGTACTCAACGACGTTATTCGTGCAAGGGATCATCAATTTAGCAATAATGGGGTAATACCGTCTATCTGGGGAGATAATAACTGCATCAATACCGACTTGAATAAATTAATTACACCATCGAAATACATAGTCCATTTGTCGCTTGATACAAGTAAAATTCGCTCCTCTGCATCACTATCCTCATCAGATGCTACAGACCTCTCGGAATTTTTTGCCAACATGTCTACTATGGCGCGACCTTTAACGGACTTTTGTCCGAGGCTTTGAACATCAAACTTTGAAAATAAGATTTTCCACTTGGCCAACTTGCCAACCAATGGCGGCTTTTCTAGGAGATACCGATGGAATCATTTTTGGTCACCAACAAGATTCGGTGATGAGGCGTGTATTGCCGTAGCCTGTGCAAGGCCCAAATCAAAGTCACACAAGTTTTCTCAACTTCTGTATAGTTCATCTCAAAAACAGTGAACTTCTTGCTCAAGTAGTATATCCCGCATTCTCTCCCATCATTTGGTCTTTTCTGGGCTAACATGGCTCCCAGTGATTCGTCATGTATGGTCAAGTACAAAATCAAGGGAATTTTAGGGAGTGGGGGCACTAAGATTGGTGCATGAGTGAAATAGTGTTTTATCTTCTCGAAGGTAACCTGGCACTCGGCATCCCACTTGATCTTTGCATTCTTTTTCAGGAGTTTGAAAAATGGCTTCGCTGTATCAGACAACTGACAAATGAATCTCGCCACGTAATTAAGTCGTCCCATTAGGTTGCGGACTTCTTTGGCGATAATCGGGGGTCGTAAATCGCAGATGACCTTAACCTTTGACGATTCAATTTCTATGCCCCTATTACTGACTATGAACCCTAACAGCTTCCCAGATCTCGCTCCAAAAACGCATTTCACGGGATTAAGGCATAGCTTGAACTTCCGAAGTTGTTCGAACAATTTTCGCATGACTTCAACATGGTCCTCACCTCGTCTTGATTTTGCAATCATATCATCCACATATACTTCGATCTCCTTGTGCATCATTTCATGAAACAACGTGACCATGGCCCTTTGATATGTTGCCCCAGCATTCTTTAGACCAAAAGGCATCACTTTGTAGCAAAAAGTTCCCCAAGAAGTTATAAATGATGTTTTGCTTCTATCTTCCTCCTTCACACGGATTTGGTTATATCCAAAAAAACCGTCCATGAAGGAGAATAACTCAAATCCCGTTGTACTATCAACCAAGACATCAATATGCAGGAGCGGAAAGTCATCATTGGGACTTGCTCGATTCAGGTCGCAATAGTCAACACACACTCTGATTTGCCCATCTTTCTTCATTACAGGCACGATATTTGCTACCCCATCAGGATAACATGTCACTTCGATAAAATCTACTTTCAGCAATTTCATCACTTATTCTTCAATCTTCTTAGACAACTCTAGTTTAGTACTCCTAAGTCTTTGCTTCTTAGGTGGCACATTAGGATTTGTCGGCAAAGCGTGTTCCACAATTTCAGGGACGAATCCTAGCTTGTTGGCATATGTCCAAGCAAACACACCTTGATATTCTTTCAGGAGTTTAGTCATCCTTTCCGCATCTGACTCTGAGAGACATGCCCCGATCCCTAACATTCTCTACATCACCCAAGTTTATGGTGACTATTCATTCTTCTGTCAATGGTTTCGATTCTTCATGTCGATTCCATTCACGTTCGATCCCCTTTTGGTCATCATCGGTGTCATCAAAACCTAAGAGACTTTCTTCATGCACATCCATGTCACGTGAGTCCTTATCATGATTATGCATAATGAAATGCCTGGGATGCGATGAGATAAGTTAGAGCATGTCAACAATAAAGATCATGCATGTCATTTTCGAAGAATTTTTGAAGTACTTTGTAAAAAGTTTCAAGAACTCATCCTTATATCCTCGTATTTCCTCGTCCTTGCAAAATAGTCAAACTTGGGAGCATGTGGAGGCCCAAGCCTCAGCGACAATCATAGGACTAGTATGATGTGCTTCCATATGTCCTTAATAAAACATGCGTTTATTTTATTGAATGAGAAAAAATAAGGCCGTATTTTAACAAACACCACCCTTGACCAACGGCTCAAGATCAAGGCTGACCAAAAGGAAGACAAATAAGTAAATTGCGAGTTAAAGGGGTTGAAAAACTTACCCTACTCATTAAGTAGCAATGCCAATGACATAGACATGCGCATAGGGCGGTGGTTCGATTTCTACTCTAAACGGCCCAAAATAGAGCCATAGGATCACCGGACCAAACCAACAAGATCCGGCTAGGTCGTGTTACCCATGACTCTGGCTTTGTCAAAGGGCCAACCCGTGTCTCGTGGTTGTAGATCAGGGTATGGACCTTTGACATTATGAAGGAAATTTTGGGGTTGAGATGGGCGACTCATACTACATGGTTGTAGTCGGAGTGGTATCCACCTCAACATCATCCTAAATGATCCTATGCGGCCCAGGTCTGGTGGCAAATAGTGTGCTATGGTGTAGTGCAATGCAGGGAAGGCGGGCATGACAATTTATAAGCAAGTAGTACTTCATGCGTAAATAAACCATTTATTCCTACATCCCCCTACAAAACAAGGATTAGCAATCACTTCCCCTTATACCTCACATTCTGCATGAACATTTAACACTTGACACGTTAAGGCGTACTTTGAATCCTTACTACCAAACAAAAATATTTTTGAACAATATCAATTTCAATCTAAGTCCTCTAAGGTCTAAAACCAAGTCCCCAGTGGAGTCACCAAGCTGTCGCGATCTACCTCTCGAGGGGAATGAATATGTTTAGAGGTATTGCCTAAAGGACGGACCTAAGGCCCATGATTAGGCATGAGCTCTCCCAAGCCCATACCTCCTGCAACATTGGGATATTCTTAAGAATTTCGCAATAAGGAGTCGCCACTAGCCTATTGGGGTTGGCTAGAAACCAAGCGAGGCATGGGAGTATGTCTCATTCCTACACAACCAGAGAATCTAGGGTCGGGGAATTGATTACACTAATTGACCAATTAGTGCCATTTCGATATCTAATCTTGTTCATTTCAAAAGAAAAGATTTTTGGCAGACAGTTTTGATTGATTTTATGCCTATCCACTAACATGTGAGGTGATCATGCAAGTACGCAATCATTGAAGTGACAATTAACAACCAAGCTCCTAATTGCAGTAAAATTAGCGCATGCAACTAAACATTTATTTTGTTCTAGAGTGTATGGAGAAGAAAAAACATGCTGGAAACCAGATTCATCACAAAACTTCGTAAAGTCTTGATTTTCAAACTCACCTTCATAGTTTGTACGTATACTTGAAATAGCATATCCTTTTTCATTCTAAACTTTATTGGCAAACTTTGAAAAGTGAGAAAAGGCTTCAGACTTATTTGCTAGAAAGTAAACTTAAGTAAAGCGAGAGTAATCATCCGTGATTACTAGACAATATCTCTTTCCACCAATGTTTTGAGTCCTAGTTGGTCCAAAAAGGTCCATATGCAGAAGCTGCAAAACTCAATTAGTAGAAACTTGATTTACAAGTTCAAAAAGAACTTCTAACATGTTTTCCCAAAACACAGGGAGTGCATAATTCAGACTTTTGATAAGTCATGTTAGGAAGACCACGAACAAGCTTCTTGGATGAAATCTTGGCAATCTGCTTCATGTTAACACAACTAAGCTTTTGATGCTATGCTTCATCTTGAATGGAAATAAGACACTAAGAGCTTTCTGTCCGGAAGATAAATGTTCTCATGTCTTCACCCAGTGAAAGATTGAGAGAAATCTTTACTTGTTCCCGAACAAATGCATTCTTGGAAATTAATTTTGAATCCAGTATCGCAAGTTGACTTATGCTAAGTAGATTGTAATTCAGTCCTTCTACTAAAGAAACATTGTTGCTAGTCAGGCTTCTAATCTTTACGGTTCCATATCCAACAATTCTTCATTTGATGTTTCCACCAAAGGAAACTCTTCCACCATTTATTTGAACAAGCTTTATAAAGCAACTTGAATCTCCTGTCATGTGTCTTGAACAACCACTATCAAAATACCATTTGATCTTTTTCTTGATAGTGACCTGTCATCAAAATAAGAACTCAAGCTTTTTTTGGTACCCATATTTTCTTGGGTTCAGGAAAGTTAGTGTTAAAAACAATATTTGCCCAGTTTCTCTTAACAGGTCTCCAAACCTTGGGACATTCCTTCTCGAAATGTTCTGGACTGTTACACTTTGAGCATTTGAGAGCACTTCGGCCAACGGGTTTTACAAAAACTCTTTGAAAATGATTTTTGTAAAATGCCTTTGTAGGTCTTTATTTGATTCTTTTTTAACTTCAAGAAAATTAATTAAAGGAATAGTTTCTGGAGTCATACCTAGACCAGATTTGTTGAAAAAATTCTTTGTACGAAAGAATTTTTTCTAATTTCTCAGATCCTTTTGAAAATCTTTTTGTGATATTCGAATTTTTTTCTTTCAAAAAGACATTTTCTTTAGAAATAGAATCAGAATTTTCTTTCAAAATAATAAAACTTTCATTTAGATTTTCAAACTTTTCTTTCCAAGAAGTTTATTGTTGCTTCAATTTAGAATTCTCCCTCTTAAGCTCGGAGATCATTTTAAGAGATGCTTTAAGACTAAGACAGAGTTCATCTATATACTTCGAGACTTTAACATGAATTTTTAAATTGCTAACCTCATTTCTTTGTCTGAGTCTGAATCCGAATCTATTTCAAAGTCTGAGTCTGACTCTGAATTTGCCATTAGACAAATGTTGGCATATTCTTCATCACTTTCCTCGCATTCAGTGTCACTCCACGTTTCTGCTTTGAGAGCCTTCTTATACTTCTCAGTTCTTTCTTTCTTTTTCTTCAACAAATGACAGTTAGATCTAGTATGCCCATTTTTCTTGCATTCAAAACATATTACATCTTTGCTGATCTCGTTGTCCTTAGTCGATCTCTTCTGGAAATTTTGCGTTTTCTACTTTTTCCAGTTGAATTTTCTTCCATTTCTATTCAACTTCCTGAACTTTTTAATCATAAGCGCCAGTTCTTCATCGTCCATTTCATCTTCTGAATCTGTATCATCAGAATCATCGTTAAATTTTAAAGCAATTGACTTCTTACCTTTAGGATCTTCTTCCTCATTTATCTGCTCCACTTCATATGATTGAAGTGTGACCAACAAGTTTATCTACTGAAAGAGGCATAATCCTCTAAATTTCTCTAATTAAAGTCTTCATGTGATTCCAGTCTTTGGAGAGTCCACGCAACAATTTATTGACCTTCATTGGTCTTGAGATTGGTTGTCCTTGATATGCCAGGCCGTTTACAATCTCTGTGAAGCAACTAAATAGATCAGTGATAGATTCTCCAAGCTTCATCTTGAAGGTTTCATACTATCTGAGTAGAATATTGATTTTTGTTTCGTTTACTTGATCAGTTCCTTCATAGGTAACATGCAATTTGACCAAACTTCTTTCGTTGTTTCAACAGGAAGAAATTTGATTATACTCAGTAGGAGATAAAGCATAGTATAAAGAGTAGATAGCTTTAGCATCAAGAGCTTGTCTCTTGGTTAATTCTTCTTGTGTCATTTCGCCAGCATCTACAACTTATTTTCCTCTTTCTGAGGTTGTTGTAGCTTTGGGATTGATCCATTTTTCTACCACATCCCATTCTAGGGGATCTTTCGATCTCAAAAACGCCTTCATCTTGTTTTTCCACACATTATTCCTTCCCATCAAAGTAAGGAGGTCTGGTGTTGCTTTGGCCTTCAACAAAACCTAGAGCCAAAATACTAGCCATAGATCTTTAGCTCAGAAGTAAAAACACTTCAACAAAATGAGCATACAAGCTCTGATATCAATTGAAAGGGCTAGTAATAACACTTAGAGGGGGTGAATAAGTGTAATAAAAATTCTCACAAGATTCAGAAGTAATAAAACTTTGAGCCTCTACTGAATAAGTGTAATAAAAATTCTCACTAAGAATTCAAAAGAGATTTTACAATCTTGCGATCTTGACTTCACGGTGAAGAGTCTCTACTGATCTCTCACAAGTCTCACTATGAGTTTCTCTCTTTTGTATACAACTTTGAGCTCAGTGAAATAGTAAGAAACTAGGAAGTTTCAGACTTTGAAATTTTTCTTTCACGCACTTTATCGAATAACTTAGAGAGTCCACCTTAAATACTCCTTCATGCCTTCACGACCGTTGGCACTTTCCAAATAAACTTTTCTAATCTACCTGTTGGACAGAATCAATCAAGAAGATCTCGAGTCATTTGAAAATTGAGGTGAAAGCCCATCAATCATGTTCACCCATACAATCAGGATCTTGGTTTCCATAAGTAAAACCTTCCAAGTTTGCTTGCCTTCCAAAAGATTTGATTATCGAAATTATTTCCAATAAAGATAGTCAACCATATATGTGCTATATCCAGCCATAAGGTCATCCGTAAGCCATACGAATCGAATCCTTGAAGAAATAAAGATAATGTCGCATCTGGATAAGTCTTCATTCTTCAATCTGGAAACTGTCGGTGTGGGCAGACTTTGAACCTAAAGTCTAGTAGTCTTCAGACTTTGACGTTAGAGTTTAGATGTCTTCATATTACACTTTCTGAAATGTTTTGTCAACTTCAAAACAGTAAAGGAGTTTTCTCCAACACTTTCTACAGCCAATGATAGTATATTAAAAAAAATGGTAGTAGTAGGTGCAAACCTTAGGCGCCGTCCACAAAAGAGTTCCTTTGAAGGATTTAGCAGCATTCATTTTGGTGGCCTGTACAAAAAACACAAAAAGCTGATATGTTATCTAGGCAAAGTAAAGAACGACACATGCTTTAGTTTGTGCAGTCTATAGGTGTGTTTGTCTTGTGCACACGCATGTGAATTTGTACATGCATCTTTGTTCCTTGCACATGCTTTGTGTAGCATATGTATTTGGGCATGTGCCTTTGCTACTTGTGCAAGCTCGCGTGCACAGAGAGAGAGAGAGAGAGAGAGAGAGAGAGAGAGTTTGATTTCGCTGATGGGATATACCTTTGCCCATCCAAAGTCTGCAACTTTCACAGATCCACTTGCATCAACCAGTATATTAGCACATTTAATATCCCTACAGAATCAAGGAACTGGGGGCATGAGAAACCAGCACATATAAAAGGAGGATCTGGAAGGTTAAAGTTGTCCTCCCTCACAGTTAATAGTATTGCAAATTTATGTTTCCACCTTCCAGCATTCACATAGTAAAAGAATCTTGTCTATGCTAAATATTGCGGAACAAGCTCATAATGCTACTCCATTCTTTCCTGATTATCATGAGAAATCTACTTATCATAACATTATATTTTGGTTTAAGGATCTGACAGCTCCCCAAAATCCACAAAAAGTATTTGGATAAGTAAAAGAAGTATCATCAAAAGGCTCCATGGGATGCCATGGGACAAGATAGACAAATTTCAATGTGCTCTTTGTTTGGTTATGATCTCTTTCCTCAACAAAATCAACCTTACATCAGAAATCATAAGTGTGAATCACTATTTCAATTAGTCAAAACTACTAATGCAATTCAAGCATCTTTCTTCTACCTGTGTATAACCTTCTTGTCATGAAGATACTTTAAACCATTTAAAATTTGCCTAGTGTAAGAAGAGACTTGGGATTCTATCAAGCCGTAGTCGCGATAAAGAGTTGCAACTGATCCTTTGATCATGATCTCAAGGAATACGTAAAGCTTGTCAATATCCTGGAAGAGAGTGAAAATCATATATGTTAGAATAACCAACTCAAAAATCTAAGCTATTAGGTGGAACAAGACAAGGTATATAAGGCACATTGAAACTACATAAACAAGCAATGTGGAAAACTATAACAGGCCCCTCTAATGTGCAAACGGATAAAAAACAGCCCATGGAATTGCGGAAAAGGAAGTTATGTACGGAAATAAATTGCAGCATCACCTGCTTCCGAAATCATGTCAGAACCCAAAAGATTATGCTTTTAGGTGAAAGGGGGCTACAATTATATAAGGCCCATCAAAACACCATAAACAAACTATATGGGATATTATAACAAGATACGCTAGAGACAACCATACCAGATAGAAAATAAAATGAAACAAACATTGGTGACGTTTAACTTTTTCTCATCCTAATGATGCCGGACGTACAGGCCTCTTATAACACCTAACCAATCATTGGATCAAGACAACACCCTTCCCACAGCAATCAGGTGTACGAAGACAAGAGGCTCCTAGAAAAGGCCCTGAGGAAATTATTTTTACAGGGACTAGAAATCATTGTTGAGTTCGTTGTGGCTCCTGAATTGCACTTTGGTAATGAGGACCTCCTCAATAAACGATCAGTGTCTAGTGAGAATCTGCCTGATGGAGGTTACTTTAGTAAAAGTTTACATCAGATGACAATTTAACAGTAATTTTGTGGACTTAAATAGGAAAATAAGGCAAGAACGCATGGGGCTGTGCCATTCTGTTGTTGATTTCCTCGAACACCACGAATATCCAGGTTCTAAGCGTTTACCACGGTTTCAAGTTGCATCAGTGCCGACAAAAAAAAGTTGCGTGGGTCCTATTTCGTTAATCCCTCATTGCCACAAAACAATGTGGTGGATTGTAGGTGTAGTAAACCAAATTTGATTCGAAAGCGACAATCTTTTGCATGTTTCATCTCCAAAAGGTTATGTCATGGTACTTTCTTAGAATCTGATGCGCCTTGCCAAACTATGTTTAGAAAAGAACAAAAAAACGGGTACTTGAACATTTAAGCCAACAAGATGGGACATACTTCCCTCACTTGAACAATGATCGATTCCATATTCAGTAAGAACTATATGATGCTGCATAAAAATGAGTAGTGGAATAAAAGACACGCTGAACTAGAATAGATGGAAAAAATCAGCTCGCGGAGGAACATCATTGTTAATGCTACAGCCAAGACCAGTTATAGTTAAGGAAGAAAAGGCGGACGCATTAGTCATGCAGACATCAGATGGTCAATTAAAGGACCCATGAAGAATTAAATGACTTCAATTTCTCATCCTTCGGTTCCTTTTTATTAGTCCTGAGAGTTTGACCCAAATCTTCAGTTTCCAAGATATTGTAAATCATTCACCACCAGAAAACAAAGGGTCAATTGATTACAAGACAAGCACTTTCCAGAAGGGAGAAAAAAAAATTACTTCCAATGCGAGAGAGAGAGAGAGAGAGAGAGAGAGAGAGACTCCATGAACTGGCATCTACTCTATGTATTTTCTTTCTCGTATAATTACTATTACAGGTAATGGTAAATTCATCACAAACTTTTCTTGTGGTGGAGGGGACCTAAAAATGACCATCTCTGTCATGAGTTGCGGTCACTCCCAAAAAGCCGCACCTGCTGCGATCTTATTAACAGGATAATTGCAGCTAATACATGCAGTGATGATGATGCCAGCACTATCTCGTGGCTGCTATAACACCCCCAAATTATTTTTGCCGAATTCTGGTGACATCACAATCGATGCCAAAGTGAAAGACACCGCAAAAAACAACTTAGCAAGAAGGAACCGCACCTTGTCTGTGCCGATATATTGAACTATGTTCTCATGTTCCAACTGACTTAAAAAGAGAAATGTCCTGAAAAGTAAAGCAGAGTATCACTAGAAAGAAAGAGTCAAAAGAAAAAATTATTCAAAACACACTTGATCTATGGTTGCATACACGGCAGCCTTATGAATAGTTGTGCATATACAGAAAGACACAAGCAGTCACCTGCTCAAGCTGCAGTAAGCTATGATTGGTATGATCTGACAAAGAAATCTCCTTTACAGTGAAGTAGGATCCATCGCTGTGGAAATAAAGAAGCGAGGTTTCAATAAGTTCGACAACACTCAAGCTAGAACTCCAATATGAAGATCAAATCCTTTAAGCGTGTTTGGCATGTCTCTGGGAACCAAAAAGATTACATGATTTGATCCCAATGGCACCCAGATGCCACGGGAAAACATCCGATCATACTTCGCCCCCAAACATTAAACGATAATCAAAGAGAGGAAGAGGGAATCTCACTCAGTGATGACATCATAGACATCTCCGAACGAACCCTTTCCCAACACCCGCAACTTCCTCCATGAGTTGATTCTTCGTTTGAACCTCCAAAACAGGGCGCCATGATTTTAAATCGCCGGCAGAAGGATGTTCCCCACACCATGTTCATCCTCCACCGACTCCTTGTCTTCGACAGCAGAACCGTACGAATCATCTCCATCCGACCAATCCAATTCATTCGAAGGGCATGTGTAGAAGATAGTGGGGGAAGGAGGAGGAGAAGTGGACATGCAGTAGGAGCTTCCCTCCGGCATCGCGATCAAAGAGAAGAGGAGGAAAAAGCTTTGCGAAGGCGGGAAGATACTGAAGCGAGGGGACACGAACCCTTTCATGGTTGGTTTTCTACGTGCTGAAGGGTGGGACCCAAAAAATATAATCGCGATATTTCGGATAGCGTTTTAGCCAACTTAAGGATAGCGGAGGAAGCGCGACCCCTTATTTATGTTCGCCGCGCCCCTGTACGAACAGAAAAGGGTACCAAGGCTCCGCAGTTTGCCTGGGATAACTCAATCCATATCCAATCTATTTAACTAAATCCAGATCCATGGTTACATATACGACAGCCTTATAAATAGTTTTGAATGGACGTTTTCAGCTTGGAAGTTATAAGATCTTAATCAAGTAGTCATGTGTCATGGGAACTAAGGGGCATGAAAAAGCAAAAGTCGGTAAAAGCAAGGCCAATGCCCATGAAAACGAAGTGAAGAAAAAATGAATGAGAATGAGGGGCATCAGCTCCTCGGTAAAAGCAAGTAGCTCAAAAAGAGAAAAAATCAAGCACTTGGGTGTAGTGAGTCATATCCCCAACAAGGCGATACTAAAAAACTCAAATGTTGCAATGTTACAATCAATTGAGTTGTGATGTGAAGAAAATCTTCAACATTGAAAAATTGGTAGAAATGTCAAGATGATCACCAACCTTGACCCTCTAAACACTTTTGAGCCTAATGATCCATTCTCAACCTATGAACCAAGCCTACGTTACGCCCCTTTGCAAAGTCTCTTCGATTAGGCACTCGAATAACGTAAGAGTTCATATGCTTAAAAGCATTGCTTGAAGAAGTGCGAGTAAGATAATTTCTGCTTCATTTCTCATGTTTCTTGACTTGTAAAAAGATGATTGCGAAATATCACTCATTTTCAATAGCATCGACCAGAGTCCCCTTTGTTAAGCCATTGACCAAGCCAGCATTACGGTCCCGTTAAAGACCTCTCCATTGGTAAGGTCATACCGCTATGTAGATTGCTCAGACCCTTGTTTGGCATGACGATGGTGAGATAGAGCAATTGTCGAAATCCTGCATCAAAGGTCAGAATGAAATGGCTATTTTAATGAGGAATGAGTGAAAAGTCCTTTCAGACCGAAAGATCCCTCATTTGACACATCCATGAAACTCATGTGTTCAGTTTGAATATTCTTTTGAAACATTTTTCCAATGGAAATTAGTAATGCAAGATTGATAGAAGTCATCACGCATGAACCTCACCCGAATTAATGCATGTTTGTGATTACGTATGCATGTTGCTTCTCCTATAACCATGTTTTGTAGGAGACATATCCCTAGGAGCAGAGATGTTACTAGGTAAGTATATCTCTACCTATGCTCTAAATACTTGTCATTGTGCAGTATTCTCTTGCTTCCATAGCCCTGTCCACTATTTTGACCTGGCGTGCTTTCGTAGCCTAGAGTCCATTTCATCGACCCGGCGTGCTTCCATAGCCCGGTGTCCACTATATTGACCTGGCGTGCTTTCGTAGCCCAGAGTCCCTTTTATCGACCCTGGGCTTGCTTTCACAGCCCGGTTTCCTTTATATTGACATGGCGTGCTTTCGTAGCCTGTAGTCCCTTTTATCGAACCTGCTTTCAGAGTCTCGAACCGACCCGGCGTGCTTTCATAGCCCAGAGTCCCTTTTATCGAACCGGCTTGCTTTTGTAGCCCGCAATTTCTGACCTGGCGTGCTTTCATAGCCCAGAGTCCCTTTTATCGAACCGGCGTGCTTTTGTAGCCCGGAATTTCTGACTCCGGGGCGTTTTTTGTAGCCTGTGGCTCATCTTTATTGACCGATGTGCTTTCGTAGCCCAATGTCATTGACTCCGGGCGTGTTTTCGTAGAGTCTATGGCCCATCTTTATCGACTCCGGCATGCTTTCGTAGTCCGATGTCCATTTATATTGACCTCGCGCAGTCCTTTTAATCGACACTCGATCGAGTTGTCCCTAAAGATTCTTTCCACATCTATTTCCCTATTGTCAGAATGGTACTGGGTCTTGGAAGGGACCGTAGAATGGTACGGGTCCCGGGAAGGTAAACCCCGTTTAGCGAAGAATGGTACGGTCCTAGACAACACCTATTTCCCTATTCAAAGCGACCGTAGAATGGTACGGTTCTGGAAAGGCGTAGAAAGGTACGGGTCCTGACAACACCTATTTCCCTATTCAAAGCGACCGTAGAATGGTACGGGTCCCGGAAGGTAAACCCGTTTAGGCGACCGTAGAATGGCACGGCCCTAGACACAACCCAAACACCGCCATACTAGGCGACCATAGAAAGGTACGGGTCCTAGAAAGTAGTTTCCTTACGTAACTTGGCCGTACCACAGGCGAATCGTAGAAAGGTAGTCCTAGGGAAGGTTCTGACCGTAGAAAGGCACGAGTCCCGAATGTGTAACACCAACTATCTTGAATCACTCTACCCTCCTTGAAGGTAAGTTATTCCAGGTGTAGGTTCATTTATTATTTGCATTTCCATGCATCATATGAATTGCATTTAAAAAAAAAATGTGATACATTTCCTGACACAAAAAAAGAAAAAAATCATTCAATGCATATGCATGGTTAAAATTTAGGTTTCAATTTGTTCGAAAAGAACTCTACGAGCTCACCTTTCAAAGAGCAAACTGCCGACACTCAAATTTTCGGATAACCCATTTGGGCTTATTTATTGCATAAAAAAATTAGGGATTAATTTTTAACCCCTAAGAAAAAAATATTATAGCTCAATTGCATAGCATATAATTTTTAGGTGCATTTATTTTTAATTTACATGTTTTGCATTTTTTATTATTTATTTTATTTTTAGGACCGGTGGTGGATGGGTTCAATTAGTATTTCTGAGCTCTAGTTCGGCAGGCCGGGCTAGGCCACGAAAGGAGAAAATTAACCCAAGCCCGTTATTTTTAATTAATTATCTTGTGAAAATTTCGACGCGATACATGTAAATTATTTTTTAAATTAAGAAATCTCTTATCTTTATCAATGATTTAATTTTAAATCATGGGAGAATATTCATAGATAAGCGATTTTTGTGATCAAGAGGTTATAAGTAATATTCGTGAGATGAAAATATTAACAAAAAAGATCACGTTTTGTTTCGTCTATAAAAGGGGGGTTTTTCTTTTTGTTTTAAGAGGGGAAGGAGACGAAAGTGAAAAAGGGGAAAAGAGAAGAAAAGTCAAAAGGAAGAGGGGAGTGAAGCCCATCCGTAGAAGTCTGGAGAAGCAGAGATCAGCAGGAAAAAGGAAAAGAAAAAGCAAAACAAAAACAGAAACAAAAAAGGAAAAAAGGGTCTTCTTCTTCCCCGAATCGCGACCGACGCTGCAATCTGCAGCCGCCTGCTGCACACGCACCGACCCCTTCACCGGCGCACCACCGCTCCTCTTCCTCCGCCACTGCTCGATCTCCTTCGCCCAAATCTGCCCGAAGCCCGCCGCGTGTTCGACGCCACCAGCAGCCCCGACGCCGTTCAGCACTCCACCGAGCTCCTGCCGGAGCATCCCGCGCCAGATCCGAACGCCTTTCGCCGGAGGTCCGAGCCGCTGCTGCCTCGCCAGACGCCGAGCCTCCGACCGCCCACGCCCTGCTCAGCCCGCGCCGACCCGCGACGACCAGGTGCCCTTGCAGCTCCCACCGCCTCGCCTGCGTCCGAGCAACCCACAGGAGCCCAGTCGCGACCCGCTGCTGCCCCGCCGGACACCGCACCGCGCCATCGCCGCCCTCTGCTCAGTCCCCGCACCCGCTCGGAGCCCGATCTACCACACCGAAGCGCCAATATCGCCTTCGACTTGCTGCCGACCTGTGACGAGCCGCGCCTCCTGGACCGAGCCCCCTGCTGCCCTGTTCGTTGTTGCTGGGCCCTCATCCGTTGCTGCCTTTCGCCGGAACCCCGAACGCCGGCGACCCAAACCCTGCCCGGTGTCGACGAATTGGCTGCCCCTCCATTTTCCTTAGGTAGTTTATTTTTCTTTTATTTTTCTTATTTTTTTATTATTTTACTTTACTTTTATTTAGTTTTATTATTATTGTTTAAGTTTGAATATTGTGAGGTAGCTTTTAGGTTATGGATATTATAGGCATTATCTGCAGGAATTATCCCTAAAATTATCTAGGCCATTTTTTAATTATATTAATTATGGGGCCTATATGATCATTAATTTGATCCGTAGATTTCGGATTAAATTTTTTGTTAAACCCTTCGTGATCTTTAGGGTTAAATGATCGCTAATTTAACTGTAAGCAGATTATTTTTTCGGTTATTTTAATCCTTTATTTGATCAATATCTTGATTGTTTAGATTTAATGTTTAGTTGATAATTGCTTGTTTTTTGAAAACTCTAAAAATCTAAAAAAATATTTGAATTAGGATTCAGTTTGTTTTAGAATAGTTATCTTGCCTATCTAGAATAGGGATTTTATTCCGAATTTAGAAAAATATAAAAACAAAAAAACAAAAAAAGTGCATTCATTTAGGTTGTTAGTTTTATCATTATTTGAATTGCATGTGAAATTTTAATTTCGAAATTAATATAAAAACACAAAAAAAATCATCATGCATATATCATGTTGAATTAGGCATTCTTGGCACGTCATTGCATATTAGATAAATTGCATGTTAGATTAAAATAATATCTTAGTTTAAATTAGGATTTAATGTGACTTGATCCTTAGTTTAAATTAGATAGAATTTTAATCTAGCTAGATCATTTTTGCATTTTTAAATAGAAATATCAAATGCACGCATTTAGTTTTTATTAGGTTCATTTAATTAGAACTTCCTCGTTATTAGACTAAGTCATTTAATAAATGTCGCATGACATATAACTCGCATACTAAATTGTATGTTGCGTGTCATTTTAGTTAAAATAATTTTGTATGTCATTGCATCGACAGATACTCCGTCATTAGAATTAAGTCATTTGATTAATTTAGATTGCATATTTAATTGTTGCATTTCTTTAATTTCAAATTTCATAAAAAATATAAAAGAATTAGAATGAATTCATTTCATGCTTTAGGGATTGTCGCACCTCCCGAAATGGGTTGGACCACCTAAGCGGTTCTACAATTGGACATGATACTTAACTCTGCTTCCTGCGCCCATACCAATTCGCGACTTAAGTTCAAATTTTTTAACATGCAAATGATTTTTCAATTGTGAGTCGCCAATTAATCTATTTTTTTGGCGGGACAAACCCAAGTAAAGAATTGTGAGAATTACTTCACTCCTACGAACCGTAGATTAAATGAGTTCGGGACTTGGTTACGCAGATCTACCCATCACTTTCTGCATCTTTCTCTTTTATTTTAGAAAAAATGTTCATGTGCAGCTTGCCGATTTTAATTTATCTCCCTAACATTTGATCACGTATGCACAAACCACCAATTTAACACCCGTGATAAAGAACGTCTAAATATGGCTTCTAATTAACACGCAATTTCTTTTTCTTTTTTTAGTTTTCGCTTATTTAATGAAAATCATGCAATATGCAATGCAACATAAAATGACCTAATACTAATGACATGTAATTTGGACTAAATGAACCTAACAACAATCACTAAATGACGTTTCATGAATCTAATTATATATGACATGCACATGACTTTTTTTCTTTTTTTCTTAAAAGATGCACTTTATCCTAGAAAACAAAACTAACTTATTCTAAGACACATTTTTTTGTATTTTTCATGAAATTCGAATAAAAATGTGAAAACTATCTATCTAAATTAAAATATCATCTAATTTGTATTAGGAATGAGGTTAAGCCATATCTTAATTTAGACTAGAATGTTATCCTAACTTAGAAATCCCTAACTAAAATGCAATCTATCTAAAAAATTTATCTAAACTTATAATAAATTAAAAAACTATTATCTAGAGTTAAACTATATGAAATTTTATCCTAAAATGCAATGACATGCTAAGGGTGCTAAAATTCTAATTTTTTTTTATGTTTTTGTATTAATTTCGAAATTAAAAATTGTCAAATAATTAACCATGAAACCTAAGTTAAAAACTAGCAACCTAAATTGATTGATTTGATTTTTTTTTAATTCGAAATAAAATTCCTATTCTAAATATGCAAACCCTAAAACAGGAAATAAACCTAATACTAACCTACACTTTTTTATTTTTTTTTTTTGAAAATTCGTAATTAAAAATGCTAAAAAAACTAGTTAAAGTGAGATATTATCTATTTTAAGTTAGGAATAGACTAATCTGAATCCTATCTTAACTTAGAAAAATTACCTCGCCATGCCATTTAATTCAAAATATATTATCTAACCTAGATACCATCTAAACATGCATTTTTACATTAAAAAAATAACTATTTTATCATGCAATTTTATCTAGGAAAATCAATTCTAATTTACGTGAAATGCAAATGCAGTTTTTTTGTATTTTCGGGATAAACAGAACAATTAAAAGTTAAACACCAAATCATCCATGGTCATCAAAAATGTTATCTATCATTCGAATTTAGATTCAAAATTGATTATTTCGCTAATAAAATCGATAAATTGATCTTAAGCCTTAAAGATCAAGATATCAATTTTACTCCCGCGTTGATTAATTATTCCATCTAAAGCCTTATAGACGGAATAAAAAAAGGTTGTTGCGATTAAGTGGTATGTCGGGGATCTTCAAACATACATTAAGAACTAATTCAAATAAAGAAACGAAATTAAAAAGAAATAAAATGAAATAAATCTACCTAATAAAATAAAATAAACCTACCTAATTTGAAGTTTTTCCAAATTTGCCTTAACAACAAGCGGTATTTTGTGGACCACGATGGAGATTCGGCTCACGGCCGGTATTGCCGGCCGCAATGCGATGGGCTCTGAGCTCCGCGAGGGACAACAAGCTCGGGAACGGGCGCCGAGCTGCCGTGGTGGCGTTGCTCGAAGGGGACAAATGGGCCGCGGGATAGGCGGGTTTCGAGTGGTTGCCGCAACACAGGCAATGGAGTCGAGCAGAGAAAGCGCGCGGCAGAAGAAGGGGTGGAACCCCGGCGGCCGACGGAACTGCAAGGGAGAGTTGCGAGGGGACCGGCGGGCGATCCCGACGGGCTGTTCGGTGCGGGCTGTCGTTAGCCGGCGGCGAAGAAGGAGCAAGCTGGTCGTCGGGGCTTCGTGTATGCGGAGGGGCGTTCGGCGTTGGGGAACAGCAGGAGAGGAGCGTCAGTGTGCCTTGAGCGGAGGCGGAGCGGCGAGGCAGCGGGCGAGAAGGAGCAGCGGTCTCCGTGCGCTATGTGCACAGCAGCGCAGTGGCGCGGCGGAGGTGGAGGCGCGGCGGTGTGAGCGAGGCGCGGGCGCGGCGCGGGCAGCAGAAACCGAAAGAAAATCCCATCAAGTCTTAGTTTTGAGGGCGAAAGAAGAGGCGACAAATCGTCAATTATGCCTCCCCTAATTCTAGAAGTCTCTAGCTTTATTTATGTCGTGAAGGTAGCTAGTAGTTGTCATTTATGTCGGTAGTTGAGGGCGGACAATGGACGTGAAGAACTTTTATTTTTATTTTTTTTATTTATTATTATTTTTTTTTTTATCTAATTACGTCCGTCGGATAGAATTCTAGATCATGACATTAAATAAATGATGTAATCTAGGAGATGGGCCTTGAGTATAAAAAATTGGTGGGGGTGCCCTCCCAAACTCATTTGTGTCCATCCAATCATTTCGACCCACCAAAAATAGATTAGTAATAGAAAAGCCCATTTCTTTCCAAAGTCCCTCTCTCTAGAAACTTTCTCATTATGCCTAATTCCTCTAGCTTTATTTAGTCGGAGCTAGTAGTTGTGTCTTAGTTGAGGCGGTACGATCTCGTCCGTCGGATGAATTCTAGATCAACTACGATCGAGGGCAGGTGCCCTCCCCCTCATTTGTGTCCATCCAATCATTTCGCAATAGAAAAGCCCATTTCCGGTGATCGAGTGAGCAAAATAGCTTGGCCGGATCCGCCGCCGCGGTCACGATCCCAATCGATCAGGTGACTCAGTCACGATCACAATCGATCGGCCTGTGACACATGTCCAAAGGCTAGTTCACAACATATAGAATGAGCAGTTACCAGCTCAAGCTACACTAAGCACCGATTGCCTTGCCTTCCTTGATCTAATAATGAAACCTAGTGAAAAAGAATCCATCCCGTGGAAATAGGGAAGCATGAGAGGGAATATAATTGTGAATAAGATAGTTTCATTTCAGCATTTGAATTTACAATCAATTCATTGTTTCTAAACCATGTTTCCTATACACACCGATTATGCCAGAATAACAGTGCTTATGCCATCCGTACCTCAAATGAAACATGGGATAACACCCATTGTACTTGACCCAAAATTGACTATGCAAAGAATAAGTAAACGATTATCAGGGAGGTACGAATTACAACTATTCGATAAACAAGTTTGGAGTTAGTTAGATAACCTATAGAAGTTTAATCTTTTCAATTAAAAAATGAGTTATCATCTTTTTCCTTAAAAAGAATCAAAATTGATGGGCTTTCTTTCTGTCACTTCCATCCAAAAGAATATACAAGTGTTGAATTATTTAGCATATCCATGCGTTTGTAGTTGATGGAATGTGAAGAAATGTATAAAAGCTCTATTTGTCCATTGTCTTTTGTTACATTCGCGAAGGACTCTATTATTCGAGAAGGACGCTATTGCGGATATTGATGCCATTTTCACATCTTTCATCTGGAAAATTTTCTTGAATAAACTATCGTTGATACATTAATTTAATCTGAGAAAACTTATGATTGTTTACTTAATTCTTACATAATATAGTAAATCATCTAGTGACTCTTCAAAGTCAAATTGTTCTCTCTCACGCGTATTCAACATGAACCAACATCTGTGGTTGAAATTTCATCACGAGGAGCAAATTTTAGCTAACGTAAATATTCAAAAATTCATACTGCAAATTTTGAAGGTGAGAGACAGGCAAACAAATGCCAACAAGTGTTCTAAAGTGAAAAGAAAAAAGAAGTGTTGCGATAAAGCGAGCGATCGAATAATAATATAGACGGAAGAAGAAAATAAATCGGACACCAGATTTAGATGGTTTGGTTGTAAAGAACTACGTCCACAGGGAGAGCAGCAACAAATTTCACTATAGATCAAGCGATACAAGGAAATTAGCCCCGAAATTCCTCAAAAAATAATCTTTCAATCTCACGAAAGAATTACACACAAATCTTACCACAAGATTTAATTGGCTTGAACACTAAATCTTCTTGGATGTAATTCACGGACAAGAATGACAAAGAAAATCCCTCCCAAGCACTCGACGATGAGACGGTGCTTCAAGACCAATTCTTCATTATCAACCTTCTTCCATCCACGGCTAGTACATTGGTGAGATGGTCCATTTCTAACTCAAACTCGAAATTATCCAGAAAATTAGAACGCTACAACAATCGGACTTGGAAATCATAAAACTTCAAGAAGAGATATTGTCGAGGAAAAGACCAGAGTTCCAAGTTTCTGAGGATGGAATAGTGAGATACCATGGACGACTATGTGTCCGCCAATAATGAGGAAATAAGAAAGGAAATTTTATTAGAAGCACATAGAAGGAATAATAATATCCACCCTGGAAATATAAAGATGTATTGAAATTTACATTTACAATACTGGTGGAATTGTATGAAAGCAAAGAACTGGCAACTCACCATCCTTCAATGCCACCAAGAAATATTCTTGTCAGTTTTAACAGACTTAAAATAAGGAGGAAGAAGAGATGTTATTACTTGTATACTTAATGTTGTCCTGTAGAATGGTTCAAATTGCCCGGATGGCATTATCTCTAAAGGAATTCTAAAGCCAGTGCTCTTATCAATGCCCTTGAATCAGAATAAAGGGATCAGTTTTTCTCTCTCTTGAGCATAAATTTGAGCTCAATCTACTCTTTACTGTGCCTTATGTCTGTCCGTGGTACGCCAACAACAGCGGCTCTTTTTGATGGCACCAAAACGCCACATTCATGACCCACATTTAACTTTTACTTGATCCATTTATGACCCACATTTAACTTTTACTTGACCAATATTATGACCCATTTTAGTTAAATGGAGCCTCGTCGGTGGCCATCTCGCGCTCTAGATTCAGGAAGACCGTTGTGTGTGGTCTCTCCAAGCTCTCTTTCCAATACCCCACCATGACAAGAAGCCGCAAAACAACACTCCAGCGATCCGCAAAACGACACGAACCCCCCCCCAGGTCGCCCGACCAATGAAAAGCGAGATCGCATATAATGCGGTCAGCTAACCCGCACCCATCTCCGACCCCACCCTCCGCCAAGATCCGACGGTCCTCCTTTCTCCCCCGGTCTCCGCTGCGGCAGCAGCTGCTTTCCGTGCTCCATAATCGCGGTGGTCTTCCCTCAGAAGGAGGGTAGCTCCTGCTTTCCTCCTCCTCCGCCAGAATCTTATTCAATGAAAATGTCCAATCATCTATCAACTAATGAATTTTATGATACTTTAACTCAATGTGCCACAAATATATATAAGTGAAACCCTTATTCTTTTGCTGACTTCTCATAGGATTTTGTTTTCTATCTTAAACGATTTTATCCAAAACATATCTCTGTATATTTTAAACAAAATCCAAATGCAAGTGAAAGTTGGACTTTCCTATTTTAGCGGCTAAATTCTCCAACGCATATTTAAATTTTGGGAAGTTGATCTTCGGATCTTCTTTACTCGATTTCGAATGTCCGCAACATATCCAATTTAGAATATTCGGAATTTCACATTGGACTCAAACTCGGACATATTTTAACACAAGAATAATATTTTACTAAATTAACGGAAGCAAGACATATTTTTCATTGGATTGCAAAGCCTAAATTAACATATAGACCAAAGGAACGCAATATGTCAATAAGGGGGAATTAATTGCCCATTCAATGGGAAAATTTTATTTGGTGAGGCCACGCATACGTTTGTCCACATTATAACATCAAACAAGATACAACAAACGCCAACAAGTATTCTAGGAAAAAAAAAGAGCACGAGAATAATACTTTACTAAAGCATAATGAAATCCAAAGAAAATGGGACTTGGCCACTAATAAAAAGTTTATATCGAAACTCGATATCTGTTCGATTTATGAATGTCATATTTTTCTTTTCTCAATTATATACACTCGCAGATTGATTCGTTTTGCAGGTCCATCAAAAAAGCTTTCTTGCTCTCCGTTGGCAGATCCTTTCATTTTTCCTCGCGATTCCTATGCTACACTATGCCAAGATCGAGTAGGTAACAACATTCGATTGACCTTCGATTCCGCTCCTCCGATCTCCATTGAGATCGGGGCAAGGATCGAGTGTTCATAGTTCTTAATTAACAGGTTCATTTTTGTTAAACTATTGATCCAATTTCTAGAAACTTCAAGATTAATATTAGCTAGAAAAGACAAGAAAAATCTTTAAAAAAGAAAATCTAGCTTAGGTGGCAAAGATAAGTGTAGAAGCATAAAGGTAGAAGTCTCTAGAAGAAAAGTAGGCTAACTACAATCTAGAATTTCCTAGATGAAGCCCACCCTATAAATAGGAAAGAGGGGGGGAGCGTAGCAAAATGAACAAATGTAAGCAAGCTCCTCCCCTTCCCTTTGTACTACAACTAAATAAATAAATAAAGCTTTCTTTTGTTCTCTTGTGCTCCTGTTGCTACCACTCTCTATTATCACTTTGCCCAATTATTTTCTTACCCACATTGTTCTTAGTTCTTTTGCTCTCTTGATAGTTCACACACAAAACACACTTGCACAGAAATTAAACATACGCTTCCGCAATCACCAACAGTTTTCCATGTGTTGTGTGTAGGTATGGCCTGTTTGGCGTTTCTTTTGTTCTATCCGCAACTGTACCAAGATCACTGGAAAAAGTTTTAGGGATCAACTGCGATAATCATGATCTAAATGTGTGCTTAAGCAAAAATATAAAGCAGAGATTTGGTGTCAAAGATATCTTGATAATACAGCATTCCAAAACAAAAGAACAAGTCAATGATATACAAAACTGCATAAACAAATAAAAGCAAAGCAATCTTACTCAGTCATGACTTCATAGACATCTTCACATGACCCCTTTCCCAACAGCCTCCGCTTTTGCCATGAGTTGATTCTTCTTTTGAAAATCCCGTGGGGAGAAACAGGGCACCATGGTTCTAAATTGTGGCGGGTGTGCCCCACGTCCTCGTACTCCCCAATCCCATCATCACTAGAGGAAGAACCGTCCCCACCCAAGCTAGACTCGGAGCTCTTCTCCGCCATTCGCGCGGCAGCAGATCTCTACTCCGCCATTCAAGCGGCGATCGCAAAGGGTAGAAAGGAGAAACAACGTAGGAGAGCGGCTCTCGGATGAAACCCTAATTGTGATTAGTCCAATGAATATTTTTATGGGCTTGTAATTTCGTTAAAAGGCTTCCCGTGGTCATTTTTGTGGGCGTTTTCAACACTTTCAAGGTAACACAAATGGATAGGAAAATCACATTAAAAGCTGCCACCAACTAGAAAGAAAAGAAATTGGTTTGGGTCAAATTGGTCCTCAACCAACTAGAAAGAAAAGAAATTGGTTTGGGTCAAATTGGTCCTCAACAACCTATATTGATGTTTCTTGTTTTTGTTTCTTTTTTGAATGACACGTTTTAACAAAGCTGAGACTCAATTAAGACTCCAATGGATTGGAAGATAATATTGAGAACTACCTCCACCAAGAAAAAAAAGAACTAGAAGAAAAAGAAAATGGATTGGGCCGGATTGATCCTCGAATCATGGAGACCTATCCGTATGACGTCACATACAATTTCACTCCATGATTAAAGGGATTAAAAAAATAACAAAATTGAGGATGGCATTATTATGTAACACTCAACCTGATAAAGACAAATATCGTCAAGTATCCTCTTGGCCACAATCAAGCTAGGCCAAATTGCGTAAAAGTTGCACGATATCATCCGAGGTGTAAAGCATCCATTTGTCCATCAAATTCCATCAATCTTCACTCCTCAATATTTTCCTTCTGATCCATCACTTCAAATTCAGCAGAGCTTGCAATTTGTACATTCGGTAAAAAATTTAAAGACCATAGACACTATAAATGCATGGACTGTTCGCACCAACTTAAAAGTTTAGAGTAGACTGTTAATGTTATGAATTTTTGGAGTGGAGTAAGCACTCAACGGTACAAATGCCGTAAGTTGACGAAGGCATCTTCCCATTAGCCCCAAAGAAGACCTTCACAGTAATGAACCCAAAAGGGATGGCATGCCAAAACCTCACGATATATGAGGTCGAGCAAAACCAGAAGTAGGTGGGTTCATCACAAAGGGATGGTCTAGCAACTGCACTGCAGAAGGCCGATTCTTCGGATTTCGTTGCAAGCATCTATGGATGAAGTCCCAGGCATCGTTTGATATATATTTTGGAAGTGAAGGACGTTCACCCTTGCGAATTTTCTCCAATGCTTGCTCCTACCGCAATAAGAATGAAAACGGAGCAGACGCTAGTGTTAAATACAAATCCAGTGGGAACTAACTTATAACAGCTGGATAAATGAATGAGATATGTAAACAAATCTAAGTGCATCATGCTTCTGGCAATCATCTGCATTAATCATTCTGGAATGACGGTTACTGCAGAAGTGGGAGACATGATGATATGAAACAGTTCGAGGGGATCAATGCGTGAATCCTTTCCAACTACTGCCAATAAAACAAAAGCATCTATCGCTTTTGTCTCAAAATTCATAAGTGTCCGATCTTTAACCAAAAAGCAAAGGAAACGGGGCATCAGTTGCATGATTTACTATGCCTTTTGAGTACGATGGTATTCCCTTTTCTCCTTTATAATAAATAAAATTCATAGATAAGCACTAGACAGTGCAACCTTCACAATTCACTCGCAAGACCAGAGCACTCCCAACTTCAGCAGCAGTCATTCTATCAATAAAAGAGTGTTTTTGTGCTGTTGTGCCCTAAAAAGCAATAACATCAGTGGGTAATTTACTGGCTAGAGCCACTAATTACCATCCCTGTTTGAAAACTTACTACGCGTATGAAAAAGATTCCGACTTGACCTAGACCATCAAAATTGTCATAATATTCAAAAGTCTACCAACCAAATTGAAAATACCTTCCATATCCAAATAACTAACCCAAGCAGAGGATCTAGGTCAATGATTGATTCAGAGAAGAGAAGCAGATAACCAACACTCGAAATCAATGAGGGAGTCACCCAAGGTTGATGATGACAAGTGACAGATCAGAGGACAACCACACGTTGAAAGGACACAGAAGGCAACACGAAGCAATCAAAGTTCGTGCTGCTCCCAGTACTGGAGAAGAGATGGTGATAACAATAGAGGGATTTGAATCTCTCTTGGCTGCTAGAGTACCATGTGTCAGTGAAGGAGCAGATGGAAAGGTTCTTGAGACTGAATGGTAGGGTAATACGTATACCCAATATCCATAGATGAGATACTATTTACGTATATACAATATGCAATTATCTCAACGCATGCCACCGCCCACTCAGTGTACACTTGTATTAGTAATTTAAAGTTTTAGACAACAATGCCAAATTGGTTAAAAGGGAAAACCAAGATTCAAATATCAACCCAGTTTTCATACCATGTTAGCTAACCATTTGCTCCAGAATCCCAACCATCGGCCCTAAATAATATCCGTATCCTTTAACATGACCATACTCTTGATAATTTTCATTGAATTCACTGTCCTCTCTCTTTTCCATGTAGTGCCCTTACTCATTTAGTTTTCTCAGAACGACGGCCTAATGGACTCATCACAACATGTGCTCGACTTATTTGCTAACTCCGGCATAACAGGGATCTCGAGGATATAAAACATAAAAAGAAGGTTAATTAAATACCGGTTCAAAGCCACTATATTCACCCCCCGTGTTAACATCTCTAAAACAGTGCACCCAAGGCTCCAAATATCAGATGCCAACCCATAGCTTCTGTCGTTTACACTTTTGAAGACCTGCAGTTACAACCAATGAGGATGAAAAAGAAATGTAAATGATATACGCCTTCTACAGCCAATGATAGAATGTTAAAAGATGGCAGTGCTAGCTGCAAACCTCAGGTGCCGTCCACAAAAGAGTTCCTTTGAAGGATTTAGCAGCATTCATTTCGGTGGCCTGAACAAAAAAACACAGAAAGTTGATATGTTATCTAGAAAAGTAAAGGACGACACATGATTTAGTTTGTGCAGTCTATAGGTGTGTTTGTCTTGCCCGCATGCGTGTGTATTGGTACATGCATCTTTGTCGCTTGCACATGCTTTGTGTAGCGTATGTACTTGGGCATGTGCCTTTGCTGCTTGTGCGAGCTCGCACGCACGCAGAGAGAGAGAGAGAGAGAGAGAGCTTGATTTCGCTGATGGGACATACCTTTGCCCATCCAAAGTCTGCAAGTTTCACAGCTCCAGTTCCATCAATCAATATTTTAGCACATCTGATATCCCTACAGAATCAAGGAACTGGAGGCATGAGAAACCAGCACATATGCAAGTAGGATATCTAGAAGGTTAAAAGTTTTCATCCCTCACAGTAAACAGTATTGCGAATTTATGTTTCCACCTTGAAGCATTCACATAGTAAAAGAATCTTGTCTATGCTAAATATTACAGAACAAGCTCGTAATGCTACTCCGTTGTTTCCTGATTATCATGAGAAATCTACTTCTCATAACATTATATTTTGGTTTAAGGATTTGACAGCTCCCCCAAATTCACAAAAAGTATTTAAATAAGTAAAAGAAGTATCATCAAAAGGATCCATGGGATGGCATGGGACAAGATAGACAAATTTCAATGTGCTCTTTGTTTGGTTATGATCTCTTTCCTTAACAAAATCAACCTTACATCAGAAATGATAAGTGCGAATCACTATATCAATTAGTCAAAACTACTAATGCAAAGTCAAGCATCTTTCTTCTACCTGTGTATCACCTTCTTGTCATGAAGATACTTTAAACCATTTAAAATTTGGCTGGTGTAAGAAGAGACTTGGGGTTCTATCAAGGCACGTTCGCAATAAAGAGTTGCAACTGAGCCTTTGATCATGACCTCAAGGAATACGTAAAGCTTCTCATTATCCTGGAAGAGAGTGAAAATCATATATGTTAGAATAACCAACTCAAAAGTCTAAGCTATTAGGTGGAACAGGACAATGTATATAAGGCACATTGAAACTACATAAACAAGCAATGTGGAATACTATAACGGGCCCCTCTTGTCTGCAAACAGATAAAAAAACGGCACATGGAATAGCGGAAAAGGAAGTCATGTATGGAAATAAATTGCAGCATTACCTGCTTCCGAAATTATGTCAGAACCCAAAAGATTATGCTTTTGGGTGAAAGGGGGCTACAATTGTATAAGGCCGATCAAAATACCATAAACAAACTATAAGGGATATTATAACAAGATACGCTAGAGACAACCATACCAGATAGAAAATAAAATGAAACACACATTGGTGACGTTTAACTTTTTCTCATCCTAATGATGCTGGACGTACGGGCCTCTTATAATACCTAACCATCATTGGATCAAGACAAAATCCTTCCCACAGCAATCAGGTGTACGAAGACAAGAGGCTCCGAGAAAAGGCCCTGAGGAAATTATTTTCACAGGGACTAGAAATCACTGTTGAGTTCGTTATGGCTCCATAAACTGACATCTACTATATGTATTTTCTTTCTCGTATAATTACTATTGCAGGTAATGGCAAATTCATCACAAACTTTTCTTGTGGTGGAGGGGGACCTTAAAATGACCATCTCCGTCATGAGTTGCGGTCACTCCTAAAAAGCCGCACCTGCTGTGATCTTATTAACAGGATAATTGCAGCTAATACATGCAGTGATGATGATGCCAGCACCGTGTCATGGCTGCTATAACACCCCGAAAATATTTTTGCCAAGTGCCGGTGACATCACAATCAATGCCAAAGTGAAAGACACTGCAGAAAACAACTTAGCAAGAAGGAACCGCACCTTGTCTGTGCCGATATATTGAACTATGTTCTCATGTTCCAACTGACTTAAAAGAGAAATGTCCTGAAAAAATGAAAGCAGAGTATCACTAGAGAGAAAGAGTCGAAAGAAAAAGATTATCGAACACACACCTGATCTATGGTTGTATATAGTTGTGCAAGTACAGAAAGATACAGAAAGACACAAGCGGTCACCTGCTCAAGCTGCAGTAAGCTATCATTGGTATGATCTGACAAAGAAATCTCCTTTACAGCGAAGTAGGATCCATCACTGCGGAAATAAAGAAGCGAGGTTTCAATAAGTTTCACAACACTCAAGCTAGAACTCCAATATGAAGACCAAATCCTTTAAGCGTGTTTGGCATGTCTCTGGGAACCAAAAAGATTACATGATTTGGTACCAACGGCACCCAGACACCATGGGAAAACATCCGATCATACTTCGCCCCCCAAACATTAAACGATAATCAAAGAGAGGAAGAGGGAATCTCACTCAGTGATGACATCATAGACATCTCCGAACAAACCCTTTCCCAACACCCGCAACTTCCTCCACGAGTTGATTCTTCGTTTGAACCTCCGCGCGAGAGAAACAGGGCGCCATGGTTCTAAAGCGCCGGCAGCAGGGATGTTTACCGCACCATGTTCATCCTCCACCGACTCCTCGTCTTCAACAGCGGAACCGTCCGAATCATCTCCATCCGACCAATCCAATTCATTCGAAGGGCAGGTGTAGAAGATCGTGGGGGAAGGAGGAGGAGAAGTGGACATGCAGTCGGAGCTTCCCTCCCGCATCGCGATCAAAGAGAAGAGGAGGAAAAAGCTTTGCGAAGGCGGGAAGATACTGAAGCGAGGGGACACGAACCCTATCATGGTTGGTTTTCTACGTGCTTAAGGGTGGGACCCACAAAATATAATCGCGATATTTCGGATAGCCTTTTAGGGTGCGTTTATTTGTATTTCTATTCAAAAAGTGTTCCAAAAACTATTTCCGGTAAACTTGTTTCGGGAATAATAAATGTGTTCTTTTTTTTTGTTTTTTTTATTTTTAATTTTATTTTTCCTTTTTTTCTTTTTTTTTTTTTTCTTCTTTTGGCCGGCAGCCTCGCGGCCCTCGATGGCGTCGCCGGGCCTCGACGGTCGGTCGCCGTTCATGGCCGAGGCCAGCGCGGCCAAAGAAAAAAGAAGAAAAAAAGAAAAAGAGAAGAAAGAGAAGAAAAGAAAGAAGAGAGAGAAAATTTGTTTCTCCAAATTGTTCGAGAAATAATAAACAAGTTTTTTTTTTTTTGTTTATGTTCCAAATTTGTTCTCGGGAACAAAAAAAATAGATTTGAAACAAAAACGCAAACAAACGTATTTTATTCTTTTTTTGTTCCCGAGAACAAAAAAAGAAAATTTGTGTTCATAAACAAAAAAAAGAAATACAAACAAACACACCATTAGCCAACTTAAGGATAGCGGAGGAAGCGTGGCCCTTTATTTATGTTCGTCGCGCCCTTGTACAAACAGAAAAGGGTACCAAGGCTCCGCAGTTTGCCCGGGATAACTCAATCCATATCCAATCTATTTAATTAAATGCAAATCCATGGTTGTATATACGACAGCCTTATAAATAGTTTTGCATGGACGTCAGCTTGGAAGTTATAAGATCTTAATCAAGTAGTCATGTGTCATGGCCAAGAGGTTCCGGTGCTAAGGGGCCGTGACCTTGCCGTGGAGGACCTCCCGTGCTCTCTCGGATTCCCATCAAGTCTTCTTCCTGAAGTTTTTAAGGGCGGGCGACATCGTCATTATGCCTAATTCTAGAAGTCTCTAGCTTTATTTATGTCGGTAGCTAGTAGTTGTCATTTATGTCGGTAGTTGAGGCGGTGCGATCTTGTCCGCCGAATGAATTCTAGATTAACGGATGTAATCAGAGGGCCTCAAGTATAAAAAGGGTTGCCCTCCCCTCATTTGTGTCCATCGAATCATTTCAGTAATACAAAGCTCATTTCTTTCTAAAGAGTAAAGCCCCTCTCTTTAGAAACTTTCTCTCTCTACGATCCGAGTGAGCGAGCGATTGAGCGTTCAATCGAGCAAGGCTTGGCTTGAACGCTCAAGTAAGGCTTGGCTTGGTTGATCCAAAGTGATCCAAAATAGCCTGAGTCGCCACACGGTCACGATCCCAATCAATCGACCCGTGACACATGCCCAAAGGCCAGTTCACAACATACAGAATGAAACGAGCAGTTACCAGCTCAAGCAACACTAAGCACTGATTGCCTTGGCTTCCTTGATCTAATAATGAAACCTCCTTTACGGTGAAAAAGAATCCATCCTTGTGGAAATAGGGAAGCATGAGAGGGAATATAATTGTGAATGCTGCCTTGACCACACATAGTTTAGATAATTTGTCCACCCCAGATGATATAAAGAAAAAAAGAGGGGGAAAAAGTTAGTCTCACTAATATCACTAAGATAGTTTCATTTCAGCATTTGAATTTACAATCATGTTTCCTACACACACCGATTATGCCAAAATAGTAGCACTTATGCCATCCGTACCTCAAATGAAACATGGGAGAACACCGATTGTACTTGACCCCAAAATTGACTATGCAAAGAGTAAGTAAACGATTATCAAGGAGGTACAATTACAACTATTTGATAAACAAGTTTGGGGTTAGTCAAATAACATGTAAAAGTTTTAATCTTTTCAATTAAAAAATGAGTTATCATTTTTTTCCTTAAAATGAATCGAAATTGATGGGCTTTCTTTCTGTCACTTCCATCCAAAAGAATATACAAGTTGTTGAATTATTTAGCAGATCCATGCGTTTGTGGTTGATGGAATGTGAAGGAATGTATAAAAGCTCTATCTGTCCATTGTCTTTTGTTACATTCGCGAAGGACGCTGTTGCGGATATTGATGCCATTTTCACATCTTTCATCTGGAAAATTTCCTTGAATAAACTGTAATTGATACATTAATTTAACCTGAGAAAACTTATGGTTGTATATGTGACATCCAGATTTTTCAACCATGTCTTCTACTGAATGAATCGGACATTTCATTGACGTGCCTATAGGGCTGTTCTCAGAGCTGATTACTCTCAAGATAACTAGACTATATGGGGAAACCAATAAGGATTTTAAGGCAAATAGACTTGAGAATTCAACTAAGAATCGGCTTCTCGACCGTGTCTATCTTTAGAGGTCATTGCGGCACAGTATAAAATCGATTTGAAATCAAAGATAGGCTGGTTCGACAGAGATGTGTGGCTAATCGTGGGTGACATCACTAAATTAGAAAATTCTCGTCGATCAGCACTAGGCTAATTTTCTTATTGTTTTGGTACTCTGTGTCCGTATTTGGATCCTCGGGATTTTTACGACAATCGAGAGTCGCCAATGAGTCGAGTGGATTCATTGTGGCTCGAAGAAAATCGACCACGAGTCATTTGCACTAAAAATGCCTTAAAGTTACCCGGTAGCCTAGGTCACGCTAAAAACGCGTCGAATGGAAATTAACCGTGAATTCGAGTCCGATTTCAGAAATTAAAGATTATGTCATGTCACAATAAATTCTAGGAGTGTCGACTCAGTCTCAAAAGATTTTTTTAACACCCGACACTTTTTGGAAAAAAGTCGTCGCCAAGTTGTTTTAGTGCAGAAAATGCCGGAGATGGTTTTCGGTCGCAAAATTGAGATGCAAGATGGGTGATTGGGTAAGGAAAATTATCAATTTGATAATTGATATATCAATTGAAATATTGGAGGCCAAGTGAAAGTGAATCAAGAGAGAATGATTGTGCAATTGAAGCCATCTCTCTCAAATTCGTAACCCCCCTTAAGCCTAGCAAAATCGGACCATTTGGGGAGTTGAGTGGTGTATTTATGTGGCTAAATTGCAGCCAAGTGATAAAGCTTTTTGGGCAAGGCTTGGAAGATATTTTTTTGTGGAAAAAGTGGGCTTGGTGGAGCCCAACTTTCACCATCTCTATCCATTCCCTCTTTCCCTCCATCTTCGTGCCTTTCATCCCGTCGATTCCTCATGCTTCTTGTCACGCTTTCATTTCTTTTTCTTTCTGCCCTCATCCCCGTTTTCAATTCTTCCTCATGTCTTCTTCCCATGAAGACCGAAGCGCACACCACCGAAATTTCTCCACCGAAGCAGTTTCTGCTTTGTTGTTGCCACTCGTCCAGCTTCCACCGAAGCCCATCTGCACCGAATTCTTCACGCCAGCTGCCTCGCACGCTCGCGTGGTCATCTCCAATCTCGGTCAACATTCGGTGAGGAAGACCGCGTGCCAGCTGCCGCGCGTTTCTCCCCCAGCTCAGTCAAGTGAAACCGAAGCTGCTCCATTCGGCGTGGTCTTCTCCAGCGAGTTTTGGCCCAACAGTTGGGCCCGTGCCTTCAGCGCACAAGTCAGCAGTTCGGTCCTTCTTGAAGCCCAACGAATCCGAGTCCAGCAAGTTCTAGTTTCGGCCCATCCTCAAGTAAAATCAGCCCACGTGGAATGCAGCCCATTCTCAATCTATTGAAGCTTGTATTTGAAGCCCACGAAAAATCTCAGCCCATTCGAATTTTGGTCTAGCTCTTTGAAGCCCAAGCCCAATTGAGTTCAGCAAAGCCCAGCGAAATTCTTGAAGCCCAGATCAAGCTCAGCCCAAGAATTTCAGTAGGCCCAAGCCCAGAATTTCTGCGGGCTTGCAAAGTTTCTTGGCCCAACCCGAGTGTCTATCGCCGCCACCGAAATTTTGGGATTCGGCCGCCGTTGCGTCGTCATCGCAGTGTTCCGATCTTCGCTTTGCCAAGTGAGTTTTACTCACTAATACTTTCATAGTTTGCTAATTATGCTTAAGAGTTGGTTAGATTTAATTAAGTGCAATTAGGTGGTTAGATTAGTTTAAAACAATTAAATTAGTGACTTAATGATGCATGTTAGGTGGTTAGACATAGTCATTAGCAAGTAGAGAGCTTCTAATATTTATTGAATGCATCTCAGGGTTTTCCCGACCCGTTTCGGGTTCTAATTAGGCATCACGAGCCTAAATTGGATTATTAATATTTATTTATTTAATTTTCGAAATTAATTATTTAATTATTTATTTTTTCGGAAATTCAACCGGGATGGCCAGTGACCGGAATTTCATGCTGATTGTTGTGGTGCAGTGATTTGTTTATCTAATTGAGCTTTATTTTGTGCTGAAATGAATTAATTGTGATTATATGATTATTTTCCTGAATTAATTAAATTGGATAATTAATTGAAAAATAACCGGGTGTCGGTTGACAGCATCAAAAATGTTTTGGTGGACTACAAATAAGGGTGGGATTTATAGAAATGAAATTATAATATTTTGGCTAAGGCCAACCGTATGCTTACGCACGGGTACTTTTGTCAGAAAAGAATAAGAATGGGATAAATTGTTTATACGTTCGAAGTATCATGCGAAATACCGGCTCAATGACCCTATAGGTCATTTTGTAGACAGACGGTATCACATACCCGCTCGGTGACCATATAGGTCATTTTGTAGACAGATAGTATCCCATACCAACTCGATGACCATATAGGTCATTTTGTAGACAGACGGTATCCACAATGTCGGCTCGGTGACCCTATAGGTCATTTTGTAGATGGACGACATGTCATAACGGCTCAGTAACCCAATGGGTTATTTTGTAGATGGACGTTATGATGAATATACTCGATGACTTATATGTCATTTTGAAGAATGAATCGTATAAAATACTGGCTCGGTAACTCGAGAGGTTATTTGGAAGAATGGACAGTATTAACTGAAATGACCAAGAATGGTCCGACTAACATGTAATCGACTAAGTCGATTGATCGAGATATCGATCTGTGATGTGATTGCTTGGGTGCCTATTGAACTGTGCTAATATGCAGGTGGAATCTGAGGCCAAGCTAAGTCCTCTGACCCGTGCGTGCATAGACAGCCCGATTAGCGTATTGGTTTACTAATCGAGTCTTAGGGGCTAGAACTTGCTGAGACGTGGTCTCAATGGTTATTGAATAACTATTTCAAGACTCTGATGAGGAGCCTGAGGAGGAGGAATCTAAAGAGGAGAACCCTGATGTGGAACCAGATGAGGAGGAAGATTTTGGAGAAGAAGATGACCACGAGGAGGATCCTGAGTACGACCCTTGATGAGGACTGAGATCCCATCATGTTTTGTCAGACCTTGATTATATGTGATAAGTGTTAGATCAGACCCTTGTGAATAGTATTGCATTATATACTATGAGGTGCTTGTATAAAAGTGTGGTTGTGAATTTAAGTATGAAAATTATGGCCATGCTTTTCTATCTCATTGCTTTATTGTTTGGGGATTTATAACTACTTCCGCATGTGCTATTGAAAATGAAAGGCTCAGCGATACGTAGTCCTACTGCAAATTTTGAAGGTGAGAGACACAGGCAAACGAATGCCAACAAGGTTCTAAAGTGAAAAAAAAAAAAGCACAGGAATAATATTTTACTAAATTAACGGAAGCAAGACGTATATTTTTCATTGGATTGCGGAGCCTAAATTAACATATAGATAAAAGGAATGCAATATGTCGATAAGGGGGAATTAATTGTCCATTCGATGGGAAAATTTTCTTGGGTGAGGCTATGCATACGTTTGTCCACATTATAACATCAAACAAGATAGAACAAACACCAACAAGTGTTTTAGAGAAAAAAAAAACACGAGAATAATATTTTACTAAAGCATAATGAAATCCAAAGAAAATGGGACTTGGCCACTAATAAAAAGTTTATATCAAAACTCGATATCTGTTCGATTTATGAATGTCATCTTTTCCTTTTCTCAATTATATACACTCGCGGATTGATTCGTTCTGCAGGTCCATCAAAAAAGCTTTCTTGCTCTCCGTTGGCAAATCCTTCCGTTTTTCCTCGCGATTCCTCTGCTGCACTATGCCGAGATCGAGCAGGTAACGACCTTCGATTCCGCTCCTCAGATCTCCATCGAGATCAAGGCAGGGATCGAGTGTTCGTGGTTCTTAATTAACAGGTTCGTCTTCCATGTGTTGTGTGTAGGTACGGCCTGTTTGGCGGTTCTTTTGTTCTATCCACAACTGTACCAAGATCACTGGAAAAAGTTTTAGGGATCAATTGTGGTAATCATGATCTAAATGTGTGCTTAAGCAAAAATATAAAGCAGAGATTTGGTGTCAAAGATATCTTGATACTACGGCATTCCAAACAAAAGAACAAGTCAAAGATATACAAAATTGCATAAACAAATAAAAGCAAAGCATTCTTACTCAGTCATGACTTCATAGACATCTTCACATGACCCCTTTCCCAACAGCCTCCACTTTTGCCATGAGTTGATTCTTCGTTTGAAAACCCCATGGGGAGAAACAGGGCGCCATGGTTCTAAATTGCGGCAGGTGTGCCCCACGTCCTCGTACTCCCCAATCCCATCATCACTAGAGGAAGAACCGTCCTGTTGGAAATGGTGATCCATTTTCTAGAATTTCCTAGAGTTGCTAAACTACAATCTAGAATTCCCTAGATGAAGTTTTGGATGGTTAAAAATTGTGGCTGAAAATGTCCAGCATGTAAGAGAAGTCCAGAGAAGTCCAGCATTCAAGAGAAGTCTAGAATCCTCTAAGGCGGTTGTACTTAGGCCGTAACCCATTGATGTAATAGAGGATGTAATAGAGGGAGAGGAGCATGAGAATATACTCCATATCATGAAGCTCCTCCACCAACAGTTCCTACAATTATTGTAAAATTATTTTCATAAACTAGTGAAACTATCCTTGTCCCATAAAAATTTGTGTTTATCCCTTGAACTATCCTATCTCATCCCTTATCCATCATCTACAAACTATATCATACATTTGCACACAATATCACTAAACAAAAACTATAATCAATACCAAAACCATGCTTACTCATTTATTTTTCTCAGAACGACGGCCTAATGGACTCATCACAACATGTGCTCGACTTATTTACTAACTCCGGCATAACATGGATCTCGAGGATATAAAACAAAAAGATAAGGTTAATTAAATACCAGTTCAAAGTCAGAATATTGACCCCCCGTGTTAACATCTCTAAAACAGTGCACCCAAGGCTCCAAATATCAGCTGCCAACCCATAGCTTCTGTTGTTTACACTTTTGAAGACCTGCAGTTACAACCAATGAGGATGAAAAAGAAATGTAACTGATATACGCCTTCTACAGCCAATGATAGAATGTTAAAAAAATGGCAGCGCTAGGTGCAAATCTCAGGCACCGTCCACAAAAGAGTTCCTTTGAAGGATTTAGCAGCATTCATTTCAGTGGCCTGTACGAAAAAACACAGAAAGTTGATATGTTATCTAGGAAAAGTAAAGGACGACACATGCTTTAGTTTGTGCAGTCTATAGGTGTGTTTGTCTTGCACGCATGCGTGTGAATTTGTACATGCATCTTCGTCACTTGCACATGCTTTGTGTAGCGTATGTATTTGGGCATGTGCCTTTGCTGCTTGTGAAAGCTCACACGCGCAGAGAGAGAGAGAGAGAGAGAGAGAGAGAGAGAGCTTGATTTCGCTGATGGGACATACCTTTGCCCATCCAAAGTCTGCAAGTTTCACAGCTCCACTTGCATCAACCAGTATGTTAGTACATTTGATATCCCTACAGAATCAAGGAACTGGAGGCATGAGAAACCAGCACATATGCAAGTAGGATATCTAGAAGGTTAAAAGTTTTCATCCCTCACGGTAAATAGTATTGCGAATTTATGTTTCCACCTTGAAGCATTCACATAGTAAAAGAATCTTGTCTATGCTAAATATTGCAGAACAAGCTCGTAATGCTACTCCGTTGTTTCCTGATTATCATGAGAAATCTACTTCTCATAACATTATATTTTGGCTCCCCAAAATTAACAAAAACTATTTGGATAAGTAAAAGAAGTATCATCAAGAGGATCCATGGGATGCCATGGGACAAGATAGACAAATTTCAATGTGCTCTTTGTTTGGTTATGATCTCTTTCCTTAACAAAATCAACCTTACATCAGAAATCATAAGTGGGAATCACTATATCAATTAGTCAAAACTACTAATGCAAAGTCAAGCATCTTTCTTCTACCTGTGTATCACCTTCTCGTCATGAAGATACTTTAAACCATTTAAAATTTTCCTGGTGTAAGAAGAGACTTGGGGTTCTATCAAGCCATGTTCGCGATAAAGAGTTGCAACTGAGCCTTTGATCATGATCTCAAGGAATACATAAAGCTTCTCATTATCCTGGAAGAGAGTGAAAATCATATATGTTAGAATAACCAACTCAAAAGTCTAAGCTATTAGGTGGAACAAGACAATGTATATAAGGCACATTGAAACTACATAAACAAGCAATGTGGAATACTATAACGGGCCCCTCTTGTCTGCAAACAGATAAAAAACAGCACATGGAATTGCGGAAAAGGAAGTCATGTATGGAAATAAATTGCAGCATTACCTGCTTCCGAAATTATGTCAGAACCCAAAAGATTATGCTTTTAGGTGAAAGGGGGTACAATTATATAAGGCCCATCAAAACACCATAAACAAACTATATGGGATATTATAACAAGTTATGCTAGAGACAACCATACCAGATAGAAAATAAAACGAAACACACATTGGTGACGTTTAACTTTTTCTCATCCTAATGATGCCGGACGTACGGGCCTCTTATAATACCTAACCATCATTGGATCAAGACATCATCCTTCCCACAGCAATCAGGTGTACGAAGACAAGAGGCTCCTAGAAAAGGCCCTGAGGAAATTATTTTCACAGGGACTAGAAATCATTGTTGAGTTCGTTATGGCTCCTGAATTGCACTTTGGTAATGAGGAACTCCTCAATAAATGATAAGTGTCTAGTGAGAATCTGCCTGATGGGGGTTTATTTAGTAAAAGTTCACATCAGATGACAATTTAACAGTAATTTTGTGGACTTAAATAGGAAAATAAGGCAAGACCGCATGGGGCTGTGCCATTCTGTTGTTGATTTCCTCGAACACCACGAATATCCAGGTTCTAAGCGTTTACCACTGTTTCAAGTTGCATCAGTGCCAACAAAAAAAGTTGCGTGGGTCCAATTTCGTTAATCCCTCATTGCCACAAAACAATGTGGTGGATTGTAGGTGTAGTAAACCAAATTTGGTTCGAAAGCGACAATCTTTTGCATGTTTCATCTCCAAAAAGTTATGTCATGGCACTTTCTTAGAATCTGATGCTCCTTGCCAAACTATGTTCAGAAAAGAACCAAAAAAAATGGATACTTGAACATTTAAGCCACTAAGATGGGAACTGCTTCACTCACTTGAACAATGATTGATTCCATATTCAGTTTTCTCTACTTACAGAAGTAAGAACTATATGATGCTGCATAAATATGAGTAGTGGAATAAAAGACACGCTGAACTAGAATAGATGGAAAAAATCAGCTCGCAGAGGAACATCATTGTTATTGCTACAGCCAAGACCAGTTATAGTTGAGGAATGGGCGCATCAGTCATGTGGACATCAGATGGTCAATTAAAGGACCCATGAAGAATTAAATGACTTCAATTTCTCATCCTTCGATTCCTTTCTATTAGTCTTGAGAGTTTGACCCAAATCTTCAGTTTCCAAGATATTGTAAATCATTCACCACCAGAAAACAAAGGGTTAATTGATTACAAGACAGGTTCTTTTTAGAAGGGAGAAAAAAAAATTACTTGCATTGTGTGTGTGTGTGTGTGTGTGTGTGTGTGTGTGTGTGTGTGTGTGAGAGAGAGAGAGAGAGAGACAAAGACTCCATAAACTGACATCTACTCTATGTATTTTCTTTCTCGTATAATTATTATTACAGGTAATGGTAAATTCATCACAAACTTTTCTTGTGGTGGAGGGGACCTAAAAATGACCATCTCTATCATGAGTTGTGGTCACTCCTAAAAAGCCGCAACTGGTGTGATCTAATTAACAGGATAATTGCAGCTAATACAAGCAGTGATGATGATGCCAGCACTATCTCGTGGCTGCTATAACACCCCCAAAATATTTTTGCCGCGTGCCGGTGACATCACAATGGATGCCAAAGTGAAAGACACCGCAGAAAACAACTTAGCAAGAAGGAACCGCACCTTGTCTGTGCCGATATATTGAACTATGTTCTCATGTTCCAACTGACTTAAAAGAGAAATGTCCTGAAAAGGAAAGCAGAGTATCACTAGAAAGAAAGAGTCAAAAGAAAAAATTATTGAACACACACCTGATCAATGGTTGCATACACGGCAGCCTTATGAATAGTTGTGCATATACAGAAAGATACAGAAAGACACAAGCAGTCACCTGCTCAAGCTGCAGTAAGCTATGATTGGTATGATCTGACAAAGAAATCTCCTTTACAGCGAAGTAGGATCCATCGCTGTGGAAATAAAGAAGCGAGGTTTCAATAAGTTCGACAACACTCAAGCTAGAACTCCAATATGAAGATCAAATACTTTAAGCGTGTTTGGCATGTCTCTGGGAACCAAAAAGATTACATGATTTGATCCCAATGGCACCCAGATGCCACGGGAAAACATCCGATCATACTTCGCCCCCAAACATTAAACGATAATCAAAGAGAGGAAGAGGGAATCTCACTCAGTGATGACATCATAGACATCTCCGAACGAACCCTTTTCCAACACCCGCAACTTCCTCCACGAGTTGATTCTTCGTTTGAACCTCCGAAACAGGGCGCCATGGTTTTAAATCGCCGGCAGAAGGGATGTTCCCCACACCATGTTCATCCTCCACCGACTCCTCGTCTTCGACAGCAGAACCGTACGAATCATCTCCATCCGACCAATCCAATTCATTCGAAGGGCAGGTGTAGAAGATCGTGGGGGAAGGAGGAGGAGAAGTGGACATGCAGTCGGAGCTTCCTCCGGCATCGCGATCAAAGAGAAGAGTAGGAAAAAGCTTTCCGAAGGCGGGAAGATACTGAAGCGAGGGGACATGAACCCTTTCATGGTTGGTTTTCCACGTGCTGAAGGGTGGGACCCAAAAAATATAATCGCGATATTTCGGATAGCGTTTTAGCCAACTTAAGGATAGCGGAGGAAGCGCGGCCCTTTATTTATGTTCGCCGCGCCCCTGTACGAACAGAAAAGGATACCAAGGCTCCGAAGTTTGCCCGGGATAACTCAATCCATATCCAATCTATTTAACTAAATCCAGATCCATGGCTGCATATACGACAGCCTTATAAATAGTTTTGCATGGACTTCAGCTTGGAAGTTATAAGATCTTAATCAAGTAGTCATGTGTCATGGCCAAGAGGTTCCGGTGCTAAGGGGCCATGACCTTGCCGTGGAGGACCTCATGTACTCTCTCGGATTCCCATCAAGTCTTCTTCCTGAAGTTTTTGAGGGCGGGCGACATCATCATTATGCCTAATTCTAGAAGTCTCTAGCTTTATTTATGTCGGTAGCTAGTAGTTGTCATTTATGTTGGTAGTTGAGGCGATACGATCTCGTCCGTCGGATGAATTCTAGATCAACAGATGTAATCAGAGGGCCTTGAGTATAAAAAGGATGTCTTTTCCCTCATTTGTGTCCATCCAATCATTTCAGTAATAGAAAAGCTCATTTCTTTCCAAAGCCCCTCTCTCTAGAAACTTTCTCTGATCCGAGTGAGCGAGCGAGTAAGCGTTCGATTGAGCAAGGCTTGGCTTGGGTGATCGAAAATAGCCCGAGTCGCAGTGATCCAAAATAGCCCAAGTCGCCGCGCGATCACGATCCCAATTGATCAGGTGACTCGGTCACGATCCCAATCGATCGGCCTGTGACACATGCCAAAGGCTAGTTCGCAACATACAGAATGAAACGAGCAGTTACCAGCTCAAGCTGCACTAAGCACTGATTGCCTTGGCTTCCTTGATCTAATAATGAAACCTTGGTGAAAAAGAATCCATCCTTGTGGAAATAGGGAAGCATGAGAGGGAATATAATTGTGAATAAGATAGTTTCATTTCAACATTTGAATTTACAATCAATTCACTGTTTCTAAACCATGTTTCCTACACACACCGATTATGCCAGAATAACAGTGCTTATGCCATCCATACCTCAAATGAAACATGGGAGAACACCTATTGTACTTGACCCCAAAATTGACTATGCAAGGAATAAGTAAACGATTATGAGGGAGGTAAGAATTACAACTATTTGATAAACAAGTTTGGAGTTAGTCAGATAACTTATAGAAGTTTAATCTTTTCAATTAAAAAATGAGTATAATTTTTTTCCTTAAAAAGAATCGAAATTGATGGGCTTTCTTTTTGTCACTTCCATCCAAAAGAATATACAAGTGTTGAATTATTTAGCAGATCCATGCGTTTGTAGCTCATGAAATGTGAAGGAATGTATAAAAGCTCTATTTGTCCATTATCTTTTGTTACATTCGCGAAGGACGCTGTTATTCGAGAAGGACGCTGTTGCGGATATTGATGCCATTTTCACATCTTTCATCTGGAAAATTTTCTTGAATAAACTGTCGTTAATACATTAATTTAATTTGAGAAAACTTATGATTGTTTACTTAATTCTTACAGAATATAGTAAATCATCTAGTGACTCTTCAAAGTCAAATTGTTCTCTCTCACGCGCATTCAACATGAACCGACATCTGCAGTTGAAATTTCATCACGAGGAGCAAATTTTAGCTGACGTAAATATTCAAAAATTCATACTGCAAATTTTGAAGGTGAGAGACAGGCAAACAAATGCCAACAAGTGTTCTAAAGTGAAAAGAAAAAAGAAGTGTTGCGATAAAGCGAACGATCGAACAATAATATAGACGGAAGAAGAAAATAAATCGGACACCGGATTTACATGGTTCGGTTGTAAATACCTACGTCCACAGGAGAGCAGCGACAAATTTCACTATAGATCAAGTGATACAAGGAAATTAGCCCCGAAATTCCTCAAAAAATAATCTTTCAATCTCACGAAGGAATTACACGCAAATCTTACCACAAGATTTAATTGACTTGAACACTAAATCTTCTTGGATGTAATTCACGGACAAGAACGACAAAGAAAAATCCCTCCCAAGCACTCGACGACAAATCTATATATATATGAGAGTCTTATTCTTTTGCCAACTTCTCATAGGATTCTGTTTCCTATCTTAAACGATTTTATCCAAAACATATCTCTGTATATTTTAAACAAAATCCAAATGCAAGTGAAAGTTGGACTTTCCTATTTTAGCGGCTAAATTCTCCAACGCATATTTGAATTTTGGGAAGTTGATCTTCGGATCTTCTTTGCTCGATTTCGAACGTCCGCAACATATCCAATTCAGAATATTCGGAATTTCACAGGACTCAAACTCGGACATATTTTAACACAAGAATAATATTTTACTAAATTAACGGAAGCAAGACATATTTTTCATTGGATTGCGAAGCCTAAATTAACATATAGACCAAAGGAACGCAATATGTCAATAAGGGGGAATTAATTGCTTATTCAATGGGAAAATTTTATTTGGTGAGGCCACGCATACGTTTGTCCACATTATAACATCAAACAAGATAGAACAAACGCCAATAAGTGTTCTAGAAAATAAAAAAAGAGCACGAGAATAATATTTTACTAAAGCATGATGAAATCCAAAGAAAATGGGACTTGGCCACTAATAAAAAGTTTATATCGAAACTCGATATCTGTTCGATTTATGAATGTCATCTTTTTCTTTTCTCAATTATATATACTCACAGATTGATTCGTTATGCAGGTCCATCAAAAAGGCTCTCTTGCTCTTCGTTGGCAGATCCTTCCATTTTTCCTCGCGATTTCTATGCTGCACTATGCCAAGATCGAGTAGGTAACAACCTTCGATTGACCTTCGATTCCGCTCCTCCGATCTCCATCGAGATCAGGGCAAGGATTGAGTATTCATGGTTCTTAATTAACAAGTTTGTTTTTGTTAAACTATTGATCCAATTTCTAGAAACTTCAAGATTGATATTAGCTAGAAAAGACAAGAAAAATCTTTAAAAAAGAAAATCTAGCTTAGATGGCAAAGATAAGTGTAGAAGCATAAATGTAGAAGTCTCTAGAAGAAGAGTAGGCTAAGTACAATCTAGAATTTCCTAGATAAAGCCTACATGGACAACATTCTATAGAAATCTAGAATGTTGTACCTAGTTGATTGAGCACCCTATAAATAGGAAAGGGGGGAGCGTAGCAAAATGAACAAATGTAAGCAAGCTCCTCCCCTTCCCTTTGTACTACAACTAAATAAATAAATAAAAACTTTCTTTTGTTCCCTTGTGCTCCTATTGCTACCACTCTCTATTATCACTTTGCCCAATTATTTTCTTACCCACATTGTTCTTAGTTCTTTTGCTCTCTTGATAGTTCACACACAAAACACACTTGCACAGACATTAAACACACGCTTCCGCAATCACCAACAGTTTTCCATGTGTTGTGTGTAAGTATGGCCTGTTTGGCGTTTCTTTTGTTCTATCCACAACTGTACCAAGATCACTGGAAAAATTTTAAGGGATCAACTGTGGTAATCATGATCTAAATGTGTGCTTAAGCAAAAATATAAAGCAGAGATTTGGTGTCAAAGATATCTTGATAATACAAGCATTCCAAAACAAAAGAACAAGTCAATGATATACAAAACTGCATAAACAAATAAAAGCAAAGCAACCTTTCCCAACAGCCTCCGCTTTTGACATGAGTTGATTGTTCTTTTGAAAATCCCGTGGGGAGAAACAGGGTGCCATGGTTCTAAATTGCAGCGGGTGTGCCTCACGTCCTCGTACTCCCCAATCCCATCATCACTAGAGGAAGAACCGTCCCCACCCGAGCTAGACTCGGAGCTCTTCTCTGCCATTCGCGCGGCGGCAGAGCTCTACTCCGCCATTCAAGAGGCGGTCACAAAGGGTAGAAAGGAGAAACAACGTAGGAGAGCGGCTCTCGGATGAAACCCTAATTGTGATTAGTCCAATGAATATTTGTATAGGCTTGTAATTTCGTTAAAAGGCTTCCCGTGGTCATTTTTGTCAGCGTTTTCAACACTTTAAAGGTAACACAAATGGATAGGAAAATCACATTAAAAGCTGCCACCAACTAGAAAGAAAAGAAATTGGTTCGGGTCAAATTGGTCCTCAACAACCTATATTGATGTTTCTTGTTTTTGTTTCTTTTTTGAATAACACGTTTTAACAAAGCTGAGACTCAATTAAGACTCCAATGGATTGAAAGATAATATTAAGAACTACCTCCACCTAGAAAAAAAAGAACTAGAAGAAAAAGAAAATGGATTGGGCCGGATTGATCCTCGAATCATGGAGACCTATCCGTATGACGTCACATACAATTTCACTCCATGATTAAAGGGATTAAAAAAATAACAAAATTGAGGATGGCATTATTATGTAACACTCAACCTGATAAAGACAAATATCGTCAAGTATCCTCTTGGCCACAATCAAGCTAGGCCAAATTGCGTAAAAGTTGCACGATATCATCCGAGGTGTAAAGCATCCATTTGTCCATCAAACTCCATCAATCTTCACTCCTCAATATTTTCCTTCTAATCCATCACTTCAAATCCAGCAGAGCTTGCAATTTGTACATTCGGTAACAAATTTAAAGACCATAGACACTATAAATACATGGACTGTTCGCACCAACTTAAAAGTTTAGAGTAGACTGTTAATGTTATGAATTTTTGGAGTGGAGTAAGCACTCAACGGTACAAATGCCGTAAGTTGACGAAGGTATCTTCCCATTAGCCCCAAAGAAGACCTTCACAGTAATGAACCCAAAAGGGATGGCATGCCAAAACCTCACGATATATGAGGTCGAGCAAAACCAGAACTAGGTGGGTTCATCACAAAGGGATGGTCTAGCAACTGCTCTGCAGAAGGCCGATTCTTCGGATTTCGTTGCAAGCATCTATGGATGAAGTCTCGGGCATCTTTTGATATATATTTTGGAAGTGAAGGACGTTCACCCTTGTGAATTTTCTCCAATGCTTGCTCCTGCCGCAATAAGAATGAAAACGGAGCAGACGCTAGTGTTAAACACAAATCCAGTGGGAACTAACATATGACAGCTGGATAAATCAATAAGATATATAAACAAATCTAAGCGCATCATGCTTCTGGCAATCATCTGCATTAATCATTCTGGAATGACGGTTACTGCAGAAGTGGGAGACATGATGATATGAAACAGTTCGAGGGGATCAATGCGTGAATCCTTTCCAACTACTGCCAATAAAGCAAAAGCATCCATCGCTTTTTGCTCAAAATTCATAAGTGTCCGATCTTTAACCAAAAAGCAAAAGAAACGGGGCATCAGTTGCATGATTTACTATGCCTTTTGAGTACGATGGTATTCCCTTTTCTCCTTTAAAATAAATAAATTTCATAGATAAGCACTAGACAGTGCAACCTTCACAATTCACTCGCAAGACCAGAGCACTCCCAACTTCAGCAGCAGTCATTCTATCAATAAAAGAGTGTTTTTGTGTTGTTGTGCCCTAAAAAGGAATAACATCAGTGGGTAATTTACTGGCTAGAGCCACTAATTACCATCCCTGTTCGAAAACTTACTACGCGTATGAAAAAGATGCCGACTTGACCTAGACCATCAAAATTGTCATAATATTCAAAAGTCTACCAACCAAATTGAAAATACCTTCCATATCCAAATAACTAACCCAAGCAGAGGATCTAGGTCAATGATTGATTCAGAAAAGAGAAGTGGATAACCAACACTCGAAATCAATGAGGGAGTCACCCAAGGTTGATGATGACAAGTGACAGATCAGAGGACAACCACACGTTGAAAGGACACAGAAGGCAACACGAAGCAATCAATGTTCGTGCTGCTCCCAGTACTGGAGAAGAGATGGTGATAACAATAGAGGGATTTGAATCTCTCTTGGCTGCTAGAGTACCATGTGTCAGTGAAGGAGCAGATGGAAAGGTTCTTGAGACTGAATGGTAGGGTCATACGTATAACCATTTGCTCCAATCCCAACTATCGGCCCTAAATAATATCCGTATCCTTTAACATGACCATACTCTTGATAATTTTCATTGAATTCACTGTCCTCTCTCTTTTCCATGTAGTGCCCTTACTCATTCAGTTTTCTCAGAACGACGGCCTAATGGACTCATCACAACATGTGCTCGACTTATTTACTAACTCCAGCATAACATGGATCTCGAGGATATAAAACATAAAAAGAAGGTTTATTAAATACCGGTTCAAAGCCAATATATTCACCCCCCCATGTTAACATCTCTAAAACAGTGCACCCAAGGCTCCAAATATCAGATGCCAACCCATAGCTTCTGTTGTTTACACTTTTGAAGACCTGCAGTTACAACCAATGAGGATGAAAAAGAAATGTAAATGATATACGCCTTCTACAGCCAATGATAGAATGTTAAAAAATGGCAGCGCTAGTGCAAACCTCAGGCGCCGTCCACAAAAGAGTTCCTTTGAAGGATTTAGCAGCATTCATTTCGGTGGCCTGTACGAAAAATCACAGAAAGTTGATATGTTATCTAGGAAAAGTAAAGGATGACACATGCTTTAGTTTGTGCAGTCTATAGGTGTGTTTGTCTTGCGCGCATGTGTGTGTATTTGTACATGCATCTTTGTCGCTTGCACATGCTTTGTGTATCGTATGTATTTGGGCATGTGCCTTTGCTGCTTGTGCGAGCTCGCGCACGCAGAGAGAGAGAGAGAGAGAGAGAGAGAGAGAGAGAGAGAGAGCTTGATTTCGCTGATGGGACATACCTTTGCCCATCCAAAGTCTGCAAGTTTCACAGCTCCATTTCCATCAATCAGTATGTTAGCACATCTGATATCGCTACAGAATCAAGGAACTGGAGGCATGAGAAACCAGCACATATGCAAGTAGGATATCTAGAAGGTTAAGAGTTTTCATCCCTCACAGTAAACAGTATTGCAAATTTATGTTTCCACCTTGAAGCATTCACATAGTAAAAGAATCTTGTCTATGCTAAATATTACAGAACAAGCTTGTAATGCTACTCCGTTGTTTCCTGATTATCATGAGAAATCTACTTCTCATAACATTATATTTTGGTTTAAGGATTTGACAGCTCCCCCAAATTCACAAAAAGTATTTGGATAAGCAAAAGAAGTATCATCAAAAGGATCCATGGGATGGCATGGGACAAGATAGACAAATTTCAATGTGCTCTTTGTTTGGTTATGATCTCTTTCCTTAACAAAATCAACCTTACATCAGAAATGATAAGTGCGAATCACTATATCAATTAGTCAAAACTACTAATGCAAAGTCAAGCATCTTTCTTCTACCTGTGTATCACCTTCTTGTCATGAAGATACTTTAAACCATTTAAAATTTGCCTGGTGTAAGAAGAGACTTGGGGTTCTATCAAGGCACGTTCGCGATAAAGAGTTGCAACTGAGCCTTTGATCATGACCTCAAGGAATACGTAAAGCTTCTCATTATCCTGGAAGAGAGTGAAAATAATATATGTTAGAATAACCAACTCAAAAGTCTAAGCTATTAGGTGGAACACGTCAATGTATATAAGGCACATTGAAACTACATAAACAAGTAATGTGGAATACTATAACGGGCCCCTCTTGTGTGCAAACAGATAAAAAACGGCACATGGAATAGCGGAAAAGGAAGTCATATATGGAAATAAATTGCAGCATTACCCGCTTCCGAAATTATGTCAGAACCCAAAAGATTATGCTTTTAGGTGAAAGGGGGCTACAATTATATAAGGCCCATCAAAACACCATAAACAAACTATATGGGATATTATAACAAGATACGCTAGAGACAACCATACCAGATAGAAAATAAAATGAAACACACATTGGTGACGTTTAACTTTTTCTCATCCTAATGATGCCGGACGTACGGGCCTCTTATAATACCTAACCATCATTGGATCAAGACAACATCCTTCCCACAGCAATCAGGTGTACGAAGACAAGAGGCTCGGAGAAAAGGCCCTGAGGAAATTATTTTCACAGGGACTAGAAATCATTGTTGAGTTCGTTATGGCTCCATAAACTGACATCTACTCTATGTATTTTCTTTCTCGTATAATTACTATTGCAGGTAATGGTAAATTCATCACAAACTTTTCTTGTGGTGGAGGGGGACCTTAAAATGACCATCTCCGTCATGAGTTGCGGTCACTCCTAAAAAGCCGCACCTGCTGTGATCTTATTAAGAGGATAATTGCAGCTAATACATGCAGTGATGATGATGCCAGCACTATCTCGTGGCTACTATAACACCCCCAAATTATTTTTGCCGAGTTCTGGTGACATCACAATCGATGCCAAAGTGAAAGACACCGCAAAAAACAACGTAGCAAGAAGGAACCGCACCTTGTCTGTGCCGATATATTGAACTATGTTCTCATGTTCCAACTGACTTAAAAGAGAAATGTCCTGAAAGAAGAAAGCAGAGTATCACTAGAGAGAAAGAGTCGAAAGAAAAAGATAATCGAACACACACCTGATCTATGATTGTATATAGTTGTGCAAGTACAGAAAGATACAGAAAGACACAAGCGGTCACCTGCTCAAGCTGCAGTAAGCTATCATTGGTATGATCTGACAAAGAAATCTCCTTTACAGCGAAGTAGGATCCATCACTGCGGAAATAAAAAAGCGAGGTTTCAATAAGTTCCACAACACTCAAGCTAGAACTCCAATATGAAGATCAAATCCCTTAAGCGTGTTTGGCATGTCTCTGTGAACCAAAAAGATTACATGATTTGGTCCCAACGGCACCCAGACGCCATGGAAAAACATCCGATCATACTTCGCCCCCCAAACATTAAACGATAATCAAAGAGAGGAAGAGGGAATCTCACTCAGTGATGACATCAAAGACATCTCCGAACGAACCCTTTCCCAACACCCGCAACTTTCTCCACGAGTTGATTCTTCGTTTGAACCTCCGCGCGAGAGAAACAGGGCGCCATGATTCTAAAGCGCCGGCAGCAGGGATGTTCCCCGCACCATGTTCATCCTCCACCGACTCCTCGTCTTCAACAGCAGAACCGTCCGAATCATCTCCATCCGACCAATCCAATTCATTCGAAGGGCAGGTGCGGAAAATCGTGGGGGAAGGAGGAGGAGAAGTGGAGGACATGCAGTCGGAGCTTCCCTCCCGCATCGCGATCAAAGAGAAGAGGAGGAAAAAGCTTCGAGAAGACGGGAAGACACTGAAACGAGGAGACACGAACCCTATCATGGTTGGTTTTCTACGTGCTGAAGGGTGGGACCCACAAAATATAATCGACCCACAAAATATAATCGCAATATTTCGTACAGCGTTTTAGCCAAATTAAGGATAGCGGAGGAAGCGCGGCCCTTTATTTATGTTCTCCGCGCCCCTGTACGAACAGAAAAGGATACCAAGGCTCCGCGATTTGCCCGGGATAAGGAAGCTGATACCCGGCCCACCCGATTAATTCTCAACCCATATCCCCTATTTAACTAAATCAAGATCTATGATTGTATATATGACAGCCTTATAAATAATTTTGTATGGACGTCAGCTTGGAAGTTATAAGATCTTAATCAAGTAGTTATGCCCAAAGGCCAGTTCACAATATATAGAATGAAACGAGCAGCTCAAGCTGCACTAATGTTAACACTTAATTTTTAGCAAATCTAAGGAAATAAGGAAAATAAAAATTACATTTTGAGCAAATAAAAGGAAAAAATGAAAGAAAATGGACGCCAAATCTAAAATCGGTGAGGATAATGATCAGATTGATAAATCAAAAAGAAAGTATAAAAAATTATACTCGTCAAGTGAGCTGTTCGTCAAAAATCAAAACGAATTTGGATGCGTTTTTGGTAATGTGAGTAAAAAATCGAAATGTTAATTTATGATGGAAAATTAGGACTGAAATTTTGTAATTTCCCCAATCAAGGAAGCACAACTTTCTAAAGATCAATAGAGATTTTCACTATAAAGGGCTACGGTTTGTGAGAAAAGGGAAGATCCAAAAGCAAAAAAATTTCGAGAGAAAATTCGTGTGAAAAAAGGTCATCGTCCATCTTGGGCAAAGAGAAAAGCACTTTTTTTTCTCTCTCTGACAAAAAAGAAAAGTCAGCCAAAAGTTTGCAGAGAGGGGGCAGGAAGAGAAGACCTGCGAGGGGACTTGAGAGTGAATAGAGAAAAAAAAAAGTATAAAAAAGAGAAAATAAGAAAGTTCTTCTTCCTCGCGGGGCTCCTGCCGCCAAACCTGCCGGCCGCTGCGCGGCACCGCCACTCTTCGCTCCGCCAGCCACCGTCGCGCCCCGCGACGCCAGCAGCCGCACCCGAGTCCTCCACGACGCCCCCGCAGCACTCGAGGTTGCGCCGGTCATCACCTCCGCGAGCCTGCACCGCCGGTCTCCGAGTAGCACCGCCGTTCCGTCAGCCCACTCGGCACCGTCCTTCTGGCGACCCAGTGCACGACGCCCTGCAACACCACCAGACGCCCGACTCCTCCGCCGCTGTTTCTGCCCTCTGTTCCCTTTGCAGGTCTTTGTGCTGCCCTCCGACGCCTAACAACCCCCCGGTTGCGCTGCCCTCCGCCTGAGTGCCGCCCAGCCAAAGTCTGCAGCAACCCGCGCCTCAGCCCGCGCCACCTCTGCCGCTCTCCTTGCTCCGATCGTCGCTGTGTCTGCCTCACTTCCTTCCGGTGAACCCACAGCAGCACCTCCGCGTCTCTGTTCCCCGACGATCTTGCCCGCTGCACTTCAACCCGCGAGCTCGCCCCGACGCCACTGCTCACTACCACCGCAGCGACCCGCGATCCAGCTGCCGGTCGCCGGTCGCCGACGCCGCGCTACCCTCCGCCCGGCGCCGACCAACCTGCTGCCCGAATCCCACGCCCAGCTCTGTTGGTTGTCCCGCGCCCGTGTCGACGCTGCTGCTCTCCTCCATTAGGTAGTTTACTTTTCATTTTTTTTATTTTATTCTCATTTATTTATTCATTTTAAATTTTGTTATTATTGTATAAGTTAGAATATGGTTTGTCAATGTTAATATTTGTGCATTTTGTAGGCATTATCCGCTAGGATTTTGTCCGGAATTATTGTAATTATTAATTTAATCCGAGAGATATCGGATTATTTTTTTAATTATATTAATTTTTGGGCTTTTTGGTATAATTTTAAATCATTATAATTATTAATTTGATTCGTAAGATTTCGGATCAGATTTTTAATTATTTTGATCTCTTTGTCTTGATAATTAGGATTAGGATAATCGTTAATTTGACCTATGTTCTCACAGGTTATTTTTTCGATTATTTTAATCAATTATTTTGTTAATAGTTTAGATTTAATATTTATTTAATAATTACTTATCTTTAAAAAAAAGACTAAAAAAATCAAAATCAAAAAAATCAAAAAAATCAAAAAATCAAAATTCTGCATGAGCATATAGGTTTAGTAAATTAGAAATTTTTAGGAATACATTTTTAGGATTGCATTTTTTTAAAATAAGTTAGAGTTGAACCTATTTAATTTTGTTTAGGGTTTTAAATAATGTTCGCACATTTTAATTATCTCATTTTTCAAAAAATAGTTTTCTAAGATAGGATAGGGTTTAAGTTAAATTAATCCCTAGAATACATTAGAAAATTATCCCTTCTTAGATAGATTAATTAGGGTTTTCATAAATTCTAAACTTCAATAAAAAAAATGTAAAAATACTAGGTGCATGTTAACTAGTTTGCTTAATAGGATCGTTTAATTAGAATTTGTTCATTAGTGAAATTAGGTCATGAGGTGCGGGTTAATTAGTTTGCATAATAAGCCCATTTAATTAGAATTTGCATATTAATAGGATTAAGTCATTTAGTTAAGGAATGCATTTTCATAAAAGAATTCTAATTTTCAAGAAAACCCAAAAAATTGTTTGCTTCGTGTGATGCAATTTAATTATTGAATGTTTGAGCATCCGTGTGGTCATTTTTGCATGGTAGTAATTTAGGTTAAAATAAATCCAAGTTGCTTGCAAAAACAGTTTTTGAAAATAAAAGAAATGGTACCGAAAGGGCATTAGAAAATTCTAGTGTAACCAAGTCCCCGTACCTTAGTTTATGGTTTGTAGGAGTAAAATAAATTTCCTGTCTAATCGATCTACCATAAATCGATTAGTGGCGACTCCTAGATGATAATCTTTTGCATGTTAAAAAACTTGAACCTTAAGTCGCGAATTGGTATGGGCTTGGGAGAGCCCGAGCTAAGTTAAAAAATCATTAACCTAGTTTTAGGTGGTGCATTCGAAATTTAGGTCGCGACAACTAAGCACTGATTGCCTTGGCTTCCTTGATCTAATAATGAAACCTCCTTTACGGCGAAAAAGAATCCATCCCTATGGAAATAGGGAAGCATGAGAGGGAATATAATTGGTAATGCTGCCTTGACCACACATAGTTTAGATAATTCGTCCACCCCGGATGATATAAAGAAAAAAAGAGGGAAAAAAAAGTCTCGCTAATATCACTAAGATAGTTCCATTTTAGCATTTGAATTTACAATCAATTCACTATTTCTAAACCATGTTTCCTACACAAATCAATTATGCCAGAATAGTAGCGCTTATGCCATCCCTACCTCAAATGAAACATGGGAGAATACCGATTGTATTTGACCCCAAAATTGACTATGCAAAAATTACAACTATTTGATAAACAAGTTTGGGTTAGTCAGATAACATGTTTTTCCTTAAAAAGAATCGAAATTGATGGGCTTTCTTTCTGTCACTCCATCCAAAAGAATATACAAGTTGTTGAATTATTTAGCAGATCCATGCCTTTGTAGTTGATGGACTGTGAAGGAATGTATAAAAGCTCTATTTGTTCATTGTCTTTTGTTACATTCGCGAAGGACGTTGTTGTGGATGTTGATGCCATTTTCACATCTTTCATCTGAAAAATTTCCTCGTATAAACTGTCGTTGATACATTAATTTAACCTGAGAAAACTTATGGTTATTTACTTAATTTTTACATAATATATTAGATCATCTAGTGACTCTTCAAAGTCAAATTGTTCTCTCTCACGCACATTCGACATGAACCGACGTCAGTGGTTGAAATTTCATCACTAGGAGCAAATTTTAGCTGACGTAAATATTCAAAAATCCATATTGCAAAATTTGAAGGTGAGAGACACAGGCAAACAAATGCCAACGAATGTTCTAAAGTGAAAAAAAAAAAAAAAAAAAAAAAAAAACCACAAGAATAATATTTTACTAAATTAACGGAAGCAACACATATTTTTTATTGGATTGTGGAGCCTAAATTAACATATAGACCAGAAACGCAATATGTGGATAAGGGGGAATTAATTGCTCATTCAATGGGAAAATTTTCTTGGGTGTGCATATGTTTGTCCACATTATAACATCAAACAAGATAGAACAAATGCCAACAAGTGTTCTAGAAAAAAAAAAGCACGAGAATAATATTTTACTAAAGCATAATGAAATCCAAAGAAAATGGGACTTGGCAACGAATAAAAAGTTTATATCGAAACTCGATATCTGTTCGATGAACGTCATCTTTTCCTTTTCTCAATTATATATACTCGGATTGATTCGTTCCGCAGGTCCATCAAAAAAGCTTTCTTGCTCTCCGTTGGCAGATCCTTCCGTTTTTCTTCGCGATTCCTCTGCTGCACTATGCCGAGATTGATCAAGTAACGACCTTGATTCCGCTCCTCAGATCTCCATCGAAATCAGGGCAAGGATCGAGTGTTCATGGTTCTTAATTAACAGGTTTGTTTTCCATGTGTTGTGTGTAGGTACGGCCTGTTGTGGTAATCATGATCTAAATGTGTGCTTAAGCAAAAATATAAAGTAGAGATTCGGTGTCAAAGATATCTTGACAATATAGCATTCCAAGTCAAAGATATACAAAACTGCATAAACAAAGAAAAGCAAAGCGATCTTACTCAGTCATGACTTCATAAAATCTTCACATGACCCCTTTCCCAACAGCCTCTGCTTTTGCCATGAGTTAATTCTTCGCTTGAAAACCCCGTGGGGAGAAACAGGGCGCCATGGTTCTAAATTGCGGCGGGTGTGCCCCACGTCCTCGTACTCCCCAATCCCATCATCACTAGAGGAAGAACCGTCCCCACCCGAGCTATATACCCCCGTTGAAGCGCAGCTGAGGAAGACGTGGAGCCGTCGGACTCAGAGCTCTGCTCCGCCATTTGCGCGGCGGCAGAGCTCTACTCCGCCATTCAAGCGGCAATCGCGAAGGGTAGAAAGGAGAAACAATGTAGGAGAGCGGCTGTCGGATGAAATCCTAATTTTGATTAGTCTAATGAATATATTTCTGGGCTTGTAATTTCGTTAATTTTTGTGGGCGTTTTCGACACTTTAATGTTGGTGTTTTTTTTTTCTTTATTTGTTTAACGAGGCCAAGACTTGTCAAGAACAAAAAAAAAAAATTAAAAAAGGATCGGGTCGGTTTGGTCTCGAATTGGCATTCTATATCCGCATTTCTTATTTATGTTGCCTTTTTTAAGGATATGTGTTAACGAATCCAGACTTAATTAAAACACAAATGGATAGAAAAATCACGTTAAAAGCCACCACCAACTAGAAAGAAAAGAAACTGGGTCGGGTCAAATTGGTTCTCAACAGCTGTTGGTATTTGCGGAGGCGTGTGTTAAGTGTTTTGTATGTGAATTATCAAGAGAGCAAAAGAACTAAGAACAAAGTGGGCAAGGGCAAAGTAATAATAGGAATGTGTAAAAGAGAGTGGAAGAGAGGTACAAGGGAACAAAAAAGAACTTTTTTTATTATTTATTGTAGTACAAATGGAAAGGGAGGAGCTTGCTTACCATTTGTTAATTTTCTATGCTCCCCCCTTTCCTATTTATAGGGTGCTTCACCGACTAAGTACAACATTCTAGATTTCTATAGAATGCTGTCCATGTAGGCTTCATCTAGGAAATTCTAGATTGTAGCTTAGCCACTCTTTTTCAAGAGACTTCTACATTTGTGCTTCTACACTTTTTTTTGCCGCCTAAGCTAGATTTTCTTTTTTAAGGATTTTTCTTGTCTTTTCTAGCTAATATTAATCTTGAATTTTCTAGAAAGTGACAATCTTTTACATGTTTCATCCCCAAAAAGTCATGTCATGGCACTTTCTTAGAATCTGATGCCGCCAAACTATGCCCAGAAAAGAACCAAAAAAATGGATACTTGAACATTTAAGCCACTAAGATGGGAACAATTCCACATTCAGTTTTCTCTACTTACAGAAGTAAGGACTATATGATGCTGCATAAATATGAGTAGTGGAATAAAAGACCCGCTGAACTAGAATAGATGGAAAAAATCAGCTTGCGGAGGAACATCATAGTTATTGCTACAGCCAAGACCAGTTATAGTTGAGGAAGAAAAGGAGGGTGCACTAGTCATGCGGACATCAGATGGTCAATTAAAGGACCCATGAAGAATTAAATGACTTCAATTTCTCATCCTTCGATTCCTTTCTATTAGTCCTGAGAGTTTGACCCAAATCTTCAGTATCCAAGATATTGTAAATCATTCACCACCAGAAAACAAAGGGTTAATTGATTACAAGACAGGTTCTCTTTAGAGGGGCGAAAAAAAAAATTAATTACATTGTGAGACAGAGAGAGAGAGACAGAGAGACAGAGAGAGAGACAGAGAGACAGACTCCATAAACTGACATCTACTCTATGTATTTTCTTTCTCGTATACTGGTAAATTCATCACAAACTTTTCTTGTGGTGGAGGGGGACCTTAAAATGACCATCTCCGTCATGAGTTGCGGTCACTCCTAAAAAGCCGCACCTGCTGTGATCTTATTAACAGGATAATTGCAGCTAATACATGCAGTGATGATGATGCCAGCACTATCTCGTGGCTACTATAACACCCCCAAATTATTTTTGCCGAGTTCTGGTGACATCACAATCGATGCCAAAGTGAAAGACACCGCAAAAAACAACGTAGCAAGAAGGAACCGCACCTTGTCTGTGCCGATATATTGAACTATGTTCTCATGTTCCAACTGACTTAAAAGAGAAATGTCCTGAAAAAGAAAGCAGAGTATCACTAGAGAGAAAGAGTCGAAAGAAAAAAATTATCGAACACACACCTGATCTATGGTTGTATATACGTCAGCCTTATGAATAGTTGTGCAAATACAGAAAGATACAGAAAGACACAAGCAGTCACCTGCTCAAGCTGCACTAAGCTATGATTGGTATGATCTGAATAAGAAATCTCCTTTACAGCGGATCACTGTGGAGATAAAGAAGCGAGGTTTCAATAAGTTCCACAACACTCAAGCTAGAACTCCCTAGAACTCCAATATGAAGATCAAATCCTTTAAGCGTGTTTGGCATGTCTCTGTGAACCAAAAAGATTACATGATTTGGTCCCAACGGCACCCAGACGCCATGGGAAAAACATCCGATCATACTTCGCCCCTAAACATTAAACGATAATCAAAGAGAGGAAGAGGGAATCTCACTGATGACACTCCAAACGAACCCTTTCCCAACACCCGCAACTTCCTCCATGAGTTGATTCTTCGTTTGAACCTCCGCACGAGAGAAACAGGGCGCCATGGTTCTAAATCGCCGGCAGAAGGGATGTTTCCCACACCATGTTCATCCTCCACCGACTCCTCGTCTTCAACAGCAGAACCGTCCGAATCATCTCCATCCGACCAATCCAATTCATTCGAAGGGCAGGTGCGGAAGATCGTGGAGGTAGGAGGAGGAGAAGTGGACATGCAGTCGGAGCTTCCCTCCCGCATCGCGATCAAAGAGAAGAGGAGGAAAAAGCTTTGCGAAGGCGGGAAGACGCTGAAACGAGGAGACACGAACCCTATCATGGTTGATTTTCTACGTGCTGAAGGGTGGGACCCACAAAATATAATCACAATAATCACAAAATACAACCGACCCGACTAATACTCACTCCATATCGGACCTATTTAACTAAATTTAGGATAACTCGTTTTTCTTTTTTCTTTTTTCAAAAAAATAATATTGCTAAAACACTTTCACTCAATATAAATTTAATTGATAATTTTTATAATTTTTTAAAAAATGAGTCTCTATTAGTTTCTAAAAGTATTTGTTAGAAAAATTACAATATTTTTTAGTTTTTACTTGAAATTTGAAAATAAATTAGAAACTATTTTCTACAGTTTGTTATGAAAATTATGATTAAATTTTCATCCGTGCACTTCTTTAATATTTTTAATTTTTTTCAAAAAATCGAATTTTTTTTATTTTTCCTTTTATAAAAATAAAATTTTTAATTATTTTTTTTTGTTTTTCACTTTTATTTTTCCTTATTCTTCAGCTATTCGCTAGCCACAATGCCGGCCAGTGACCAGCCATAGGTGAGCTCGAGCTCACCCAATTCCAATGAGCTGGCCTCAAATTCGACTTCGCCAGATCCGATGACGTTGGAGCTTATATTATATTATTTTTCCATCTCTCTCTTCTTTTTTAGTCCTTCCATCATTTCTTAATGAAAAATTTATCAAATAATAAACTATAATATTATTCCTAATCTGTGTAATAGTATAGATACTAGATATATATATATATATATATATATATATATTATAGAGTAGAAAGAAATTCAAATATATAAATAAAAATATGAATAAATAAGTAAATGGTTAATACATGAAAAACCCAAAACTGGTACACTTGTGATAAATTTACTTCAAACTATTTTTTTGACCATGAAAAACCCAAAACTGGTATACCTGTGACAAATTTACCCCGACTAACCATAAAAAACCATAAACTTGTACATTTATGACAAATTTACTCCAAACTAATTTTTTCGACAGCAAAAAACCCCAAATTGGTAAATTTGTGACAAATATACCCTCTACTAAATTGTAATAATGCCACAAAAAAATCACAAAAATTGTAAACTGTGACAAACAGAGCGAAAAATCCTAAATTAGTATACTAGTCAATTGTCACATGTCACTTAACTTAATATTTTGATAGTAAAATTTAACGAAAGCTAACAGATGGTAGATTTGTCACAAGTATACCAGTTTGGGGTAAATTTGTCAAAGGTATACCAATTTGAGATTTTTGGTGGTAAAAAAAATAGTTTGGGATAAATTTGTCACATGTATACTAGTTTTGGATTTTTAGGGTATTAACCCATAAATAAACGTTATTTTTTCGTTATTCTAATTTTTCTTTTTATATTAAAATTCAAATATCATATTTTATTATTATTTTAGTTTTATTATTTAAAAATTTTGTTATTGGAAAAAAATAACTCTAATACCTTGAATTTAAGAAATTGTATCCACCACTATCTCATATTTCTCACGAGACAATTTTATTCATACTATATATCCCCATATATTTGACCTTAGGAAAAAGACCACAAAAAATCCTAAAATTTGCCTAAAGTGATAAATTTACCCTAATTTTTTTCTTTGTGACATGAAAAATCCAAAACTTTGCCATGTATGACACATTTACCCAAAAAAAATTTTCATGACACAAAAAAACCAAGAACTTGTATCCGTATAATACGTTTACTCTAAATTAAAGGGTATTTTTGTCTTTTATTTTTTAAATTTTTTTTTTTCTTTTTCTCTCTTCCCTCCGTCGGCCATGGCGGAGGAAAGCCGGATTTAGGCAAGGGCTGCCCTCGTCGGCATCAGGCGAGGGCGGCCCTCACCTGAGTTTGGCGAGGGGTGCCCTCGCTAGGCCCTCAGCGACATCGGGCAAGGACAACCCTCGCCAGATCTGGCTAGGGCAACCCTCGCCAAACGTCAACAAGGGCTACTCTTGTCAGCGTTGAGCGAGGGCACCCCTCACTCGACACACTCGACGCTGGCGAGGGCCTGGTAAGGGCACCCCTTGCCCAACTCAAGTGAGAGTGGCCCTAGCCATCCTAGGCGAGGGCGATCCTCACCCGACGCCGGCAAGGGCCGCCCTCGCCCAACACCAGCGAGGGCCACCCTCGCCTGAGTTTGGCTTCCCTCCAGCCATGAGGGAAGAGAGAAGAAAAAGTAAAAAAGAAGAAGAAAAAACAGAAAAAAAGAGATGAAAATGGCCTTGATAGGGTAAATGTGTCATAGTTAGCAAAATTTGGGGCTTTTCATGTCACAAAAAAAAAGTTTTGGATAAATTTGTCACTTCGGGCAAAGTTTTGGATTTTTGGTAGTCTTTTCCCTTGACTTTATTTGATCTTGGATAGAAAATAAACACAAGAGACCAAACGTAGCATTGCGATTTTTTTTCCCAAGCTATATCCTTCTTTATCCTATGCTTGTGTCCTGGACAGCTACCAAGCACGGAATAGGATAGGGCATATCCTATTTGACTTTTACATAGATGACCAAACAAAACCTGAAGGTCTTCTTTGAGCCCAATGGGAAGATACCTCCATCAACTTATCACATTTCGACTATTTACTTCAAAAGTTTATAACATTAACATTCTATTCTAAACTTTTAAATTGAAGCGAACCGTGCATATATTTATAGTATCTATGGTTTTTAAACCTGTTAACAAATGTACAGATTGCAAACTTTGCCAGATTTGATATGATGGGTTCGAAAGAAAATACTGAGGAGTCAAGACTGACGGAGTATGAGGGACAAATCGATCCTCTCCGTCTCGGAAGCGAATCTCTATTGCTACGATAACTACTTCGGTGAGAAATCTCCCCTCGAAGGCTGCTTCATAGCCCAACCCTCTCTCCAACTCTCGTGCTCAGCATCCACCTCAAGTGGGAGTTGACTTCGCGCTTCGGGGATGACAAAGCTTAAGAGAAGAGGAGATCATTGAGAAGAAAGCGGACGGGTGTCTTGTTCTTATTTGTTGATAGTGTGCAACCTTTACCCAATTTGGTCCAGCTTGATCATGGCCAAGATGCTCTTCGATGATTTTTATCTTATCAGGTTGAGTAGAACCCAATCATGCCTCCCTTAATTTTTTTTTTAAATTGTTTTAATCCCTTTATTGGTGGAGTGAAATTGAGTGAGACCTCATAAGAACATGTTTCCATGATTTGAGAACCGACTTAACCTAACCCATTTTTTTCCCTTTCTTGTTTGAGGCGGAAATCGATTCTCAATATGATCTTCTTACCCATTTGTAGTAGGGGTGAGAATATCGAACTGACTGAACTGGGAATTGCCTGGACTGGATCGGACCGAACCGGACCAGATCGGCCGAATCTAGGCAGTTCCCAAGGGTGTCGGTCGAGTTCGCGGGTGGTTTTCAGTCCAGTTCCCAATTCCGACTATATTTTTTTACAAAGCAACAAACCATAAAATAATAATAAGTCCATATTTTTTGGGGAAGGATTTACCTTCAAAATGCTGAAATTTGGAGGTGGACTTGCCAAGTAACCGGTTCCATTAGACTGGACCGGATCGGTTGGTCCAGTCTGATTCCTAGTCCCAAGACTGCCTAGCAGTCCTGCATGTATTTGCTCCAACTATCCTAGGAATAAGATTACAGCAATTGCGTCTTTTTAGCTATAACAGCCACTCATGACATAGATAGACATTTTAGGTCCCCCTCCCACAGAAGAAAAGTTTGTGATGAATTAATTATTACCCAGAATTGTGATTATTTGAGTAAAAAAAATAAAATATGTAGACGTTAGTTTATGAAGAGGGCCTATCTTGTAATCAATTAATCCTCCGTTTTCTGGGGGTTGATGATTTACAAATTAGCTATCTTGCAAAGGTCAAACTCTCAGGTTTAATAAAATGGAATCTAACGCTTAGAGAAACGGCGGCACTGACTAATAAAACACGAAGGGGGGAAAAGGATAAGGAAGAGAAGGCTTTAGTCTTCAGGAATCCTTTAATTGACCATCTGATGGTCCAGATGACTAATTCCGACTATTTCGCTCTTGTCTATTACCGGTCGTGGCTGTAGTAACAACAATGGAGTTCCACCACAAGTTGATTTCTTCCCATCTATTCTAGTCCAGCGTGTCATTTAGTTCCACTCATTCTTATGCAACATCATATAGTTCTTAACCTCTACAATAGAGAGAACCAAAAAGGAATTGATCATTGTTTAAGCGAGGGAAGTAGTTCGCATCTTGGCGGCTTCAGTGTTTGAGTACCTTTCAGTTATTATTTTTTTCTAGACAGTTTGAAACGAAGAATCAGATTCTAATAAAGTGCCACGACATAATTTTTTTTTTTGGAGCTGAAATATGCAAAAGATTGTTGTTGACGAGCAAAATTTGGTTTGGTACCCCTACAATCCACCGCATTGTTTTGTATTGCTATATGACCTCTTATTCCTCTGCCAGGTGCACTGGGAAACTGTTTTCGTTGGCACTGCTGCAACTTGAAACCGTGATGACCGCTTATAACTTGGATATTTATGTTGTCCGAGAAAACGAGCAATAGAAGAGCTCGGTCCCATTCGTTCTTGCCATATTTTTCCTTTTCAAGTTCACAAAATTGCTTTAAAATGGTCATTTGATGCGAACTGTTACTCGATTAACCCCATCAAACGGATTGTCACTTTACGTTGACCGGTTATTGAGGAGGTCCTCAATACCAAAGTGCACCTGAGGAAGCGTAATTAACCTCAGGGCCTCATCTAGGGGCCTCTTCCCTTGGCACACCCGATTGCTGCGGGCAGGGTGTTGTCATGTATTTAATGATTAGTTTGGTGTCATAAGAGGCCTAGACATCCAGTGTAGTATGTTTTATTTCATTTGTTATTTGGTATGTTGTCTCTTGATGTATTTTGTTAAAATATCTCACATCATTTGTTTATAGAGTTTGATGGACCTTATATACATGTAGCCTCCTTCTACCTCGTAGCTTAATTTTTTGGGTTATAACATGGTTCTAGAGCCATGTATCTCTTAGATTTTTTTGTGCGTGGCTCTCCTTTCATTTCGGGTTTTGTTTGCATGAGGTGTTAAAGTAATCCATATGTGTTTTCTATGTGCCTTATATACCTTTCCTCCTCCACCTAATAATTAGAAATTTTTCGGTCGGATATTGTAACATACGATTTTCTTTTCTCTTCCAGAGTGATAAGAAGCTTCACATATTCCTTGAGCTGATGACCAAAGGTTCACTTGCAACCATTTATCACAAATATAACTCAAGAGATTCCCAAGTCTCTGTATACACTAGGCAAATTCTAAATGGTTTAAAGTATCATCATGACCAGAATGTGGTCCACAAGTATTATAAGAAAGATGCTTGACTTTGCATTTAGTTTTGACGAATTAAAATAGTGATTCACGCCCACTGATGTTATTCCTTTTTAGGGCACAACAACACAAAAACACTCTTTTATTGATAGAATGACTGCTGCTGAAGTTGGGAGTGAATTGTGAAGGTTGCACTGTGTAGTGCCTATCTATGAATTTTGTTTATTATAAAGGAGAAAAAGTAAGACCATCCTACTCAAAGCCATAGTAAATCATGCAACTGACGCCCCGTTTCTTCTACTTTTTAGTTAAACTTAGGACATCTAAGAATTTTGAGCAAAAAGCAATAGATACTTTTGCTTTATTACCAGTAGTTGGAAAGCATTCACTCATTGGCCCATGCGAGCTGTTACGTATCATCCACGTCCCCTACTTGTAACCGTGATTCCAGAATGATCAATGCAGATGATTGCTTGAAGCATGATGCCCTTAGATTTGTCTACAAATCGTATTGATTTATCCAGCTATCATATGTTAGTTCCCCCTGAATCTGTGATTAACACTAGCGTCTCATACGTTTTCGTTCTTGTTGCGGCAAGAACAAGCATTGGAGAAAATTCGCAAGGGCGAACCTCCTCCACTTCCGAAATCATTATCAAAAGATGCTCGAGACTTCATCCGCAGATGCTTGCGGCGAAATCCGAAGAATCGGCCTTCTGCACAGTTGCTAGACCATCCCTTTGTGAAGAAGTGAGGAAGCCACCTACTTCTAGTTTTGCTCAACCTAGTTACAAAAACAAATTATCGTGAGGTTTTGCCATGCCATCTCTTTCTAGTTCCTAGCTTTGAAGGTCCGGCATTTGTACCGTTTACTAAACATAGTAACTTTAATAGTCTACCCTAAACTTTTAAATTGAAGCAAACAGTCCATGTATTTATAGTGTCTATGGTCTTTAAACTTGTTACCTTATGTACAAATTGCCAACGCTGCTGGATTTGAAATATGGGTTCGAAGGAAAATATTGTGGAGTCAAGACTGATGGAGTTTGATGGACAAATGGATCCTCTTTGGCTCGGAAGCGAATCTCAATTGCTACAAAACTACTCTGGCAAGAGATCTCCGCTCGAGGGGTGCCTCACAACCCCGACACTCTCACCGACTCGTGCTCTGAGTCCTCCTCAAGTCAGAGTTGGATTTGGTGGAGGTCCTATTGATTGGTGACGCATTGACGTCGGCTTCGCGCTTCCTGCGGGGTTGACAAAGCCCAAGAGGAGAGGAGACCGATGAGAAGAAAGCAGACACATGTCTTGCTCTTATTTGTTGATAGCGTGCAACTTTTACCCAATTTGGTCCAGCTTGACCGTGGCCAAGATGCTCTTTGATGATATTTATCTTATCAGGTTGAGTGCAACGCAGTCATGCCTTATTCCATTTTGTTATTTTTTTAATCCCTTAAATCATGGATTGAAATTGAGTGACACGTCAAACGTGATCTAATCCGATCCGACTCGACTATACTCTTTTCTTCTTAGGTGAAAATGGTTCTGGATATGACCTTCCTATCCATTCATGTCTTAACCAAGTCTCGGCCTCGTTAATGTGTATCCGCAAAAGAATAAATAGAAACAAGAAACACCAACATAAAATACTAAAAGGCGGGACCTGCAATGAATTAAATGGCCACAACACTTCATTGGGGACTGTTTCAGCCATATTAGAAGCCGGAAAAGCCGTCGGCCATAGAAATATTCATTGGACTTGTAATGAAAGAGTCCTCTCCCGTCATGTAAAGTTGGTAGCGACAACAATGAGCCCGTTGATGCAAGGATCAACTTACAATGTGGTAGGGAATATTCTTGGGAACCTGAGTCCTATACTTTTTTTTTTTTTTTTGCGTTTTTCATTCTCGATCATTTCGTGAACATTAAAATGAAAGAAATGATTACACTTCACTATTACGTTGACTCATTTTAGAATCTTTGTTTCTCGTATTTCCCCATCGGATATTGCAATAAATCAACCTGACAAAGTCCGACTGGATTGACCGATTCATTTCCAATTGGAGTGCAAGAAGACATCGACCAAATAAAGAAGACTAGAAGACATAGAAGACACGCCGCTTCTTTCAAGTACAAAATGGTGTGTACATAATTGGAGGGAATTGAGTGCCCAAATCACAGAGAGACCAGTCATGGGAGAAGCAAAAGCAGTAAGACGGCCAGTGGCTTGAGCAGAAAGCAAAAAAGACTAAGGAAACGAGGATTTATGATGGTATTTCCTAACTTCTTTTCGACGATTCGCATGCTTCGAATCATTGAGCTCATTTGCGCAGGCAAGGAGGCTTTGTAGTCCGCCGAGATAGCAATCGCAATCTCCAAGAGACGGGTCTTCATCTTCGAGATCTCGCATTCCATATATTCTATGTGCTCCAACGCTGTATTAATCGGTGAAAAAGAGCTCGAAATTGCACTTCTGAATTGCATCTTTACTTTCTTTTGATGGCTTCCTGCCACTTCATTTTAGATGGTCTGCTAAAGACAAGTTGGGGAAACATATCATGCTGCACGAAACAACACATCCTCACTCTGCGAAGAATAATATCAATCGATCACGTTCCAAAAGGATGGATCCTACTGGTTGTACGTCAGGACTCAAATTTTGTTTACTTTTGCCCTAGAAGATGTATGGCCATATATTTCAGTGACCAGAATTCAATTATTACACGCCACAGGACAATGCTTGTTTTTGAATCGTTTTAATTTCGCAGTTGATAGCACTCTTTAAGCCTATCTCGGGTTTGAGAAACTTAAGACGCGTCTCAGCCGACTTGCCCTGTGCTCCCCCGATTCCTAGTGAATCGTGGAGTTTTGGGCACTGGGGCACCCTTTTTGGGTTGATAGATTTAGGATTTAGATTTCGATATTTTCTTCTTTAATTAAATCAATTTATGATATTTATTTAGTATGAGAATACTTGAATTTATTTTTTCCGTCATTTTAAGTTTTTTGAATTCGTCAAGAAATCTTATCTTCGGTTGGGAAATACCGTAGGATATAGTGTTGGCTAATGTTTTGTCATGTTTAGTAAATGATTCATTTGGAGTAGGGTTTTACGCATAGGAATATTCGCTCTATTATCGTGTGACTAATATAGCCTCCTTTCAGAAATACAAGAAAATCCAGAAACTTTTCTCCGCGTGCTTTGCCCGTGTACGCTTTGAGAACGTGTCTCGCGAGTTGCAGGCTTGCAGCTGCTGTCCAGCTGTCTTGCCTTTCCCTACGTCAATAAAGAGGACAGAACGTGAACCAATTTAATGCATGGAGACCGACTTGATCCATTGGAGCACCGACGGTTGGTATTTAATGCATTGACCCTTTTTTAACGCAACTAATATATCTTTGTTTACGATGGTGACACAAACGGTTCCTATTTAACTTTTAAAATTTAATTTATTTAATAAGATTTATAAATTTTAACTCAATATAGAATATAAATTTTTTATTTGTTCAATATAATCCTTAGATTTTATATAGTTTAATTTAGAGATCATATTGAACATGTACCAAAAATTTAAAAATTACATTAAATAAATTAAAAATTCGGAGACCACATTATATATTATATTAAAGTTCAAATACTACATTGAACAAATTAAAAATTTATAGAGCAAATTGTATATTGAATTAAAATTTATAGACTCTTCGTGCCATTTTCCAAAAGAGAAAGAAGAAAGGTAGGATTATCGTTCCAATCCTCTGCAAAAGGAAAGCGCCATAGGGAGGGAGACTCGCGCAGATGTGAGAGGAAGCTCCAAGCCAATGGCTAGAACTCCTCTTCCACGACCTTCCACTGTTGCCGTTCAACAATGTGTCAGTCCGATGGAGACGATTCCAACTGTTTCCAGTTAGTTGAAGATGAGGAGTTTGTGGACGAGAGTGATGTGGGAAACACCCTTCTTGTCGACTCATAGAATAAAGTGAAAAAGTGAATGTCTGTATATTTTAGTGTGTAGTATATTTTAGTGTGTAATACTGATAATACAAGACCCCATTTATAGGCTATTCTAGACAGTTATCTAAAGTAATAAAATATTATAATATCAAAATGAAATCAATTATAATCAATCAGGAAGATAGATATCTGTAACATCTCCCTCAAACTCAAGGTGACATAAAGATGTCAACTAGAGTTTGGAGAAAAGATCTTTAAAATGCCTAGGTGGATGTGCCTTCGTGAAAACATCAACCGTCTGATCAATTGAGGAGGAAGGAACAAGACGAACATTGCCATGAAACACATGAGAGCGTATGAAATGATAGTCTATTTCAATATATAAACATCATTATGAGATGGCACTTCAGTTATCACAATGAATGACCATTCCACCATTACGACGAACTCCCATGTCTTCTAATAACCACCATAATCATAATAATTCGAAGTTGTATCAACAAGGGCACGATATTTTGCTTCCATACTCAACCGAGCGACGGTAATCTGTTTCTTACTTCGCTAGGAAATAAGGGACTTCCTTAAGAAGAAGCAATAACTTGTAGTAAAGCGACAATCAAGAGGATCACTAGCCCAATTAGCATTAGAATAAGCTGTTAACTCTAAGAATGAGTTAGTAGAAAAATGAAGGCAATGAAATAAGGTACCCTTAATGTAGCGAAGAATTCGAAGAATAGCGGTAAAGTGAGTCGTCCATGACGCAATCATGAACTGACTCATAGTGTGAATAGCATAAGTGATATAAGGGTGGGTAACAGTGAAATAAATCAAAGTGTTTTAATAACACCATTTTATATATATAAGAAGTAAGTTTTTCTAGATTTTGTTAAATGGGTCGGGTCGGGTATGAATCAAAAAATTTGTATTACAATTAATGAGTCAATTTGAGTTGAATAATTTATAATCTTCCCAACTAATTGCTGAGGAGGTGGGATCTCCCACCTCCTGACCCTTTTTCACGTGGAAAGGGTGGCTTGGGGGCAAGCCCCACGCAGTTAACACGTCAAATTGATGAACTCATGAGTAGAAGCTCCCGCTTCAGAACGGGGCCCTGCTGTGTCTTCCTCTCTCTTCAATGCCGCGAAGCCGACCAAGCCACGGAGGTGGAAATCGATCCTCAAGAAGAAGAAGTCAAGTCTCGCCCGCTTGACTTCGTCGCCTACCTTGGCGAAGAGAGAAGGAAAGTAGGAAAAAGATTTCAAGCTTTCAAAGACTTTGCAAGTGCGGTTTTTATTTTCCTCTCCTTGAGACGGAAAAGTCGCCCCAATGCGGACGCGGGGGCCCTCGTTTCATGTCCACTATTCCTCCTCCTCCGGCAGCGGCAGGTTTCTCCAGCCCCACCAGCCCCCCTGGATTTATCCTCGCCCTTCTAGCAATCGGTCGAGATATCTGTTGAACTCGTTCGGTCCTCAAGAAGGTCTGGGAGGAGAAGAAGATTCTCCTGTTAGCCCTTTGAATAAAGAGGACAGGTCAGATGGAGATGATGAAAAGGTTAGTCAAGAAGGGACTTCGTCGGGAAAAGATGATTCTTTATTGTCGACTGCTGAAGAGGAGTCTCATGATAAGTATGATGTGGGGAACATCCTTTCTGCCGACATTTCAGAACCAGTCCACACTGTTTCTCCCAGTGCGAATCTCAGACGAAGGATCACCTCCTGGCAAAAGGGCGAGCTGTTGGGAAGTGGGTCGTTTGGAACTGTCTATGAAGGCATCAGCGAGTAAGATTCCTTTGACTTTTTTTTTTTGGTGAGGAATATAATATTCAAGTGAGTGTCATAAGATTCCTTTGCTTTTCTCTTTGATAATCAGTAAGTTATTCTCGCTATAAGTATTTTTCTGAGACGAAGTCCGATCGGTGTTCTCCCTATGTTCATTTGAAGTTTCCGTTGTGCTGCATTCCCAGTTAGAATTAGTAACACTTCAGCTAATCATTTGTATGCATTTGAACACGTTATTTTTTATTGATATAAGGCGTGTTTGAACATACGTGAGAAATGTTTATCCAATTGCTTAAAGTGCCAGATATTCATATTTCAAATTGGAGTTCTAGAATGATTGGTATTGTACTTATTGAAGACCTTATTGAACACACTGATGAAGTTAAGATCTAGTGAATGTTGTTTTTTGTTTCTCTATAACTATAATAGCTTTAATAGCGTGCGGTTGTTTTTTTTTTTTCCTTTTGTGAAGAATAAATAGTGTGATAAATCAGCGTGTGAGGGCAACATGATTTTGAAACTGTTACTTGATAGTGAAGTCAAATGCCAAAAGCTAGGGAACCATCTTTATGATATTGATGAGAATAACTCTTTTTCTTTTTTCTTTCTTTATGCAAGAATTATTTTAACTATGTCTGGTTAAGGTATCATTCACGAGACAATTGGCATTTATGTTCTATTTCTCTCTCACGCTTCTCTGTTTCCACAGTAATGGATTCTTTTTCGCTATAAAGGAGGTCTCTTTGTTAGATCAAGGAAGCCGAGGCGAGGAGATGTTGTTGCAGCTTGAGAAGGTAACTGCTTGTTTCTATCTGTCTTGTCAACTGGTCGTGAGGCACGACTACTTGACTTGCCTCTTTCTTATGAATGCCAAAATTACTTATTGGACTGCCGTATATACAAACCATAAATCTGGTGTGAGTTCACTAGATTTTCTTTTGACTCTTTCTTTCTAGTGATTCTCTGCTTTTTTTTCAGGAAATTTCTCTTTTAAGTCAGTTTGACCATGAGAACATAGTTCGATATATCGGCACAGACAAGGTGTGGTTCCTTCTTATTAAGTTGCTTTCTGCAGTATCTTTATTTAGGGGAACATGGCTGTGGTTGCAGCCACAATATAGTGGTAGCATCATCATCACTGCATGTATTTGCTGCATTTATTCTGGGAATAAGATCACAGCAGTTGCGGCTTTTTAAGCAGTAACAGTCACTCGTGACAGACAGATATTTTAGGTCACCCTCCTACCACAAGAAAAGTTCGTCGTGAATTGACTATTACCTGAAATAGTTGATTATATGAGTAAAGGATATATGTGGAGTATATGTCCGTTTATGGAGTCTCTCTCTCTCAATGGAAGTAAATCTTTTTCCTCCCTTCTAAAGAGATCCTGTCTTGAAATCAATCAACGCTTTGTTGGGTAGTTGTGGATGATTTACAAATTAGTTATCTTGCAAACTGAAGATTCAGGTCAAACTCTCAGGACTGATATAAAGGAATCTGAGGCTTAGAGAAATGTCAGCCCCCTCTAATAACACATAGAGTGGGGAAAGGATGAGAAAATGAAGTGATTGATTCTTGAGGTATCCTATAATTGACCATCTGATGGTCCACATGACTAATGCGCCAACCTTTTCTCCCTCGTCAATAATTGGTCGTTGCTGTAGCAACAACAATGGATTTCCTCCACAAACTGGTTTTTTCCATCTATTCTAATCCAGCGTGTCTTTTAGTTCCACTCACTGTTATGCAACATCATATGGTTCTTAACCTCTACAAGTAGAGAAAACTAAAAATGGACTAGATCATTGCTCAAGTGAGGGAAGAAGTTTCTATCTTATGGCTTAAATGTTCAAGTACCTTCGGGTTATTTTTCTCTAAGCATAGTTTGGCAAGAAGCATCAGATATTAAGAAAGTGCTGTGACAATTTCTTTTTGGAGATGAAACAAGCAGAAGATTGTTACTGTTCAAACAAAATTTGGTATGCTACGCCATCTGCCACATTGTTTCGTGGCAATGAGGGATTAATGATATCTTCCGCTGGTGCATGATGCAACTGTTTTTGTTGGCACTGCTGCAACATGAAACCGTGGTGAATGCTTATAACTTGGATTGTGTTGTACAAGGAAATTAACAAAAGAAGAGCTTGGTCCCATCCTTTCTTGCCTTATTTTTCCTTTTATAGTTCACAAAAGGCTTTTATATTTTTTATCTGATTTAAACTTTCACTAAGTTAACGCTGATCAAGCAGATTCTCACTAAACACTGATCGGTTATAGAGGTGGTCCTCAAAACCAAAGTACACTTACAGAGTATAACCATGTTCACAATGATTTCTTGTCCCCGTTTGTTAGGGCCTTGTCTAAGGGCCTCTTGCGTTTGTACACCTGATTGCCATGGGAAGTGGGAAGAGTGTGTTGTGAGTTAATGATTAGAACTCAACATAAAAAGGGGAAAGAAATGTCGACAGGGACGAAGCTTCAAACGGAACCTATTGAATCCTACGCAAACAGCCAACAGAAACCTCACTGATGTTTGCTTTGCTATCTGGTTTGGTTGTCTATATATCTGGTTAAGATATCCCATATCATTTGTTTATGGGGTTTCGATGGGCCTTATATACATATAGCCTTCATCCCTTGGTTCGTTGGGCCTTACATACATATAGCCTTCGTCCCTTAGCCTAATCTTTTGGGTTCTGACATAGAGTGGGAATCAGGTTCTGCCCCAATTTATTTTTGTGCTTTGCTCCCTTTTCATAAATTACATGTGCCGTTGTTTGTCTGGTTTGCATGTGAGAGAGGGTGTTAAAAGTATTCCACTTCGCTTGTCTATGTAGTTCCATTGTGCCCTATATACTTTTAGTCTTTCTCTGCTTAATAGCTTAAATTTTTTCGGTTGGATATTCTAACATATATATTCTCTTTACTCTCTTACAGGATGATAAGAAGCTTTACGTATTCCTTGAGCTCATGACCAAAGGTTCACTTGCAAGCCTTTATCACAAACACAAGTTGAGAGATTCCCAAGTCTCCTCATTCACTCGGCAAATTCTAAATGGTTTGAAGTATCTTCATGGCCAGAAAGTGGTACACAGGTATAAGAAAGATGCTTGACTTTGCATTAGTAGTTTTGACTAATTGAGATAGTGATTTACACTTCTCATTTCTGATGGAACGTTGATTTTGGTAAGGAAAGAGATCATAACCAAACAAGGAGTACACTGAAATTTATGTAACTTTTTTCGTGGCACACTCCCTCGGTGCCTTTTGATGATACTTCTTTTCCTTATCCAAATACTTTCCTGGATTTAAGGGAGTTGTCAAATCTTCGAATCAAAATGTAGTGTTATGAGAAGTAGATTTTTTGTGATAATCAGCAAACAACAGAGTAACACTACGAGCTTTTACAGCAATATTTGGCATAGACAAGGTTATTTTACAATTGGAATGCTTCAAGTTGTTTATATCTTTTACGCACAACTGTGCTGTTTTCTCATGCTTCCAGTTCCTTCATTTTGTAGGGATATTAAATGTGCTAACATATTGGTTGATGCGAATGGATCTGTGAAACTTGCAGACTTTGGACTGGCAAAGGTACGTCTCAGCAGCAAAAGTGAACACACACACTCTCTCTCTCTCTCTCTATATCTTTCTCTCTCTCTCACACTCATGCGCGCATGCGTGGGCGTGCGAGCAACAAAGATGCATGCACAATGCATAGCGTGCATGAGAGCAACAAAAGATGCATGTACAAATACATATGCGTGCAGGAATATGTGCAGGCATTGAAATTGTGTAGCACACATACAAATGAATGAGCGCATGACAAACACGTGTAGACATGTGTTGTCCTTTACTTTTCCTAAATGACATATCAACTTTCTGTGTTTATTCATACAGGCCACCGAAATGAATGCTGCTAAAACCTCCTTAGGAAGTGCTTTTTGGATGGCACCCGAGGTTTGCGTCCTCTGCTGCTATTTTTTTCAACATACTATCTTTAAGCTGTAGTAAGTGGATGTCTTTTTTATTTTTTTCTTCCTTGTTGGTCGTAACTGCAGGTCGTCAATCCAAAGGGAAGAAACTCTGAGTTGAATAGAAGCTGTGGGTTGGAAGTTGATATTTGGAGCCTAGGGTGTACTGTTTTAGAGATGTTAACACGACAGCGTCCATATCCTAAATTAGATAAAGTATGTGATTGAGTAACCTTCTCTTTATTTTTTGTCTCTTCGAGATCTGTATCATGACAGAATTGCTAACTAGTCGCAACATTTTTGTTATTGCTACTCATGATCTGAGCTAAGGTAAGTTGAGCACATGTTTTGATGAGTCTATTAGGCCGTCATTTTGAGAAAATGAAATGAGTAAAAGCACTATGTAGAAAAGAGAGGACAGAGAATTATTGACATTTATCAAGATTATGGTCGTGTCAAGGGATATGCATAGTATTTATGGCTGACAGTCGAGATCCCGGAGCAGATGGTTATGGTATGAAAACTCAGTTGAATATTTGAATCTTGACTCTCTTTTAAGCAGTTTGGCATTGTTGTTTAATACTTTTAATTACTAGTATAAGTTTTCATTGAGTGTACGGTGGCATGCATTTAAGATAATAATGTATTTTATATATGTACGTAGCATCCCTCAATAGGTGTGGCGTTTACATATAACCCTACCATTCAGTCTCAAGGATCTCTCCATCTTCTCCTTCACTGTCACATGGTCCTTGAGCAACCAATATCGTCATTGCCATCTCTGATCCAGTCCTGAGAGCAGCACTGACAGTGAATGCTTTGTGTTCGTTGCTACGTCCCTTATTGTGTGGTTGTCCTCTGATCTGTCACTTGCCATTATCACTTTTGGTGTTTCCCTCATTGCCTTTGAGTATTGATCCTCCGCTGCTCTTGTCTGAATCAATTGTTGACCTGAATGGTTTGTCTTCCCTGCTAGGGTTAGTTACTTTGGATAGGGAAGTTATTTCCTACGTCAAGTTGGCAACTTCTCCATACACGTAGTAATATTTTCCATCAATGATGGTAATTACTCGCTCTAGCCAGTAAATTGCCTACTGATGTTACCCCTTTTTAAGGCACGGCAGCACAAGAAAGCCCTTTTGTTGATAGAATGGCTGCTGCTTGAAGCTTGGAGTGGTCCTGTCTTGTGAGTGAATTGTGAAGGTTGCACTCCATTTGTGCTTGTCTGAATTTAATTTATTAAAAAATGAGCCATCCTACTTAATGCCATCTAAAACATGCGACTAATGCTTGCTTTCTTTTTATGTTTTCATTAAATTTAGGACACATAAGGATTGTGAGCAAAATGAATAGATAATCATGTTCTATTGCAAGTAGTTGGAAATCATTCACGTAGTTGGTCCCTCTGGACTGTTACATATCATCCACGGTCTCTCGCTTGTGCAATAAGTGTGATTCTAGAATGATCATGGCGGATGATTGCCTGTAGCATGATGTGCTTAGATTTGTCTACAGATCTTATTGATTTATTCAGCTATCATATGTTAGTTCCCTCTGGATTTATGATGGACACTAGCCTCTGTTAAGGTATTTTTTTCTTATCGTGGCAGATGCAAGCATTGTTCAGAATTGGCCGAGGTGAACCTCCGCCAATTCCCGATTCTTTATCAAGAGACGCTCGAGACTTCATCCTCAGATGCTTGGAAGTAAACCTGAATAATCGGCCTTCTGCAGCGCATTTGCTAGACGATCCCTTTGTGAGGAAGCCACCTGCTTCTTCTGGTTTTGCTTCAGCTCGTTTCAACAACATATCATCATAAGGTTTTGCTAGGCCATCCCTATTGGTCCATTGCTCTGAAGGTAATTTTACACTTTTCATTTGTTATCTTGTTGCTGCATCGCTAGTGGGACTATTCTTCTTTTGGGCTAATGGGAAGATACCTCCATCAACTTACCACATTGCTTCTGTTTACTCCAAAAATTATGACTTTCAACAGTCTACACTAAGCTTTTAAATTTTGAGCAAATAGTACATGTATTTATGGGGTCTATGGCCAGTTTCTCAATTCCCTTACAAACTTTCCGTGTTTTACAGTCTCTCCATAAGCCCTAATATTTCCACCAGATCATCATGAAACTTTTAATTGAGCGTGATACCCATAGTGGTTAATTGGTATGCCAATGGTTAATTTGTCTTTTCCTGGGGGAGAGGTATGTGCAATTGATTGCCATGAAAACAACCATAGTTGTAGTTTGCCTTGGCATATATAAGAATCTAGGAATATCAACGTGAAAGTTTCGGCAGTGTGACAGTGACAATGACACTCTGAAACACCAAAGTGGACAAATATGCTTTGTACTTCCTGCTGCTGTCGAACCTCCTCGCAAAGTCGCTCATTCCCTAAGAGCTTTCACTGGACATTGAACGGAAGCCCCAGACTAATGCAGGGAGTAACTTAATCAAATGGCCTCGTCTTCTTTCGCGGGTGGTGTCTTTTGGAAGAGTGTTGTCTCCCAAAACAAATGGTCTCATGTTTTGAAGCATCGGGATGGACGTAATGTTTGTTAGATATTTTTCATATTGCTTATCGACTTTTCTTAGCCACCTCGATGTTGTCAAAATTCTTGGTTTTTAGATTCATCCTTTTGTGTTTTGATTGCAAACGAAGTCTTTCCAGCTATAAAGTTTTAACTTGTTATGCTAGACATTCGGATAGGAAAAACAGCATGGAGCAATATTCAGCTCTCTGGTATTTGTGTAAATCTTATAAGCCAAAATGCAAGGGTGTCATCATAGTTTTCCCTACTTAAAATCATTTGTAGTGCACTGGTAATGCTGCTGCGATTCTTCGAACCACTCAATAGTCAGCGTCATATCGATGACTGGCAAACACTCTCAAGGCTTTGCCAAGCTATGTGATACCTTTTTTTTTTTTTTTTTAGCCAGCTAACATCTCTTTGGCAATGAGAGCCATCTGTTTAATTTGGAGCTTCTCAAAGATCGACTGTCCTTGTGAACGGTAGTCTTGGGCTGCAACTATTTTCTAGTGTCTTTATTCTGCTTGAGTCGAGCAGGTTGTTTATCTGGGAATTGTAAATGGCATGTCATGTTGAAAGGAAGAAAGCAGAGAGGTTGACGAAGACACAGGCGTCTCTGACGACAGGTTGTCTGCCTCTAGGGAGAGTAGATAGGTGCGCACAACTTGTACCGGATAAGCAATCGATCAAAATTAGATATCTTTGGGATCTGTAATGGAGCTTGCATTTGCTTTGATTTTGCTTGAGAAAAGTACCAAAAAAATCATAAACCTTTTGCATTGGTATCAATTCAGTTTTAAACTTTTCAATTAGATCAATTCAGTCCTAAACATTTTTACATTGGTACTAATTCAGTCCATTCAACCAATTTTGGCTTACCGGCACTGATGTCGACATTGGCCGGTGACCAAACACTAAAGTGGCAATTTTTAAATATTTTTTAATTAATTTTTTGAATTTTTTCTTTTTCCTTTTCTTTTCTTCCTCCTTGGACTATTCCGACGATGGTTGGCGAGCCTTCGGTGAGGCTCGCCAGCCACTGGGGGAGGGCCTCGAAGCCCTCGCTTGTCGCTGGCGAGGGTCACGGCCCTCGCCCAGCCTCTCCCAAGGCCGCCAGCGAGGCGGCTTCGCTCGGATCTGGGCAAGGCTAGCCTCGCCTTGGCCTTGCTACGAGTGAAGGCAGCCATTGCCAGGCAGGCGGGCGAGGCCAAGGCGAGGCTGGCCTCGCTGGCGGCCCTAGGAGAGGTCGGGTCATGGCCCTTGTCGGTGGTAGGCGAGGGCTTCGAGGCCCTCGCCCAGTGGCCCGCGAGCCTCACCGGAGGCTCGCTGGCCACCGTCAGAATAGTCCAAGGAGGAAGAAAAAAAAGGAAAAAAAATATTTAAAAATTGCCACATCAGCGTCCGGTTGGCCAATGTTGATGTTAGTGCTAGCAGGCCAAAATTGGCCGGATGCACTGAATTGGTACCGATGTAAAAAGGTTTAGGATTGAATTGATCCAATTGAAAAGTTTAGGACTAAATTAGATACTAATGCAATAGGTTTAAGATTTTTTTGGTGCTTTTCCCAATTTTGCTTGTTTGATATTAGGCCATGTTTGATAAATTCAAAGGTTTTTATCAATGACAGGTTGCGTCAAGATAAGCGCTTCTATCATGTCATACAAATTTTGTACTAACAACAATTGGGCTTATTGATGCAGGGGCAAAATACTGAGTTTTTCTCCTTTTTTTTGCATTTTTCATTCCTATTTATTTCACAAACACCAAAATGAAGAAATAACTACACTTCGCAAGTAGAAGAAGGCTCAAGTTAATCAGAACCCGACTTTAATTACTCTCTCTCTCTCTCTCTCTCTCTCTCTCTCTCTCTCTCTCTCTCTCTCATATCCTACCGGAAGATCAAATGATCATGTTCCAAATGGAGGGATCCTACTGATTGTAAGGCATGACTTAAATTCTGTTTACTTACGGCACAAAAGATTTCTAGCCATATATTTCAGTGCCAGAAGTCAAATGATCAGACCATAACATACCTTCAGGACGTCTGCAGCTTCTCTTTCCACAATGTTCAAGTTATGAGCTTCTACTTCAACATCCTCCACCATCCTTTGCACCTCCAGTGCATATCTATGAATGTAGTCTTGTATTTCTTGCTTCAGTTCATTTGACCTTCAAGCTAAGCAAAATTATTGTACTAGAGCTTTTGCCAATACGAGGCAAGTAGTCCACAAATTCTTGTAATATGCTAACTCTCTTGATGAGTTATACAGCTAGGTCCTTGAGATGTTAAAGGATTAAGCACATCTATATGTACTTGTAGAAGCAAAATAAAGCACGTGTTAACCTACAATATTTTTCCTGACACAAGTGATAACTTTTAGCTAGTTTTGTTCTCAAAGGACACCCACATCATATGCTTCTACAAGTCCCCAAATTATGTTGAACATAAAGAGAAAGAAAAATAATTGCAAACATTAAAAAGAATCCCGTTTCGCGTTTGTAATGATGACTTCTATGACAGTTTTGTTCTATAGGTATATCAAGCACCGTATCATTACACCTCAATACTGAAATGAACAATAATATTCTCAACTGCCGTTGACTACCCGGAACAAGCTGTCGCTACTCAATCTCCCAGCCAAAAGTCTACATTACCAACCTCTCGCGCCAATTTTGTCAATACACTCCACACTGAGTAAAATGGATGTTATCGTCAGTTTCACTTTCCAATTTCACCAACATATCCGTGATTTCATTGGTATCATATCATTCATCAAGAAGGCAAAACCTAACTTCGAGTTCTAAGAGATGCACAGACCGAACACATTATGTGTTGATACTTAATTTAAGTACTTACTTCATCAACACGTGAATGAAGTTGCATAACGCGATTTCTCTTCTCCTCAATTCTAGCAGCAGTTTCTTTGGACTGTTGCTGGAGGATGATTAACACTCAGTTTCTCCACCGAGCTTTTGTTCATGTCATCGGCATGCATGCTGAGTGCCGAGTTTAGTGTCAACTTGTAGTCAATGCCCATCGCCTCCGCAGGCGTAGACCGTTTTGCATCCAACACATACTGGTAGTCTGAACCAAGCTTTAACCTAGAATCACAAAACAAAAGAGTAGTTGAACGAGAAGAACTACGGAAAATCACTCAAAAAGAAATATATTACTCGATGGGATGATAACATCGTAATTAAAGCTTTACAACCTCAAACTTGGCACTTAGAATAACTCGACACGTTATTTATGGTTGTCCTCAGAACAACTTAGTACGAAAAGATAAAAAGCTACAGCATGACTTCTTGATGAGATCAAAACAAATAAACTCAACACATGCCGAATCAGTATAGGCATAAGAACTAGCACTGAAGAGATACAGACGCACAAATGCATGAGAATGTAAGTCTTGTTGATGTTGAAGTGTTGAAAGACAAAAATTGAACTGAATGCTTGATTTGGTCAATATAAACCCAAGCTATCTATTTATAATAAAGCAAAAATGCCAAAATTACAATATCACCCTTATTGCCCCCGTACATAAAATAACAAAGGAAATAGACAAATACCCCAATCAGCGAGATACTCTCAACACTCCCCTTCAAGTTGGAGTATAAATATCACACATGCCCAACTTGACTAAAATAGGATGAAATGATTTAACCCTTAGTCCTTTAGTGAACACATCAGCGAGTTGATCACTAGACTAAACAAAGGGAATACAAATTAAACCACTCTCCAACTTCTCCTTGATAAAGTCCCTGTCAATCTCCACGTGTTTTACAATTATGCTGTACAGGATTGTAAGCAATACAAATAGCAGCCTTATTATTACAATATAGCATCATAGGAACATGAATAGATACACCAAGATCTTCAAGTAATCCTTTAAGCCATAACAACTCACAAATTCTCTGTGCTATTGCACAAAACTTTGCTTTAGCACTAGACCAAGCAATTACATTATGCTTTCTACTGCAACAACTCACAAGATTCCCTCCTAGGAAAGTACAATACCCAAAAATAAACTTTCAATTAGGGGATCTAGTCCAATTAGCAACTACATAGGCTTCAACTTTCAAGCCATCATGAGGACACAAAAGAATCTCTTTCCCAAGAGCAGACTTCAAATACCAAAGGATCCAAAGAACAGCATTCATATGAGTAGAGTATGGATCATGCATAAATTGACTCACTAGGCTCATGGCAAAACCAATATCAAGTTGAGTGTGGGACAAATAAATCAACTTGCCCGCTAACTGCTGATAATCACCCTTATCCACTGGATCACCATCCCTTTCACAAAGACGAGTATTGGCCTCAATAGATGTATCGCAGGGATGACATCCCAATAACCCAACTTCTGTCAAAAGATCAAGGACATACTTCCTTTGGGATAGAAACACACCTTTTAAAGATCAAGCAACTTCAATCCCAAAGTACCAGAGCTTTCCAAGATCCTTTATATCTCAAACTCCTATCCAAGAAACTTTTTCAACCATTTGATTGCATCATTATCATTCCTCGTGACAACAATATCGTCTACATAGACAATAAGAATAATAACTTTAGCACCTGATCTCTTCACAAACAAAGTATGATCAACATTACTTTGTTTATACCTAACGGAAACCATAACTTTTTGAAACTACCAAACTAGGCTCAAGGTGATTGCTTTAAACCATAAAGTGCACTTTTCAACTAACACACTTTACCTTGAGTTTTGTCACAAGAAAAGCTAGAGGAATCTCCGTATACGCTTCTCCTAACTCTCCATGAAGAAAGACATTCTTCACATTTAACTACTGAAGATCCCATCCCTGGTTGACGGCACAAGAAACTAGCACTTGAACAATATTCAACTTAGAAACAAGAGCAAATATTTCTTGATAATCAATCCCATAAGTCTGAGTGAATCCCTTTGCCACGAACCATACTTTATATTTGTGCATAGTACCATCCATCTTCTATTTGACTACAAAATGCTACCGGTTGTTTCTTAAGAGAAAGAAAAACAAGATCCCACGTGCCATTTTTTTTTTTTTCAAAGCATGCATCTCCTCCAACATTGTTGCCTTCGATTCTCATTTGCAAAAGCTTTCCACCAATTCCACGGAATAGAGGCAGGAGATGGAGAAGATACAAAAGCACGATAGGAACTAGACAAAGTCATATAAGACAACATGGGATATAGGGTGTTGAGTACAAGTTCTAGTATCACGCCCCAATCCTCGAGCACATGCCCATCCCTCTCTGGTCGATAAAATTTTACGACTTCCCAGGACAAGTCGCCAACCCTTTTTATTTTATTGCACATGCGGAAGTGAATATTAAATCCCCTAATAGTAACCATCTCGGGATAGAATAGCAAGACAACACATTCACAAACAAACATGCTTTTATAAACAATGGGTTTAGATACAAAAGGAGTTTGGTCAAAAGTCTACAAGAAGGTCGGCTTTCAAAAACAAAAGTATTGTCCTACGACATACTAGTCGGACCCAAACGCCAATCCTTCTGACTCCACCTCCACAGCCTCCGGGGCTTTGATCCTCAACGACCACATTCTAAGTACTTGAAAATGGTTATACAATAATCAGTGAGATAATGTCTCAGCAAGTCCACGATCTAAACCCCAATTAGGAGGGTAATACGCCTAGAGGCGTCCTAACCACACAATCACGCATTTAGCATAAAGGACTTACCTCACCTCAGTTCCACCCCACAAGTTAGTACAATTAAATACTCGACCAAACAATTCAATTCAATCCCATTCAATTCAACCATCAATCAGTCGACTCATTCGACTCCATGTCATCAATGCCATCTATAAATTCTGTCGATTTGAACACTGCTCACCTAAGCTGAAATAGACATACTCATATATTATTGCTCCCCAAAGTCGATGTCTAAACTTTGCTCACTGAAGCTGCTAGATAACATGTGCTTGCCGAAGCTGCTAAATCAAGTATTGCTCACTGAAGCTGCTAAATAACTATAATGCTCGCCGAAGTTGATATCTATAATGCTCACCGAAACTGCTAATAATCTATAATGGTGTTAAAGCTCCCCGAAGCTTAATCACGATACAATACTCCTGGCCAAGGATCTTGTGCTTTTCACCGTATTAAAGGTACCCCATAAAAATAATTGTGTGTAGGTACACGGTCGATCTGAGCTAAAAATATCATATCTTTACTTTAGAAAATCCCACTATATATACAGAGTCCGAAAACATTTTTGGCATTGTAAACCGATGCCCTGGTAATTTCTAATTAATTAGAGAAATTATACAATTTTGGGATAAATTCCCAAAATTACAACTTAATTTCAAATTGCACAATATAGCACTCAATTGCAGAAATTAACAACACCATTGCAATCAGCACAAATTTCCGGTTACCGGCTATCCGGGTCTAATTTTCGAAAAAATAATTATTAATTAATTAATTTCTAAAATTATTAAATAATTCAATTTAAATTCTAAAAATACCAACCTAAGCCAAAATGGCTAAACTAAGTACCGATATGGGCCCAAAAAATTTCCGAACCCTTCTAGATAAATAGCACATCCTATCTAGGCCTTGATTAATTTAATCTAACCACCTAACATGCACAATTAACTAATTAAATCACTAATCTACTCTAACTAACCACCTAAGTCCTAATTAAATTAAACTAAACACCCCTTAAACATTATTAGCCTACTAAGAAGAGTTTAGTGCATAAACTCACCGGTTTATTGTGGAAACTGGTTCACCGCGACGACGGCGCAACGGCGGCCGAACTTGGGCTCACGCCAACACTCACGAGCTTGAACCAGGCCTAAACTTGGCCCAACAAATCTCAGCCCAAACTGAGATTTGTTATTGCATTGGACTGGGCTTGCTTCGTGGGCTTGGGCTTGGAACTGGGCTTGACTGCGCGGGCCGAATTGGGCCGATGATGGGCTTTAAATCTGGGCTGGGCTGCTGCGAAACTTTTTGGACTAAAATTCACGGGCTGAGATGGGCTGTTGATGGACTTCAATTGGGCCGAACGTGTTGGAGTCTACGGCCAAAGCTGGGCCCGAAAATTTGCGTGTGCTGCTACTTCAGCTCGTGACGGGCATCCTTGCTGTGTTCTCATTGCTTGGGTTGGTGTTAGCAACACTGATTTCTGATAAGTTTGGTCGCCGTTGCACAATTGTGAAGACGATGGGGAAGATGCGTGGGCTCCTAACACATCTACCCCATCATTTTCTTCGAGGAATTATATCACACACACATTGCATGTATATCGCACGCATGTTGCATGTATATCGCACGTGTGTTGCATGTTTATTGCACGCACATTGCAAAAGCAACAGCAGACCTCGTTTGGATATTATCGTCATTTAAAACAAAACCCGTGAAAATAAAAGGGAAATAATCTCGATTTTTTTTTACAGCATTGTTCTCTTAGAATCGCTCGTCATCCCTACACTTGAGTGGATGGATTGTCAGCCATTTGGGATGGATGATATCTACCGGGAATTTTTGCTGCGGATGTTCAATGAAGGAGATGAAGAGCCGGACGATAGCTACCGGACATTTTTGTTGCAAATGTTCCATGAAGGAGAAGGAGGAGAGAATGGGAGAGATGGGTTGGGACACCAGCAAGAAGAGGATGTGGAGGCTTGCGGAGCACACGAGATAGAGATAGAGCTAGAAGACGATGGGGAAGATGCATTGGCTCCTCCTCCAGTCGACAATGATCATCCAGATCGGTTTGTTTTGATATCTCACTCTTTATTTTTTATAAAACAAGTATCAATTGAGTATTGGTGAAGTGGACATTGATTTGTAGTCTAGTGGATAGTGAAAAGAGCAAGGGTGTGGTATAACATATATTTGAATAGAATAAACAAATCAATTGCAAACGCAACAATAGATTAGAGTGAGGTTATTAAGGGCTGTTATCTCTTAATTATTCATTCCCTAGTTTTACTTCTAGCGATCGAATATCATAACTTACGAAATTTTATATGATATTCTTTTATCATGCTTCTCATTTGAAGCTTGTGGATTGAGTCGCTGCTAGACAGATAATGATACTTTAGCTTATCTTTATTCATTTGGTTATTGCTAGACAAGGAAGGATTGAGGACTTCGATCATCCGGCGAGGCCGCTTCCGAACAAGTATGCCACAGTTTACGCCTTAGCTGCATCTTTGACCACAATTTCGCTAGCTTATGGTTAGTCTCTCTTTTGTTCAATATTGTGAAGGGAAGGACCGTTAGTCTAGTGATTTTGGTATACTTTTTCGCAAATAGATTTTCTCATTATTATTATTTTTTCAATTTTAGCAGTTCAATTGCTGATGAGCGGGCTTGCGCCATGTATCAAGACGAACCTGGCTCCAAGCGATTTGCTGCTTCAGCTCATGACGGGCATCCTTGCTGTGTTCTCATTACTTGGGTTGGTGTTAGCAACACTGATTTCTAATAAGTTTGGTTGCCGTTGCACAATTGTGAAGACGATGGGGAAGATGCGTGGGCTCATAACACATCTACCCCATCAGTTTCTTCGAGGAATTATATCGCACGCACGTTGCACGTATATCGCACTTGTGTTGAACATTTATCGCACGCACGTTGCACGTATATCACGCGTGTGTTGCACGTTTATGGCACGCACATCGCAAACGCAACGGCAGACCTCGTTTGGATATTATCGTCATTTAAAACAAAATCCGTGAAAATAAAAGGGAAATAATCTCGATTTTTTTTTTGCAGCATTGTTCTCTTAGAATCGCTCGTCATCCCTACACTTGAGTGGATGGATTGTCAGCCATTTGGGATGGATGATAGCTACCGAGAATTTCTGCTGCGGATGTTCAACGAAGGAGATGAAGAGCCAGACGATAGCTACCGGACATTTTTGTTGCAGATGTTCCATGAAGGAGAAGAATGAGAGAATGGGAGAGATGGGTTGAGACACCAGCAAGAAGAGGATGTGGAGGCTTGCGGAGCACACGAGATAGAGATAGAGCTAGAAGACCATGGTAGGGGTGTGCATGGTCCGGGCGGGCGGTTCCCGACCTAGAACCGGGAACCGCCTGCTAAGGACTGGTTTCGAAAAGTTGGAACCGGGATCCACCCGTTTGTTGCATGGATCCACCTGGGAACCGGACCGCCGGTCCGGTCCGGTTCCCGGGTGGATCCATGGAACCGATCTTGACGCGAAAATTTTTTAGCCCCACAGAAGAGTTCAAAGACATCATAGCCAGGTACTCACACTTTGGCAAGAATTAGCATTCCAGTAAATCATATACGAAAGGAGACTGCAAAAGGTCATATGAAACCGAAAATTATGTGATGGATTACCTCGATCCACAACAGTCCCAGTTGTATGCCAATATAATTTAATAGCAAGAAGCATGAGGTGAAACAATCTAGAAAAGATTGCTTGCTCATCCACAACGTGATAGGATTGCAAAACTCTCGAAGCTGCAATGTAATCTTGTAATTCACTATAAACTATAACACGACTGGCAATTGAAAAGAGCCACACATCCATACACACCTTCAGCACAAGACAAAATGAAATCTTGCATCGAAGATTTGAGCTGTAAATCACTGTGGAACTACTTCCTATCTAAAAGCATCAAATTGGCATACCTTGCCATCATATTCCCTTCTAGAGAGAACCTCTGGTGCAATGTATGTTGGAGTTCCAACTGTCAATTTGGAGTTCCAACTGTCTGCTGGCGTCGGTTCGTCACGGCTGTAGGGGCTGCAACGGCGTCGCGGGTCACTGCTGGGCGGAGCAGAGGCTGTGGCGACTAGCGCGAGGGGGCGGACAGCAGCAGCGGAGGAGCAGCTGCGGCGGCGTTGACGCTCGAAATGGCTGTAGGGATCGTGCGGAGGGGCGGCGGAGCAGCGATGGAGGCGTGGCGATCGGTTCTGGATCTACTGGCGTCAATTGTCGCGGATGTAGGGGCTGCAACGACGTCGTGGGTCATTGCTGGGCGGAGCAGAGGCTATGGTGGTCGGCGCGAGGGGGTGGATAGCGGCGGCGGTGGCGTCGACGCTTAGGGAGGAACCGAGGAAGAGATAGAGAAGAGAGACAAAGAAGAGAGAAAGTCACAGAACCGAAGAAGTCAATGAGGAGAGAAGTCACGCTCGGTTAGGGTTTCTTTTGTTTTAGTAATATTTTCATATTAAAAATTAATCGGTCCGGTAGAGGTGGGCAGGCGGGCGGATCCGCCCATGGAATCGGGAACCGGACCGGTACCCATCGGTTCCCGTAAATTGGAATCGAGAACCGAACCGGTTCCCTCAAGAACCGCCGGTTCCGGGCGGTTCCGGTCCGGTTCCGGGCGGTTCGGGCGGTTCCCGGGTATTTTGCACACCCCTAGACCATGGGGAAGATGCATTGGCTCCTCCTCCAGTCAACAATGATCATCCAGATCGATTCGTTTTGATATCTCACTCTTTATTTTTTATAAAACAAGTATCAATTGAGTATTGGTGCAGTGGACATTGATTTGTAGTCTAGTGGATAGTGAAAAGAGCAAGGGCGTGGTATAACATATATTTGAATAGAATAAACAAATCAATTGCAAAAGCATCAATAAATTAGAGTGAGGTTATTAAGGGCTGTTATCTCTTAATTGTTCATTGCCTAGTTTAACTTTCAGCGATCGAATATCATAACTTACAAAATTTTATATGATATTCTTTTATCATGCCTCTCGTTTGAAGCTTGTGGATTGAGTCACTGCTAGACAGATAATGATACCTTAGCTGATCTTTATTCATATTGTCATTGCTAGAAAAGGAAGGATTGAGGACTTCGATCCTTCGGTGAGGCCACTTCCGAACAACTATGCCACAGTTTACGCCTTAGCTGCAACTTTGACCACCATTTCGCTAGCTTATGGTTAGTCTCTCTTTCGTTCAATATTGTGAAGGGAAGACCGTTAGTCTAGTGATTTTGGTGTACTTTTTCGCAAATAGATTTTCTCATTATTATTATTTTTTCAATTTTGGCGGTTCAACTGCTGATGAGCGGGCTTGCGCCATATATCAAGACGGACCTGGCTCCAAGCAATTTGCTGCTTCAGCTCATGACGGGCATCATTGCTGTGTTCTCATTGCTTGGGTTGGTGTTAGCAACACTGATTTCTGATAAGTTTGGTCGCCGTTGCACAATTGTGAAGAGGATGGGGAAGATGCGTGGGCTCCTAACACATCTACTCCATCATTTTCTTCGAGGAATTATATTGCACGCACGTTGCACATATATCGCACGTGTGTTGCACGTTTATGGCACGCACATCGCAAACGCAACAGCAGACCTCGTTTGGATATTATCGTCATTTAAAACAAAATCCGTGAAAATAAAAGGGAAATCATCTCAATTTTTTTTTTTTTGCAGCATTGTTCTCTTACAATCGCTCGTCATCCCTACACTTGAGTGGATGGATTGTCAGCCATTTGGGATGGATGATAGCTACCGGGAATTTTAGCTGCGGATGTTCAACGAAGGAGATGAAGAGCCAGACGATACCTACCAGACATTTTTGTTGCAGATGTTCCATGAAGGAGAAGAAGGAGAGAATGGGAGAGATGGGTTGGGACACCAGCAAGAAGAGGATGTGGAGGCTTGCGGAGCACACGAGATAGAGATAGAGCTAGAAGATGATGGGCAAGATGCATTGGCTCCTCCTCCAGTCGACAATGATCATCCAGATCGGTTCGTTTTGATATCTCACTCTTTATTTTTTATAAAATAAGTATCAATTGAGTATTGGTGCAGTGGACATTGATTTGTAGTCTAGTGGATAGTGAAAAGAGCAAGGGCGTGGTATAACATGTATTTGAATAGAATAAACAAATCAATTGCAAAAGTAACAATAGATTAGAGTGAGGTTATTAAGGGCTGTTATCTCTTAATTGTTCACTGCCTAGTTTAACTCTTAGCGATCCAATATCATAACTTACAAAATTTTATATGATATTCTTTTATCATGCCTCTCGTTTGAAGCTTGTGGATTGAGTCACTGCTAGACAGATAATGATACCTTAGCTGATCTTTATTCATTTGGTCATTGCTAGACAAGGAAGGATTGAGGACTTCGATCCTCCGGCGAGGCCGCTTCCGAACAAGTATGCCACAGTTTACGCCTTAGCTGCATCTTTGACCACCATTTCGCTAGCTTATGGTTAGTCTCTCTTTTGTTCAATATTGTGAAGGGAAGACCGTTAGTCTAGTGATTTTGGTGTACTTTTTCGCAAATAGATTTTCTCATTATTATTATTTTTTGAATTTTGGCAGTTCAACTGCTGATGAGCGGGCTTGCGCCATATATGAAGACGGACCTGGCTCCAAGCGATTTGCTGCTTCAGCTCGTGACGAGCATCCTTGCTGTGTTCTCATTGCTTGGGTTGGTGTTAGCAACACTGATTTCTGATAAGTTTGGTTGGCGTTGCACAATTGTGAAGAGGATGGGGAAGATGCGTGGGCCTCCGAACACATCTACCCCATCATTTTCTTCGAGGAATTATATCGCACGCACGTTGCACGTATATCGCACGTGTGTTGCACGTTTATCGCACGCACATTGCACGTATATCGCACGTGTGTTGCATGTTTATTGCACGCACATCGCAAAAGCAATAGTAGACCTCGTTTGGATATTATCGTCATTTAAAACAAAATCCGTGAAAATAAAAGGGAAATCATCTTGATTTTTTTTTTTTTGCAGCATTGTTCTCGTAGAATCGCTCGTCATCCTTACACTTGAGTGGATGGATTGTCAGCCATTTGGGATGGATGATAGCTACTGGGAATTTCTGCTGCGGATGTTCAACGAAGGAGATGAAGAGCCGGACGATAGCTATCAGACATTTTTGTTGCAGATGTTCCATGAAGGAGAAGAATGAGAGAATGTGAGAGATGGGTTGGGACACCAGCAAGAAAAAGATGTGGAGGCTTGCGGAGCACACGAGATAGAGATAGAGCTAGAAGACGATGGGGAAGATGCATTGGCTCCTCCTCCAGTCGACAATGATCATCCAGATCGGTTCGTTTTGATATCTCACTCTTTATTTTTTATAAAACAAGTATCAATTGAGTATTGGTGCAGTGGACATTGATTTGTAGTATAGTGGATAGTGAAAAGAGCAAGGGCGTGGTGTAACATGTATTTGAATAGAATAAACAAATCAATTGCAAAAGTAACAATAGATTAGAGTGAGGTTATTAAGGGCTGTTATCTCTTAATTGTTCATTGCCTAGTTTAACTTTTAGCGATCCAATATCATAACTTACAAAATTTTATATGATATTCTTTTATCATGCCTCTCGTTTGAAGCTTGTGGATTGAGTCACTGCTAGACAGATAATGATACCTTAGCTGATCTTTATTCATTTGGTCATTGCTAGACAAGGAAGGATTGAGGACTTCGATCCTCCGGCGAGGCCGCTTCCGAACAAGTATGCCACAGTTTACGCCTTAGCTGCATCTTTGACCACCATTTCACTAGCTTATGGTTAGTCTCTCTTTTGTTCAATATTGTGAAGGGAAGACCGTTAGTCTAGTGATTTTGGTGTACTTTTTCGCAAATAGATTTTCTCATTATTATTATTTTTTGAATTTTGGCAGTTCAACTGTTGATGAGCGGGCTTGCGCCATATATCAAGACAGACCTGGCTCCAAGCGATTTGCTGCTTTAGCTCGTGACGGGCATCCTTGCTGTGTTCTCATTGCTTGGGTTGGTGTTAGCAACACTGATTTCTGATAAGTTTGGTCGCCTTTGCACAATTGTGAAGACGATGGGGAAGATGCGTGGGCTCCTAACACATCTACCCCATCATTTTCTTCGAGGAATTATATCGCACGCACGTTGCACGTATATCGCACGTGTGTTGCACGTTTATCGCACATACATTGCATGTGTATTCAATATGATTTTTAAAAATTTGCTATCCCAACATTTTTTCTTTTAAATCGAAATCACTAATGTGTAAAAGTGATCATGGCGAGAGAGGACAAGAGAATGAAGGGTTTTTTTTAGGGGAGGTGGGGGTGGGCGATTGAACCTAGCTTGTCCTTCAAATCCTAATATTGTTATCACCATCTCCACTCCAGCTCCGGAAGAAGCACCGACATTGATTGCTTCGTGTTTCCTTCTGCGTCCTTTCAACGTGTGGTTATCCTCTGATCTGTCACTTGTCATCATCAACCTTGTTGATTCCCTCATTGATTTCGAGTGTTGGTTTTCCGCTTCTCTTCTCTGAATCAATTATTGACTTGGATCCTCTGCTAGTGTTAGTTATTTGGATATGGAAGGTATTTTCAATTTTGGTTGGTGACTTTTGAATATTATGACAATTTTGATGGATTGGCATCTTTTTCATACACGTAGTAAGTTTTCAAACAGGGATGATAATTAGTGGCTCTAGCCAGTAAATTACCTCCTGATGCTATTCCTTTTTAGGGCACGACAGCACAGAAACACTCTTTTGTTAATAGAATGACTGTTGCTGAAGGTGGGAGTGCTCTGGTCTTGCGAGTGAATTGTGAAGGTTGCTTATCTATGAATTTTATTTATTATGGAGGAGAAAAAGCAATACCATCCTACTCAAAGCCATAGTAAATCATGCAAATGACGCCCCGTTTCTTCTACTTTTTGGTTAAACATTAAAGAATTTTGAGCAAAAAGCAATAGATACTTTTGCTTTATTACCATTAGTTGGAAAGCATTCACTTATTGGCCCTTGTGAGCTGTTACATATCATCCACGTCTCCTACTTCTGCAGTAACCGTGATTCCAGAATGATCAATGCAGAAGATTGCCTGAAGCATGATGCCCTTAGATTTGTCTACAAATCTTATTGATTTATCCAACTGTCACATGTTAATTCCCTCTGGAATTGTGATTAACGCTAGCGTCTCCTACATTTTCGTTCTTATTGCGGCAGGAGGAAGCATTGGAGAAAATTCGCAAGGGCAAACCTCCTCCACTTCTGAAATCATTGTCAAAAGCTGCTCAAGACTTATGCTTGCGACGACATTCGAAGAATCGGCCTTTTGCAGCGCAATTGCTAGACCATCCCTTTGTGAAGAATTGAGGAAGCCACCTACTTGTGGTTTTGCTTGACCTCATTACAAAAACAAATTGTCGTGAGGTTTTTGCCATGCCATCCCTTTACGGTTCATACTTCTGAAAGTCTTCTTTTGGGCAAATGGGGAGATACCTTTATCGACTTACCACATTTGTACCGTTTTACTCTAAAAATTCATTATGTTACGGTCTACTCTAAACTTTTAAATTGGAGCAAACGGTCCATGTATTTATAGTGTCTATGGTCCGTTTCCCAATTCCCTAACAAACTTGTCACGTTCTACAGTTTTGTCCATAAGTTTTAATCATTCCATTAGGTTGTTCTGAAATTTTCCATAGCGGTTAGTCACTACACGATAGGTTAATTGGCATTTCCATAGGGGAGAGGTGTGTCCAATTGATTGTCACGCCATGAAACAACCATAGTTGCATTTTCCCTTAGCATATACAAGAATCTAGGAGTATCAATATGAAAGTTTTGATAGCATGATGGTGATGTGACACTGAGAAACCAAAGTGGACAGATATGCTTTGTCCTTCCGGCCGTTGTTGAACCTCCTCGAAAAGTTGCCTCATGCCCTAAGAGCACTTTTGTTGGATGCTGAACTGAAACCCAGTCAAGGCGAGGTCGGTTCTCGCCCAGTCACGACGAGGCTCGGTGTTGCCAGCCCCGGCTATGGTTGGCGATGGGCCAAAAGAAAGAAGGAGAAAGGGGAAGAGAATAAGAGAAAAGAGAGCAAAAAAAAAAATAGGCACTTATTTTAAGAATTGTTTTTGAGAATAAGAATGACGGTTTTTTTTTTTTTTTCGATTTTGTTCCAAATTTATTCCTGAGAACAAAAAAATAGTTTTATTTTTGAAAACAAAAATTTTACCAAACAAATTTCTATTCTTTTTTTTGTTTTGAGAAATGGAAGAATATAAATAGTTGTTCCCAGAAGGTTCCCAAACATAGCCTTATTATGTCCTTAAGTTTTTATTTTTCTGGGGAAAATTCCAAGCCTTGATCACCTTTTCACAAGTATACAATGCAGATATTCCATAATATGATAAGAATAAATGTTAAAAGGTTAATATCCTGAAAAACCCCAAACTGGTACATGTGACAAATTTACTCCGACTAACTATAAAAAAAACTCTAAACTGATGTATTTATGACAAATTTATCCTAAACTAATTTATTCGATCGCAAAAAACCCCAAACTGATAAATTTGTGACAAATATACCCTCCACTAAATTAGATTAATACCACAAAAAAATCACAAAAATTGTAAACTGTGACAAACGGCGCGTAAAATCTAAACTTGGTATATTAGTTAACTGTCACGTGTCATTTAATTTAATAATTTGACAGTAAAATTTAACGAAAATTAATAGAGGGTAAATTTATCACATACCAGCTTAGAGTAAATTTGTCCAAGCTATATGGGGTTTTTGGTGGTTAAAAAAATAGTTTTGGATAAATTTATCACATGTTGTAGCAGTTTTGGGTTTTTCGGGTATTAACCCAATGTTAAATCTTATTTAACGCGGGAATAAACCTAACAGTGGTTTTCCAAGCAAAATTGTGCGAAGCTGCAGGGAAACTCCGAAGGGAAAGAAGAAGTCAAATTTCGCCCGCTTGACTTCGTCTTCTACCTTGGCGAATAGGAGGTCATATCCTCCCAATCCTGCAGAAGAGAAAGAGATAATCTTGAAGCTTTCAAAGCCTTTGCACGTGCCCCTTTTTTTTTTCCTGAAGTACGTCCAGTTTGTAAACATAGAGCAATGGAGATTGCTGGGGGAGGAATTGGGGGATTGAGGCCTCCCGTCCTTACCCCACCGCCAGTTAAGTTGCGGCCTGTTGTTGTGGACAAAGTCAGTTCCACTTCGGATCAGTTGAAGTCATTCGGTCCTCAAGAAGGTCCTGGAGGAGATGAGGATTCTCCTGTTCGCCCTTTGAATCAAGAAGGTCCTGGAGGAGACGAGGATTCTCCTAATCGCCCTTTGAATAAAGAGGATTGGTCGGATGGAGATGACGAGAAGGTTAGTGAAAGAAGCACTTCGCAAGGCATAGATGATTGGCACTCTTGTCTGTCAACTTCTTTAAGAGATGAGGAGTGTGATGATAAGGATGATGTGGGGAACACCCTCTATGCCAGTGGGAGTTTCAAACAAAGGATCACCTCATGGGACAAGGGCCAATTTTTGGGAAGTGGATCGTTTGGAAGTGTCTATGAAGGCTTCTGCAAGTAAGATTCCTTGGCTTTTCTCTTTGATAACCAGTGATTTACTCGCTGTATGCATTTTGTGGGGAAAATTGCAATTGCTGTTCTCCCATTGTGATGTCATTTGAAGTTTTGTATGGCACTTCTGAGCACTGCTGTGGTTAGAATTAGGAACAATTGGGCTAGTCGTAACATGTTATCATTTGGTTGACGTAACACTCATTTAAACAGACATCACAAATGTTTATCCAACTGCTTAAAGTGCTTGATCTTCACATTTGGAATTGGAGTTCTAGCATGATGGGTATGGTAGTTGTTAAAGACCATTCTTGATTATTGAATGTATTGATGAAGTAAAGATCTAATATTTCAAAAATTGCGTATATTTAGTTCTCCATTGTTTTTCTGCAACTTTACTAGCTTGAATAGCATGCGATTCTTTTTTCTTTTTTTCCTTTTGACGAATGGATAGTGTGATAAATCAACATGTATGAGAAATATGCTTCAGAAACCGTTTGATGATTCTAAATTCAAATGCTGAAAGGTAAGGAACTATTTTAGTGATATTGATGAGAATAGCTCTTTTTTTTTCTCCTCTCTTTTTCTTTATAAGAATTGGTATTTATGTTATATTTGTCTCTCTCGTGCTTCTCTGTTTCCACAGTGATGGATTCTTTGTGGTTATAAAGGAGGTTTCCTTGTTAGATCAAGGAAGCCAAGGCAAGCAGAGATTATTGCAGCTTGAGCAGGTAATTGCCTGTTTCTTTCTGTATCTTGTGAACTGGCCCTTAGGCATTACTACTTGACTTACTCATTCTTATAACTGCCAAGCTGATGTATATGCTAAACTATTTATAAGAGTGCCGTATATACCACCATAAATCTGGTGTGAGTTCAATAGATGTTCTTTTCTCTTCCTTTCTAATGAGACTGTCCTTTCTTTTCAGGAAATTTCTTTTTTTAGTCAGTTTGAACATGAGAACTTAGTGCAATACTTTGGCACAGACAAGGTGTGGTTCCTCCTTATTAAGTTTCTTTCTGCACTATCTTTCATTTTGGCATCAATTATGTTATCGCTGAACAAAATATTTAGGGGAACATGGCTGTGATTGCAGCCACAATATAGTGGTAGCTTCATAACCACTGCATATATTAGCTGCAATTATCCTTGAATAAGCTCACAGCTGTTGCGGCTTTTTAGCTGTTACAGCCACTCGCAACAGAGACAGACATTTTAGGTCCCCCTCCCACCACAAAAAAAGTTCGCGATGAATTGACTATTACCCGCAATAGTAATTATATGAGTGAAGGAAATATGTAGAGTAGATGTCAGTTTATGAAAACTCTCTCTCTCTCTCTCTCTCTCTCTGAAAGTAAAATTTTTCCTCCTTTTGAAAGAGAGCCTCTCTCGTAATCAATCAACCCTTTGTTTTCTGGAAGTGGATGATTTACAAAATAGCTTTTTGGCAAACTGAAGATTCAGGTCAAACTCTTGGGTTTAATAAAAAGGAATCTGACGCTTTCTGGCAAACGGCGGCCCCGAATAATAGAACAAAAGGGGGAAAAGGATAAGAAAGAGAAGTCATTTAATCTTCAAGTATCCTTTAATTGACCATCTGATGGTCCACATGACAAATTTCCAACCATTTCTCCCTTGTCTATAACTGGTCGTGGCTGTGGTAACGACAATGGAGTTCCTCCACTAGCTGATTTTTTCCATCTATTCTTGTCCAGTGTGTCATTTAGTTCCACTCATTCTTGTGCAACATCATATAGTTCTTAACCTCTATAGTAGAGGGAACTAAAAGTGGAATTGTTGATCGTGAGGGAAGTAGTTCCTATCTTGGTGGGTTAAATGTTTGAGTACCTTTCATTTTTTCCCTAGACATAGTTTGGCAAGAAGCATCATATTCTAAGAAAGTGCCATGACATTAACTTCTTTTTGGAGATGAAACATTCAAAGGAATGTTGCTGTCAAACAAATGTGGTTTGTAGCCTACAATCCACCACATTATTTTGTGAGAATGAGGGACTAATGCGATATGACCTCTTAATTCTTCCGCCAGGTGAAATGTGCAACTGTTTATGCTGGCACTGCTGCAACTCAAAACCACGATTATCGCTTATTCGGTCTTGCCTTATTTTTCCTTGTTAAGTACACAAAATTGCTTTAAAATTTTCATTTGATGCAAACTTCTACTCAATTAACCCCCATCAAGCAGATTGTCACTGAACACTGATCGGTTGTCGAGGAGGTCCTCAATACCAAAGTGCACTTGAGGAAGCGTTATCAACCTCAGGGCCTCGTCTAGGGTCCTCTTGCCTTGGTAGACATGATCCGATGATGAGTTTGGTGTCATAACAGGCCTAGACATCTAGCATAATTAATGAAAAAAGCGTAAACATTACTGGTGTGGTATGTTTTACTTTATTTGCTATTTGGTATATTGTGTCTAATGTATCTTGTTAAAATATCTCCTATCATTTGTTTATAAGGTTTCGATGGGCCTTATATACATGAAGCCTCCTTCTTCCTCATAACTTAATCTTTTGGGTTCTAACATTGTTTTAGAGCCATCCCTTAATTTCTTTCTGTTTGTGGCTCTCTTTTCATCAATTCTATGTGCTGTTCTCAGTTCGGTTTGCACGTGATAGGAGGTGTTAAAGTATTCCCTGTGTTTTCAATGTGCCTCATATACATGTTTGTCTTCCTCCATCTAATAATTTGAAATTTCTGGGTTGGACTTTTCTCTTCCAGGATGATAAGAAGCTTTACATTTTCTTTGAGCTCATGAACAAAGGTTCACTTGCAACCATTTATCACAAATACAACTTGAGAGATTCCCAAGTCTCTGCATACACTAGGCAAATTCTAAATGGTTTGAAGTATCTTCATGACCGGAATGTGCTCCACAGGTATAGGAGAGATGCTTTACTTTGCATGTTGTACACTTTTCATTTCTGATGGATGATTGATTTTGATAAGGACAGAGATCCTAACCAAACAAAGTACACAGAAACTTATATATTTTGTGCCATGGCGCACAACCTTGGTGCCTTTTGATAATACTTCTACTTATTCAAATACTTTTCTGGATTTAAGGGAGTTGTCAAATCTTTGAACCAAAATGTGGTTTTATGAGAAGTAGATTTGTTGTGATAATCAGCAAACAACAAAGCAACTCTATGACCTTGTACAGCATTATCTAGCATAGACAAGATTATTTTACAATGTGAATGCTTGAAGGTGGAAATGTAATTTTGCAATATTGTTTACTGTGAGGATGAATATGAAAATTTTAATCGTTTATTAGTCCTACGCACAGCCATGCTGGTTTCTTAGCTTTAAGTTCCTTCATTCTGTAGGGATATCAAATGTGCTAACATGCTGATTGATGCAAGTGGATCTGTGAAACTTGCAGGCTTTGGATTGGCAAAGGTATGTCTCATCAGTGAAGTGACTTCTCTCTCTCTCTCTCTCTCTCTCTCGCACGCACGCACGTGCTAACAACAAACGCACGTGCTCAAATACATACGCATGCACAGTGCGCACAAGCAACAAAGATGCATTTACAAAAACATATGTGTGCACACCTGACAAGCACACGTATACAAATGCACAAAGTGACAGGTATTGTCCTTTACTTTTCTGAATATGACATATCGACTTTCTGTGTATATTCTACAGGCCTTTAGAATGAATGATGCTAAATCCTTGAAAGGATCTGCTTTTTGGATGGCACCTGAGGTTTGCACTCTCTGCTGCCATTATTTTAACATACTGTCATTAGCTACATTAGGTGCATATCTTTTCCATTTTTTTCATCCTTGTTGGTCGTAACTGCAGGTCGTCAATCCAAAGTTCAGAAGCTATGGGTTAGCAGCTGATATATGGAGCCTAGGGTGCACTGTTTTAGAGATGTTAACCTGCCAGCCTCCATATTCACCCTTAGAAGCAGTATGTTACCAAGTAACCTTCTATTTATGTTTTATATGCTTGAGATCCATATTTTGCCAGAATAACTAACTAGTCACAGCTCTTTTGTTATTGCTGCTTTTTGTCTGAGCTAGCTTAGTTGAGTGCATGTCTTGACGAGTGCATTAGGCCGTCATTGTAAGAAAACAAAATGACTAAGAGCATTACTTAGCAAGGAGAGGACAGAGAATTCAATGATAATTATCAAGAATATGCTTGTGTCAAGAGGATATGCATAGTATTTATGGCCAATGGTTGCTTGGGATTCTGGAGCAAACGGTTATCTAACATTGTTTGAAAACTCAGTTGAATAGTTGAATCTTGACTTTCTCTTTCAATTAATTTGGCATTGTTGTTGAATGCTTGTAATTACTAGTACAAGTTTACAGTGTACGGTGGCATGTGCTTGCATAATCGCATATTGTACATATGTAAACAGCATCCCACCAAATGAGGGGTACACATATGACCCCACCATTCAGTCTCAACAATCTCTAGATCTTTCACTGTCACATGGTACTTGAGCAACTAAGAGAGCCATCTATGCTCCAGTCCTGAGAGCAGCACTGATATCGATTGCTTCGTGGTCCCTGCTGTGTAGTCAACAATCTCTCGATTTGTCACTCGCCTTCATCAACCGTGGTGTTTCTCATTGCCTTCGAGTGTTGACCCTTCGCTGCTCTTCCCTGATCATTGACCTAAATGGCTGTCTTCTCTACTAGGATTAGTTACTTTGGATATGGAAGTTAGTGAATTTTCAATTTGGCTATCTTCCCAGCTGTCATGTGTTAGTTCCCCTCAGATTTATGATTAACTCAAGCCTCTACTACGTTTTCTTTCTTATTGTGGCAGATGCAAGCATTGTTTAGAATTGGCAGGGGCGAACCTCCTCCAGTTCCTGATTCTTTATCAAGAGACGCTCGAGACTTAATTCTTAGATGCTTGCAAGAAAACCCGAATAATCGGCCTTCTGCAGCGCAGTTGCTAGACCATCCCTTTGTGAGGAAGCCACCTACACCTACTTAATCTTGTTTTGCTTCACTTCGTTTCAACAACATACATATGGTCATAAGGTTTTGCTAGGCCATCCCTTTTTAGTTCATTGCTGTGAAGGTAATTTTACTCTCTGTTTGTATTTTTGTTGTTAGACTGCTAGTCTTTCTTTTAGGCTAATGGCAAGATACCTTCAACTTACCACATTTCTACTGTTCACTCCAAGCCTACCTATTCAACTTTTAACGGTCTACACTAAACTTTTAAATGTGGAGCAAATGGTCCACTAAATTATAAGGTATATGCTCAGTTTCCCAATTCCGTGACAACCTTTTCACGTTTCTACTGCCTGCTCTAATATTTCCACCAAATGATCCTGAAACTTTTGAGTGAGTTACCCATAGTGGTTAATTGGTATGCTATAGGTTAATTTGTCTTTTGCTAGGGGAGAGATTTGTGGAATTGATTGTTATGCCACGAAAACAACCATAGTTGCAGTTTCCCTTAGCATGTATTAAAATCTAGGAATATCAATATAAAAATTTTGGTGGCGTGACTGAGAAAAACAAAAGTGGATAAATAGGCTTTGTGCCTCACTGCAGTTGTCAAACTTCCTCGCAGAGTTGCCTCATGTGCTAAGAGCTTTTATTGGACGTGGACATGTCACACTCCAAATCCTATAAGGATAGAGGTAATGACATGGCCGTCTTTCCATCCATAGGACAAGGTCTCAAATCACCAAAATCCAACTTCTAAAAGTCCCCGCAATAATGCTATCACTTTGACGGCCACTAAATAAAGGACTTAAAAAAGATGAGAGATGAATGGAATAAGCAACGATAGTCCACTAACTAATGCATCTATTTTTAAGTAGATTGAGGACCGATTATGTATATGTACAAAATCAAATCATAACTCATTTAACTCAAATCTGGAATATAACAAATTTATAATAAGAGAATAAGTTTCGTATGCTTCAATATAGCTATATTCACAGCATAAATATCCATATAATAATATAAAAAACAAGTATCAATGGTCCAATTCATTAATCAATCTTGTCAAAATCATACGTCAATGGTCCATTCTATTGATAAGCTTGTATCGCATCATACGTCAATAGTCAATTCCATTGGCCAATTTTGTGTTTAAATATCAACCATTGTCACACAAAACACCCGGTGACAAGGCAATCATCTCCTCTCTTGGCAAAGTTTCCACATATATTGCGGATGGGTGGCCCACAAGGATATCTATCCTAAATTACTATGTGTGTGCCCATAAGCACCTCAATGAGCTCACAGCAATATTAAACGTCAATATCAATCTACAACCTCCTCAATACTTGGCAATGCCTACGACCAAATAATGAGTGACTAAACAAGCGGATGAACTTGTCATCCTAACAACTAAATGAGAATCGACATTAAAACCAAATAAAACTCTACCTCAACTACAAAACGGCTAAACTATACCTAAAAACCAACAAAATGACTTTTATGCGCTAACAAACCACTTAGTCAAAGCGATTACTCAAACTTAACGATGTGAAACTTAAACATGAACCCCAAAATTTTATTCTGACCAGGTCATTGCTTCAAACTAACCTCTATCAAACCCCACAACTCTACAACAACATAATCTACCATTTTCATGAAATTCCATGACTCAACATCTCAAAAATTAGACTCGTGGCTCAAATCTTACAAAACTTAAATATGTGACCTCATTCCGAGAAATTACTTCGATTGGAAGAAGAGGTGTACGAACACTTATTGGGCATTGTGATACGAAGTCAAATTGGCTTGGCCAGGTCTCCTTAAAGGATACGCATAAAACCCTCTTTTCCCGTTTTCTTGTTTTTCTTTTTTTTCCTCCCTCCTTTCCCTTTCTTTCTCTGTTTTTCGGTCGGGGGAGCTCTCGGTCTTCTTTTAAACCGAGCGCTCACTTACGACTTCGTTGACCGAGTCAACATTTTCTTTTTATGTTTTTTTTTTTAACTTTTCCCTCTTTTTGACTTTTCAAACCCATATTTTACGCTAAGAGGGCCATATCTGCTCCAGTCCTGAGAGCAGCACTGACATTGACTGCTTCGTGGTCCCTGCTGCGTCATTTCATTGTGCGGTTGTCCTCTGATTTGTCACTAGCCTTCGACAACCGTCGTGTTTCCCTCGTTGCCTTCGAGTGTTGACCCTTCGCTGCTCTTCTCTGATCGTCGGCCTAAATGGCTGTTTTCTCTACTAGGATTAGTTACTTTGGATACGGAAGTTTCGCTCGCTCGTTTCACGAAAATATTACATTTTAAAAAATATTTTCTAAAAAATTATTTTTACGTAAATGATAATATTTTTCAATCTTCACCTGAAACTTGAAAATAAATTAAAAAATATTTTCAGCCGTTTGGTATGAAATTCAATTGGATTTCCCTTTGTATACTCCTTTTAACAATTTTTTTTATTTTCTTGTGTATATTTTTTTAAAAATCGAAGTTTAATTATTTTTATTTTTAAATTTTCTTTCTACTTTTTTTTTTTTTTTTTCCCTATTATTTTTTATTTTCCTCCTTCTTTTTTGGTCGATCGCCAACCACGGCGACCAGCCAAAGGCAAGCTCACCGCTCGCCAAATGCTTGCACTCGCCAACCGGGCGAGCCTCAATCCTCAAGATTGCTTGGGATCAACAAGCTAGGGGCTTTCGCTTGCCTATCTAGTGAGTGGCTAGCTCAAGCTCTTTGTGGCGGTCCTTGTCGGTCGTCGGCATGGTGACCAGCCCGAAAGAAAAAGAAGAAAAAGAAAAAGAAAAATTATTAAAATTCAAATTTTTAAAAAAAGAAAAGAAAGAAAGAAAAGAAGGTTAGCAAGGGTGTGAGATATGAGAAAGTAAGGTAAATGTTTTCCCCTACTTGAAAAGCGGGAACCATTTTCTCTTAATGAAAAAGATTTTTTTCCGTTGGTCTCGACCACTCCATTTTCCATGAAACGAATGCTAGAAAATCCGAAAAACACTTTTGTGGAAATTGCTTTCCACGAAATGAACTCAGCCCTGGTGAATTTTTAATTTGGTTTCAAATATTATGAGAATTTTCATGCCTTACGTCAAGTTGGCAACTTCTCCTTACACGTAGTAAGTATTCTTAGGCTGCGTTTGGTAGTCAGGATAAAATTCGGGATAGGATATGATTTATCCTATCCTACGTTTAGTACTCACTCAGGACAGGATAAAGTCAGATATGAGAGGAATATAGACAAGTATAAAATTATCCACGGATGAGGTGGGATAAATGTGGATAGGATTTCTAACGTCCATAATAGGAAAATTATTTTTTTCAAATAACAAACTTATTAAATTAACAAAATTGAAATTATATTTCAATATAAATAACATTTAAATTATAATTTAAGAAATTAAAAATAAAAAAAAATTAAATTTTTTATTAATCCTATTTTAATTTATATATTCAACTTTAATTCTAGCTTATAATAAACATTCAATCTATAAATTGAATATTTATATTTATTATATATTTTAGGTATTTTTGTATTTTAGGTATCTTAGTACCGTTTACTATTTGATAAAATTTTATTAAAGAATGATGAAAGGGAAAAAAGAAATAATAAAGAAAATAATATAAAAAAACAGGAAAAATAAAATAAAAATAAATTAAGGAATAGTGTTATGAGAAACTTTCACCATCTCCGTTTATGAATTTAGGTTCATTTATAATGATATGCCGTTTCTATCAAAAAATTATACACGATATGATGTGAACATATCCGACTTTAATACTGTGATTCTCCAAACAATGGACAGGATATAAAAAAAATCTCAGGATTTCATATTCTATCATATCCAGTCCTATCCCGATTATAAATTCGAACAACCAAACATAGCCTTAAAGGATGATAATTACTGGCTCTAGCCAGTAAATCACCTCATGATGTTATCCCTTTTTAGGCACGACAAATTGGAGACCCCCTTTTTTTCGGTAGAATGGATTGGAGTGCTCTCATCTTCTGAGTAATTTTGAAAGTTGCACTGCTTTTGTGCTTATATTTGGATTTTATTTAGTATAAAGGAGAAAAAATAATGCCATCTAAGCCATCGTAAAACATACAAGTAATGCCTCCTTTCTTTTTACTCCTTTGTTAAGATCAGGACTCTTAAAAGTTTCGAGCAAAAAGGAATAGATGCTTATGTTTAATTCGGAGTAGTTGGAAAACATTTAAGCAGTTGGTCCATGTGAATTGTTAACATGGCAGATGATCGCTTGAAGCATGACGCGCTTAGATTTGTCTGCAGATCTTATTGGTTTATCCAACTGTCATATGTTAAATCCCCTTGGGTTTATAATTAATACAAGCCTCTTCTACGTTTTCTTTCTTATTGTGGCAGATGCGAGCATTGCCCAGAATTGGCAAGGGCGAACCTTCTCCAGTTCCTGACTCTTTATAAAGAGACGCTCGAGACTTAATTCTTAGATGCTTACAAGTAAACCCGAATAATCGGCCTTCTGCAGCGCTGTTGCTAGATCATCCCCTTGTGAGGAAGCCGCCTACTTCTTCTTGTTTTGCTTCACCTCGTTTCAACAACATGTGGTCATAAGGTTTTGCTAGGCCATCCCTTCTTGGTTCATTGTTGTGAAGGTAATTTTACTCTCTCTGTTTGTAGTTTTGTTGTTAGATTGCTAGTTGGAGTATTCTTCTTTTGGGCTAATGGCAAGATACCTTCATCAACTTACTATATTTCTCATGAATACTCCAAACCTACCTATTTAACTTTTAACAGTCTACACTAAATCTCTAAATTTGGAGCAAATAGTCCATGCATTTGTAGACCATGTTTGGTTATCTAGATTTCTAACTATAGTAGAATTGGATAGGATATGATATGAAATTTTATTTATTGTATGGTGAACCACAGTAATAAATTAGATATATTCATATCATATCGTGTATATTATTTGGTATAAATAGCATATCAAGTATAAGTGAATAGAAAAGTTCACAATAAAAAATTATAAAAATCTCTTTGTCTATTTTATTTTTATGTGCTTTTTTATTTTTATTTTTCCTTTCTTTTTTTACTTCCATTTTTCCCCTTCCATCATTCTCTAATATAATTTTATTAGATAGTAAAGCGTACCAATATACCTAAAATACTAAAATACCAAAAATATATAATAAATATAAATCTATCAATATTAATATATTGAATTTATATTATAAGATAGAATTAAATTCGTATATATAAATAAAAAAAGATTGAATTAAAAAAACTAAATTGACATTTCTTGTTATTTTGAATTTCTTGTATTAACATTCAAATATTATTTATATTGAATTATAATTTTATTTTTATTAATTTAAAAAGTTTGTTATTTGAAAAAAATAACTTTCTTATTATGGATATTAGAAATTTATCCATCATTATCCCACCTTCTTTGTGGGATAATTTTATTCGAGCTATGTTTCTCTTATACCCTACTTTATCATGTCTTGAACCAGCACCAAACACAGGTTAAAATATTCCAAATTTTATCATAATTACCACACACAATCATAGGATTTATACGGGAGAATTACCAAAAAAGTCCTAAACCTATTGCAATTATGCCAATTCAGTCTTAAACTTTTTTTTTTTTGCCAATTTAGTCCTAAACCTTTTATAATTGTGCCAATTCAGTCCATCCGGCCAAAATTGGCCGGCCGGGCGCTAATGTGGACGCCGGCGGGGGGAACGGGCCGGGCGAATGCGATGTGGCATTTTTTAATATTTTTTTTTTTTTCGAATTTTTTAAATTCTTTTTTTATTTTTTTCTCACCTTTTCCTTCCTCCGCCGACGAGGCCGGCGAGGGTGAGGCCCCGCCAGATCCGTCGAGCTCGGCCCTCGCCAAGGCTAAGGCGAAGGTGGGGAGGCGGTCGACCGGGCAGGGAGAGGGAACCGGGGGGAGGCGACCTCGCCGGCCACCGGCGACCTCGCCGGCCACCGGCGAGCTTAGCCCTTGCCAAGGCTGGGGCGAAGGCGGGGAGGCAGTCGACCGGGCAGGGAGAGGGAATCGGGGGGAGGCGGAGTCGAGCTAAGGAGACGACCGGACGCCCGATCTGAGGGCCGGTCCGAGGGACATCGAAGCTCGCTGCATCGCTCGGTTGCAAGCAGACGCCACCATTGACGCTGAGGTTCAGCTGACGGAATCTAAGAGCTTCGCAGCGGTCGGAATCAAGCCAAGCCGTTCGTTCCAGTGGGGCGAATCGGGGGGAATTCAGCGAAGGGACTCGTCTTCTTCATCGCAGCCCGTGAGGGCGTCCGGTCATCTCCTCACCGGGCTCCGCCTCCCCGATTCCCTCCCCGCCCGGGCCGACCGCCTCCCCGCTCCGCCGCTTCTTCTTTGCCAGTCTCTCTCTCCTCCCCGCCTCCGCCCCGGCCTTGGCGAGGGCCGAGCTCGCCGGATCCGGCGGGGCCTCGCCCTCGCCGGGCCCTCGCCTTTGGCCGGCCAAAAGGAGAAGGTGAGAAAAAATATTTAAAAATATTAAAAAATTGCCACATCGGCGTTCGTAGGCCGGCTGTCCTCGCTGGCATCCACGTCAGCGCCGACAAGCTAATTTTGGCCGGATGGACTGAATCGACACAATTATAAAAGGTTTAGGATTAAATTGGCCAAAAAAAAGTTTATGACTAAATTTGCACAATTACAATAGGTTTAGGACTTTTTTGATAATCCTCCCAATTTATACTCGATTTCCTAATTCCCTTACACACTTTTCATGTTTTTATTGTCTGCTCTAATATTTCCACCAGATCATCTTGAAACTTTTAATTGAGTTAGTTACTCATAGTGGTTAATTTGTCATTTGCTAGGCAAGAGGTATGTGCAATAGACCGTCACGCCATGAAAACAATCTTAGTAGTAATTTCCCTTGGGATATATAAGAATCTAGGAATATCGACATGAAAGTTTTAGTGGCATGACAATGACAGTGACAATGGCACTCTGAGAACTCATAGTAGACAAATATGCTCTGTACTTGTTGAAAATATAATACGTAAAAATGACAGGATCTTACAATTTACGTCAATACGAAAATCACCAAAAAGATAAATGAGAAATAATAAAAACATTAAAGATTCACATGGTTCGATTCGAGTACCTATATCAACGGGAGAGTTTGTAGCAAATAATCTACTATAATCGAAAAATCAGAGTTTACAATCGCCACTCATCAAGTATTTTCCACATCTAGATTTAATCATAAACTCAAAATGTTTGTAAATAAATAACTCACTTGAATATAAATTCATCTCACAAAATTACCGCATATTCAAGCTTAAGATAAAAGGTTTTACATAGACTAAAACAAGAATTGGGATGCCTGTCTTTTCTCCACATGCGTACAGCTTCACGTTCTCTTTTCAAGGCTTGTGCGGCGTCTGGACGTGCGGCTTATTTGCTTTTTCGTGCGGCGCTCTCCTTTTCAGAAAGAAAAAATACCTAGATGGTTTTATGTTTGCCAAAGTCAACACTTTAGACTTTGGGCCCCATTGCTTCACCAAATCCAACTCCAATGAGGATTCTTCTTCTACCTTCTTCTGCACGTACAAAAAAAAAAATAGAAAACCTCACTTTTTTTTATCTTTATTTTATTTCTTCCTTTGTGTAGGTATAAGGAGTCCAACAAAAAAAGAGCTTATTCATTCAATTTAAAATCTACTTGGAAAATCTTTTTCAACAAATTCGATTTAACAAATTATTATTCGAATTCATAACAAAGATGCATGCATTACAAACGCACTATAGACATGCACAAAGTGAAGCATGGTTACCTTTTTAAGATAGCATATCAATTTTCTCTGTTTTTTCGTTCAGGCCATTGAAATGAATGTGGCTATATCCTTCAAAGGAACTCATTTGTGGACGGTGCCTGCACCTTCCGCTGCCATTTTTTTTTAAAGCTGTCATTTGCTGTAGAAGGCGCATATCATTTCCATTTCTTTTCCATCCTCATTGGTTGTGACTGCAGGTCTCCAAAAATGTAAACAACAGAAGCTATGGGTTGGCAACTGATATATGGAGCCTTGGGTACACTGTTTTAGAGATGTTAACACGCGTGGGTTAATATTCTGACTTTGGGCTGGTATGTAATTAAGTAACCTTATCTTTCGAGATCCATGTTATGGCGGAATTACTAAATAAGTTGAGCACATGTTGTGATGAGTCCATTAGGCTGTCATTAAGAAAACAAAATGAGTAAGGGCACTACATAGAAAAGAGAGAGGACAGAGAATTCAATGACGATTACCAAGATTATGGTCGTGTAGAAATATATTCATAGTATGTATGGCTGATGGTTGGTTGGGATTCTGGAGCAGATGTTTTAGCTAACATGGTATGAAAACTCAGTTGAATATTTGAATCTTGGCTCTCTCTTTTAAGCAATTTGACATTCTTATCTAATACTTTTAATTACTACTACAAGTGCAATTTGACATTTATCCTACTCAAAGCCATCATAAATCATGCAACTAACGCCCCATTTCTTTTACTTTTTGGTTAGATTTAGGACACTTAAGAATTTTGACCAAAAAGCAATCGATACTTTTGCTTTATTAGCAGTAGTTGGAAAGCATTCACCCATTGGCCCTTGTGAGCTATTACATATCATCCACGTCTCCTACTTCTGCAGTAACCGTGATTCCAGAATGATCAATGCAAACGATTGCGTGAAGCATGATGCCCTTAGATTTGTCTACAGATCTTATTGATTTATCCAGCTGTCATATGTTAGTGCCCCTGGATTTGTGATTAACACTAGCGTCTCCTATGCTTTTGTTCTTATTGCGGCAGGAACCATTGGTGAAAATTCGCAGGTGAAAATTCGCAGGTGAAAATCTCCTCCACTTCTGAAATCTTTATCAAAAGACGCTCGAGGCTTCATCTGCAGATGCTTGGGACGAAATCCGAAGAATCGGCCTTCTGCAGCTCAGTTGCTAGATCATCCCTTTGTGAAGAAGTGAGGAAGCCACCTACTTCTGGTTTTGCTTGACCTTGTTACAAAAACAAATTGTCATAAGGTTTTGCCATGCCATCCCTTTTCGGTTCATAGCTCTAAAGGTCCTCTTTTGGGCAAAAGGGGAGAAACCTTCGTCAACTTACCACATTTGTACTGTTTTACTCCAAAAATTCATGACTTTAACAGTCTACTATAAACTTTTAAATTGGAGCAAACGGCCTATGTATTTATAGTGTCTATGGTCCGTTTCCCAATTCCCTAACAAACTTGTCACATTCTACAGTTTTGTCCATAAGTTTTAATTATTCCACTACTATAAACTTTCCATAGTGGTTAATCGGTACACGATGAGTTAATTGGCATTTCCAAAGGGGAGAGGTGTGTCCAATTGATTGTCATGTCATGATGACAACCGTAGTTGCAGTTTCCCTTGGCATATATAAGAATCTAGGAGTATCAACATGAAAGTTTTGGTAGTATGACAGTAACGTGACACCTATGAAGCACGGACACGTCACCGGAGCTTCCGTGTCGTTTCTGACACGTGTCCATAAGTTAATTGGCATTTTCAAAGGTCATGGTTAGGGTTTTAGCAAGAAGAGAGCGAGGGTGGTAGGGGACACTAGAAAGAAATTGGCCGGAGAGGAGAGTGGATGGGGTGGCGTGGGGTAGGGGGAGAGATAAACCAAGTGGGGGACGACGGAAAGAAACCAGAGCCGGAGAGGATGGTGGATGGGGTGGCATGGGGTGGGGAGAGAGATAAACCGAAGGGGGAGGGGTGGGGGAAGAAATCGAGGGAGCAGATGGGGGTGATTGATGGGAACGGGGGAGCAGGTAGTGGTGTGGGGGGACCAGGTATAGAGAGAGTAGGGATGAAGCCAAAAGGGGGATTTTGGGGGTGGCGTGGGGACAGGGGAGAGAGAAATGGGGAGGGCAAACGATTTTTGGGGATGAGCGTATAGAGGGAAAAAAGAGGGAATTAATTTTTGGGAGGTTTTTGAGGGGAATAACTTTTGAGCGGCAAAGTTATTTTTATTATAAAAAAAAATAAATGAGTTAAAAAGTGATTTCAAAAAATAAAAATATTGAATGTTAAATAATGATAAATTTTGATGATTATAAAAAGTCATAGATTTATTTAAATAAAGTTGGTTATATTTTTTTGTTAGTTATTAGTCTTATCCATACTTTTTGTTAAAGTTAAAAATATGTTCTCAAATATGGTTAAGGATTAATTATGAATGTCTTTCAAATTTTCTATGAATATATTTATTAATATTATTAGTGTAAATTCATTATAAGCTCTTGTTATTTATTTATTTGTGAATTTGAATCAAATTAATTAAAGCGTTCGTTTCGCGGAAAAAATGGCGGCTTCGGAAAATATTTTAGGAAGTCATTTTTAGGAAAATGTAATTATTTTCCGATATTCAAATGAAACCCTGAAAATGAAATGGAAAATATTTTTCGCTATTCAGTAAGGAAAATATTTTCCTTCATTTACTTTATTTTTTAAAATGAATTTTTCATATTTTTTTGAAATTGATTTTTAATTATTTTTAATTTTTAAAATCTATTATTAATTTTTTTTCATTTTTCATTTTTCTTTTCTTTTTCTTTGTTTTCCATCTCTTTCTTTCTTGGCCGGTCACCGGCCACAACGATGGCCCCGACTAGCCATCGGCTTGCCTTGAGCTCGCCGACGAGCATGAGGCTTTGCTCCCTAGATTGGCGAGCGTGAGCATCGAGCTTGAGGCTCGCAGTTATTGACGAACGTGACCTTGAGATCGACGAGCTCGAGGTTCGCGCCCGGCAACAACCGACCACTAGCTAAGAAAGAAAAAGATGGGAAACAAAGAAAAGAAAAATAATTAATAATAAAAAAGAAAAGAAAATTAAAATTAAAAATAATTCGAATTAAAAAAGGAAAAGAAAATTTAAAAATAATTAGAATGAAAAAAAAAAAGGAGGAAGTGAGGATTTGTAGAGGTGTGAGATAAGTGAAATCAAGTGAGGAAAATGTTTTTCACTTTTCAAAAGTGGAAAACATTTTCCCCAAATTTAAAAGACTTTTTTCCCTTTCATGGAAAATATTTTCCCTGGGAATTCATTTTCCGTGAAACATCCAGAAATTATTTTCCGCGAAAACAAACGAAGCCTAAAAATAAAAATATTTATTCAATAATAACGTATCCTAATGTGTCGGAATATTCTATTTTTGAAAAATGATGTGTCGGCATATCATGTCGTGTCGTATCGCGTGTCTGTATCGCATATCCGTGCTACTTAGTGTGACACTCTGAGAAACCAAAGTGGACAGATTTGCTTTCTCCTTCCTGCAGTTTTCGAACCTCCTCGCAAAGTTGCTTCATGCCTTGAGAGTACTCTCATTGGATGCTGAACGGAAACCCCAGACTAATTCAGGGAGCAACTTAATCGAATGGCCTCGTCTTCTTTTGTGGGTGGGTGTCTTTTAGAAGAGTGTTGTCACCCAGAAACGAATGGTCTCATGTTTTAAAGCATCGGGATGGACACGGCAGTTGACTTATAAGATTTTTTTTCATGTTGCCTATTGACTTTTCTTAGCCACCTTGATAGTGTCAAAATTCTTGATTTTTAGATTCCTCCTTTTGTTGATTGATCGCAAACCAAGTCCTTCGGGCGAAAGAGTTTTAACTCACTTACGCACAGAAAAAACCCATGATTGGATCATTCTGGTCAGGCTCCAAATGATGACAAGTCCTTTGCTTCTCTCTGATAATCATTCGGATAGGAAAAACAGAAGGGAGATATGCACAGATACTTGTCACCATAAACCGATGAATGGATCATTTATGGGTCAGGTTCGTCGTGAGGCTTGCCCGAGTCCAATCTTTATCGGGGCATCGCCACTATGTTAATGGTGTTCCCACAAGAATGAAGAGAAAAATGGATCTGTAGCACGGTAGTTACTCTTACTATGTCTGAGTTTTCATTTTTTTGAGGAAAATTCCAGGCCTAGATCACCTTTTTGCAGGTATACAATACAGATGTTCTGTCATATAGTAAGAATAAATGTCAACTCTTATTCATCGCGAGAATAAGCCAAACAGTCGTTTTCCTAGCAAAATTGTGCGGAGCTCTCGATAAACTCTTAAGGGAAAAAAGTCAATCACGCCCGCTTGACTTGGGTCCTCTACCTTGACGAAGAGAGGAAATCATATCCTCCCGATCAAAAAGAAGAGAAAAAAGATCATTTCGAAGGTTTCAAAGCCTTTGCAAGTGCCCCTATATTTTTTTTTTCCTGAAGTACATCCAGTTTGTAAACGTTGGGCAATGGAGATTGCTGGGGGAGGAATTGGGGGATTGAGGCCTCCGGTCCTTACCCCGCCGCCAGTTGAGTTGCCGCCTGTTGTTGTGGACAACGTTAGTTCCACTTGGGATCTGTTGAACTCATTAGGTCCTGGAGGATACGAGGATTCTCCTGTTCGCCCTTTGAATATAGAGGATTGGTGGGATGGAGACGACGGGAAGTCTAGCGATGGAAGCACTTCGCAAAGTAAAGATGATTGGCACTCTTGTTTGTCCACTTCTGTTACAGATGAGGAGCATGATGATGAGGATGACGTGGGGACCACCGATGATAAGGGTGATGTGGAAACCACCCTTTCTGCCGGTGGGAGTTGCAGACGAAGGATCACCCGATGGGAGAAGGGCGATTATTTGGGAAGTGGGTCGTACGGAAGTGTCTATGAAGGCATCCTCGAGTAAGATTCGTTTGCTTTTCTCTTTGACAATCGGTAAGTTATTTCCCGCTATGCGCATTTTCTGGGGGAAAGTGCAACGGCTGATCTCCGTCGTGATATCATCTTGAAGTTTTGACGGCTGCTGTAGTTAGAATTGGCAACATTTGGGCTAGTCATCCGTATGCAATAGAACATGTTATCCGCATTTAAACAGACATGACAAATGCTTATCCAATTACCAGAAGTGCCTGATTTTCATCTTTTGAATTGGAGCTCTAGCATGATTGGTACTTATTGAAGACCGTCCTTGATTATTGAACAGATTGATGAAGTAAAGATCTAATATTTCAAAATATGTTTAGTTGTTCTCCATTGTTTTCTGTAACTTTATTAGTGCAATTCTTTTCTTTTCTTTTCTTTTTTTCCTTCTGACGAATGGATAGTGTGACAAATCAGTATGCTAGGAAACACACTTTAGAAAATTCTAAATTCATATGCGAAAGCTAAAAAACTATTTTAATGACATTGAGCTCTTTTTTCTTCTCTTTTTCTTTATAAGAATTGGTATTTATTTATTTTTTATTTCTCTCTCATGCTTCTCTGTTTCCACAGCGATGGATTCTTTTTTGCTATAAAGGAGGTTTTTTTGTTAGATCAAGGAAGCCAAGGCAAGCAGAGCATATTGCAGCTTGAGCAGGTACTGCCTGTTTCTTTCTGTATCTCGTGAACTGACCCTTAGGCATAACTACTTGACTTACCTCGTTCTAATAACTGCCAAGCTGATCTATATGCTAAATTATTTATAAGACTGCCATATATACCACCATAAATCTGGTGTAAGTTCAATGGATGTTCTTGTCTCTTTTTAGTGATACCCTGCATTCTTGTCAGGAAATTTCTCTTTTAAGTCAGTTTGAACACGAGAACATAGTTCGATACCTCGGCACACAAAAGGTGTGGTTCCTTCTTACTAAGTTGCTTTCTATATTTCACTGTGGCATCAATTATGTTATCGCTGAGCAGAAACAATGCAGTGGTAGCATCATAATCACTGCAAATATTAGCTGCAATTTTCCGGCAAATAAGATCACAGCAGTTGCAGGTTTTTAGCTGTTGCAGCCTCTTGTGACAGAGACAGACATATTAGGTGCCCCTCCCACCACAAGTAAAGTGCACGATGAATTGACTATTACCCGCAATAGTAATTATATGAGTAAAGAAAATATGTAGAGTAGACGTCAGTTTATAAAGTCTCTTTCTTTCTCTCTCTCTCACTCTCTCTCACAATGAAAGTAAATTTTTTCCCTCCCTTTTAAAGAGAGCCTGTCTCGTAATCAATTAACCCCTTTGGTTTCTGGAGGTGGATGATTTACAAAATATCTATCCTGCAAACTGAAGATTCAGGTCAAACTCTCAGGTTTAATAAAAAGGAATCTGGCGCTTAGAGAAAGAGAAGCCTCGACTAATAAAACATGAACGGGGAAAAAGATAAGAAAGAGAAGTTATTTAACCTTCAGGTATCCTTTAATTAACCATCCGATGGTCCACATGACTAATTTCCAACCATTTCTTCGTTGTCTATAACTGGTCGTGGCTGTAGTTGTGACACCCCAAATCCTACAGGGATAAGGGTGACACAGTCATTCTTTCACATGCATCCTCAAACCACCCAAAGTCCAACTCTGAAAAGTCCCCATGATGACACTCTCATTTTACTGGCCACTAATTGAAGGACCTGAAAAACATGATAAAAAGAAAGGATCCCAATAAATAATACATTTCTTATAAGCAAATCAAGTAATCACTATGCACATTTAAAATATAAACACAATTCATTTTCACCAAATTCAAAAATTTAGAAAACCTTCAAGACCAAAATGCAATATTTCTTATTTTAACATAATATGTTCAAAGTAGAAATATTCAAGATAATAACAAGTAAACATCAATAGTCCAGTCCATTGATCATCTCATAAAAATACACATCAATAATCCATTCCATTGACTAATCTCATAAAAACACACATCAATAGTTCATTCCATTGGTTAACCTCATGCCACACATTAATGGTCTACCATCTCATATGAAATCACACGTCACTAGTCCATCCATCGACCAATCTTTTGCTCAATATCAAACTATGGTCAAGCATAACGCCCGTAACAAGGTCATCATGATTCCCCCCTTGATTAGGTCTCTAACTATTATTAGTTAGTAGCTTGACCCACAAGGATATCCTAGACTAGTATGCACATACCCACAAGCCTCTCACTGGTCTCACAACAATATTGAGCATCAATACCAATTTACAACAACATCCTCCATAATCCACAAAGTCAAATCCAAAAATCATTTCATATATCATAATATATTTCACAAATTAACCACATAACCTTTTGCAACTTAACTCATTTACCGGAAATACTTTTTGTAAAACATTTCTCAAATCATTTCAAGACTTGTCTCATAAATCAATCTTACAAACCAAATCAAATCAAATGCATATCATAAAGAATTTTACAAATCGATAAACATAACATTCCATAACCCATGCGCAAAGAGCTTTTCGTTGAAAGGTTTCACAAACTCAAAATACAACTTCGTTCGTCAAATATAATATATTTTTATACTATCCATTTCTTACATCATTCACAAATATTAAAACATAAATGCTCGATTCAAATTGTATGCAATAAACATGCTTGTTCATGTCTCATAACATATCAAATCTTTATTATTTTGAAAACATGAGTTTATAAATTCTTAGAATAAATAATATCACCCACCTGGAAAAAGCTAAAAACCAACTATGGCGTTTACTTGAGTCGGTGCACTCGAATTCCTAACAAATAACCGAAAAACAACATTAAAAGACTGATTAAAATGATATTCTAACGAACAACTTGACTATATTACGCCTATTTGTCAATAAAACGATATCTACACGCCAACGAAAAGCTCACCTCTAGCGGCAACCTATTGTTGTCCACTAGGCACAGCCTGCACGTTATACTTCGTCACGCCAAAACTTCCTTCACAAAATTCCGTTTCGAGCCATCTTATAGTCATTAGAAAGTTCTCTTGATGTACTACAAAAACCCCAACTCAGCCTTCCAAGACCTCATCGAAAATGGCCAAAATTCAAGCCTAAAGTTACTGTTCGGTACTATTCCAGAACATGCGCCAAACTTGAAAATTCCATTTCACGTAAATCGTAAGTTCAAATCAAAATCCGTAAAATGTTATAGCTTCACAACATCCTAAACTATTATTTTTACAAAAATATGCTGCTCAACGACTCAAAAATTGGACTTCACCGCACAAATCTCCAATAATTCCAAATTTCAAACCCTAATTGCGACGATTCATTTGAATAGGCGATTAGAGGCTTCGATCAATTATTGGCATTATAAAAAGAAGTTCAGTTGGCTTGATGAGGCGTCCGAATAACGAGCGCGGCAAATTTTTTCCCTTTTTCCCTTTTTCCTCTCTTCCACGAGGCCCCCTCACTCTCCTTTTTGTCTTTGTTCCGTATGCCCGTGCTCTCTCTCTCTCTCTCTCTCTCTCTCTCTCTCTCTCTCTCTCTCTCTCTCTCTTAAAGCTGAAATTGTTATGAAATACATGAATGTTATGAAATATATAAATGAATATTCATTATATTCATCTTATCTAATGTATTTGTTATGGTACATTTGTATCATAAATTCTAAGTACATCTCCCTATACAGTGAATGTTCATCTCCCTATCAAATTTATGTATTATTCAATACATTGATATTAATGATAAGTACATCATTATTTTCCTATAAATAAGAGCTTAGTTTTTGTCGTAGATAGACTGTGATATACTGGAAATAAATTTTTATTCTCTGACTTTCTCTACAATCTTTGGTGTCCGGCTTTCTCCACTATCTTTGGTGTTTACCTACTTTCTCTTCTCAATCTCTTTATTCTCTCTATTATATATTTGCAACGCAATATTTTACAACAAAAATCTACTTTCTTTTTCTTTTTCTTTTCTTTATTTTCTTTCCTTTTCTCTCTGTTGCGCGAGATCTCGGGCTCCCTTTCATTCTGAGCCAAGCATCCCCTTTTGTTCCCACCTTTGTTGACTTGTCAACCATCTTTTGTTTTTTTTTTTTTTTTTTTGGCCATGCTCTGACTTTTTGACTTTTTTTTAACACCGCATATTACAGTAGTAACAACAATGGAGTTCCTCCACAAGCTGATTTTTTCCATCTATTCTCGTCCAGCGTGTCATTTAGTTCCACTCATTCTCATGCAACATCATATAGTTCTTAACCTCCACAGTAGAGGGAGCTAAAAGTAGAATTGATGATCGTGAGGGAAGTAGTTCCTATCATGGTGGCTTAAATGTTTGAGTACCTTTCATTTTTTCTTCTAGACATAGTTTGGCAAGAAGCATCAGATTCTAAGAAAATGCCACAACATAACTTCGTTTTGGAGATGAAACATGCAAAGATTGTTGCTGTCAAACAAAATTTGGTTTTTTTTGTAAACAATCCACCACTTTGTTTTGTGAGAATGAGGGACTAATGCAATATGACCTCTTGTTCTTCAGCTGGGTGAACTGTGCAAGTGTCTATGCTGGCACTGCTGCAACTCAAAACCGTGATGAGTGCTTATAACTTGGATATTTGTGTTGTGTGAGGAAAAAAGCGAAAGAAGAGCTCGGTCTTATATGTTCTTGCCTTATCTTTCCTTGTTAACTTCACAAAATTGCTTTAAGATTGTCATATGATGTAACCTTTAACTAAATTAACTCCCATCAAACAGATTGGCACTAAACACTGATCGGTTGTCGAGGGGGTCCTCAACACCAATTGCACTTGAGGAAGCGTAACCAACCTCAGGCCCTTGTCTAGGTGCCTCTTGACTTGGTACACCCAATTGCTGTGTGTAGGGTCTTGACATGATCCGATGACTAGTAAGTTTAGTATGTGATGCGGGAGCATCCAAAGTAGTTCCATCGACCGACTCAGAACCATCGATGCTTATCCAAGCCAAGAAAGAAATTGGGCATCATGTGCTTCGATAGATCATTTTGAATGAATAATGTCAATTACTTACCGATACTTTGTGGTATGTCGATAACTATCGATAGGAGGCCATTTTAGACGTTTTGCATGATCAATTGATGAAGTTTCAGGAGGGTTATTTTCTGGTCAAGGGAGGAGCACGAATTTTGGAAGGCTGAAGGTTCAAGAATGCAAGTTCCCATGCTAACAAATGCATTTCCTAAGTTCCTAGGTATCTTTATTGTTATGTAGTTTTCAAGAGTTAAAGGTCTAAGTTCCTAGGTTATTAAAGTCTGTTTTTTTTTATATTTCCTAAGTCTAAAATCCTCCTATAAACAAAGGAAAACTATCCAATGTAAGGGATACGAATTTGATGAATGAAAATTGTGAGATTTCCTTTGCTTGAGTAAATATCTTCGGAGAGTGGATAACTCCTTTTGGTCTATTTATCCTTGGAGCATAGATCACTCCTTGGTGGTGAGCCAAGAAGCCATTTATCCTTGGCTGGTCGAATCTTTAGGCCTTGGTGGTGAGCTTCTCCTATCCTGAAGTCCTTTACCCTTGGCTAGTGGAAGCTTTAGACCTTGGTGGTGAACTTCGTAGATCTCAATCCTCATCCTCGGTTGGTGGCGTGGCCTTTATACCTTGGAAGGAGATTGTTCAATCTTTTCTTATTACCCTTCGTTTATTCCCCGTGTACACTACTCCATACACTTAACTAGAAAAATCCCAAAACAAAAGAAATTCCATTCTGAAATCACTCGTCCCCATCACGCATCAGTATGTTATAAGAGGCCTAGACATCCGACACAATTAAAATGAAAAAAACATAAATATCACTGATGTCATATGTTTTGTTTTATCTGCTTTTTGGTATATTGTCTCTAACATATCCTATTACCATATCTCTTATTGTTTGTTTATAAGGTTTCGATGGGCCTTATATATATGTAGCCTCCTTCCACCTCATAACTTAATCTTTTGGGTTCCAACATTGTTTTAGAGCCATCCCTTAATTTCTTTCCGTTTGTGGCTCCCTTTTCATCAATTCTATGTGCTGTTCTCAGTTCGGTTTGCACATAATAGGAGGTGTTAAAGTATTCCCTATGTGTTCTCAACGTGCCTTATATACATTTTTGTCTTCCTCCATCTAATGATTTGAAATTTTTGGGTTGGATTTTCCTCTTCCAGGATGATAGGAAGCTGTACATTTTCCTTGAGTACATGAACAAAGGTTCACTTGAAACCATGTATCACAAATACAACTTGAGAGATTCCCAAGTCTCTGCATACACTAGGCAAATTGTAAATGGTTTGAAGTATCTTCATGACCGGAATGTGCTCCACAGGTATTATAAGAGAGATGCTTGACTTTGCATGTAGCAAACTTTTCTTTCTAATGGATGATTGATTTTAATAAGGAGAGAAGATTCTAACCAAACAAAGAACGCAGAAACTTATATATTTTGTTTCATGGCGCACACCCTTGGCGCCTTTTGATAATACTTCTTTTTACTTATCCAAATACTTTCCTGGATTTAAAGGAGTAATCAAATCTTTGAACCAAAATGTGGTGTTATGAGAAGGAGATTTGTTGTGATAATCAGCAAACAACAAGGTGACACTATGACCTTGTCCAGCATTATCTAGCATAGACAATATTATTTTACAATGTGAATGCTTGAAGGTAGAAATGTAATTTTGCAATATTGTTAACTGTGAGGATGAATATGAAAAATTTTATCTTTTATTAGTCCTACGCACAGCCATGCTGGTTTCTCATGCTTTCAGTTCCTTCATTCTGTAGGGATATCAAATGTGCTAACATACTGGTTAATTCGAGTGGATCTGTGAAACTTGCAGACTTCGGATTGGCAAAGGTATGTCTCGTCAGTGAAAGTGAACTCTCTCTCTCTCTCTCTCTCTCTCTCTCTCTCTCTCTCTCTCTGTGTCTCACGCACGTGCTAGCAACAAAGGCACATGCTCATATACATACGCATGCACAGTGCGCGAGCAACAAAGATGCATTTACGGATACATACATGTGCACACCTGACAAACATACGTATAGAAATGCACAGAGTGACACGTATTGTCCTTTACTTTTCTGAAAATGACGTATCGACTTACTGTATCTATTCATACAGGTCACCAAAATGAATGATGCTAAATCCTTGAAAGGATCCGCTTTTTGGATGGCACCTGAGGTTTGCACCCTCCGCTGCGATTATTTTAACATACTATCATCAGCTGCATTAGGCGCATATCTTTTCCATTTTTTTCATCCTTGTTGATCGTAACTGCAGGTCGTCAATCTAAAGAACGGAAGCTATGGGTTGGCAGCTGATATTTAGAGCCTAGGGTGCACTGTTTTAGAGATGTTAACCTGCCGGCCTCCATATTCTGACTTAGAAGGAGTACGTTACTAAGTAACCTTTTTCTTATGTTTTATATCCTCGAGATCCATGCTTTGCCAGTATAACTTACTATTTGCAACTTTTTTGTCATTGCTACTTTTTGCGTGAGCTAACTTATTTGAGCAAATGTTGTGACGAGTCCATTGGGCTGTCATTTTAAGAAAATAAAATGAGTAAGAGCATTACTTAGAAAAGAGAGGACAGAGACTTCAATGATGTTTATAGAGTAGTCGCGTCAGAGGATATGCATAGTTTTTATGGCCAATAGTTGTTTGGGGTTCTGGAGCTAATGTTTATCTAACATGGTATGAAAACTCGGTCGAACATTTGAATCTTGACTTTTTCTTTCAGGTAATTTGGCATTGTTGTCTATAATTTTAATTACTAGTATAAGTTTACGGTGTGCGGTGGCATACGTTTAGATAATCGCATATTGTATATATGTAAATAGTGTCCCATCAAATGATGTGGGGAACACATATGACTTTACCATCTTGTCTCAACAATCTCTCGATCTTCTCTTTCACTGTCACATGGTACTTGAAGAGTCTGCTCCAGTCCTGAGAGCAGATATTGATTGCTTCATGTTCCCTGCAGTGTCCTTTTATTGAGTTGTTTCTCTGATTTCTCACTCGCCTTCATCAACCTTGGTGTTTCCCTCATTGCCTTCAAGTGTTGATCCTGCCCTGCTCTTCTTTGAATCAATCAATGACCTAAGTGGTTGTCTTCTCTACTAGGATTAGTAACTTTCGATATGGAAGTTGGTAACTTTTCAATTTGGTTGGTAACTGTCGAACACTATGATCACTTTCATGTCTTACGTTGAGTTGGCAACTTCTCTGTACACGTTGTAAGTTTTCCATAAGGAATGGTAATTACTGGCTCTAGCCAGTAAATCACCTCATGATGTTATCCCTTTTTAGGCACGACAGCTTAGAGACCCCCTTCTTTTGGTAGAATGGCTGCTACTGAAGTTTGAAGTGCTCTCGTCTTCTGAGCAACTTTGAAGGTTAGACTGCTTTTGTTATAGAGGAAAAAAAATAATACCGTTCCTATTAAAGCCATCATCAAACATAAAACCAACGCCCCCTTTATGTTTACATTTTTGTTTAGAGTAGGACTCTAAAAAATTTGAGCAAACAGGAATAGATACTTATGTTTAATTAGGAGTAGTTGGAAAAAATTTATGTTGTTGGTCCCTGTGAACTGTTAACATGGTAGCTGATTGCCCGAAGCATGACGTGCTCAGAATTGCCTACAGATCTTATTGATTTATCAAGCTGTCGTTTCTTAGTTCCCCCTGGATTTATGAATAACACAAGCCTCTACTACGTTCTTTCTTATTGTGGCAGATGCAAGCATTGTTCAGAATTGGCAGGGGAGAACCTCCTCCAATTCCTGATTCTTTATCAAAAGAAGCTCGAGACTTTATTCTTAACTGCTTACAAGTAAACCCAAATGATCGGCCTACTGCAGCGCAGTTGCTAGACCATCCCTTCGTGAAGAAGCCGCCTATAAGTTTTTGCTAGGCCATCCCTTTTTGGTTAATTGCTGTGAAGGTAATTTTACTTTTTCTGTTTGTATTTTTGTTGTTAGATGGCTAGTTGGAGTATTCTTCTTTTGGGCTAATGACAAGATGCCTTCATCAACTTACCACATTTCTACTGTTTACTCCGAACCTACCTATTCAACTTTTAACGGTCTACACTAAAATTTTAAATTTGGAGCAAATAGTCCACGAAATTATAGGGTCCATGCTTAGTTTCCCAATTCCCTTACACCCTTTTCACGTTTCTACTGTCTGCTCTAATGTTTCCACCAAATCATCCTGAAATTTTCAATTGAGTGAGTTGCCCTTAGTGGTTAATTGGTATGCTATAGGTTAATTTGTCTTTTGCCAGGGTAGAGGTTTGTGGAATTGATTGTTATGCCATGAAAACAACCATAGTTGCAGCTTCCCTTAGCATATATTAGAATCTGGGAATATCTACATGAAAGTTTCGGTAGCGTGACAGTAACAATGACCCTATAAGAAACGAAAGTGGATAAATAGGCTTTGTACTTCCTATTGTCGAACTTCCTTGTAAAGTTGCCTCATGAGGTAAGAGTTTTTATTGGACACTGGACGTGTCACACCCAAAATCCTAGATAGGGGTAATGACACGGCCGTCCTTTCATTAGACAAACACAACTTCAAACCACTAATGACAGATTCATTTCCAAATTGAGTGCAAGAAGACAGAGAAATGGAAAATATCACAAATGGTCCCTATATTTTTACTTAATGTGCAATCTCGTCCCTGAACTTTCAATTTAGTCAATTTGGTCCCTGAACTATTGATAAATGTCCAATCTAGTCCCTGAACTTTCGATTTGCTCAATTTGGTTCCTGAAATATTTGATAAATATCCAATTTAGTCCTTCCGTTACTGTTTTTCCTTCTTTCTTTTTTTTTTTTTTTTTTTTGCTTCTTCTCTCTTCCCTCCGCCGGCCATGGCGGAGCCGTCGGAGGGAAGCTGGCATCCGGCGAGGGTCACCCGCCGGCGAGGGCCGCCCGACGAGAGAGCCCCTCACTCGACGCCCGCGAGGGCTGCCCTCACCTGCGTCCGGCGAGGACGGCCCTCGCCAGATCTGGCGAGAATGCCCCTCGCCCTACAGCGATGAGGGCGACCTCGCCGAACGCCAACTTCCCTCCGCCATGGCCAGCAGAGGGAAGAGAGAAGAAGCAAAAAAAAAAGGAAAAAGGAAAAACAGTAACGGAATGACTAAATCGGACATTTATCAAATAGTTCATAGACCAAATTGAGCAAATCAAAACTTCAGGGACTAGATCCGACATTTATTAATAATTCAGGGATCAAATTAACCAAATTTAAAGTTCAAGGACAAGATTGCACATTAAGTAAAAGTACATTAACCATTTGTGACATTTTCCCACGGAGAAATACTAGAATACACGCTGCTTCTTTCAAGTACAAAATGGCACGTGCATAAATGGAGGGAATCGTATCCCCCAAATCACAGAGAGACCAGTCCAGGTGAGAATCAAGCAGCAAGACGGCCAGCAGCTTGAGCAGAAAACACATCAAGGCCGAGGAAGCGAGGATTTACAATGTTATTGCCCAACTTCTTGTTTTCGACGATTTGCATGCTTCGGATCATCTCCAAGAAACTGATACGGTGATCCGAAGGTGGAGATGGTGGTGGGTCCGGCGAAATTGATGGTGAAGGAGATGAATCGGAGGAGGAGCTAAAGGAGTAAGTTTAAGACGAAATCCAAAGTTGTGAAATCTGAATATGGCGGAAAATTTTGCTGCGGACAAATGAGATTTTTAAAGATTTTCAAGAATTTTTAATTTTAAGATTTCTAATTCGACCTTTTTGTTCTGTCCCATCCCAATCTATGTAATCTCATATCCTATTCCAATTAAAATACAGGCGACCAAATGCAATCTCCTCTGTATTTCAATGCCGCGTCAACCGACAAAAAGAAAAGGCAACCTTCGAGATTTTCTTATTCTGGCTTTCTTTTGATGGCTTCCCTGCTGCTGCTTCTTTTTTCAAGGTGCCTGCTAAAAAACCCCAGGTCTGGAAAAGCCCATCACGCCGGCATGAAGCTATACACGCTCGCTCTGCAAGAAGAATAAATCTTCTACCCGAAAGAGAAGATAAATCGATCACGTTTTAAAAGGAGGAGGGATCACGACTTGATTGGATGGCCACCCGACTCGATTTCTGTTTATATTTGTTTATACAGAACAGTATAACAAGAATTCCGTAATTCGATGATCACAGAACAATAAAAATACATCATGCCTGTCTTGGGCTCGATAGGCTCCTCGCGCTCCCCGGTTAATTATAGTTCATCTCCCTTCGCGAGTAGAGGCAGAGAGAAAGAGGAAAAACATGCAATTTGATGCCTGCAAAAGACGAGAATATTCTCCTTCTAGGATTCCAAAGCCTTTACTCGTTCCTCTTTTCCCCACTCTCTTTCAACCTTTTTCGTCGGCGGAAGCGCACGGCGGCGACCGCGCAAAATGGGGGTGAAGAGCACCGAGGTGGTGGCTGCTGACGATGGGAAGACTGATGATTCCGACTTCTTCTCGTCACCGGCTGTAACAGAGGGAGGTCCTCCCCAGGTTCTGCATCTCGATCATAGTTATGGGAATTTTAAGCTGATCTACGATTCAATAAAAAAGCGAGAGCTCTATTTTTCTAGCAATGGGTGTTTCAAACTAAAGGGCACCTGATGGAAAAAGCTCAAGTACTTGGAAGTGGAGCATTTGGAATTTGTCTATTTATGATGTCAATTCACAGCAGATTACCCTGGTCAAACAACAAGCCAATGAAGAAAAGACAATTGTTGGGCATCTGTTCCCCAAAATTATTCTATCAAAGTAGCTCAGCAAATTCACATCATAAATAGACAAGGATGCCATGTCCGCGTTTGTTAGGTACAATACGTATAAGAGAGTTTATACGTATAAGAGAGTTTAGGAAATCCGAAGTTCAATACTGTTTTCTTATCAAAAGCAAACTTCAATTGGTAAAATACATTACTTCAAGAGTTCAATAAAATGCTGTTTCAGCTGGCATTTTTGGAATATCGGGGGTTAAGATTCCAGATACGGTGCCATACGACCATAACACTTGGACTATCTAGGGCCAAGAAAAGAAGCGGATGTCTAGATGGACAAGGTACACAAGAGAGTAGATAACCTTAGACCAAAAATCACAAGAATTTCCTCAGAGAAGGAACAAAAAACCACAAAGTAATCGTACTGAGAAGCTTGAGTAAATGACTTCAAAACAAGAACACCAGACAGACGAAAGATTCAGAGACACGGGACGTAAACACAGTCTCCAAAAGCTTACCTTGTATTCTTTGAATAAAAATATTCTTGGAAGCAATATAAACGATCAATTTTAATTAAAATAATTTTTAAAATCATTCATTTTCCTTTAAACAAGGGTGCCCTTAAATAGTTTGTAATGCATTGGTAATGTTGCTGCAATTCTTTGAACCACATATTGATGACTTGCAAACACTCCCAAGGCGTTGCCAAGCTTATAATGTGATACTTTTCTTGCCAAATAACATCTCTTTGGGGACGATGGGCATCTATTAAATTTGAGCTTCTCAATGATCTGACGGTCCTTGCGAACGGTCTTGGGCTGCAGCTGATTTTCTGGTGTCTTTATTCTGCTCGAGTTGAGCACGCGTTGTTTTTATCTGGGAATAGTAAATAGCAGGTCATGTTTTATATTTTCCGATAGAAAAAAAGGAAGAAGACAAAGATGTTGACGACGACAAGGGCTGTCTCCAACGACAGGCTTTCTGCTTTTAGGAAGCGTGGATTGGTGTGCGCAACTTCTACAGGATTAAGCAATCAATCGAGATTGGATCACCTCGGGATTCGCAACAAATCCTGTTCGCTTCGTTTTTGCTTGTTTGATATTAGGCATATTCGATAAATTCGAAGATTTTTACTAATGACATGTCGCTTCAAGATAAGCGTTTCAATTGCGTCATGCAAAGTTTTGTACCGTTAACAATCGAACTCATCGAGGTAGGAGCCAATACTGATTTTCACAATATGGTAGGGAAGGTTATTGGGAAACTAGTGGCGCTTCCCTAGTACTTCCACATACATATTCACTTTTCATTTTCGTTCATTTCGCAAACACCAAAAGAAGAAATAATTACACCTGACGAAAATTAAAAAGGCTCAGCTTAATCATAACCTAATCCCTGTTTCCAGTATTTTACCGTCAGATATTGCAATAAATCGACCCTGCAAAGTCTGACTGGATTTACAGATCCATTTCCAAATTGATTGCAAGAAGACAGAAAGACTAGAAGACGCGCCGCTTCTTTCAAGTACAAAATGGCATGTGCATAAATGGAGGGAATCGTATCACCTAAATCACAGAGAACAGTCCGGGTGAGAATCAAGCAGCAAGACGGCCAGCAGCTTGAGCAGAAAACACATCAAGGCCGAGGAAGCGAGGATTTACAATGTTATTGCCCAACTTCTTGTTTTCGTATTCCAATTAAATACAGACAATCAAACGCAATCTCCTCTGTCTTTCAACGCCGTGTCAAACGACAAAAAGAGAGAGCAGCTTCGAGATTTTCTTGGCTTTCTTTTGATGGCCTCCAGTAGAAATTAGAGAGAGAGACGGGAGAATCAGAGCTTTAAAAAAAAAACAGCAAAGACGCAAAAGCAGTGGAAAACAAAAAACGTGGGAACTCCCCGAAGGCAGATCGCCGGAATTCATTCGGTAGAGCGCCTGCTCAGCCGCCAGGCCAATTGCGATGCGCCACGCGGGAAATCAGTTTGACTTAGACTCCGGGGTTCGATACTGGGGATTCGGTTGCCGGACTACGCTGCGCCCTAAACCACCGGATATTTCGAGGGCAGTGCTTTCGGCGCGGCAGATGAGATCCTAGGAAAAAGACCCTGGTCCTTGTCGAAACCACGAAAGTGCCACTCCTCGTGTGTTCTCCACTGCGTTATGTATGGTCTCTTGTCTTCTTCCGGACATGCGTACGTTCGTTCCGTCTGCAGAGCGGAGGTTACGGATTTAATGATTTATGGCGATCGATGAGTTCTTGAGAAAGCTTCCACCTTTAGTTTGAATTTGCTCAACTTACTCGGCTAATCTATCGTTATCGACTAGGATAATGATGTAAAAAGTTTTTGAATTTTGACTGAATGCTTAATTTGATCCATGAAGTCGAATTCTGTTTGTATTGGTTTAAACAAGAATTCTATTCATATATTTCAGTGACCAGAATTCGCTGATCATTGCACGAGCCTGTCTTGTCGAGCCCAGGACGCGTCCCAGGCGACTCCCGGGTTAATTAGAGCTCATGTTCCTTCGCGAATAGAGACAGAGAGAAAAAGCACATAATACATAATTCGAACCCCTGCAAAAGAGGAGGATCTCCTCCTAGGTTTTCAAAACCTTTACCCGTCCCCTCTTTCCCCTCTCTTTAACATTTTTTCGTCGGCGAAGCACACGGCGGGGACGCGCACAAAATGAAGGAGAACAGCTCCGATTCGGTGGAAGACTGATAATTCCGACTAGTTATTTTCACTGCTTCCAACAAACGGAGGTGCTCCCTGCATTCTGGATCCGGATAATTATGGGCCGATAACCCGTCCTGCACAATTCAACAAAAATGCCCCGTTTTTCTAGCGATGCGGTTGTCAAACTAGCGGGCACCTCATGGGAAAAGCGCAAGCGCTTGGGAAAAGGGGCATTTGCAACTGTCTATGAAGCCGAAACTGAGTAAGATTGCTCTGCTTCTTTTTGATAATCATTTTGATATTCTTGGTATAATCAATTTTTTTGGCGAAGTAAAATAGGGGTGTTCTGTCTTACGATGCTTTCCTATGGAATTTGGGCTAACGTGTAATCATTTGGTTGATAGTAAAGGCTTATCCAATTGCTCAAAATGCTTGATCTTCAAGTTGGGAATCGGAGTTCTAGCATGACTGGTGTGGCATTTATTAAACACCATTCTTTATTACCAAATAGATTGATGAATTGAATATTTGTATTTTAAAAATCACATAAATTTGCTTGTTCTTCATAGTTTTTCTATAAATTTACTAGTTTGAATAGGGTGCAATTTTTTTTTCTTTTTTTGAAGAATGGATAGTGTGATAAATGAGTGTGTGTGGGAAACATGCTCGAGGAAACTCTTGATTGTAAATTCAAATGTTGAAAGATAGGGTTAGTGATAGTAATGAGAATAACTCTTTCTTTTTCTTTTTTCTTTATATCATTTACAATGCACGGATTATCTCAACTATGTCTGGTCAAGGCATCATTCACGAAAAAAATTGGCATTTATATTCTCTCTCTTGCTTCTCTATTTCCACAGCTGTAGAGTCCGTTTCGCTGCAAAGGAGGTTCCTCTGTCAAAGCAAGATGGAGTGACGCAGCTTGAGAAGGTAACTGCTCGTTTCTTCCTGTATCTCGTGAAGTAGCCCTTAGGCATGACTACTTTATTTACCTCTTTTTTTATAAACGCCAAGCTGATGCATATAGCAAAATTACTGATAAGACTGCCGTATATACAACCATAAATCTAGTGTGTGTTCAATTGATTTTCTGTTGACTCTTTCCTTGTAGTGATACGCTGCTTTTTTTTTTTTCAGGAAATTGAGATTTATAGTCAGTATGAACATGAGAACATAGTTCGATATCTTGGCACAGACAAGGTGTGGTTCCTTCTTGCTAAGTTGCTTTCTGCAGTATCTTGCGCTTTGGCATCAATTATGATATCACAGGAACTGAGCAAAATATTTAGGGGAAGATGGCTGTGATTGCAGCTACGATATAATAGTGGTATCATCATCACTGCGTGTATTAGCTGCAATTATCCTGTGAATAAGATCACAGCAGTCGCGACTTTTTAGAAGTAACGCCCCTCATGACAGAGATAGACATTTTAGGTCCCCTCCACCACAAGGAAAGTTTGTGATGAATTGACTATTACCCGTAATAGTAATTATATGCGAAAGAAAAGATGTAGAGTAGACGTCAGATTATGGAGTCTCTCTCTCTCTCTTTTTATGAAAGTAAATTTTTTCCTCCCTTCTAAAGAGTGCCTGTCTCGCAATCAATTAACCCTTTGTTTTCTGGCGGTGAATGATTTACGATATCTTGCAAACTGAAGATTCAGGTCAAACTCTCAGGTCTAATAAAGAGGAATCAAAGGATAAGAAAGTGAAGTAATTTAATCTTCAGGTGTCCCTTAATTGACCATCTGATGGTCCACATCACTAATGCGCTGACCTTTTCTCCCTCAGCTATAGTATGACTGGTCGTGGCTGCAGCAACAACAATGGAGTTCCTCCACGAGCTGATTTTTTCCATCTATTCTAGTCCAGCGTGTCTTTTATTCTACTCATCTTTATGCAACATATGTTTCTTACCTCTACAAGTGGAGAAAACTGAAAATGGAATTGATCATTGTTCAAGTGAGAAAAGCAGTTCCTATCTTAGTGGCTTAAAGTTTCCTCGAGCTTCTTGCCAAACTGAAAATGGAATCCGATGCTTCTTACCTCTACCTCTTTTTCCTTCTAAACATAGTTTGGCAAGAAGCATCGGATTCTAAGAAAGTGCCATGGCATAGCTTCTTTTTGGAGATGAAACATGCAAAAGATTGCCGCTTTCATACGAAATTTAGTTACTATACCTATAATCCACCACATTTTTTTGTGGCAATGAGGGATTAACGAATTAGGACCACTTCTTCTTCCGCCAGTACTCTACACAACGTTTTTTGTTGGCATTGATGCAACTTGAGACTCTGGTGAACGCTTATAACTTGGATACTTGTGTTGTACAAGGAAACCAACAAAAGAAGAGCTCGGTCCCATGCGTTCTTGCCTTAATTTCCTATTTAAGTTCACAAAATTACTTTTAAAATTCCATCCGATGTAAACTTTTACTAAATTAACCCCCATCAAGCAGATTCTCACTAAACACTGATTGTTTATTGAGGAGGTCCTTAGTACCAAAGTGCAATTCCAGAAGCATAACCAACTCAGCAATGATTTCTAGTCCCTGTGAAAGTAATGTCCTCAGGCCTTGTCCAAGAGCCTCTTGTCTATGTACACTCGATTGTTGTGGGAAGGGTGTTGTCTTGATTTGGTGATTGGTCAGGTGTTATAAGAGGCCAAGACATGCAGCATCATTAGGATGAGAAAAACGTAATTGTCGCTGATATTTGTTTCATTTTATTTGCTACCTGCTATGGTTGTCTCTAATTCATCTTGTTAAAATATCTTACATACTTTGTTTATGGGGTTTCGATGGCCTTATATACCTGTAGACTCCTTTCCCTAATAGCATAATCTTTTGGGTTCTGACGTAATTTCGGAATCAGATTCCCCAATTTATTTTTGGTATATGACTCCCTTTTCAGCAATTCCATGTGCCATTCTCAATCTATTTCCACATGAGAGGGATGTAGTTTCAATGTGCCTTATATGCTTAGTCTTACTCCACCTAATACCGTAAACTTTTGAGTTGGATATTCTAACATATATAAATTTCACTCTCTTCCAGGGTAAAAATAAGCTCTATATATTCCTTGAGTTCATGCCCAATGGTTCACTCGAAACTCTTTATGAGAAAAGGAGCTTGACAGATTTGGAAGTCTCCACAATCACTAGGCAAATTCTAAATGTTCTAAAGTTTCTTCATGACCACAAGGTGATACACAGGTAGAAGAAAAATGCTTGAATTTGCATTAGTAGTTTTGACTAATTGAAATAGTGATTGACACTTCTCATTTCTGATGGAAGGTTGATTTTGTTAAGGAAAGAGATCATAACCAGACAAAGCGCCCTTTGAAATTTATATATTTTGTTTCCTGGCACAACCCTATGATGCCTTTTGATGATACTTCTTTACTTGTCCAAATACTTCTTGGAGATATAAGGGAGTTCTCAAATCTTAAACCAACATGTAGTGTTATGAAAAGTAGATTTCTTGTGATAATCAGCAAACAACAAAGTAACATTACTCGAGCTTGTTTAGCAATATTTAGTGTAAACGGAAGAATTGTATTGTATTATTCAATAAAAGTCTATATGTACATTAAGTAATCGGCAACAAAATAAGCCCTAAAGACCTATTTAACCTTTTATGCCTCTAACGGACCACTTTACCTTTTTATAACTCTGACATTTAGCATAGACGGGATTATTTTACTATGCGAATGCCTGAAGGTGGAACTATAAATTTGCAACACTGTTAAAATTTGAGGGAAGAAAATTTTGGCCTTTTATATAACTCCTTCTTGCATCTGTACTGTTTCTCATGCTTCAGTTCATTCTGTAGGGATATTAAATGTACCAACGTACTGGTTGGTGAACGTGGATCCGTGAAACTTGCAGACTTTGGATTGGCAAAGGTATGCCCCATCAGCAAAAGCAAACTCTCTCTCTCTCTCTCTCTCTCTCTCTCTCTCTCTGCATAAGCGCATGAGCAGCAAAGGCACATGCTCAAATACATACGCATTCACAAAGTGCGTGCGAGCAACAAAGATGCATGTACAAATACATACACGTACGCGCTTGACAAACACACGTATAGACATGCACAAAGTCAAGCACATGCTGTCCTTTACATTTCCAAAATAAAAAATTCACTCTCTGTTTATTCATACAGGACAACAATATGAATGCCGCTAAATCCCCAGTAGGAACTCCTTTGTATATGGCACCTGAGGTTTGCACCCTCCGTTGCCTTTTTTTTTTAACGTACCATCATTGGCTATAAAAGGCACATTTCTTTTCCATTTCTTTTTCATCCTCCTCGGTTGTAACTGCAGGTCGTCATGAGTGAAGTTGGCTATGGGTCGGCAGCTGATATTTGGAGCCTTGGGTGCACTGTTTTAGAGATGTTAACACGCGAGCGTCCATATCCTGACCCAATCGAAGTATGTAATTGAGTAACCTTTATTTTATATCCTCGAGATCCATGTTAGGACAAAGTTACTAAATAAGTTGAGCCCATGTTATGAGTCCATTAGGCCGTCATCTTGAGAAAACTGAGTAAGCGCACTACATAGAAAAGAGAGAACGAATAAATCAATGATAGTTATCAAGAGTATGGTTGTGTTAAAGGATATGCATAGTATTTATGGCTGGTGGTTGGGTTTCTGGAGCAAATGGTTAGCTAACATTGTGTGAAAACTCTGTCAAATAATTGAATCTTGACTTTCTCTTTTAAGTAATTTGGCACGGTTGTTTGTCGAAAAATTCAGAGAAAATCTCAGGATAGGAAATTATTTTGTTTCAATTTATTTTATTTCCTTTTATTTCTGAATCCTTAGATTTAGGAAGTAGATTACCGGAAGTAGGTAATCTGTTCCTATTTTCTTGCTATTTTCTTGCTATTCTCTGAAAGTGCAATAATAAAAGGAATAAACCACTTTTCTTCTTTGAAATCCGCATTTTTTCGGCAGTAATTGGTAAGCATTCGCGCGTTGGTCCCAGTGAACCGTTACGTATCATCCACGTCTCCCACTCCTGCAGTAATTGTGATTCCAGGAATGATCATGGCAGATGATTGCCTGAAGCATGATGCACCTAGATTATTCAACAGATCTTATTGATTTATCCAGCTGCCATAAGTTAGTTCCTCCTGTATTTATGATTCTCTGCTAAATTTTCTTTCTTATCGTGGCAGTATCAATGGCAAATATATTGCAAATTTAGGTTCGGTGAATTTCCTGAAGTTCCCAAGGATTTATCAAGAAAAGCTCATGACTTCATCGTCAGATGCTTGCGAGTAGACCCCAGTGATCGGCCTACCGCGGCGCAGTTGCTAGACGATCCCTTTGTGAACTAGCCACCTACTTCTACTGGTTTTGCTTCACCTCACTTCAACAACATGGACTCATGAGGTTTTACTCGGCCACCATCCCTTTACGGTTCATTGCTCCGAAGGTCTTCTTTTCAGCACATGGGAGGAAGACACTTTCGTCAACTTTACCACATTTTACTGTATACTTCAAAAACTCATAACAGTTAGAGTCTAGTCTAAACCCTTAAATCGGAGCAAACAGTCCATGTAACTATAATGTTCCCAATTCCCTAACAAACTTGAAACGTTATACAGTTTTCCCTGTACTGTAAGTTTTAATTATTCCATCATATCTTCCTGAAACTTTCCACGGTGGTTAATTGGTACGCCATAGGTTAATTGGCTAGCCACGGAAACAACCAGAGTTGCAGTTTCCCCTAGCATATATAAGAATTTAGGAGTATGAACATGAAAGTTTCAGTAGCGTGACAGTGAGTCACAGCGACCTATCACAGTGACGCTTTGAGAAACGAAAGTGGATAAGTAGGCTTTGTTCTTCCTGCAATTGTCGAACTTCCTCGCAAAGTTGCCTCATGTGCTTAGAGCTTTTATTGGACACCGGATGGAAGTTCTGGACTACTTCAGCGACCAAATTAATCGAATGGCCTCGCCTTCTTTTTGGGGTGGGCGTCTTTTGGAAGAGTGTTAGTCTCCCAAAAAAAAAAAAAAAAAATGCTCTCGTGTTTGAAAGCATATGGTTATTAGATATTTTTCATGTTGCCTGTTGACTTTTCTTAGCGGCCTCGATAGTGTCAAAATTATTGGTTTATAGATTCGTCCTTTCGTTGTTTTGATTGCAAACCAAGTCTGCCCAGCTAAAGAGTTTTAACTCATCACGATAGACATTCGGATAGGAAAAACAGAGTGGAGCAATATTCAGCTTTCTTTAGTGTTTGTGTAAATCTAATATGCCAAAATGCTGGGGGTGTCATCATAGTTTTTTCCAATTAAATTGTTGGTAGTGCAATCAAAATGCTGCTTTAATTCTCTGAGCCACTCAATGGTCAGCGGCATATCGATGACTTGCAAACACGCCGAGGCGTCGCCAAGGTTGTGATGTGATGCTTTTCTTGCCAGATAACTTTGACACTGAGGGGCATCTATTAAATTGGAGCTTCTCAAAGGATTGACGTTCCTTGCGAGCGGTCTTGGGCTGCAACTTATTCTTTGGCGTCCTTATTCTGCTCAAGTTGAGCATGCATTGTTTAACTGGGAATTGTAAATAGAATGCCGTGTTGTATATTTTCCTTTAGAGAGAAAGGAAGAAAACAAAGACGATGATGAGGCCGCGACGCATTTGACCGACAAGTTTTCTGCCTCTAGGAATTGTAGATAGGTGCACACGACATCTTCAAGATAAGTAAATCGATCAAGATTTGAAACACTCAATATCTGCGATGGAACGTGCATTAGCTTCCTTTCTGCTTGTTTTTATTAGCGACATGTTGCTTCAAGATGAGTGCTTGTATCGTGTGATGAAAATTTTGTACTGACAACAATAGGGTCCGTCAACACGAGGAGCAAAAACTGATTTTACATTGTGGTATACACTCACGCTCAACATCTAAGAGGCAGGGTTCTTGGAAACATAGCGGTGCATCCCGAGAGTCCTTCCTAACCTTTTCTTTATTTTCCTTTATCCTTTTTCATCCCATTTATGCTTGTAAATGATCAAATATACATGTTGACATCACAAAATTTATACTTCAAGTTGGCAATCAGGTTTCTAATTTTTGAGGCTTCCATTGCTCTTGGCATTTGAGATCAGCTCTTCATTTTCTTCAATTTGCTGGAGTTCCCCACCGCGATGTAATCAAACGTAAACCCTTCTCAATTCACGTCTAAAAGTAGTTGTTAAGAGTCAGAATATGCTACTGGAGCTTCTATTGTACATTAAAGTTGTGTCCACCGAATGGGTTGATTTGAAGAAACATACTTTCATTGTTACACCCGACTCACCTGAACCTTAGGGAATCATTCGCTCAAGTATTTCAATGTAATACCTAAAATATTGCAATAAAAACAACCCTCCAAAGTTCAACTGGATTGACAAATTCATTTTCAAGCCAGTGCAAGAGGACACTGGCCAACGAACAAGAGAAGAAGACACTTCTGCTTGTTCAAGAACACTATGGCATGTACAGAGAGACCAGTGAGGAGAGAAGCAAGCAGTAGAACGGCAATTTGCTTGATCAGAAAACAAAAAAGAATGAGAAATCGAGGATTTACGATGCTATTAAATGGCTCTGTTTTTGACAATACACATGCTTCAAATCATCGAGCTCATTTGTCCAGGCAAGGAGGCAAGGAGGCTCTGTACTCTGCTGAGATGGCATTGGCAGTCTCTGAGAGACTGGTCTTTATCTCGGAGATTTTACTTTCCATGTACTCTTTGTGCTTTGACACCATATCAACCAGTGAAAAGAGCTCAAAAGCGCACTTCTGGATTTCTTCTTCGCTTTCCCTAATGGCTTCCTGCTGCTTTATTTTAGATGTCTGCAAAAACGAGTTATATAAACATGCCATGCGAAACTATACATGCTAACTCGGCAAGAATAATCTTCTACCCGAAGATCAATCGATCACGTTCCAAAAGGAGGAAACCTACTGATTGCACGGCATGACTTAAATTCTGTTTATTTACGGCGCCAAAGATTTCTAGCCATATATTTCAGTGCCAGAATTCAAATGATTGGACCATAACATACCTTCAGGACCTCTGCAGCTTCTCTTTCCACAATGTTCAAGTTATGAGTTTCTACTTCAACATCCTCCACCATCCTTTGCACCTCCAGTGCACATCTATGAATATAGTCTTGCATTTCTTGCTTCAGTAGATTGATTTGACCTTCAAGCTGAGCAAAATTCTTGCATTAGAGCTTTTGCCAATACGAGGAAATAACAGACAAGTAGACCACAAGTTCTTGTGTTATGCTAACTCTCACGATGCAATATACCACTATTGTCCTTCAGATGTTTCAGGTTAAGCAATTCTACATGTACTTCTACAGAAACATAATAAAGGATGCTAAGCCTATGGTATTTTTCCTGACATTAGTTAGCCAGCTTTGTTCTTAAAGGACACCCATACCATATTCTACAGCTCCTCATATTATGTTTGGTATTGACAGAAAGAAAATTAATTGCAAATATTAACAGAATTCCTAATTTGTCCGTGATAATGAATTTAACGAACTGTTTTGTTCTAAAAGTATATCAAGCACAATATCGTAACTCTTCGATACTGAAATCATATAAATTTTTCTACTGCCGTTGACTACCCAGAGCAAGCAATTGCTATTCAATCCCCCCGGCCAAAAGCCTACATTACCAACCTCTTGCCGAGTCCATCATTACACCCCACACCAAGTAAGTTGGATGTTATCGCCAGTTTCTCTTTCCAATTTCACCAACAAATCAGTAATTTCATTGGTATCATAAAGGCAAAAGCTTTCAGTTCTAAGAGATAAGACAGTCTGAACAAATTGTGTGTTGGTACTTAATCTAAGTACTTACGTCATCAACACGGGAATGAAGTTGCACGACACGATTTCTCTTCTCCTCAATCCTAGCAGCAGTTTCTTTGGACTGCTGCTGAAGGATGATTAAGTCTTCAAGTTTCTCCACCGAGCTTTTGTTTATGTCATTGGCATGCGAGTCAAGTGCCGGCTTTAGCGTCGACTTGTAGTCGATGCCCATCACCTCAGCAGGTGTAGACCCTTTTGCATTCAACACATACTGGTAATCTGAACCTAGCTTCAACCTAGAATCACAAAACCAAAAAGAGTAGTTGGACGAGAAGGACTACAGAAAATCACTCAAAAAGAAAGAAATTGCTCGATGAGATGATAACATCGTAATGAAAGCTGCACAACCTCAAACACGGCACTTAGATTAACTCAACACATTCTTCGCAGTAATTAACCTCAGAACAACTTAGCACGGCAGGATATTTAAAAAAAAAAAACAACGGCATCACTTCTTGATGAGATAAAAACAATTAACTTATCAGGGGCCGAATCAGTACAGGCACAAGAACTAGCACTGAAGAGATACAGACACACAAATTCATGGAGAATGTAAGTCTGTTGATGTTGATGTTGAAGAATTTCATGAAATATCTATCAGCCAGTGTTTTGTATATAACCAAAACAGCAAACATATCCAGATTCAACCTTGTAAGTGCTAGATGATTTCCAAGATGGCATCCAAACACCAAGGGCACATGACATAGAAAACAGTAAATCCAATGAAGATGAACAATTAACAAAATTTGCAGCAACTGCAAGAATTAGGACCTTACTTCCGGACAGCCTTGTTGCATTCCTTGGCGAGTTCCTCCAGCTCCTTGAATTTGAGTGCGAGGGCCCTGTCAAGATCCCAGCACTTCTCCTCGTACTTGTTCCTCTCGATTTCAGCATCGGCGATCTCCCCCTCCACCACCTGCAACTCCTTCTTCATCCTCTCCGCATCCCTCGAGTTGAACGTCTGCAGCTGGACCGTCTTCTTCAATTCCTCGTTCTCCTCACGAATCCTCCCCTCCTCCTCCTCCTTGGCCCTCAACTCCTCCTTCTTCTTCTCCAATTCCTTCTCCAATGCCGGGATCCTCCCCGTGATCTCCCCTATTATCGTATTAAACTTCTTCACATCCTCCTCCAGCACACTCTTCTCCTGCTCGCGCAGCTCTCTCTCCGACGGCCCCGTCCTCAGCTTCTCCACTCTCGCCTCGACTTCCGCAGCATTCTTCTCCAAGTTCTTCACATTCTCCGCGAGATTATTCCTCTCCTGCTCCAACTTCTCCACAAACTCCCTATCCAACGCATCGACAGCGTCGTCGTCTCCACCGATGAAATGCAGGTAGCTCTGGAGCGCGTACTCGTCCATCGTGTTGTTTTCCCCAAACGAGCGAGACTTGGAAGCCAAGTGGTCGTTGTAGGACGCGATCTGAACGAGCCAGTGCAAGACGGCGACGAAGGTCGGCCAGGCGTGGGGAGTGGCCGGCGTGCGGAGCGCCGACTTGGTGACTTTGAACGGGCAGTTGAGCGATCGGAGCAGGACGGGGAGGTCCTCCTCCATCTTCGGGTTGGGGTAGTCGAGCTGCGAGATCACGAAGTTGAAGATGGCGGTGATGTCCTTGGCGGAGGGGAGGGCGGTCTTGATGAGCACCGGGAAGGCGCGGGCGGAGAGGAAGCAGTTGACGGCGCGGACGGCGGTCTGCTGGTAGGACCGGTCGTTGAGGAGGTCGGCGGCGGCGGAGGAGCGGCCGACGCCGGCGGAGGAGGGGCGGCTGCTGGCGAAGCTGGCGTCGGAGTCGCGCCCCCGCCGCCGAACTGGCGGAGCTCCGGCGGCGGCGGAGGAGGGGCGAAGGACGGCTTCGCGCGGCCGCGACCTCTGCCCTTCATCGCGTTGGGCGGTTTCCCCCGATCGAAATGGGGAAATGGGATTTTCCTTTTTCCGTTTTTATATTTTTGCAGGAATATTAAATTAATTTGATTTTGAGTTCGGGGGAGATTTTCCCGCCTAAAATGCAAATGGGTATTTTTTATTTTTTTATTTTTTTATTTTTTTTAATGCTTTGCTAATGGACTTTTTGTTTTTTATTTCTTTTTAACGAATTAGAATCGAGACGTGGCGCCTCGTTAAATTGACCATTTTATCCTTCAATGTGACTACTCTAAATCTGGCGTCATGCTCAACTTCCTCAATGCGTCTCGTGCACTTAATTTATTTACCTTATTACATTTGTTATCGGTATTTTGATTACCAATATGTTTATATTACATTTCTCAGCGCAGCAAAATTGAATTAGTTCATATGCTTGAAGGTGGCTCAAGAAACACTGTCATACAAACACCAAGACAAGCAATGATGTGTCAAATTCAGCATCGCAAATCAGTCAATCACACAAGACTACACAAAGTCAGATACTAAACAGTTGCACCTTCTCGTTTTTCCATCGTTTAGTACCAAAAATCACAATCATATTTACAACACATACTATCTGGAAAGATTTCTCATCTTGCTCTCTCTGCAGATCAGGAGAAAGAGAAGTCTCTACCCTCGAAAAACTTTATGTTGAAATGACTTAAACTAGAGCCTCCCTTAGAGGCAAGGAGAGATTCGATAAGTCAATGGGAGATCGAGTATGGAAATTCCAAGTCGAACTGGAAAACTATCATATCAACTTCATGGATTTCGGCAAATAGTAAGGGGGACTTTACCTTTATTCTGACTACATACAGAGTACATGTATGGTATAGCTGCGAAGGATCTAGGCCTAGAGTTTTCCTCAGGAAAAATGAAAACTCTAAGGACATTGTAAGAATTAACTGCAATGCTATAAATCCATTTTTTTCTTTATTCCTGTGGGAACACCGTAACATACCGGCGATGCCCCGATTAAGAATGGCAGAGTGCAAGCTTCACGAGCCTGACCCATGAATGATCCGATCATCGGTTTATGGTGACAAGTATCTGAGCATTTCCTAGTATTGGAAAGTTCTGGCGTTTTCTTTTTGGATAGTTTCTTTCGGGGATTACCTCCATTGTTCTTTATATCAATTGCCTTGAACTCATTTGCTAAGGAATAGCACAGAGCGCATCCAGTGGAATTCGACCTTGCCTTCAACCACGCATCCAGCATGGCCTTCCCGAACCGGTCGATATCCTTATCGGTCACTTCCCATAAATTGGCGACGATGACAGGGGAACCGGCTAAGAGGTAGGACAGTGATGTACCTTCCGGAACATAAGCCCCGTTAAGAAGCAGAGAACCGCTACTACATCCCATCAGAAGAGTAGCGGCACAAGTGTCCAGCTTCTGAATATCGTGACGTGGAATATATTGCGATCCTGTGTCAGAAAATCCCGATATAACATTTCAGTGTCATGTGGAATATGTAGTACCATTATATCAATTCCAGGAGTGGGTCGAATTTCAGGGTAAAATGAAGAAATTTACCACTCCCATGGCCAAAATATATAAAGAGGTCATGGCTCGTCAAGGCAAGGGCCAATTCTTTCGGCACGGGTGCAAAACCGGCATTACCCTGTATGGTAAATCACGTCAGATTACAGTTTAACATCATGACCGTCATATTCACTAGCGTCAACAGACATCAACAGACAACAAAAAGTACCTTCAGCTTTTGATCTCTAAACCAGTTCTCAAATTCAACTTGCGTGCTGCTGAGATCGCCACTGGGATTCAACAGATAATATGCATCCAACGGATCTATAAACGGAAAAGAAGCAATAGGAGGTCCCACTTGCTCCTCACGCTGAGAGCTTCTATCCAGTGTCTGGAAAATGCTGCCTACGGAAGGCATACGATAAACCTCTTGGTTTCTTAGAGCCGGTAAGTTCTCCCACGGTAGCATCTGCAGAAAATTGCATGTGGAATCGAATGAAAATTGCTAAGCAAGACACTAAGGGAAAAACTAACAACATGCCCAAAACTTGTAAAACAATCCCAATCAAGAAAATTACAACAAAATAAGTATTACCCCACTAGGAGGGGTAAGCTCAATGAATTCTTTCACGTCAATGCGCTCGATTTCCTGTCAAATCTTATGAAAGATCTAAATACTCCATATGACCTACGACAGAATTTCCTAACATTTTCTAGTGGAACATGACAGTGCAGATAATAGATGGTGCCTTGCTGTGGTATGGCACAACTAAGTCAAACTTTCTCAAAGAAATGGGGGAAATACCAACATAAGGCCAAACCTCAATTTTATGTTGATAGCATTACGTGTGCTTATAAGGGAGAATTGAGAGCCACGCGACACTAGAAACTCCTAACTTTTTGCCTTTCAATAGCATAAAAAGAAAATATAACCAAAAAAAAAAAAAAAAAAAGAAATTATTTGGAGGAATATACATTTTAAATATTGCCATTAGCCCAAAAACTCTGCCACCAAAGGAAATAAGTACCAAAATTCCAGCCACTGGTTTTAAAATGAGATACTGCAAAATTTCAATCATGTATGTCACCCTTTAGCCAGGAAAATTTAGAGAATTAAATCTAATATTAGATAAAGAGTTAGGGGAGTGGCAGACAAACCTGCACCTCGCAATCCAACACGAAAATAATTGGCTCTCTAAACATATGATCATCCTCTTCAAGCTCCTTTATTGCTTCATTAATCAATTGAAAGGCCTGCTCCGACAATTCACCAGGCCCTTTACTTGATGAAATACTGTCCCTTTCTTTGACAGATTGATTTATGCTGCCAACATAGCAAGTTCTGTTTGACTGTAACAGTGGTATTAAAGCTTCCCTTTTACTGCCCAATTTATGCCCTCCAATTATAACCTCAAGTAAACCTGCATCAATGTTGATTTTGCACTTATGCTTCAGGTTATCAATCAGTTTCTTTAGCACAGTCTCCTTTCGTGTGCAATTCAATGATCTTCCATGAAGCAGACTTCTCCAAGATCCAAACCATGATTCTTCTAATTTCCTAGTTTGTGATGACAAAACATAAGCGAATAGCATCAGTCTAATTTCAAGCTTATGGACAGAATGCCGCAACAGCAACACTGCAAAAATAAACGTAAAAAAATGAGTAGTATCATCATAACTTTAATGACCATTCCTGTCTACTGTCGCAGCATGCTTGGAAGAACTCACCCCAGCAATTTACCCAGGCGGAGATCAAGATTTTTTCTCTTACTCCACCATAACAGCCTATTTTCTTTTGTATCTTCCAAAGCATGGAGAGAACATGACAAGTAATTTTCCTCCAGTATCTCCTTAAATGCAGGAACTACATTGTCGACCACACTGGAACCCCAGGGACAATGCCAATGTTTATCCAGCGACTTGTTGCCAGAAGAAGATTCATCTTCTGAGTTTGAGACTTCATCAAAATCATCTGAGAAGTTTTGAAAAGATTAAGTCGAATTAAATCCCTTGCTACATTGCATCTTTAATACTGGAAGATTCTGACAACTAATATTTATGGAGCAAACGGGAAGTACCTTCCAATATTGGATCCAAGGGCATAAGTACAACAATAGGCTGCGAACCGTGGTTCAAGCGAGATAAAATCATCCATGCATGGATATGAGAAGGATATAGCAATAGCTCTTGCAACAACTTAGCATCAGAACCATCAACAACACTTATACAGAGCACTGTGGCACAAGGAAGAACCCCAAAGAATCTTCTAACAAGATCTTCAAGATTTTGAATAGATTCTGGAGCAAGCCTACACCATGAAAACAAAACCATGTTCAGTGAATCTGATGCAGAACATAAGGGAGATCAAATCTAAATATTCTTATTTGGCAAAATCAATCTTCTTAATGAATTGTTCTACTATTTGTTCACATCAGTATATGTATATCAGCTAGTGACATAATTGGCTATGCTTCTTGGAAAAGAGACCTGAGATATTTGTGTGGATCTTTCTTCCCGATTTCTTCCATGATAGAAGTTGTGCCAGCAGCAATCAGTCCCTGGCCCTAGAATATGTTCATGTTTGCTATCAGATTAACCCTAGAGAAGAAATAAAGGAGAACTGTACTTCGTATCCATCTCCTACTTTGAAATAATAAGTGAACATGGGATACCTCGGCATCCGACATGGTACGAGCTTTACACTTCTGAAATGTGTTATAGGTGAACAGGTGGTTTACATGAGCACCTAGAGAAGCTTGATGAAAAAATGAAGCCCAATGGTTTTCCGAAAGTGCATCAGAAGATGAATAAGTCTCACTTGTGGTAGCAGAGAGTATGTATGTAAGAGCAAGCAACTTAGAAACCTGTTTTCAGTTGACAAGCCAATGATCAATACAACTTAATCATATGAAGGTCGAAATATAAAAACACCAACAGTTAAAAAGTTGGAAGGGTCTAAATGCATGCTTGTTTTAGATGAAACTAACATACATTAATACACTTTTCTCTTTTAGATTGGCAATAAAGGATTATACTAAAATGAAATTACAACTACAACTGAAATGTACAAGTAAAGAAAGAAAGAAAGAAAAGCAAAATCAAAGGAAAACGTCAAAAGACTATTCGAAGTCAGAACAAGATGTCCAAAGCCAAATAAACGAGTACAACTAATAAGGAACATCCTCATTAACTCCTTTTGCCTCTTCTTTATTTGCTCACCATTCTTGGCATTGGAGATGACAAGATGGCAGGGCGCCCCTGTTATTCTAACTTGGGGATTTTCTCCAGCCGATCATTCATTCCCCTCTAATGCAATCCGACTGCCCCATATACCTCACAGCATCTCTTTCTTTTGTTGGACAGTATCTTGGAATAATATTCTCACTATTGAGAATCTCAGGAAACAGAATCTCATTAACACAGATTGGTGTTGCATGTGTAAGCATTCAGGGGAATCTATTGACATCTCTTTCTCCATTATGACTTTGCTCTTAAGCTTCTGATTCATATCCTAAACTCATCTAAGGTAGCATGGGTTAAGTCAAGTCATGTTCTTGAGTATTTTGCTGTGGAGCACTTATGGAGGAGGCTCAATTTCTAAGAAGTCTTGGAGTGCCGTACCACTTTGTTTCGAGTGATGCATTGGAACGAACGCGACAAAAGCTTGTTTGCAGGTTCAGAATCTCTCCCATCGTTAATAGCAGTAACCCGATGAGAATGATTCGCTGAGGCACTGGGTGCAACACTAGTAGTTTCAATAAGTGAAGATAGGCACTACTTGAAAGTTAAAATAAGCAGTAGCACTTTCACACGTGGAGTCTCAACATGTTTATGACAATTATACATTATAACACTAATGTTCGTTTCTGAAAAATATACATCATCAAACAAATATCTCCATTTCCAAGTAATTTTTGTAGAATTGTATATGTTTCATGGACATTTGATATGCACTACCGAAGAGCAATTCAAATATGCTTGTCTATAAAAGCGAAATTTCTCCTAAATATGCCAAAATGCATGCTACAATCCAAAATGACAAATAAATAAATAATAAGGCTCAATGAAAATGTATATCAACGTGGAGACTATCATCTAATGCCCATACCACATAGCATGCATACATGGTGTTATCTATCCAATCAAGTTTCATCATTTTTAATGCATGTTCGTAAACACAACAAATTGGGAATTCAATGGATGAGTGACAAAAAGTTAGAAGCAACATAGTGCAAGTGTTACATAAAATACTTACTCCATAAGTACACCTTTGCACCATTGAAAGCTAATAATGTTAAAAGGAAATAAAACAAAATGGGTGAGGGAGAGGGAGAGCAAGAGGGCAAGAAGCATCGGTTGAACAGAACTGTCCTAGTTCAGCAGCTGTGACGGCAAAGCAGTAAAAAAAAAAAAAAGGACCACCAAAAGCAGATATTACCTTTTGCATCAGTGTTGGAACCTCATGGCAGAGTACAAAGGCTAGCTTCAACCAAGACGCTATTTGAGGAAGTTGAACGTGAGACAATTCACAGCAGATTACCCTGGTCAAACAATAAGCTGATAAAGAAAAGACAATTGTTGGGCATCTGTTCCCCAAAAGCATTCTATCAAAGTGGATCAGCAAATTCACATCATAAGTAGACAAGGATGCCATGCCCGTGTTTGTCAGGTATAATATGTATAAGAGAGTTTTAGGAAATCTGAAGTTCAATACTGTTTTCTTATCAAAAGCAAACTTCAATTGGTAATATACATCCCTTCAAGAGTCAAATAAAATGCTGTTTCAGCTTGTATTTTTGGAATATCAGGGGTTAAGATTACAGATACAGTGCCATACGACCATAAAATGTGGACTGTCTAGGGCCAAGAAAAGAAGCGGATGTATATATAGACAAGGTACACAAGAGAGTAAATAACCTTAAACCATAAATCACTAGAATTTCCCCAAAGAAGGAACAAAAACCACAAAGTAATTGTAATGAGAAGCTTGAGTAAATGACTCCAAAACAAGAACACAAGACAAATGAAAGATTTGGAGACACGGGACATAAACACAATCTCCAGAAGCTTACCTTGTATTCTGTGTATGATAACTCTTCAAAGAAAACCAACTAATGTTGTAAAGCACAGCAGCACGTTCAATTCGAAGACCATCTCTTTCAGTCTCCTTCCCAACTAAATCAAGCAGTAGGGAAACTGGAACACTGCATTGACTTGACAAGTCTCCACTAACTACATTAGATATGCTCTGCAACAGTATCTCATGTGTTTTATGAATTTGACCAAGTGTTCCTCGGCATTTTCCTGAAATGCAACTCAGAAACATTTATTTAAGAAAGAAAAAATGATAAATGTACTTTTAAAGCAGACATTCAACAGTAATATAAGATTTAATGACACTTACCAATTCCAATGAATAGCCATGATGAAAGCCGCCTAGAGAAAAACTCCAATCTCATATGTATAAAACTGTTCATGGATGCAGATTTAATATTCTCAACATGCAGGCAATTCCAACACTTCCATTTGCTGCAAATGCACAAAGCCTTAGTGCCAGAATCGTGTGCTAAGCTTTCACAATGCAAAAGCCCCTCTGTCTTATCTGAATTGTCATTGCAACCAGATATATGCCTTCCTTCTGAAATATTTGTCGGGTGTACTTGTACATCACTTGGTAGGCTCGTACCCTGACTCAAACATCTGTTTCTCGAACGAGTTAACCTTTTACTGCCATCATTAGTCACAGGCAATTCCTTTACTATTGATTTAGGCAGAGTCTTTGCCTTCCTACCCTTCTCATTTTCCACCTTACCAGTAAGTCTTTCCTTCGTGGGAACACATCTACCATTCTGCTGATTAGATGAAGAGGGGAGCGAAGCATTAGTTTTCCTACTATCATCACTCTTGTCACTAGGTCTTTGGACCATTAGGCTATCACTATTTCCTTGCCGTAGAGAACTGACAGGAATTCTCAATCCAAGAAGAGCAAGTCTGTCTAGTGCTGACTGATAGAGCTCTTCTGCATGAGTTAGTTTATCTGCTGAAACAGAGCTGCTGTCATCAGACTGAGCTCTAACCAAATCTCCGAGTTGTAAATCTACAGTAGCTTCAAGCAACAATCTACATTTGGAGCAAGAAAATGTTGCCCCACAGTCCATCAAAAATCGTCTTGCAGTTTCAAGTTCTTTACTGGCCATATCCCAGCATCGTTTTTGACAATAAATCTTTCCTGAATAAACACATAACTAAATGTTATATCAGATGCTACCATCTTCCTTCAAGCCAAAGCAGAGAAAAATATATCATATACTCAAGGCCATTGTGATAATCTCTGATAATGTACCTAAGACAGAGGAAAAGGCAACATCAAACTGCGGCAAGTCTTGCAACTGAGAGATATTTTTCCCCCAAAGCAAAAAGGTTTCCGCTTCAGTTCCATTTCCAATAAGTTCAAGGATAGCCCCCACCTACATGATGAGATCATCTAATCACTCTAAAAGTAAAAAATAAAAAATAAAAAAATTGGAGATGAACTAGATGTAATGCATATCAGTTTTCACAACACACACTGGAAGGAGTGTAACCTGTAAGGTGCTTTCTAGGTAACCTTGCATTATATTCCAGGGACTGAGATAACAGCTTTCCACATTGAATGAGTTTGAATCAAATGACCATACTTCAGCAGCCTCAGTTTTTGAGACATGAAGACTCCTCAAAGAATAATTGTGCTTCTGAGCAAACTCTCCAGATTCACCATGCTTTTGAGTCTGCTCGACAGAGTAAGTGAATTTTTCTTGAAAGAGTCTAGTGCGTAATTCATGCGACTCTTTAGCAAATAAAAGGGCCTACAGATAAACCATAGGTTCTACATTAGAAGGATAATCCAATACTGGCAATGCTAGATGAATGATGAAAAGCTAATAAGACTTGCTTGCCACAGTCAACAATTCGGTGTCATAGCAAACAATGAACATAGTAATTGCTTTGAAGAGACTTAGCAACTATAAAACCCACAACAAACAAACCATTGCTATTAAGGACCAAATTCAATAATAAAAGCCAATATATATTATTGCCCAAACCCTTTTACTTTCCAGTAGCTTAAACTGTCATAAAACATTTAACAATGTTTATAACATTTTTCTTAACCCCCGCCTCGCATGTGAGTTGGTCCCTCACTTGCGCCAGACAGGACGTGGACATAATCAAGTTAACAAAATAACCAGGGATCAGAAAACAGGAAGGATAACGGGGATAAAAAGCAAGAGAAAATTGCAAGGGTCTGCCAGGATTTGAACCCCTGGCCTGTGCTCCAATACCATAATAGGCAAACCTATTTTCCTAAAAGCTTAGACTGTTAAGAAATGGGTCAACAGTGTTTTATAGCATATTCCTATATATATATGTACACACACACACTCATGGCCGAACCTACTTAACCATTACCTCATGTAAGCGACCACTCAAGATCATTCTTTCAGATAGATCATAATAAAGAAATCCAGCTAAGTAGACAGCACGGGTTGATAGAGGGACCTACAAGGGAAGTCCAAATAAAAAAATTTCAAATGATGAAACCATATGGAAATAAAGCTCCATTCAACTGCTTGTGAGGACCTTACACTTGAAAGAAGTCCAACGGCTGCCTCCTTAACTAGATTACCTCCAATATATGGTTCCGGGGTAATTTCACAGCAAGATTCCTTGCAATAGAGAGGTAGTAATGATGAGAGAATATTCTGAAACCCTACTAACAATGGTTGTGATTCCTTAAGACAACACATCCAATGATCCATAGACTTGAAGATTTCACCACGTTGTTCTGAAAGAACTGTTATGAATGCCTCACTAATGGGTGAAAAGCAAAGGGCATGACTCATCCTTCTGGACTCCCATAAGAGGGTCAAGTACTTTTGTGGCTCTAAATTCTTCGACTTAAAATATCCAATCATCAGCTTAAATAGTTTATGGCTGAATGAAGAGCAACCCTGGAAATGCATAAAGAAACGCCACTTCAGGAAAAAAAAAAAAGGAAGAAGAAGAAGAAGAAGCAAACGATAATGAAAATCATTCACAGTAGTTCCTCTCTGAGCATGTACTACTTCAAATACCTTCAATGACAAAATATCGACAATATTATACAATAATGGCAGTGATATTTCTGCTAACACACTGTCATCTTCATCCAAAGAGCAACCATCCGAATTCTTGATACTTAGCCAGAGGTTCATTGCTGCATTAATATCCTCAAGTATTCCCTGCTTTATAAGCAACCCAACAGAAAATAAACAAAAAGATTGTTAAAGAGAGTATGATCGGGGCATGCACAGCTAGAAATGAAGTGCTCAAAACAAGGGACTAGCCTTCCATGCATCTGCACCTTTGATTTTGGTTCCGCCTCATGAGTACAGAGAGCACGCAGAGAATATGCAGAGGCTAATAAATAACATTCTGAGACAGCAGAGCATGATGATGATTTAATGACACAATCCTGCGCCGAGTCAAATGTTAAATCGTCAATTCATCTTAGAAAGAAAAAGATAAATCCATTCAACCCAGATGCATCTTCTAGTATGAACCAGGAAGTAAAGTGAGCATACTCACTATGGTGGATATTGCTTCAGACAAACACTGTATGCAGCTTTTTAACCCATCACTTCCACGGCATTTTAGAATCCTCCCTTTTTTTATTAAGAGTCTCGCCTTCTGGAAACCGCTAGCTTTTGCAAAGTAAATTTCTTGCAAAAGCTCATCTATGATTTTCAATTGCATTCTACTGCATAGCTCTGGATTTGAGGAATTTATTTCATCATACGCAAGGAGCTCCTAACCACCATAGATGGAAACGAGTAATATTAGTAATCCATAATATGTGTGTGCATGCGTACACACCAACGCCACTCAACCACCTAGCCATGACCATCCACAATCCATTATAAAGCACAAGGCTGTTTTCAAAACACATGTGAAACATACACATACTCATGCACGGGGTAGAGAAACTAGGATTTTCTTCCCAAAAAGTATCAATATAAGGTCACACCTGCTCTGATATTATGGCAAGAGTTGCTTTTGGAATTTCCATGCAGGATGAGAGCAATTGGTATAAAATTGAAAGACTATCCCCAGCATCTGCATTTCTGTGTTGTTTACATTGAATCTGAAAGACAACCAAAAATCAGAATAAAAACAACATAGGAAATAGCAAAAAGTTCTCAGCACTTCACCTTAACCCACTGCTTCACCAAAGGCAGAGGACCTGGCAATCCACAAACCAAGTCCATAGCCATTGACCAATTTTTTAGGGCGCCTATACATTCTCTATTAACCTTGTCGCTGCCACATTGGTGGAGAACATCCAAATAAAAAGCACTTCTAGCACACGCCTCATTAATATCGTTAATGGCATCTCTAGTCAAACCAACGGGCTCACTGGGATTCTGCCCAAGCAACTGACAATTATGCATAATGTACGTCCATGAAGCTCTACATGACAGTTTCAATGCCTTAGAAGCCTGTGAGACAGAGAAAAAATCCATAAATAAAGCTCCTCCTAGAAAAAAAGAAAACCTCTTCTCTATTAAGTAACACCCCTAGGGCCCAAGCTCAATCTCACTTTATTTCAAGGTGATTTGTTATCTATCAGTCAATTAAATCAGATCAAACTTAGACTCATAAGATTGTGCCAAGGCACCAAAAATTAGCAGATCTATTGTGAATATGGCACTGCTATCGACGCGTCAAACCATCAACTGTCATGACAAGCAATGCAGTTACAGTGTACTTTTAAACTTTTCCACACACTCATAAGGGTTAAACAGAAAATTTATCTTAAAATTGACCTATATCTTAAAAAATTATTAGCGACATTCCACATGTATGCAATAGGAAAAGAGCTGTAAAAACAATAGCCTTTCATATTCGATTCAATGTAGGATCATGATCACTGTCCTTTGTCACAGTGTTCCTTTGAAAGTAGAAGAACAAATGAGAAATCTAAACAGAATGTTTGGGACCCTTTTCTATTTATAATATGCACAGACTATTTACAATTTATGCCACTAGAAACACCATTACTGAGCTCCTCCACACTCACCCTCAAGTAGGAGTGTATTTGCTACACGTTCCCAACTTGTTACAAATATAACTCACACAAGGACCCCAAAGAGACTCAGTAGACAAATCAGCGTGTCAATCATTCAAATTTACAATTTGACTATACTACAATCACAATATCAATGCAATTCAAACAAATTTAGCAGACACGCTAGCATCAAGAAAGAAATGTTAAATGACAAATAAACTGGAGTCTCTCTCCATGTCTTTTTTGCTGCCTATAAAAAAGCCATACAAAGTTTACAAAAGCGATCATTAAACAAAAGAACATAGGCCTAACTGATCAACTTGTTAGCTTGTTACTCATCATAACAACATTGCCCTTAGTTTCATTCACAATTAGCTTCCTTGCAGCTAATCAGTGCATTATGCTCAACAAAGTTCAAGCGTTGATTAAACAATAGGATGCTTTATTAATATGTCTGCCTCAAAAATTGATGTCTTTGTTGTTAAACACAGACATCTTGGCTCCTCTCACATAATATATTTCTACTTATAAGCAACTTTAAGGGCACTTATTGCCTTTAAGATGGTTCCTAATATAAACGTTCCTCAACTCGAGATTAAAAAGAAAACAAAAACTTCCAGACAAGTCAGAATCGCATACATTACTCTTTTGGAAAGAGAATGAGTAATTATGAAGTCATGGGGTAAAATCATCATGATAAGCAAAGCCAATCTCAGCGTCATAGAGAAATTACATGTTTGTCGCTCAATCACATTTCAACATGTTATGGGCAAAGCAAGTAAATTGTCATTTTCAGCTATCAATTTTTCAAAGACATTTTTCCACTGACCTCTTCTACTTGCTTATTCCTGTAAAAGAGGATGCTGAGGTTATAAAGCGAGGCAAACAAAAATTTCAGCCACTGAGGTTGAACCCATTCACTTGCAATGACATAATCTATCAAGTGCATATTCTCCTGATAAGAAAAAGAAAACGTGTCAATCCCATTGCCACATGTATAATGCCAATTTGTTGGACCAAGAAGCATCATGAGTCACAAAGAAAATGGAATGGCAGCATTACATGGGAAAGGCATAACCTGCAAGTTGAGCTTCGTCACAAAAGAGAGAGTGAAAGCAGCCACCAATATTGCTGGTACTGCTTTACTGTATTCTTCATATCTATCCATGTCCTTCCCATATTTGCTACTGCACAAAAAACCCTCAACTGTCAAAGGCCCCCTTTTATGAAAGTATGATGTACTAGACTTGAAAGCCAATACTAACAAAACAAAGATGAAGATCATAAATCATCTTCCACAGTGATCTGACCTACTACTACAAATCCACTAAAGCATAAAAGTGAAAGGTGCATCAAACAACTGGCTTTAATGGACGAGTTCTTGTCAACAAGTAACCGTCATGACGCAATGAAAGAAAAAAACCAGAGAAGATAAAAATGGATCCATGACTCCATTAGTTCTGCAGAGAAAAGTTCAACTTGTGCTGTAAATGCTATCTTCATAGCCAGAACTTGTATATGGTACTACTGATTCTTTAGAAACTTGACAATCTACCATTTTGTGACACCATTAGCTTTGAAGAAACCAAGAAGCTAAGGCTAGAATAATCACCAAGGAATTCCACACCCATGTTTCAAATGATATAAGCAAGATTTACATACCTTTTAAAGAAAACAAAAACATCCAAGAAATGATTGCAAGCATCCTGCATGGCACAGAACTGGGGAGAAGCAGAATCGACATCACTTCCAGCAATTATGTGTTTCCTTTCTGAGTTTATCAATTCAGCAAGCAGCTGACACAAAAATTTCAATGCACTTAAGTAAGACACAAAATAAGTCTCATCGCCTCTCTCCTCAAAGGATATAGAAGTGCCATAGTCAAGATCTATCCTTGAACATGTAAGGCTAAAAGAATCCTCGGATAGATCATTGGATGATGAATAATTTCTTTTGGACTCGATGTGGAAGTAACTTCTCAATAAACTGAATAAAGATGGTAAAGAGTTGAGTCTGTGCCCATTGCCTAAGAGTATTGACATTGTAGAGCCATCTTCCTCAACTTTGGAAGTTCTCGAACCACCGTCTTTTGGTTTAACCTTGCCATCAAGTATATACAGACCAAGAGCATAAAGCTTCAAAATCAAACTAATAGGCATTGAAACCTGCCATTTAAAATGAATATCCATTAGCAAGGCAGGAAACTTCCAAAAGCAATAGCGAATACAATGAAGCAAGGGCAACTACTGGACGAGAAAAGCTATGTCAAGTAGATACCTTTTCAGTAGCTATGTCATTTATATATACAGAAAATTTACAACAGAAACTGGCAGTCACATCTCGACATCTATCAGCACAATAAGAAAAAAGTGCCATGATATCTGCTCCAGTGTCACCTTTCTCAATCTGCCAAAAGAGTATCTTGGTTAACAACCCAATCAATAAGTAGAGCTCAGTAAAAGAATATTACAAAATTGCAATGCTATATGAGATGATAGGCTACACTTAACACTCATGTAAGTATACTGCAGCACTTCAACATTTATACACTTTTGTCGCATAAAAGGGGACATGATCAAACAATCTTAAGTAATGAAAAGACATAATTGGCTCTCACTTCACAAATCGATATTTACATCAAGAAAAAGCATATGATTGTGGAACAAGCAAACACACTAGAGGGAGGTAGGGAATTTTATTGCACTCCTGATATACAATCTGCAGCTTCTGTTGTTAGGTTTAAAACTATGAGCTGGCATTATTTAGGGGAACTTAGGGCTTAAAGGCACAATAGGATTGTGGAAGGTTTGAAATTAGCTTATCCAACGTTGAAGAGCTTTGTTTTAAATAACGCTAATCACTTACTTCTTTTCAGTTTGGTTAGCCTTTGTTAGTTCATGCATTTTGCTTTCTTATTTCCTTTCAGCTGTTATTTCTGATGCATTTCCTTATTTGCCCTCTTTGTGATGTCCTTTTTTTATTGTTAGCCAAGGGATCACTGGTTAAAAAACTGCAAATAATAACTAAAGCTAAAGCCAAAGAAAACTATCCATTGGCATTGCATCCAATCCAACACACATCCACACAATCGAGCTATCTACAAATGAAGAATCAGAACTTTCTTCATTCTTTCAACTCTTATTGTTTGCTCGCCCTTACAAAGGTTAAGTCAGAACGATATTTAGAAAAGTTCATCTACTTGGCACCCCCGCCTCCCCGAAAAAAAATTAAAAAGAAAAAAGAAAGAGGCAAACATACGTCTCTATCTACCAGCTTAGACAAATGCGTCCTATCTGCCAACATTGGAGACATAAGCAGAGATGGAATTGCAAGTAGATGGATTAAAAAAGATGGAAAGTGTAAGGCAGACTAAAAGATTGTACTCTGATTCTCATTGCTCTGCACAAGCATCGCTATTAGAATACTATTATCAAACAATTCGTGATTAAAATGTTTTCCTTCAGCTGACACCATAATCTTTGGTCATAAGTTAACAGTGTTAAAATCTTACCTTACCTCCCAAAACAAGAGGTAATGCGAACTAAATGAACATTCTCACTGATGTATTTGTCCTGATAACCCCTATAGGATGTCAATCCTATTAGACATGATCACGTTTTCAATAGTTTCATCAAGACCTAGCAAATTCACTTTGTTCAAAAAGGAAAAAAAATCAATTTGTTTGCATCTGTTTCAATTTTAATTGAGACGATTCTGCTTCATCACACTTTGGAATACATCTAAATAAAAAAATTTCCAAGCTTCGGTTTGTCTAATCATAGACAGCATATTTAGTATGTTTGAACTTTGAAGTAGTTGCAGTCTAGCTATAACTTTATCCAGGGGCTTACAACACCCTCCAAACAACCCCCCTCCACCAAAAAATAAATAAAAAAGAAAAAAGAAAAAATAAGGAACACAAAATAAAAGCAGAAGAAGAAGGAGAAGAAGAGGATAAAAAAACAACTCTGCATTGTCAATCGCAGGATTGGAGTTTGCTTTGCTACCTCCTAGTCCAAGCATATTTGATCCTTCATGGACTTCTACAGTTACTAAAACTCTCAACAAAGAAATATTCATGAAAAACATAAAAGGGAGGAAAAAATATAATCCCCAAGCTATGCTTTCCACTCTCAGTCTTGATTAACAAACAGCTTTGAAATCCATAATCCATTCTACACCAGCATGTGCCTCCCCATATAGCAACATGTGAACTTCAAACAAAGTGGATGATACCATTTTAAGACGCATGGAAATTAGGAAATACATGCCTCAAACATACTGATAAAGAATTCGTGAAGATAAATTCCAAGATTTTGGATTCAATTTCTCCAATCACACGCCCAATTACTACCATGTACGTAAAAGTTTACATTAGCTAGACTTAGTGAAGGAAATGCTACAAGTACCCATGAATATTCATTGTGTAACTCCGTTAGTGTCCCCTTTCGACGTTTCCTTGCAGAATGTATATACTTTTCCAGGCAAACTCAAATGCTATTCTCAAAGACTTACCTTTCCATCACGGCCACTGGATTCTAATAAACAAGTTAGCACATCAAATATGAGCGATGCTCTTTTCTCTGATGATGATATTAATATGGAACATATCCTGCGAGCAAACTGCAAAAAGGAACTACCGATTAGAAACACTTACGCATCCTTCATGGCCAAAGGAGGCAAAACTTAAATTTACTTAACCTTGAACATTTCATCTTTCCTTGATGACTTCTCATACTCGATTAAAGTTGCTGTACAGAATGAACGCACAAAATCCCCATCAAAACTGCTTAACTCCCCAACCATAAAGACAGTACATTTCCCTAGGTAAGTAACAAGCGCTCTCTGCAATTTGTCATATGCATTTGCATCCAAGGCCCTGGCAATTCAATATCAGAAACCCATAAGCGCAATAATGTAGCAGGCACCTATAACAGTCCAGCTTAGAGCAACAAGAGAGATAACTAAATTAAGCCCATCATATGCTGAACGATTTCAGAAAAACAAGATATAAGAGTCTGAATTGCTGCACTCCGTCAGCCAATAAACAGGGGGAAAAAGATGCTGCTCTAAAAAACAGAGAACCAAACAGTGCACGAACCCGAACCACGGTCGGACCTCATCCACCAGCCCGAGCACCTTCGAGTAATCCCCAGCGTCCTTACTTTGCCCCGTCGCCACACACTTCACGATCATCACCACCAACTCCACCACCAAAACCGCGAATTCCCCATCCTCACACGCCTGCTTCACCACCGACGGCAACAATCCACCTCTCGCCTTCCCCCTCCCCCCGCCGCCGCCGCCGCCGCCGCCGAAATCGATCCCGCGCATGCTCTCCAGCAACCGAAACCCCTCGCGCACCGCGTCCGCGTACAGCCCGCAGGACTCGAAGCAGCGCAGGTACCGCAGCCTCTGGACGTGGACCGAGTAGGGCTTGCCGGCCAGTTGAGAGGAGAGCGAGTCCAGGCAGTCGAGGCACAGCCGGTAGGTCTGGAGGAGGCGGGACTGGTCGGGGCGGGGAGCGGAGAGGAGCTTCGGGAGGAGGGAGAGGCAGCGGTTGAGGAACGAGAGGTGCTGCTTCGCGAGGGACCGGATCGTGCTCTGCTGCTGCTGCTGCTGCTTCTTGGGCTTCGCGGCGGCGGCGAGGTCGGAGAAGGGGCGGAGGTGGTGGGAGAAGAGGAGTGGATGTCGTCGGAGGAGGAGGAGGAGGAGTGGGGGAGGTGAGGAGGGATTCGAGCTTGGAGAGGAGCGCGGATTGGACTGCGTCGGACGCCATTGTAGAGATAGAGAGAGAGAAGGAGAGAGGGGATGTGGAGATGAAGGAGACGAAGTGGGGGGGTCTTTTTCTTGAGGCGCCAACGGGGGCCGCCTTGGGGCGAAATCGGTTTTGAAATGCAATGCGCAGGAAAGTCGGAACGGCGACGTTTTGGAGACCTCCTCTTTGAAAGTCGGAACGGCGACGTTTTGGAGACCTCCTCTTTAAGGGGCGATTGCAATTTTTTTATTTTTTGAAGGGATTATAAAAAAAATGATCCATGAATTTTTAGTCCAATGTAGAATGTCGTCCCTAAAATTTCAATTTATGCAATGTAATCCCTAAACTTTGGCTCAATGTGTAATATTATTTTAGACTTTTAGTTTGTTTCTACGTGATTCATGAAATATTGATAAATGTTTAATTTAGTTCATGAATTATATAAATATATCTAAAAGTCCAAAGGACCACATTAAGTATTGGACTAGAGTTTTTAGAGACTATACTGAAATAATTAAAAGTTCATAAAAGATATTGTATAGGGGATCACATTAAATAAATTAGAAGTTCATAAATGGCATTGCAAATATGTAAATTTAGTATTTTCCTAGTTTTAATTACCAAAGATACATAGGTTTATTTGTTTTTACAATTTTGACAAGTCTTGACATGATGCTACCTACCACATTACAACACAAAAGGCACGACTTAATTTCACATAAAATCGATGGATTTGGTCGAGTATTTTAATTGTGATGAAAAATGGATATTCTGGCACTTGTGCTTAATGTCCTTATCATTTGTACATTTACTAATTTTCAACACAGCATAACGATCACATAATCTATCCCCGTGTTGAATTTAATAAAGTTGATACATCATAAAATCAATGCTAGCTATTTTGATAAAACATTTGATGATCGATTCATCTTCAAGTTTAATTGCGTTGTTGAAATCAATCAATTTAATATAAAGGATAAGGTATTCGTTCCTGTAGGTATTGCGTGGTATATGAAATGCACATTGCTAGTGTACTTAATGTATGCTGATATGTGCATGGTTTATACACTTGAGGACATTATTCAGGAAAACAGGTTATTTTTACATCTCATATCTGTCAATTCTTCACTAATTGCATAGCATATATTAGTTGAAGCGAGTGGCGTCCTTGGTATCAAGATATATTCTTTCCAAGTAAGAGAAAACATTACTAAAAAGAACGTATTTCCACTCATTTAAGAGAAATAGAATTAGTACATATGAATACTGGAAAAACTATGGACAAAAGGATCGGTTGTGCATTCTTAATTGTGTATTTCCTTTCATTCTTTTTGCTAAAATATCGTTTCAACGCAAATAGCTATTAAGTGAAGAAAAATAATTAAAATTATTACACGCAGAAATATTCATATTGTGCCGAAGGCACAAGCAGTTAACTAGTTCTCTTCAAGACTGGTCAATGACTCAGGGAGCCCAGCAATTTTATTTTTTATTTTTTATCTTGATAAATCATACTTTTGATTTCTATGTTTTTCAGAAAGTTCAATTTTGGTCCCCATGTTTTATTCGGTCATAATTCTAGTTTTTGTGATCCTTACTTGTACGAGCATTTAAATGCAATTTTACACTTTGATCCTTGCATTTTGGCAATGTTGAATTTTAGTCCGTGCACTTGTTTTTGTAAAAAAAAAAATGAAAATTAGTCTCTATATTATTCTTCAAAAGATAACCTAATAAAAAAATCAAATCAAAACAAACTATTAAAACATGATACCTATTATTGAAGTTCATCAAATCAATTAACAAGTGATGGCGTTCTTATTTTGCGTTCAGCATTCATATCATATAAACATATACTACTCATGTGTAAAAAAAATTAGATGCTCATAAGCTTAGAGTTGTGAATGATTTGAAAAATGTTTCTCAAAAAAATAATCGTTTATATTATTTACAAAAATGAACGAATGAAATATGTTTCCATCATTTACAAAATATTTTTGCTACAAATTACTATTGATGATAAAAATATTTTTCACTAAAATGAATACTATGACATATACTTTTTTAAACAGTAATCAACTTACCTTTTCAAAAAATATCTTATGAAAAACAAATAAAATATTAAATTATAATAGTTTCCAACACTAAGGGAGTGAATGATAACAATTCTATTATAGAAATAGGTTCGGGAAGCGAAATAGATTTTTTTATTTCTATTTCTAGAAGAGTTTTTATGCAAAAATAACCGTTTGATAACGACATAAAATTTCTACTATAAAAATAGAAATTCATTTGATAACGACATAAAAATTTTTCTTTTCGAATGGTGGTGGATCGGCGACCGTCGGGTAATGCTACCGGCGGCGGCCGCTAACCGGCTGGCGTGGGGCGGCCGGCAACCGGGGACCGGGGACCGGCGATCGGCGGTGGGCAGCTGGCGACCAATGGACGGCAATCGACAGTGACGGATGAAGGACTAGTTGACGAACGATGAGAAGAATTTCTATTTCTCATTTATGTTCCTAAAATAGAGAAGTAGAAAATTTATACTTCTGATTTCTATTCCAAACCTATTTCTGGAATATAAATCTATTTCAGAAATAGAAAAACGGAATAGGTTTATCAAACGAATTTCTATTCCGAAATAGGTCTGGAATAGAAAAATTGTTTTGGAACGAAATAAGCAAATTGTCATACACCTGTCGTTGACTCGTTATGACAAAAAATAAAATAAAATAAAATGGGAAGCATAATTTTCTGGAAACAACTCCAGGAAACGGACCAATCCAACCCAATAAATATATATGATATTCGTGTTTTCGCCGTGTCGGGGGTTGGGGGTGTTTTTCTACACTCATCTAATTAATATTTGCGCAAACATTTTTTCCCGTGAGTAAGAGAAAAATCCGCGCATATTAACAGTGAATATGTAAAATATGGAAATTAAAAGAAATCCCCTAATTACGAAAAAGGAAAACTCTCGAAGTCGAACTCTCTGCAAATATCGTTTACTTATAGTCATAGTACATAATTCATTGACTGCTAGCATACAATTCATTTCAAATCGATGGGAAGATGAAAATCAGGGCTCCGATCAGCAGTGAGAATTGCCAATCAATTGTCTGTCAACGATCAGACGGAGCGATCTCAACTCACATTTCCCTCCGTTGTCGAGAGGTCTATGCATCAGAGAAAAAAATGAATATATAATAAAGACTAGAACTTTCACATACAGACTTCCCATAATATTGGATGACGAAATTCAAGATTAGTCAAGCAAGAGTAAGCGAGTGCGATTGATCAAATCCGGGGTGTTCACGTTGATTATCCATCTTACCTAGTTCATCAAGAGATGCATCAAGTACTAAATTACAAATACTATGATCGTCTTCTTGCTAATCCAAGCATTTTGGATTCATTGCCATGTCATGTTATTCTAACTAATGCGAGGGATTGGGTATGAACCTGACGCCATCTAGAGCGCATGGATATTCCCGCAATCTCAATCAACATTGATCTATAAAGAAATAACCAGAGGCCTTGGTTTTTCGCAATATCAAGTTCAAATTTTCTGATGGCATGTGGGTTAGTTCTTTCTTTGCCATGCTTAGACAGGGGTGTCAATGGGTCAGGCCAAGTCGGGTTTTCATGATACCCAAGCACCAACCCGAAACCTTAAAGGGGCACACTTGACCCGACCCAAGACCCCAATATCTTATAATCCAAGAGAACAGGTTGGTCGGGTCGAGTCGGGGGCCGATTAGCTGAGCTAAAATCTAGAGTTTCATCTTGTTAGTCGTTGTTGTTGCGCACATGCATAGAGAGAAGGGCAGAGAGAGGAAGATCAGGCTGTGCTTTGGGGAGTCAAAAACCCGCACCGACCTGGCCCAACCCAACCCCGCCCTAATGATACCAACATCTAAAAATCCTTACAGACTAACGCCCGGACCCCAAAATTTAATGCGGCCTTTTTCAACACCTCTAGTTTAGAGGGCCACTGATAACTCTATAAAAATAGAGTTATTTTACCTATTTGAGGCAACAATTAATGCATTATCTATGAGAAAATATTTGGATTTCCTTCTGATTATTTGAATTTTCCTTGTTTATGCAGAATAATGAGATATGGAGAAGATAAGGAAAAGAATGGCAAATATTAGGAATTCAAATAAAAGCAGCAAAGTGGAAGATGGATATCAAATTAGGAAATTCTTGATTTTGTTCCCTAATGTTATCGCAAGCGTTAGGAGATAGATATTTTGGATCTCCTATATATAGGAAAGAGAGAGCAGTCAGGTTTTTTTGAGGGAGATCGTTTTTTATTGTTCCGAGAGTTTTTTCAAGTATTTTGAAGAGAAGACAAAAGTGGTGACAGAATTCTTGCTCTTTGATTCAAGATGCTGGGTTTGATTTATATTTTTATTTATTCTTCTACTATGTTCTAATTTTCTTTTGTTAGGGCTACAATGTAGCATAACCATGATGATGTGAATTTCATGATTTTTATGTTCTACAATCGATTTCATTCATGTGAGTTATATTTTATTGTACGTAATGCTTTTGAGTGACTGGCCACCACTTGAATGATCTGATGTGCATGTTTGAGACTGAAAAGTGATAATATGTAATTGCTCATTATAATATATAACCATGAATTAAACGTGGATAGAGATATACCGCGTTATTTGTGTAGCTTTCGGTGATAAGATGATCCAAAAACTCATTGTAAGCCGGGAATATTAATAGTTTTTAATGCATTCATGTTTATTTTAATTCACATAGAGATATGGTGGATTAATCAACTGAGTAGGTTTGCTATACCTAGAGATAGGATAGTAAATAGATTAGGAAATCCCGCTATCACATGTTTGATATCGTTCTTGTATTCACAATAATCTGAAATTCATATCTACTGGTTATGGTGAAATCGGATGCTCTAACATATTTATCCGATTGATTTACTGCATTTAGTCTACAAATTTCGTTTTTTAATTTATTCTTAATTATATTTTGATCTGTTAGATAAATTTTAGAATTAGTCTATTTTAGTATTTAATTGGTTTATTAATCATCGATTTCCGTGGGACGATACTTTTTCTCATCATTATATTACTTGTTCGACACGTGCACTTGCGTTTAGAATTTTACGAACAAGTTTTTGGCGCCGTTGCCAGGGATCGTTTGTTTAATACTAATTAATATTGATACCAGATAATTCTAAGTTTAATCTAGCTTTCGTTTTGTTTTATTTTTCAGGGTGTACATTGGTTTATGACACGTAGCCAACAAGGGGAACTTGTTGAATTTGATCCAGAAATCGAGCGTACATTCAAAAGGCGCCCGAGAGAACAGAGAAATCACGCTAAGATGGCAAACGGTGATAATGAAAATCCACGTAGACTCTTAAGAGATTATGCTGCGCCAACAGTTCAAGGCACCACATCAAGTATCGAAGACCTGCAATTCAAGCAAACAACTTTGAGATCAAGCCGTCACTCATTCGATGCTTCAACAATCGGTGCAATTCAGTGGGCTACCAAGCGATGATCCAAATGCTCACATCGATGCTTTTCTTGAAATATGTGACACCATTAAATATAATGGAGTTACAGATGATGCTATTAGATTGAGATTATTTCCATTCTCTCTTAGAGACAAAGCTAAGAGTTGGCTTTCTTCTCTTCCCTGCAGGATCAATTACTACATGGAATGATATGGCTCAGAAATTTCTTGGTAAGTTATTTCCACCCGCAAAGTCTGCGAAGATGCGTAACGATATTACTAATTTTATGCAGATGGATAATGAATCATTATATGAAGCATGGGAAAGATTCAAAGAATTTCTTAGGAGATGCCCACATCATGGACTACCCGTATGGATGCAGGTACAAACTTTTTATAATGGCTCTAGTACAAATCTTCGTTCTATGATTGATGCAGCTGCAGGAGGAACTCTAAATAATAAAACACTAGAAGAAGCCTACAATTTATTAGAGGAGATGGCGTCCAATAGTTATCAATGGCCTACTGAGAGACTACCAATGCGAAAAGTTAGCGGAGTTCACGAAGTGGATGCTTTTGCTGCAATTGCTGCACAATTTGAAACACTCAACAAAAAGCTTGATAATATGAGTGTTTCAGCCATGAAAATTCAGAATTTGACATGTGATTTTTGTGGTGGAGGACATGTTAGCACAGAGTGTCGGGTAGGTAATACTTTTAAACAATCTCATGAAAATTCTAATTTTGTTGGGAATTTTAACAGGTCACGAATAATCCCTACTCCAACACGTACAATCCGGGGATGGCGCAATCATCCAAATTTTTCATGGAATAATCAGAATGTGGCGAGACCACCGGGATTCAAACAATCGAAGAGACAAAGTCAAATTTGGAAGATATAGTTACCAAACTTGCTAACACGACTCATGACTTCATCAAAAGCACGGATGTGAGATTTCAAAATCAAGAGGCTTCAATCAGAAATCTGGAGATGCAAGTGGGTCAATTAGCAAGCATGATGTCAGGGAGACAACAAGGTTCTTTGCCGAGCAACACAGAGAAAAATCCAATTGAAAACATAAAGCCTATTACCCTGAGAAGTGGTAAACAAGTGGGAGAAAAAGAAATTTTCAGAGACAAGGAAGAGGTGGACAATAAACAATCAAAGGAGACAAGCAAGAGTAAACTTTTTCCAGATAATCCCAAGCCATATGTGCCGCCAATTCCATTCCCTCAAAGCGACTCCAAAGCAGCACAAAATAGATAAGCAATTTTCTAAATTTCTTGATGTATTTAAAAAATTGCACATTAACATTCCTTTTGCAGATGCTTTAGCGCAAATGCCTAGTTATACAAAATTTTTGAAGGAGATTTTGGCAAACAAAAGGAAACCGGAGGATTATGAAACCGTGGAAGTTAAATGAGGAGTGTTCAGCCATCCTACAAAACAAATTGCCTCCGAAATTAAAAGATCCAGGGAGTTTTACTATTCCTTGCACTATTGGGGATTCTTACTTTGAAAAAGCATTATGTGATTTAGGTGCAAGTATTAATCTGATGCCTTATTCTCGTTTTCAAGAAATTAGGATTGGGCGAGGTAAAAGCAACTACGTGTCACTTCAATTGGTTGATCGATCAATTAAATATCCGAGGGTATTGTGGAAGATGTTTTGGTAAAAGTTGACAAATTTATCTTTCCCGCAGATTTCATAGTTCTTGACATGGAGGAAGATTTTGAGGTACCACTTATCTTAGGTCGACCTTTTCTAGCAATAGGAAGAGCTCTTATTGATGTACAACAAGGGAAGTTGATCCTTAGAGTTCAAGATGATCTTGTTTCATTTAATGTTTTTAAAGTAATGAAATATCCATCTCGATGATAATTCTTGTTTTAGAGTTGAGACAATTGACAAGTTGGCGAATAAGGTTTTTTAGGAAAATATTTTTGAAGATCCACTTGAAGCATGTTTGATTCAACCAAGGGATAAAGATATTCAGAATGAGGAGATAAATGAATACGCAAATTTCATGGAAGCAATTCCACCATATTCAAGGCAAAAGGCAATTAAATTTGAGGAGTTTGGACAACACATTACAAAGCCTAAACCATCAATTGAAGAGCCTCCAATTCTTGAACTCAAACCCTTACCTTCTCATTTGAAATATGCTTATTTAGATGGAGTTTCTTCTTTATCGGGTAATTATATCTTCTTCTTTGACAGATTTGATGGAGGAGAAATTGCTCGAGTATTAAAAGAGTATAAGGGTGCAATTGGATGGAAAATAGCTGATATCAAAGGAATTAGTCCTTCAATTTGCATGCACAAAATTTTGATGGAGGAGCAATATAAACCCACTATCCAACCTCGCAGGCGTTTGAACCCGAAGATGCAAGAAGTAGTGAAAGCTAACGTAATTAAGCTACTTGATGCAGTATTATCTATCCTATCTCTGATAGTTCTGGGTAAGTCCCGCAAGTTGTGCCAAATAAAGGTGGTATGACTGTTCAGAAAAACGACAACAATGAATTGATTCCAACTAGAACAGTTACTGGGTGGCGTGTGTGTATGGATTACAGAAAATTGAATGATGACACTAGAAAAGATCACTTTCCTTTACCATTTATTGATCGATGTTAGAAAGACTTGGTGGCATGAGTTTTATTGTTTTTTGGATGGATATTCAGTGGTATAATCAGATTCCTATTGCACCGGAAGATCAAGAGAAAACTACTTTCACTTGTCCCTATGGTACTTTTGCTTTTAGAAGAATGCCCTTTGGTCTTTGTAATGCACCAGCTGCTTTTCGTAGATGCATGGTGTCTATTTTTTCTGATATGGTTGAAAAATATATTGAGATTTTCATGGATGATTTTTCCGTTTTTGGCCTATCATTTGATTCTTGTTTAAATAATTTGGCTTTGGTCTTACAAAAATGTGAGGAGACTAACCTTGTTTTGAATTGGGAGAAGTGTCACTTTATGGTGAAAGAAGGAATAGTGCTCGGGCATAAAATTTCTCAAAACGGAATAGAAGTCGATCGAGCCAAAGTGGAGGTCATTGCAAAATTACCTCCACCAAAATCTGTGAAACTTGTCAGAGGATTTTTGGGGCATGCAGGATTTTATAGGCGATTTATAAAAGATTTTTCAAAATTGCTAAACCTCTTTCTAATCTTTTGGAAAAAGATGCTCCTTTAATTTTTCGTTGAATGCATGCAGGCTTTTAACACTTTAAAGGAGAAGTTAATTTCAGCACCAATTATGGCAGCACCGAATTGGGATTTACCTTTTGAACCGATGTGTGATGCTAGCGATTCTCCAAGAGGGAGCTGTTTTGGGACAAAGGAAGAATAAAATTTTTCAAACCATATACTATGCCAACTTAACCTTGTCAGTGCACAATTGAATTATTCAACAACAGAAAAGGAACTTTTGGCGGTAGTATTTGCTTTTAATAAATTTCGTTCTTATTTAATTGGCTCAAAAGTTATAGTTTATTATGACCACTCTACTCTTAAGTATTTGCTTGAAAAGAAAGAATCAAAACCCAGGTTAATCGTGTGGATTCTATTGCGCAACAATTTGATTTGGAAATCAAAGATAAGAAGGGGACTTAAAATCTAATTGCAGACCACTTATCAAGAATTCCAAATTCAAAGGAAGAGGTAAGTCCAATTTTGGAAGAGTTCTCGATGAGAAAATTTTTTCCATCAAGTCCTCAAAAATTCCCTAGTATGCCGATTTTGTAAATTATTTGATAAGTAATGTTCTTCCTCCGAATTATCATATCAACAGAAGAAAAATTCTTTTCTAATATTAAATATTATTTTTGGGAAGAACCTTTCTTGTTTAAAGTATGTGCAGACCAAATCATAAGGAGATGTGTTCCAAATGAAGAGAAGGCAAACATTCTACATCATTGTCATGATGGAGAGGTAGGTGGCCATTTTGGTGCCACCAAAACTGCAGCTAAGATTTTACAATCTGGATTTTATTGGCCCACACTTTTTAAAGATGCATACTCCTATGTAGCTTCATGTGATAGGTGTCAGAGAACTGGAAATATTTCAAGAAAAAATGAGATGCCTTTAAACAACATTATTGTGTGTGAATTATTTGATGTTTGGGGTATTGATTTTATGGGACCCTTTACACCTTCTTATGGAAATTTATACATTTTAGTGGCGGTGGAGTATGTGTCTAAGTGGGTAGAAGCTGTAGCATTACCAACTAATAATGCTAAGGTTGTGGTTAAATTTTGAAGAAAAATATTTTTACCCGATTCGGCACTCCTAAGGCAATCATAAGTGATAGGGGGACACATTTTAAACAAACAATTTGAAGCACTTTTTTAAATCTTGTGTCACACATAAAGTTGCAACCCCTTATCATCCTTAATTAGTGGTCAAGTAGAGATTTCAAATAGGGAAATCAAGAGAATTTTAGAAAAACAGTGAATGCCTCTAGGAAAGATTGATCAATAAAACTTGACGATGCACTTTGGGCCTATAGGACAGCGTTCAAAACTCCAATTGGGATGTCTCCTTTTAGGCTAGTGTTTGGAAAAGATTGTCACTTAATAGTGGAATTAGAGCATAAAGCATATTGGGCATTGAAATTTTTGAATTTTGACATGCCCGCAAGTGAAGAAAGATTATTGCAACCGAATGAATTGGAAGAATTTCGCAATGAGGCCTATGAAAATTCTAAGTTGTACAAGGAGCGTACAAAAAGATGGCATGACAAGCACATATTCGTAAGAGAGTTTAAAATTGGTCAAAAAGTCTTACTTTATAACTCTTAATCTTAAACTTTTTCCGTAAAAGTCATGCGGTCTCGATGGTCCTGGTCTTTTTACAAAGTCATACGTATTCCCATATGGGAATGTAGCTTCAAGTTGCGCATGACATTGAGGGCACATTCAAAGTGAATGGTCAATGTTTGAAACCCTACTTGAAGGTGGTTACATAAGCAGAAGACCACCATTGGAACTTCATCCTCCAAAATAGCGACATTCCGAGATAGTTTGGCTGAAAAACTATAAAGCAAGCGCTTGGGAGGCAACCCAATCATTTTAATTATGTTTTTTTTTAATTGTTAAGTTTATGTCTTTTCAAAAAAAGGAAAAAAAAAAAAAGAATAACTTTTCTCTGTTTTATCCAGGTTAATTTTTTAGGGAGCACATTTCAAGAGTTTAATCATCAAGGTCATCTATGAACTTATCCTACAACCAGGGGAGTTTTCTTCTTTCCTATTCTAATTTTCGCATTGAGGACACCGGCCCCATTCAAGTTTGGGGGGGGAGACAAATTTATTTTTTGGATAAATTTTTTTTTTCATGATTGCTTTCCTGGTTGTGAATTTTTACAATTTAGAAAATTTAAATTTTATTTAAACTTGCAATTGATATGTGAATTAATTCCAATTCGATTATGTTGATCCACTTATCGAGCACTAAAAGTCCTTAAATTTTGAATTGTGTGTAAATCTAGAGAACATTCATGTAAAGTATGTGATTTTCTTAGATTTCACCCAAATCTTAGAATTTGTTTGATTTCTCTGAGATGAAATCCTAAGCTAAATCTAACCGAGAAGATGATTTAGGCAATTTTTGGATCGATTGAGCCTTTCAAGCTAACCCTATTTATGTATCCCTAGTCACCCCTTTGGTTTTAATTACTACCCAATTTTTCATTGGCACCCATATATTTAGCCTAGCCGTCATCAAATTATATCCTTGTCCCATGCCCTATGAACACGCTGATTTTCTTTTGGGATAAAAAATTATTTGAGCTTGATAGAAATTTGGGAGGAATGATGGAGTATGAAAAAAAAAGTGATTACAATGGTTGTTTGGGGTGTATTGTCAAAAAAAAAAATTGCTTTTATGGTTCCCTATCCAACTTTCAATTGAGTGAGCCTTTGGATACTCAATGGTTGGAAATTTTCATGTTATATTAGGAGGGGACTTTGGGAGAAACTTCCACTATAAAGCAATTCAAAAAAAAAAAAAAAAAAAAGAGAAAAGAGAAAGGAGAAGAAAAAAGAAGGAATGGTGATATAAGGGTAAAGAAAAATTATCTTTAATGAGTGAAATTGACAGTGACATTGGCTCTAATTAGATCCTAGAAATCAACGTGTTGATGGGTGATTTGAGCTAAAATTTAAGTTATCTCACCTTAGCCCAGCCTTACATTACAACCCGAGAAAGTCCTATTGATTTTGGCTGGATAATTAGCTTACATTAGTGGAGAGAGGAATGAAAAAGCAACCACAGATTTGGTCATAATTATTGAGAATTTTTTAGAGATTACATGTCAATGTGAATTTATCTCAATTGCATATAATTCGAAAAAGATGAGGACTCTCACACACACTTGGATCATATAGCTAGAATTGATCTTAACTTATAAATCAATTTCAATGTTTGGATGAAATTTGTGTTTTTCTTTGAATTGTGAATTTGAGCAATTATGGAAAATTGTCATGGAGAAGGTTGTTAGGTTGAGTATGTGTTATGTTTTACTTTTGCTCGAGGACTAGCAAAATGTTAAGTTTGGGGTTTGATAACTCTATAAAAATAGATTTATTTTACCTATTTGAGGCAACAATTAATGCATTATCTATGATAAAATATTTGGATTTCCTTCTGATTATTTGAATTTTCCTTGTTTATGCAGAATAATGAGATATGGAGAAGATAAGGAAAAGAATGGCAAATATTAGGAATTCAAATAAAAGCAGCAGTGGAAGATGGATATCAAATTAGGAAATTCTTGATTTTGTTCCCTAATGTTATCTGCAAGCGTTGGAGATAGATATTTTGGATTTCCTATATATAGGAAAAGAGAGAGCAGTCAGGTTTTTTTGCTAGATCGTTTTTTATTGTTCGAGAGTTTTTTCAAGTATTTTGAAGAGAAAAGTGGTGACAGAATTCTTGCTCTTTGATTCAAGATGCTGGGTTTGATTTATATTTTTATTTATTCTTCTACTATGTTCTAATTTTCTTTTGTTAGGGCTACAATGTAGCATAACCATGATGATGTGAATTTCATGATTTTTATGTTCTACAATCGATTTCATTCATGTGAGTTATATTTTATTGTACGTAATGCTTTTGAGCGGCCACCACTTGAATGATCTGATGTGCATGTTTGAGACTGAAAAGTGATAATATGTAATTGCTCATTATAATATATAACCATGAATTAAACGTGGATAGAGATATACCGCGTTATTTGTGTAGCTTTCGGTGATAAGATGATCCAAAAACTCATTGTAAGCCGGGAATATTAATAGTTTTTAATGCATTCATGTTTATTTTAATTCACGTAGAGATATGGTGGATTAATCAACTGAGTAGGTTTGCTATACCTAGAGATAGGATAGTAAATAGATTAGGAAATCCCGCTATCACATGTTTGATATCGTTCTTGTATTCACAATAATCTGAAATTCATATCTACCGGTTATGGTGAAATCGGATGCTCTAACATATTTATCTGATTGATTTATTGCATTTAGTCTACAAATTTCATTTTTTAATTTATTCTTAATTATATTTTGATCTGTTAGATAAATTTTAGAATTAGTCTATTTTAGTATTTAATTGGTTTATTAATCATCGATCTCCGTGGGACGATACTTTTTCTCATCATTATATTACTTGTTCGACACGTGCACTTGTGTTTAGAATTTTACGAACAGCCACCGGAGGCCACGAGGACTAAAACCAAACCAAATTCACATATTCGGGCTAAAAAGAAATATACCTAATCCACAGTTCGGGACTAAAATGACAACAAATCCACTCGCGCACCGGGCTGACGCACGCGGTGGAGCAAGCGTCATAGCAATCCACGGCGGCGGACTCGACGGCGACATCCATCCGCGAGAAGACCGCCGTCAGATCGCACCGCCAAAGCATCTCCTTCGCAGCGTCTTCATCGCCATCGTCTTCGTAGCTTTTTCTCGATCTTTTTCAGTGGATGGAGACGGAAGCGTCGCGGGGGGGGGGGGTGTGGTGGAGGATACAGCTTCATAGGGGATCCGCCGGAGTGACGATTTTGCCCGCGGCCCGTGCCGGAAACTACGGTACTGCCATTCCGGATGTGAAGGGGAGCCGCCAATGTTGAATCTGAATCCTCGGGTGCGCCGTTCGGATTGCATGCGTCGGACGCGTAGGCGGAGTCAAAGTTTGACCGTGGGCTACAGAGCGAGCTCGAGCCGAGTAGGCTGCACCGTCGGCTGACCGAGTTGAGCTCGATGAAATGCTAATCGAGCCGAAGTGGGGGTCTTGAGGAGTCAAGCCAAGCTCGAGAAATTAAGCTCTATTGACTTCATCACACATGGATATTTGTTATCGTACAAGGTCGTTGTATCGTTTCTTGTTACAATGATATCTAATAAGTTTGGTCGAATTAAATGAATCAATAATTATATGATCAATCCATGTTCAGTCATATCAGTTTTTTTAATTAAGGGATGTTCGTATTGAGCCTATTTGGACAATATATTAAGTTTGCTCTTGGAGTATCGTTTATTACCTTATAATTTTTATTTTGTCAAAGGAAATGATACATAAAATGATCTATACAAAATATCATAAATCACCAGAACAAACAAAGACCATAAAATTGTAAAACTAAAATCCAGAAATCAAGGTACATCATGAGAGCATGGTCGGTATAAGTAAGCACACATTCATCCTTCAAAAAGAGATTTATGACTACATCTAAGCAAAACAATTGGTGGTTGATAATTGAATCACACATCATTATCATGTTAAATTGGTGACAAAAGCTAAGATGGTGTGAAGACTATGACTGAGGAGGTAAATCTTTTAAGCAAGTAACTTAGTGACTTGATTAATCTTGGTAAGAAAACCGATGAAAAATAACAATTAGATTTATAAAATATATTGAAATAAGTAGCTCGATGTATATAAAAACACGTGCTTTAATTTGTTGATAAGAGTTGTAACATGCTATTTATGTTATGAGGTGGTGCAAATCGTTAAATATCCAACTTATTAGTTCACAAAAACAACTAGAGATAAA